>ML677339.1:12327480-12968007 GCA_007922305.1 Dermatemys mawii | reverse complement strand
AGCTGCCATGAGGTGCCTTGGCAGGGTTACAGAATCAGCTGCCATGAGGTGCCTTGGCAGGGTTACAGAATCTAAATATATTTTTCTCCAAAACCTGAAAATTTTTCTTAGCCAAAAAAATGGGACTTTATTTTTCCATCTCCACTAAGAAAGAATCAGAGGAGTAGCCGTGTTAGTCTGGAATTGCAGAAGTGACAGAGTGTCCTGTGGCACCTTAAAGACTAACTAAAATTTTAGAGCATAAGCTTTCGTGGGTTAATACCCACTTTGTCGGATACATGCAGTGGAAGTATCCAGGGGCAGGTATAAATAGGTAGGCAAGAACCAGGTGGGAGATAACAAGGTTAGTCCAATCAGGCTGAACCAGCTTGTTATCTTTAATCAGGGAGGGTGAGGTATTCCTCTAGCAGCTGAACTGGAGGTGTGAATAGCGAGATAAGAGAAGCTGCTTTTGTAGTTAGCTAGCCATTCAAAATCTCTATTCAGTCCCAAATTGATTGTGTCAAATTTGCAAATGAATTGCAGCTCTGCAGTCTCTCTTTGCAGTCTGGACTTGAAGTTTTTATGCTGCAAAATGCTGACCTTTAAATCTTTTATGGTGTGTCCAGTGAGGTTGAAGTGCTCTCCTACAGGTTTTTGAATACTGCCATTCCTGATATCTGATTTGTGTCCATTTATCCTTTTTCGTAGGGACTGTCCAGTTTGGCCGATGTACATAGCAGAGGGACATTGCTGGCACATAATGGCGTATATTACATTGGTAGATGTGCAGGTGAATGAACCAGTGATGGTGTGGCTGATCTGGTTTGGTCCTGTGATGGTGTTGCTGGCGTAGATGTGTGGGCAGAGTTGGCATCAAGGTTTGTTGCATGGATTGGTACCTGAGTTAGAGAAGTTATGGCGCGGTGTGCTGTTGCTGGTGAGAATATGCTTGAGGTTGGCAGGTTGTCTGTAGGCCAGGACTGGCCTGCCTCCCAAGGCCTGTGAAAGTGAGGGATTGTTGTCCAGGATGGGTTGTAGATCACTGATGATGCATTGGAGAGGCTTTAACTGAGGACTGTAGGTGATGGCCAGTGGTGGTCTGTTGTTTTCTTTCTTGGGCTTGTCTTGTAGCAGCAGGCTTCTGGGTACACGTCTGGCTCTGTTGATCTGTGTTCTTATTTCCTTGTGCGGGTATTGTAGTTTTGAGAAAGCTTGGTGGAGATCTTGTAGGTGTTAGTCTGTGTCTGAGGGGTTGGAGCAAATACGATTGTACCTCAGTACTTGGCTGTAGACAATGGATCGTGTGGTGTGCCCGGGGTGGAAGCTGGTGGCATGAAGGTAGGCATAGCTGTCAGTAGGTTTTCGGTATAGGGTGGTGTTGATGTGGCCGTCATTAATTTGCACCGTGGTGTCCAGGAAGTGGACCTCCCGTGTAGACTGGACAAGGCTGAGGTGGATGGGGGGGTGGAAGCTGTTGAAATCATGGTGGAATTCTTCCAGAGTTTCTTTCCATGGGTCCAGATGATGAAGACGTCATCAATGTAGCATAGATAGAGGAGGAGCGTGAGTGAACGAGATTTGAGGAAGCGTTGTTCCAGGTCAGCCATAAAGATTTTGGCATACTGTGGGGCCATGCGGGTGCCCATAGCGGTGCCACTGGTCTGGAGGTATATATTGTCACCAAATTTGAAATAATTGTGTGTGAGGATAAAGTCACAGAGCTCAGCAACCACTTGTGCTGTGTCATCATCAGGGATACTATTCCTGACAGCTTGTATTCCATCTTTGTGTGGGACGTTTGTGTAGAGAGCCTCTACATACATGGTGGCTAGGATGGTGTTTTCTGGAAGGTCACCAATGCATTGTAGTTTTCTCAGGAAGTTGATGGTGTCAAGGAGATAGCTGGGAGTGCTGGTGGCGTAGGGTCTGATTACAGCGTCCACATATCCAGACAGTCCTTCAGTGAGAGTGCCAATGCCCGAGATGATGGGGCGTCCAGGATTTCCAGGTTTGTGGATCTTGGGTAAAAGATAGAATAACCCTGGTCGGGGTTCTAAGGGTATGTTAATTTGCTCCTGTGTTAGTGTAGGGAGTGTCCTGAGTAGACGGTGCAGTTTCTTAGTATATTCTTCAGTGGGATCTGAGGGAAGTGGCCTGTAGAAACTGGTGTTGGAGAGTTGTCTGGTAGCCTCCTTTTGGTAGTCAGACCTGTCCATGATGACAACAGCACCTCCTTTATCAGCCTCTTTGATTATGATGTCAGGGTTGTTTCTGAGGCTGTGGATAGCATTGCGTTCTGCTCGACTTAGGTTGTGAGGCAGGCGATGTTGTTTTTCCACAATTTCTGCCTGTGCACGTCGGCGGAAGCATTCTATGTATAGGTCCAGACTGTCATTTCGACCCTCAGGGGGAGTCCATGTGGAGTTCTTCTTCTTGTGCTGCTGGTGGGATGGTGCTGATGGAACCCCGACCAGGGGTTATTCTATCTTTATTCTATCCTGGTCGGGGTTCCATCAGCACCATCCCACCAGCAGCAGAACTCCACATGGACTCCCCCTGAGGGTCAGCATTTTGCAGCATAAAAACTTCAAGTCCAGACTGCAAAGAGACTGCAGAGCTGCAATTCATTTGCAAATTTGACACAATCAATTTGGGACTGAATAGAGATTTTGAATGGCTAGCTAACTACAAAAGCAGCTTCTCTTATCTTGCTATTCACACCTCCAGTTCAGCTGCTAGAGGAATACCTCACCCTCCCTGATTAAAGATAACAAGCTGGTTCAGCCTGATTGGACTAACCTTGTTATCTCCCACCTGGTTCTTGCCTACCTATTTATACCTGCCCCTGGATACTTCCACTGCATGCATCCGACGAAGTGGGTATTAACCCACGAAAGCTTATGCTCTAAAATTTTAGTTAGTCTTTAAGGTGCCACAGGACTCTTTGTCACTTCCACTAAGAAAGATACTCAAGTTCTGTTCCCAACTCTGGCACTCATTTGCTGAATTATCTTGCAAAATCACATAAGGCCAAACTTTCAAAAGTGGCCTCTAATTATTTGCCAACCCCATGAGGCACCTTGGTAGCATTTAAGAACCTGAATGTTTTGGGGTTTGGAAATTCATTTTTTCAAAACAACAACAAAAACGAAAAAATCCCAGACCAAAAAACAAAAATTCCTCAGAACACAGACTTTTTTTTTTTTTTTTTTTTTTTTTTTTTTTTTTTAACACACACACCAAAAAGCCAATTTTCCTCCACCACAGTTTCAATAGAAAATTTTCCACTGGCCCTAACCGGGACCAGCAGCCATTGTATTATGCACTCCTTTCTAAGAGGCATCCACACAATTTCTCCTGAAACAGCTAAGGGCTGCAAGCATACAAAAGGAGCAGCTATACAAACCAAATTCCTTTGGTTGTTCATTATAACAACAATTAATACATTAACTTATTTGATACAGATGTGAACATAATACATGCTTCCATGGGAATTTCATGGCAAATGAGCAGGTTACTGGTGTCCTGTAATTTTCACATTGCCAGTGTGATGTACACTGCACATTGGAAGAGGCAGAATTATTAATTTTTGCTTGTACGTCATGTTTTTAGTCCTTGATTTTTTTATATAATGTGCAAGTGCACAAAGGAAATGCAAGCAGTCAATAAACTGAACCCACAGTATCCAAGAGTTTATACATTTACTGGTTTAAAAGTTTTTGGCAGTTGGTACTTAAGATATTTACATGCTTAAATATACATTGGTTAGATTATTCATTTGTGGCTTTCTACAGTACAAATATTTAAACTGCAATTAGATCTGTCAGAGTCTCAGGAAGTTGACAATAGAGTCATCAACTGTGGTTTAAAGAAGGGATAGGACGAGAAATAAAGAAGCGAAGAGAAAAAGGAAACAAGAATGATTGTAAAGTGTGGGTATTCAAAAGCTTTCAATTGCATGCAAGATGGTACCACAAATAACCCCAGTTTGAACTCTGCTGAAGCACAAGGGGCGGGGGGGGGGGGGGGGAAGAGCATGGCTTTTGTATGGTTATTTATTCCAGCAAACAATGGCACATGGCAGTTCATAGCCCTCCTATTCCCTGAGCTAATATTTGCAGTACATTGTATCCCTGAGGCAATTTCTAAAGCCCTCCATCTCCCCTCTCCCCCCAAAAAACAAATTGAAAGTTGGGAAAGATACACTTTTATCATCCAAGGTCAGTATCATAAAACTCTGCAGTAAATAAAAGATAGAATAATTAAATGACAGTGCATAATTACATTACCTTAGAGGCTAAATAAATGTTTATGGCCAGGATCCACTTGTGGCAATCCATGAAGTTTAGGTTATTTGCTGCTTAGAGGAAGAAGTGTTAAATCACTCCCATCTCACCTGATAATGTACAAACCTCTTTCCAGTTGTCCTGCAAAACCCAGCTATGATGTTTGAAAATTAAGATGCTTTCCTTCCCACTCCTGTAGGTCCACCCCAGACAGCTTTGTTTCTTGCCTGAGTTTTCTTCTCAGGGGCAGCCCTTGGAGCTCAAAACCTTCCTTTCTTACTTCCTCGTATCACCTGTGCTAGTAGAGTGGCATTGCCATTCCCATGGAGCCAGAATTGCTGTCCCTCCAACCCCTAGAGAGAGGTATAAGAAATCCTCTCATGCTGAGCACTGCAGGTCTAGGTACTTACATGGAGACCATCAGCGTAGTTTGAACAATCTGCAAGATATTCAGAATGCTACCTTGGAAAATGTACTCACTCTCACATGCTTAATGAGCAAGAGAACCTGATTTCTATGCTCATTTTTTGACTTGAGGCCTTTTCTTAATGGAATAATTTCAGCTAATCCTGTTTTTTGAAAATTGAAGGAATTTTAAATTAATTAAATGAGCATCACTGATCTGCACCCATGCTATCTTCTGTACCCTTTGGACCACCACAAACAGGCTTCGTGTTTTACAGGTTTATAAGCACCAGGATGTTATTTATTGGATCTCCTCCACCAGTTCATCAGTATAGCCTTGTAAAGCAACACACAAGTTGGCATAAGCTTCTCCCTTAGCCTACTCGAAAGATCTCCTCATCCTGATACCCTGGAGCCCCTGGCCCCTACCAGCTTTCTCCACTAGTCCTTCATTCCGCTCCCTTAACTGTTCCAAGTTGATGGTTCTCATTAGTGCATCAGCCTCTTGCCTAATGAAATCACTGAACACTCATCTCCCAGTTAAGGCCACTCCTGGGGGTAATAACTAGGACCTTCATGACCAGAGTGCTGGGTCAGATTTAGACCCCTAGCTCTCTGACCCAGGGACATAGAGTAAAAGTTTCAAAAGTCATTTTGTAGCTTATGAAAATTTTACCTGTAATTTTTTCCCCAGATAGGAGCAGAGGTTGGACTGTGATGTTCTCTGACCTGCCTCTTCTTTTAGTGCAAGCTTTGTACACGTGCCTCTGGGTATTAATTGTGTCCAAATATTGCAAATGCCGCTAATGTAAATTTAAAAATTCTTAGTGACATATCAAATTCTTGTTCCTCCCAATTTTTTTTTTAAACAATAGCAATGTCCTTGCATTTTGCCAAGTGGGATCTTCAGCATTCAAGAGAGTCAAAATTACAACAGGTTTGTGAAAGAATAGCTGCATGTTTAGGGGGCTTTTGAAAAACAAAAATAAAATCATTAATGAGATTCAGCTTCCCTTCTGAAGGCTGACAGCTGTTTAAGATGTCTTTCACTCCGGGGTAAGTAGTCCCCATCCCTCACTCATACTGGGTAACCCAGAGATATAATTTATGATGGATTCACAAACAAAATGGTCAATGGTTCAGTACAAACCAAACATGAACAGACACATTTCTAAACCCGTCAGTCATGCTGCTTACACAATCTGTTGATCCACTGAACAAATATATGTTGAAAGATTAGGCGGGAGTTGACTGCCATTCAGTAAGATAAATGTAGAGTAGACTCATTTTCTGCCCGACTTAACACTTACGGATTTGTATTAAAGGGGGCAGAGTGGGAGGAATTCCAGCCACCTAGATCTTTGGAATGAGATAATCCCGCCAAGGACCTCACACAGAGGTTCCTACCAACCCTCCCTCACATGCTGAGCTGCCTTTGTTTTTTCTGTGCAAAATTGCTAGGAAAGCAAATGGGTACTCAAGGAGCACTAGCTCTGGCTATTCACACTTTTTGATGGCAGAAGGGTGCGGGGAGCAGAAAGATGAAGACAGAGTTTTATACAGTATGGTTTTGAATTGAAAAGAGCCAGCTGGGCTGTCATAAAGTCTCTTTGTGAGACAACAGTATAACAAAGGAGCTGCAAGCTATTAAGCCAGATTGAGAACTGAAGGCCTTTAAGTAGGAATCAGGGCTCATGCTGTCCAATGCCATCCCCCGGAGGATAGTATGTCTAACCTTTACTCAGCTGTTACTTGTTGACACTTTCTCCAGTGTGGGGATGAGACAGGTTTTCTAGAGCTGTATTTGTCCAGTTTTGCCAGCTGAAGGAGACAGCCCTCGCCTAATAACTTGTTTTCAAACCTAGATGTGCAAGGTTAGCAGGGCTATCCTGACTTGTAAACAGAGCAGGATGGATGGAGGAAGGTAATTCTGTTTCATGTGTATGTTCCCATTTGGGCACACGGCTAATATCAGGAATGCTTGCATGCTGTTGTCCCTACTCCTCCAGCATCATATAGTAGTTACCCTGGTAAATTTTGACTTAGTTAAATAGATAAGGGCATATTGTGCTAAGCTATGCTTATCCTGCCTTCGAAAGTTTGTTTAGTCTATCTGTCCTAACGTAGATTACAAACCCTTTAGCACAGGGTGTGCTTTTAAATAAAAGTTTGTAGATTTTCTAGCATAATGGACTACTGATCCTTGGACATACTGCAGTACAAATAATAATGTCTTTAAAAGATAGCAAATATTGTGCAATATTAAATTCTTTAAGATAATTGTCAAGTTAAGGGTAGCTGTAGGTCACTCATGTACAATCACCAGTATCTGCATATCCTTTCAAGCTAATTTTACTGTAAATCTTACTAACATTTTATTAAATAAAGATGTTTTTGCTTATACTGACCTAATACATATGGTAACAAATGCAACTTCATTCACTTTTCCAATGTGTTTGATATTAACATAGTTCTGCTCTCTGACACAGTCTGTTCCTTCTTTGATCTTTGTATCTTTATTGTGGTACCATGGACATGCAGATGGTTTATGTGCCTCTGAATACAGTATCCTTCATTCTAAAGCCATAATCCAACTGCAACCTCATGACGCTCAGCAACAGAAATCAGCCAGCTCTTGGCCCATGAACAATCTTGTGAAGACGCCCCACTGTATGACTGTCACAATGCATTCGATACAACACAAAGTGACACCTGGCACACCCGTCAGAATTTGATATGACCTATGGTGTTTACACAGGCAGTCTCAACAGAGAGAGTATGGACTGGCCATGGAGACTGAACTGCTCTCTCAGCCATAGACCTGGTCCCTCCAGTCAAGGATAGACACAGACAACTTAAGCACGGAGGCGCTTGCACTGCTGCTGCATTCGCTGCACCTTTTCTGTGGTCAAGGAGGGGAAAGGATTCCATTTCCACTGTCATCACTGGTTCTAGGAGCACTTTAAGGGAGAAAAGTGATACCATAAAAGTCAGTAAAGTGGAGACTCCTTAAGCCTGTGACTTTCATTGCACTGTCTATTTTTTCCATTGATTTGTTAGTCATTTCTTTGCCCTGGTTAGTCTTTCCTCCCTGGGGTGGAGGAGGAAATCGACCCAAGATATGCAACTTCGGCTATGAGAATAGCGTAGCTGAAGTCGACGTATTTAGGTTGACTTACCGCAGTGTCTTCACAGCGGTGAGTCGACTGCTGCTGCTTCTCCGTCGACTCTGCAGGCGCCTCTCATGGCAGAGGAGTACCGGAGTTGCCGGGAGAACACTCAGGAATTGATTTATCGCATCTAGACTAGATGCGATAAATTGATTCCTGATAAATTGATCGCTACCCACTGATCCGGCAGGTAGTGTAGACCTGCCCTTTGCAACAATTTCCTGCCAGATAGTTCAGAGGACACAATTTAAAAGTCACACCTCTGTCTGAATTTTTAACCTATTACAGTTACAACTCTACCAGAAGCATTTATGACTGTAAATGAGTCACAAAAAACATCTATTTCCCCCCATGACCCAGGTACTTGAACTGGTGCATTAGACAGCAGTTAGTAGATAGTCAGTTTCACTATTTCTCTTGGACAGCCATTCTCTTTTCCTCCCCAGTGTTTGTGTGGGACTTTCACACAACTGGAAAGAGGAACTTTTTGTTTCTTTATTAATTAGAAGATATAATCATCCCCATGCCAAATTTGTGGGTTTGACACGTGGCATCTGAAACCGGATTTTTTTTTATATTAACTTGATCGCAAGTTGACATTGTCCCCTTAGAGACCATACAATAGGTCTCCTAATTATGATTCACCTAGTGTTCATTTTTATTCTATTGTCAGATATTTGCCTTCTCAGTTTATCATCAAGTTCATCATCAAAAGAGGTTAGTGAACTCTCTTGCATCAGATCTGTTTAAACGTCACTGCAATTTTTAGCCCGAAACTAATCGTTTGAATATCGCTGGTGAATTTTTCTTTTTCATGCCCTGTGTTTATTTAATTTATTTAGATTTATAACTGCAAAAGAATACCCATTCTATGGGCTTCAGGCATCCTTGACAAATTCTTAACAATTCAGCACATCATAAGTGGACTTTGGATAGCTGACTGCTAATAGCACTGAGATAGGAGTGGGAGTCTGGGCATGTGAAAGACAATAGACATCCTGTGTGACTTAGGATGATTGTTTTCAAAAACATGTATTTCAAATTTGGCACCTAAATAAATGACCTGGTTTTCAGAGGTTCTAAATATCTAAAGGTTGTGGGGTGGTCTGCAAGCCAATTATTTAGGTGACTTTGGTCTTAATCCTTGATCCTCATCTGTAAAATGGGAATAATGTACGTGGTGAGATAAATTAAATGTTTGACAAGAAAGAGGAGATCCTCAGAAAAAAGCACTCTGTACTAATTTAAAGCCTAATTGGCTTGTTTGCCACCTCTCATGCATGAAAGTACATAGAAAGAAGTGTCTCCATGAATTCCATTGCGGGAGTGAGGGGGGGGATGAAGCACAGACCACAGGATTTGATCCCAAGGGCTCCATAGGAGTCCAGGACCATCCATACCATCTATGCCCCAGTGTGCATATTCACCCACACTTTGACAGAGTGGTTCTGCTGGAATGACACTATCACATACTAAGCCGTCAATGGTGGCCCCAGGAGATCTGGTATTTTTCCACTGAACTCCACAGGGCTCTGATGGGGGTACAATATCACCACCTGAGCCTATCCCCTGCAAAGATCTGCTCCTACATGGGTCCCAAACCCACAGAAAACTCTCCATAAGTCCAGGGGAAGATACTGCAGTGGTGGTAGCTGAGTTGCTTTTCCATGTGAGCATGACACAATCCTTCCTCAGAGAGCCATCTCTGCGTATGGACTAGGGGAGAGAGACAATCCAATCCATTATTGTTATCCCCTTAGTGTATTCCTAAAGCTCATATACCTCTCAGTCAACGCCAGCACGTTATCTGTCACACCATCATACATGACAGCACCTGCAACTTTTGTTTTAATTAAAATTTGTTGATTTTGAACAGCTTAATCTTAGGCATCTGATCATCCCACTTGAAGTCCTAGACACAAAACCTCACCACTAAACTTATACTGCAAAACAAAGCATGCATGGATTTTGCAGTATAGGGATTTCATGCATTCACTGGAGACAGTTTGCATTGTAAGAAAACATAAACTTCACCATCTGGATTAAGTTGCTGCAGATTGTTGGGTATTTATCTGCCTTCAGCCCACACTGCCAACATATATGGCAAGCAGCATCATATTTAGCACAGCAGTAATTTGTGATAGGCAGCATGGCTCTTTTGAAAGCCCTACTGAGCTGAAATGAGGGCCAGTCAGAAACTGAAGTTAGTATAGTGAAGTATAAGAACAGACATGTACGGGATTCACAGTAAGGAAAAATAAGAGACAGTGGCTCTTCAAGTAGCTCTAATATAGGGCCATTTTTAGTAGGTGTAAGCTTGTTTGGCTGCACTGAGCACAATGAAGCTATGCTGATCTACATCTGCAGCAGACCTAGCCCTCACTGTTTACGGAGTTCTAGTGAGACCTAGCCCTCACTGTCTACGGACATTCTAAACACATTTCCATGCAAATTTTCAAAGATAAAGTAAAAGAAACCCCACTTCAAATACAGGAAGTTAGATTAGAGTCTTTGCATGGAAGAGCCCCACTGAGTTCTAAAATACCAGAATCAGCAGAAGGTAAGAAGCAGCATGAAGCATGTATTTATTGTGTCTTGAGATTATACCACCTATCATCCTTGCTTTCTGTTTACACTGCAGTGACCCTTAAAGCACCAGGAGTAGTTTGTTCAGCTGTGTCTACAACAAAGGGTTTGTACTGTATTTCATCCATTAAACCACACTTATCAAAACTAGAACCAGTAAGCTAAAAATACACAAACTTTCTGAATGGTCGCATTGAGACTGTAAGCTCTTTGGGGCAGCGACCATGTCTTCTTGTATATTTGTACCATTCTTCACACAATGGGGCCCCAAATCCCCTTTGTGATTTTGGTCAGCACTATAGTACAAATTAACAGTATACATATGATTTATACTGCTTAATGCTAAGATCATAGCAAATGTACATACAGTATATATTGCAGTTACTGGAAAAGTTACAGGACAGTTCCAACATTCCCTGTGTGACTTTTCCAAATTACCACAATGCATTATGTCTGTATTCAGTAGAAATAGATCAGTCTTCCACACCATATTAATTCGGCTGGTTTACAGTACCGTATCATCCTTTACTTTGATAACTGCTCTGTCAAGATATATGAAGTGGTTGCTCAGGACCAGCAAGACTTCTGGCAAGAATGGGCTGGCTGGGAAGTTAAAAGAGAGCAGGACTTTAGACACCTTTCTGTGGTGACCAAAAGAACAAGACAGAATTTTCCCAGCATGAGGCTAATTCATTAAAGGGATCATGATGAGAGACTAAGAAGTGGGAACTGAGGGACTTGGCGGGGCAGGGGGTGGAGAAGGAAAACTAAAGAAGGACTAGAGTTACTTGACTGTGACAGGAAGAAGCATAATTAATAAGGAAGATAATTCATTTAATAACTTGGGTTAAGAGTAATGCCTTTGTGTAAGTATAACTGGTAGATGTGAGGTGGAAGTTGGAATATGTAATTTTGCCCTCAGTTGTACCAGTAGACAGGTTTGGATCAATGGAGCCTACTCAGAAAGACCTTATTTTCTTCAGCAGTTTTTCAGCCTCCCAAACAGGTCTGCTTGCAGATGCTTGAACTGGGGACAATGGGGCCCCTTCAGGAAGGAAATAAAATTTCACAAGATAGAGATACCAAAAGAACAAAACAGCTCCTCCTTCCATCCTGAATAGGCCTGCTAGACTGCTTCTCATTAGTCCCAGGAGCAGCAAGAGGGTACATGCTCCTTCTACATCCTGGGAACTCAAGCACAGAAAGAGTGGGATTTATTGCAGTCCTTACCAAGTCTTATTTAGGAGGTCAAACACAATTTTCCTGTTCATATGAAATAGTACAAATAGCCCAGCCCTCTAAAGAACTTGGAGAACAGTGTGGTTGTTCTTTTTTAAATCAGGAAAGATAAGAGGATAATCTGATAATTTAATAGACCTTTCTTATCTCCTGCACCTAAAACTAGAGAAAAACAAAGTGTGTGTAAAAAACTGAATCTCTTTTTTAAAAAAAGCTCAAAAACAACAACAGGAAAGAAATCAGTTAAAATGAAATCAAATTCCTTTTCTAGGAAGTGGAAGTTGATTGCTATGGGATACTCAGACAATTTCTCTGAAGTGAAGCTGTTCTTATTGTTTAATTTCTGTTTTCTTTCATTTTGCTTTTCATAACATGAGTTTCTTCAGACCGGTGTAGCAGCAAGATACCTCCTAGAGAGCTGGAGAGAGAGTCAAATAACTGGCAATGTTTTACTTTTGATTGAATGTCTTGCTTGAGGCATATTTTCAGGCTTTGGATGAAAGCATGGGAAATTGTTATGGATAAACCTCAGACTTTAAAGTACCAGAGTAATGGGGAAGACACTTGCTATAACACATATTGTAGTACATTTCAAAAACAACACAGCAGAACACAATTCTGTTCTTGGTAGAAGAAGATTCTAAGTCACCACGTATAAGATTTTAACAAAAAAAAAAGCCCCACACAAGTCAAAACCTATTTTAGCCTTTTCTACAGTACCCTTCACATCACCTAAAAAGCAGCAATTTAGTTATGTCATTTTGCACAGCACAGAAACAAGATTAACTGTAAATCATTTTTAATAGTTCAGCGTAATGGTTTTAATGTGACTTCCCCGTAACACTCAGCAGTTTGGGGGCATTTGTTGTAATGACCTGTATACATACTTCTTGTTTATCTACAAGACAGGCTGGTAGGTTCCACCTACACCAGCAATAAAGGCAGCAGATAGAACTGTGAATATGACTTCGTCCATGAAAGCCCCTAGTTCACCTTACTCCCCCCAGGTCATTTGTCTATTTCAATAGGGAAGCATGGGGACTTCACCTCACCTTTTGAGCAGATACTTGCTCCTATTCCTCCTTAGCTTCTCATTCTGTTTAGGCCTCTTTTTAAAAAAAACAAACAAACCCCCACACATGTAAGAGTCATGGTCTTGGACCCTTTCACTCAAATCAGTCGGGGTTATTGCAATCAGAGGGAGAGGCTGGAAGACAAAGGCCTATACAGCTCAGGCTCTCGCAGAAGGTGAGAGATTATTCTCAGGGGAGACACCTCGGAAGCCAGCATATAGGTGCACCTCTCTAGAATTTGATATTGCAGATTCTCCTGTAGTCCTTTCCATCACACTTGGGAACATGCCTGATTTTATTAGCTTCCCTCAAGAGCCAATATGGTCTGGAGATCCCGCTATTTTAAATCTCTTAAAAGGTCTTTCCTCCTTACCTCTTTTTGAAAGGCCTTCCACCCAAGGAATTGGAGATTTTCCAAGAGAAGGACAATGCCCAAGCAAACTGGTTTAGCAACTGACAACAGAGGAATCTGGTATGAGATTTTAACATATACGTTACTCACAACCTGCCAAAAATGTGTCACACATACAGTATACTGGTTAGCCAGCCGAACCTGGTGGTGCTCTCTGAGCTCAAAGTCCACAATCATAATATGTACATAGGATTGCAGAGTGGAACTGGAGTACTGGTTTTTTCACAAGCCTTTTCCCAAGGATGCTTGGGGTAGGGGAAATCAAGGACAGAGAGAAATATCGTCACTGCTCTCTATTGTCCTCGCTCTCCTAAGTCAGATCTCATGAATTTAATATTCCACCTTGGTTTCTCCTTGGCCAGTGCTTCACTCTCATACTCACCTCCAAATTAACAACTTAAAAATGAGCACAGGAGCTTCCTGAAGGAAGCTCTGAGGAGGTTACAGATCACATAATTAGAAGTAAAAAGCCCTCAGTCCTCATCATCATATTTGAAACTGGCACGTGCTGGATCACAACGGCTCATTCTCAAGCTCAGCAGGCTACAATGGACTTCTTACTGGTATTTCAAAAGGGACACACACTCAGTGTCTATAAATAACATATCTCAGTGAGTGCAGAGTGGCAACATAGTCATCACCTCACAGATCCATAGAATAATACCAGCTGGATCTACCTGCCACGTAAGACACTTACTTAGTCAGATGTAGCAAACTAAACAATGAGGTAAAAACTCACCCCACTGAAGGTAGCCACTTCTGACATTTCTTCTTTATAGTTTCCTATAACTTATTCTTGCTTTGGGAGTTTCTAACTGGAGAGAGAGGATGGATGAGCACCTTGCCTTCTTGTGTCCTGCTAGGTGTAGCCAGAGCACAAAATGGACGTTTTTGTCTATTGGGCAAAAATTAAACCATATGATAAATAGAAATATTGGCAAGTAGTTTTCCTTCCTATAGGATAGCCAAATGATTTAGTCGGGGACTGGTCCTGCTTTGAGCAGGAGGTTGGACCCCCTGAAGTCCCCAACCTTGATATTCTATGATTTAAGGTGACCATTTTGACAGATTGGAGAACTACTCTGAATTCAGCATGAAGAAATCCAATAAAGACATGTACAAAGTACTTCACTTAAGAATAAAAAAAATAAAACACACAACTACAAAATGGGGAATAACTGTCTAGGAAATCATACTGCTGAAAAGGATCCAGGGGCTATAGTGGATGACAAACTGAATGTGAGTCAACAATGTGATGCAGCTGCCGATACGGCAAGTATCATTCTGGGATGTATTAACAAGAGAGTTGTATGTAAGACACAGGTGGTAATTGTCCCACCCTACTCAGCACTGATGAGGCCTCGGCTGGAATACTGTGTCCAATTCCATGTGCCAGACTTTCGAGATCAAAATAGAAAGAGTCCAGAGGAGAGCAACAAAAATGAAAGAAAGTTTAGAAAACCTGATTTATGAGGAAAGATTTTAAAACAGAGCACGTTTAGCCTTGAGAAAAGAAGAGATGAAGCCCATAGACACTCTAGAAGCCCATAGAGTTTAGTCCAGGATTTGTTCTATGCCACACTGCGAGTATAGGGGCTTAGCTTACCTCTCTGGCATCACTTCTCAGCCACTGCCTCAGTTCCCCTTTTCAAACATCTCAGTGTCCCCTTCAAAGATAGTGTCTCTCACTCTGGCAGCTAGGTGAGCTGGCTCTCCAATCAAATATAAAGTCCTCCTCTTCAGAGGTAAATACAGAAGTCCAAACAAACAAAAGTCTCTCTTATCGTGGGGCTCAGTAATACTTTGACCTCAGGTCTCTCTGATCTGCCCCATCCAATTTGCTGCAGTGAATTGAAAGAATAGGGCTTCTTTTCTGGGCCCTCTAAACAATAAGCTGATATTGATGCCATGTCTCAATCCACTGTGTTTGTCTCACCCATTTTCCTTTACGTGTATTCTGCCTAGAGCTCAGCTTCCCTAGTGCAGGGCTGACTACTCTTTGGCTGAGGGTTTGTAAACAGTGCCATTAATCAAACTCCTACCCTTCTCTAGGGTTCCTTAATCTCCAATTTGTCTCTGAACTAATCAACCTCACTTGGGTTTTTAACCTGAAGAGACCCAACTACCCCATATAACTTTTTTCCAACTTACAGCTACTCCATTTCAGGTACCTATAAGGGAGCTCTTTTGTAGCCCTGTCTCATTTCCCAGTAGGCTTTGCTGTTGCCTGAGCTCATGTTCTTTGGGCATTACAAGCCCCAGAATTCCCTTGGTTCTGGGCTGAAGCAGGACAGGACCATGCTCATGCTGTTGCCTCCCTTAAAGAGTCCAGCACCTACGGTTACCAACAGGAAGATAATTCTCTATTAAACTCTACAGAATGGTTTTAAAATATTTTTGAGAAAGGTTACAATTGTGTAATAACTTCTATAGGACTTTTCCATAGGGAATAGTTCTGGTGGGGAGTGGGGTGGGGGGAGGAGGAGGAGGTGGGAGGGAAGAGGAGGAGAGAGAAAAAGAAATAGGCACCTGTTAGTCTCATCTGAAATGTTAGAGACAGTATGTGAGAGTAACTAATAAAGGACAGTTTGGCAGAGTACAGAAACAGTCTGACCAAGAACTTCATAAAATTAAAGACACAGTGGGACTCTCTGATAGTGAGTATGGCAAGTCCTCAATTGTTTCAATGGACTACAATATGCACAATTATGAATACAATGAATTTCTCCATATAGTTAAAATTTTCCTGTGGGAATAAAGCAATTACACTGGTGTAGAGCTGGGTGACATGTTCATGGTATACTGGAGCAAATGGGAGCAGTTTTATGAAACAAGGCATATCAGAAACTTGTGCAAATCTTTTTTTTCCTGTTCGGATGACTCAAAATTCTACAGCAAACATCCATATTACTTGTTAAAATTTTTCAGGCTCATGGGTTACTAAGTCATATGGTATCTCTTCTGGTTCCCTTATTGGATGAGCTTTCTCAATATGATCAGGCGCACTTACTCAGAGCAAAGTTCTGTATTAGCACTGAAATCCTTCTCAACCAATTATAGAAAAAACAAAACCTTCACAACTTATAGTTTCCCCAGAAGCATGTGTGCTACTCCCTGCTTCCCTAAGGACCCAAAGGTTAGTTAAGTGGTTAGGGGGCTAGTCTAGGACTTGTGAAACTTGGGTTTAAGTCCCAGCTCTACCACAGGCTTCCCAAATAAGTGGGTGGGGGCATAACACTTAGGTCCAGTGCCTCAAAAATGTTTAGGTGTCTAACTGTTACTGACATCAACTGTAACAAGGCCTAAGTCTGTCTATGCCTTACTTCTGGAACATAGGGCTAACAGCACACCTGAGAGTTGTTGTGAGGATAAATATATTAAAGAATTTGGGAAGCACTCAAATACCATGGAGGCTGTCTCATACCTTAAAAATAGCTGGTAAGCTCTTTGTTGTGCAAACACAGTATGGAAAGATAATTCCTGCTTCACTGACAGTGTATGCTGCTTATGACCCACCTGCCCCTCAATCCCTCTCAAAGAACACTCTGGGTGTGAGAAGCCCTTTCCTCATACCCTGCCAAAGACTCTAGGTTGGAGACGACGAGGGGAAAGAAACACGTCTTCAGTCCTGCCTCATAATGCACTTCAGAATTGTCTTATCTCCTCATGTTAGGTGGAATAATAAAGTTTGACCTCATTAAAGACAATACAGTTTGCAGGTAGAAGTTCCCACAATCTCATCAGCCAGGAGAGTCCAATTTGTGGAAGTACCAGTTGTACAGCAAAGGGCAATCAGATTAATCAAAGGTCTGTCATCATCTGGGAGCACATAAGAAAACATTCAACCATTCAATGATTCAGCAGCAATCCTTTGTGGGTCCGTGGAATTATTAACATCTGCAGTAAGGTTTATAAACTCATGTCTGCCCCCTTTCTTACTACTAACTCTTAGTGCCATGTTTTCCTGCCAAAGGGTAAAAGTACAGGAACTCCTCACATAACGTTGTAGTTATGTTCCTGAAAAATGCGACTTTAAGCTAAATGATGTTAAATGAATCCAATTTCCCCATAAGAATTAATGTAAATGGGGGGATTAGGTTCCAGGGAAATTTTTTTCACCAGACAAAACACTATTTTATATATATATATATATATATATATATATATATATATATATATATATATACACACACATACACACACACACACACAAATATGAGTTAAACAATTTAATACCGGTACACAGTGATGATTGTGAAGCTTGGTTGAGGTGGAAGTCAGAGGGTGGGATATTTCCCAGGGAATGCCTTACTGCTAAATCAGGGGTTCTCAAACTGGGGTTCAGGACCCCTAAGGTGGTCATGAGGTTATTACATGGGAGCAGGGGTCAAGAGCTGTCAGCCTCCACCCCAAAGCCTGCTTTGCATCCAGAATTTATAATGGTTTTAAATATATTAAGTATTTTTAATTTATAAGGGCGGGGAGTCACACCCAGAGGCTTGCTATTTGAAAGGGGTCACCAGTACAAAAAGTTTGAGAACCACTGTGCTAAATCAACTAGCACTTTGCTGAGCCCTCAAGGATGAACACTCACACTCTTCTCCTTTAAGTATCAAGAGTGAGGTCAAAGTACACTGTTAATTAGATCTGCAAGCTTCCCTGTGTGTTCTCTCTGCTCTATGGAAGATGAGGTAAATGGGGTGCAGGAGCAGGGACAAGGGAGACACCCTGACATTAGTCCCCCTCTTCTTCCCCTCCTCCCCTCAGCAAATAGGAGTTTCCGAGAGCAGCTCCAAGGCAGAGGGCAGGAGCAGCACAGTGCAGTGGGGGAAGGGACATGAACTGCTGGCAATTGATAGCCTGCTGGGCAATTGAACTGCTGGCAATTGATAGCCTGCTGGGCAATTGAACTGCTGGCAATTGATAGCCTGCTGGGCAATTGAACTGCTGGCAATTGATAGCCTGTTGGGCAGCTGACAACATTAAAGCTGTGAAGTGCTCCCTTCTAAACTAGCATGTTCCCTAATTGATTAGCAATGTAACAACGTTAACCGGGTAACTTTAAACGAGGAGTTAGTGTAGTGGCTACAATGCATCACTCTGCAGGTCTGCCAGACTCAAGAGTAACTGCTTTTCTTTTCTGATGGCTGTTTCCATAAAGTTTAGGACAAAGAAGCCTGATCCATCGCTCCACTTTCTTATGCCTCATAATATAAAAACAAAGCACCATTCAATGAAATTCATGCTTAGCACATAAAAGAAAATATATCACCATGGATGGTGAGCTCATCAACTTTACTAGGGATCAGAGTCAAATACTCAATTTTTTTCAAAAGACTTGATAATGTGGTGTATGTCAGAAGGGTTAGAAGTGAATGTCTTTTAGGTGAGGCATTTAAGAGAGAGATCAGATGTGCCATATATATGGTTATTAAAGATATCATGCTATCTTATATTCTTAGGCAGTTCACAGCAGGAGTATTATGTTTAATGTTCAGGCAGAACAGATATCAACATGATTTGTAAGATCTCATCTGAAAATCCTTTCTTCACCCCTCCCCCCATATACCCACTATCTTGTGTAGAACTTAAATTTTCCTGTCTTCAACACCCTTTGGGATTTGGAGCTGTGATTGTAGGTAGTCTTGATATTCTATAGTTGGAGGCTGGCATATTAAAACAAATGTAATGATATCTCATAATGTTGGCTAGGTACATTATAGGAACTGTCACCCATTGGCCACAACTGAAGGCAGCATTGTAGACTTGCACCCATAGTCTGATTTTGCATGGCAGATGCTTTGTTTCTACTCTGGTATTTTAAAAGAAAAAAAAAACAACACACACACAATGTCTGATCATTGCCCTGCATAGCTCCTGTTAAAGTCACTTACTCATAGATAAAATCACTGCTATCTTTAACGCAGAAAGAAAACTCCTCAGCAGAGTTTAGCACTTCTGATCACTGTATGCATGCATGCATTTGTATGATCATTTAGAGCCTATAAAAGATGTCCAACTGACAGCCCTTCACTGTGAAGTCCTATTTATCTCCCACTAGCAATATTATACACTAGCAGCAGTGCACACTTCTCCACACTACCCTTCCCCATACCTCAACCCTGACCTCAAGAAATTACTCATAAGGGGATAATTTGGTTTCCATGGCCGAGTCAATTCTGTGACTGTCAGTAAAGGTTCCAGTTGTGGTGGTTTGTGTGAGACAGACACTTCTCCAATGGAGAATGAAACATTTATTTCACATGGGTCACTGGATAGCCATCAGACAACAATGGAGCTCATCTGTGTTGGAGCCAGCAACCTACATAGACGTGAAAGACTTTATATCCCCTAGTACTTAGCCTTGGACCTTCCAGCTCTCCTGATCAATAGGGCATTTTAGGCTTATATTATCATTCTAACAAAACAAATGTTCTTCGGCAGCAGGTTTTGAAGTAGCTTTGTATAAAAGCAAGGCCATGAAATCACTACAACATCTGGATTTATTTTTAAGTACTCAAAATTAATGCTAAAATGTGCATAATACACAGTCCCCGTGGTATCTACTAGGCAGTTACAGCTGTGCTGTGAAGATGGCCTAAACTCAAGGTAGCACGTCTAGAAATAGGATATAGGGGAGGGTTCATTGCATGTTGTGTTATAGGAGAATGTGAAATGAATTTTAAAATTATCACCCAGATTCTGGGTGTAAATGTCTGGTAGAGAATTTCTTGGCAGAGCTGAACTCCTCACTAATTAAAGCTGGCAGAGTTGGTGCCTGTGCCAGCCACCTCCACCCCCAACATAGGGGGCAGAAAATGGGCTTTACTCTGCTACAGTGTTCCTCCACTAGTATATGGCCCATTAGGAATCTAATGCCAGTGGTGTAAAACAGAGCAGCCATGGAGGCTGATTTTACTCCGGCCAAGGCTGGGCAAAATTCAGGGGATTATCAAATTCTGTTGCTTTGAGATTAGCTTGAGAAATTTCTTGTGGACATTTAGAATTTGATTTTTAAGAAATGCTGCTGAAATGCTGAAAGGTTGCTTCTGGACATTCCTATGTAGTTTTATCTATAAAAGCCCCAACAACCCCTTTCCGTCCTCCAAAAGTAAAAGAAAAAACCCTATCTGTAATATTTAAGCTTCCTCAGGCATATTGGCTACGCACCTGGCTAGGATAATAATTTGTTCCCTCCTTCAACCTAACATAATACAGTCTTTATTCAGAAAATAGCAAATTCGTTTCACACCAAGCCAAAGGTCAGTTTTTGCTGTATTAATAGCTGCTCTGGGAGGGTCAGTGTCGTGCTATCCTACATTTTTTCCAGGGCCTGGAGATGCAATTTCCTACAATCTGCAGGCAATTTCCCACCAATTTTCTTGGGGAGCTAATAGGCTGTGACAGGAGATGGAGCTAGCAAGCAGCAGGCGGCTACAGAAAAGACAAATTGCATCTCTGCCACCTAACTGGGCAATCTAAATCGACAGAGTTTATAGTTTTGTAGTGTTATTGGGCCCCATGCTAACAGCAAATCATTCAAGCTGCTATCTGAATTTCATATTCTTTTCCTTCTGAATTTGTTATCACCACATATCACTTTGTAGTACTTTTGCTAAAAACCACAGTTAAAAATGGATCACGTATGATTAGTAGTTTAACTGTCTTTTTTAATAGCTTACTAGACGTTGCTCGCTTTTAAAGGAGAGGAATGTACAGTTTCATTGCTAAATGTGCAGTGATGTCTTCTCTTTATTTTCATGCCTGTCAGGGGTCTTTGCACAAGGCATGTGTCTACAATAAGGGATTAATTTGTTGCTAAATTCAAATGTATTGCATTAAGTAAACTAAGGACACAAAAAAGGACACAAAACAACAAAGCCCTTGAGGAACTCACATTTTGGGTGTTTAAAGAAACCCTGGGTCTTAGACCTCATTTGAATTTACATTTTCATAAAACAAGACAAGACTCAAACAATAATCTAACGTTCCCAACATCAAGACCAAAAGTACTTGAGCACTATAGTTTCACGTCATCAATTTACTGACCGAACTAAACAAAAGTAAATATTTTAAATCACCACATTAAAATAATCAAAGGTATTAGTAACAATGGCACGGATTTTTAAAAGTATCTTAATATCTTTTGAACAGATAAGGATAGTGGTAGCTTTAAGCAGCTGAACCCAGACAAAAATAATTTACACTGAAGGAACCATTAAAAATTATCCTCAGGTACTTTTACTACTGTTTTTCCCTTATAGTGAAAATTGTGGGACCAGGGTAAATATTGTAAACAACTTTTTTAATGGCATCTTATAAGTGAACAAGTTTCTGAATGATATTTTTGTCATTTAAAATAACTTTAATACTCAGGAAATTAGACATTAGAAATAGCAAGGTTAAAAAAGTTCCTCAACATGAATAAACTAGACAGAATAAAAAAATTCCCATTTAAGATAAGGCTGTCTGTTGGCAGAGAAAATTAGTTTGTACTTAGTACTGGGCTTTATAAACTTTTACTATAATTTAGCCCTAAGGATTTTTTGAATTATCTCAGTAATGAACAATATAAAGTTACTATGAACAAATGCTGAAATATTCTAACATCCATTCTGAAATCCTTAATTTTAAACTACCTGCCATTTCATATTTGAGTTTTTAATGAGCTATTTTAAAAACATTGCAGAAGTACGGAAATTATAAATACAATTACATGAATGTAACAAAAATTAGCAGATACATGATAACACTAATCAAAACTATTTAAAAGCAAACTAATCATTGCTTAATTAGCTGGACTGGCAACGTGCACTGGTATTGTAGCTACCATGATTGAGTTGGGTTTAAGAAATCAAAAATAATGCTGGTAAATGTATATGGACTCATATAGAGTGAAGTACATATTTCAAAACTCAATCATCTTCCAGATCATTCAACTGATGTCAGCAGCACACATATTACGCACTGTAATACATTATTACACTCTCCTTTAATTAGGTTACTTCACTGGAAGCGCTTTGTATAATGAGTTAGAACATATCAGGAGAATTGATATGCACTCAAATGGAAGCAGAGTGAGGCATGGTACTGTACTAGGTCACTGCATGGAAAGTGTTAACACTCTGTCCCAGGAAGAAACAAGTGTCATTTTAATTTCATATGAGCTTGAAATAAGGAATTTGAATAATTTGACCCCAAAGTCCTGGAAATGTATGCTGTGTGCCAGGTTACTAACATTCTGAACAGAAATTCATAGCTGAATCACCATCCGCACTGAAAACATTTTGTTAAATACCAGTGTTCTTTTAGAATTTGCCAACAAAAAATAATGGTGCATTTACTTTAAACCCAATTTATAAAAATTTCACGGATTCTACTATAAAACAAATGAGTGGGATCATTCAGAAGACTAAATGAACGCTTGGGCATTTTCCAAAATAGTCTGATGAACTTAACCACAAAATAAGAATTATTAGTTTATAATAGTTGCATCTAATTTTTAAAGTAATGGAGTACTCCACTGTGGATTACTGCAAGGAAGTGGAACAAGGACTGTGAAACAGATGGATTTTATTTTAAACAAATTAGGCCCACTACCAAGGATGTAATAAATGATTTCTTAGTTTTTCATGATATAGGTTAACTTCCCTTTGTGGCCTTTTCATTCTGCTTGCTAATTTTTTCCTGCCATTAAATGTTGTCCTTGAAGAAACATGAATGTTTATTATTTTCAGTTGCAAGCTACCATCTCCATTTTCTATGCTCATAACAGAGTGCATCAAAAGGATAAGCATATCAGTATGTGTGATTAAATAATCTCCAAATTTGTGATCTTAATCTCCTACTCATTCCTGGCAAAATTTACAGATATAAAAGATGGTCAGGAAATATAACACCTTTGTTCTGTGGACAATAGTATTGATTCAGTATCTTGATATGAATTAGTGTGGCCTTAACATGGGCAAAATTTGCATGGAAAAATACAAAAAAGGATCAGTGTCTCTATCCAAAACTTATAAGGGGTGAATATAGATAGCAGATCCTATCACACACAAACATAGTAGATAGCCCAAAATGAAGCAGATCACAAGAATGCAGACTAGTTCAAGAGATTATTGCCCCTGCATTTGTGCTCCTTGCTTTCAGAAAAGATGAGAGATGCACCACACCTATAATATTTATAATATTCTGTATAATGTTGAGAACTACTTTTTTAAAAAAAATGAAAGTAATGACTAAATTACTATTACAGACCAAACTCATGTCACACCATTTCTGGTTGGACAAGTTCATCTCAGATTATTATTTTACATTTATCCCATAGAAACCACCAAACAATTTTACAAGGCATGATTAAAGTATGCTGATTACCTGGTATTTGAAAAATACATTTTAAAAGTGTGGTGGTTCTTATATGTATGAAACAGTGACACCTTCTTACTCCAGTCCTTTCCCTAAGCAGTTTTTAAATCCTTTCTGCTTACTTCAATGAGAAAAGTAAGATACTATAGTTTACTCCTGTTAGTGCTGCAGAGCCAACACACAAGTGGGAGAATAAACCAGATTCTTGTTTGGCCCATGCCTCACCAACAGACCTGCTAACAATGTGCAGTTCCAGAATCTGTATTGCTGCTGATCCATGAACCAGAAAGAACAGCTTGTTTTTTGTATTTTAGAAGGAGCCTGCGGTGCTGGCAATTAGAAATATAAGAAAGCCATCTTCTTATTTGTAAACTGTGTAGATTTGATAAGGACATCACTGAGATAAACATGGAACCCCACAAAGTCAATTTTACAGTCACATTTTCAGAGCAGAATTGCACTTTTAACTCCAACCCAAGGAAATATAAATCCAGTTTTGTGAAGAACTACAGTCATACACACATTGTCTCAAGGGAAGTGTCCCTAACAATTCTGGGTCCTCTGAATACAAACTGTTTCTCATTCATTTTTATCATCTCCTTTGTGTGTTTTCATTATTTGTTATGTTCATAATTTATAGAGGGTGCTTTTTAAAAGTATTTGTATTTTACATATGTATTTGGTTATACATTTGCAGAACCAAATTTGCCAACAGAATAAATACCAACAACAATGAAAGCAAAACACAGAACAAAATGTTGTATAAAAAATATTTTTCTAGTCCTATTACAGGACTAGATCTTGAAGATATTTGGACATTTGAGTAACTTTTCTCGCGTAAGTAGTCTCATGGAGTTCAGTAGGAACACTGGGTAAAATTTCCAAAAGCATGTAGGTGACTTAGGTGCTTTCGAAAATTTTGCCCACTTACACAAATGATGTTGCTAACATAGTGAAGTGATTTCAATGATACACATTTATATACAAAATATGGGCTATGTTAGATTGCATGACAGAGAATGAGTTTTGACATTTATACTACGACAAAATGTAATTTTACCATTTTAAATGTCCATGCACTTAACATTCCATTTGCTATACATACTACTTGAAAATAAGAGCTCTTGAAATATTAAAACGTCTTAAAAGAATCCATCACAAGTATTCTGACATATTCAGGGTCTTTTATTGAGGACTGGAGGCTTTTGGATTGATGCGGGGAAAGTTTTTTCCTTTGAATGATATAAATAGGATTTTATATAAATATGACACATTTCCCAGCAATGTATCCTAATGTCATACTGTAATTCATAATATAAACAGACAAAATAGATGTGTGAACTAGTACAATGACTTTGTTCAGATGACTTGATATTTCCACAAATCTTTTCTCCATCAGTCTTTGTTTGCATTGACAACCAGTATATAATTTATAAGGCTTCCCTGCTTCTGGCTGACATTAAAGTGCTCCTGTGTGCTGTTTAGGCAATACAAAGTACTGAAAGCCACACAGCAAGTCAAGGTAGATACTTTCAGAAAGGGGCTACAATGGAGACTCCTTTATAACTGAAGGACAATAAGAAAAAGAGAGAGATGAGGTGAGTGAGGTAATAGCGATCTGAAAGCTATTGTGAAAGACACAAGCTTTTGAGTTCCACAGAGCTCTGATTTAGGTCTGGAAAAGGTAATCAATGTCACAGCTAAATACAAGAAGGAACAGATTGTTAAGCATAAAGCAGAAGAAACCTAACTGACACTCCAATTACTTTCTCAGACTTGAAGAAGAGCTCTGTGGAGCTCAAAGGCTTGTCTCTTTCACCAACAGAAGTTTGTTCAATAAAATATATTGTGTCACCCACCTTGTCTCTCATATCCTGGGACCAACATAAGAACAGCCACACTGGGTCAGACCAAAGGTCCATCTAGCCCAGTATCCTGTCTTCCGACAGTGACCAATGCCAGGAACCCCCGAGGGAATAAACAGAACAGGTAATTATCAAGTGATCCATCCCCTGTTGCCCATTCCCAGCATCTGGCAAACAGAGGCTAGGGACACCATCCCTGCCTAATACAGCTACAATAACACTGCGAACAGGATGATAAATATTTTAAACCACTGTGCAGTCACTGCTAGAATATCCCGAATGCTCATGTCTCTGTGTGCATCTTTCAGTGCTATTTCTTCCTCTGTTGCATGCAGGAGCACGCAACAGAGGAAGAATTTTGGCCTGTTTCTCTTCCCAACGCACATCCCTACTCCACCCATTATTTTACAAAAAGTAACAGGTTTTACAGCTGCTGGCTCTTATTGAGAAGTTTGCAGAGGTGTACCAAGATTTTACTGAGTGAGAAGCATCTCTATGAAAAAAATTGGAAACATTTAAGAAGTGAATGTGTTCTTTGCAGTGTTTTGTGGAAAAAGCTTGACAGCTTGATAATCATGTTGAAATATTGTTGCAAAACTTACAAAAATGTCCAGAAAAATGAAATGACTGAGGCCAAAGAGCAAGAATACATATTCGATATTAAGGTCCTGATCCGTCAACTTACGTGTGAGAGGACTGTTGCACCCACAATGACCCCAGTGGGCCTCAGTGGGAATAGTTGTTGACACAGCAGTCTCCCCAAATGCACTAAAATATTGCTGAATCAGAACCTGAATTAGATTATGATCAGGGATCTAGTTGTTCTCGTCCAGAAACTGGATTTAAGAGTTCCCCAAATCTTCTATATAACATAAGCTTATCTTCACAATTAACATTCAAACTTTTTGGGTGCACAGCCTAACCACACAAATCAGGGGTTGTTAGTGAACTGCCATTGGATTAAATATTATACATAAACGGTGGTGGGGGACATTTTAAGTGTAATTACGTTTTTCTGTTGCTCCTGGGTTTTTTTATGCAAACTGGCACTTGCAAAAATTACAAGGAGCATACCAGACTATCAAAAGAAAGGCATTCCAGTGCCATTTCCTGGAAAATACGCATGAAATAAAAAAATATAAAAGTAAACTTTTTAAGTAAAGTGAACATATTAAAAACTTTAGCCCTATTTTTCCATCTAGCATTAGTCTCCTGTAAACAATAAAAAGAGCACCTGCCAGCTAAGATCAAGATTCCTCATGTGCAAAACTTCAGCCGATAAGATAGCTAATCAGCAATTCCCAATCCCAAAACTAAGTGAAATACAGACAGTAGGCTTCAATAACTGTGAAATTTTTGAATTTTAAAATAGAAGGGACATTTTTAAAAGAGCAACTTCGAGTAAGCTTGTACATTTATTTTTTAAACTCTTCTTTTTTTAAATGGTTTAACATTTTAAAAAAAAATTGATTGTGCACTTATACCAAGCACCATACTTCTGGATGGTCAAAACCAGTGCTTAAGCCTCACACCTCACAATGCACCAAAGGAGCATAAAAATTCGTAACCACACCTAGTTGGTCTATCATTTTCATACAGATGCAAAGCACTAGGCACATAGTATATGTATAGATAAAGCATCAATTTTAAACAGCAACAAAACTACACCATTAAGAATGGTTAACATTTTACATTCGAAATGCAAAGTTATATATTACAGCTATTACAATTCCATAGTGCTATGAAATGGTTTCAGTAGACTGGTCACATAAATTGAAAAGAAAACTAATGTCTCTGCGGGCACTGGAAACCAGAGAGGAAATTTTTTTCCCACAGGGGGGGACACTGCAGCCAGCTAAAGAATCTCTCAACCACAGCCTCGTCTTCCTGGGTAACTTGTCTTTTTTTTTGTAAGAGCAGAGATGTGAGCCATTTCATGAAACATCAGAAAGAAAATCAGAGAGGGCAGTTCTTTGCAAATAAACCATAGTTTGTCTGCCATTTATATAACCTGAAGCATCAGTTCAAAGACGTCCCTCCTGTTTCTCTGCACTTTCCATATACAACATGCTGTTGTTCAGATTATTATCTAAGACCAAAGTACATAGGTGATCTTTCTTAGCATAGTATCTGATCTTATCATGCAAACAGACAAAATCCTATTACTTAGGACTATCATAACCAAATAGCAGATGTAGTTTTCCAACATATACACAATTTAAGTGCATCAGAAGTAGTATTTCTCACAAACTCACTTCCCAGCTCTATCTTTAAAGTACATAATGACAAGTCAGATAATTCTGGCGCCTTTAGCTTTGGTAATTGGCAAAGCATCATTCTTCAAAATTACCATAACCGTGGCACAATCAATGGCAGTCCAAATTAACTCAAGGAGTCCTCACTAAGATTTCACAGAGTCTTAGATATACAGAATCACCATAGGTTGCCAGGCCACATCACTTCCTCAAAGAGAAACTACAATCTGAAGTGGTATAATTTATTCAATAATGTTTATTCACTTTAATCTCCCTTTAATACACCAGAGATTTGATGCATTAATTTAAAATGTAGTTCTGAGTAACCTTGATTAATCAGGGTGTCAGAAAAGTCACCTCTTACTGTATGCATTTGGAGAGAGCTCAATGGATTATAATTAGGCACAAATGTGTGTATTATATCTGCCAAATCAAATATATGCAGGACATCAGAGAAAAATGATAATTAAATGCACATCTTTATGAATTCTTCTTCAATTTTTATATTGGCACTAATTGATCAGTTACAAAAAAACAATTCTTTTCAGTTTTCTGTAGCATAAAACAGTACCTACTGAATTTTATAAACTGGTATGATAATGAACTTTAGGAATGGTTAGTAAATAAAGTACAGGGCACAGTTCTCAAACTTTACATGGTTTTTGCATTTTCCTATAAAAGGTACTTATATCCCAAAAAAGTCTTTAAATAGATCACTTAATAAGTGAGAGCAAAAAAGACTGTTGGTACTAAAGCCTTTACTGTAATAAACCAAATATATTTACAATTTATACAAATGTTTGACCTTCAACAAAAATACTAAAACATATCACAAGATGCAAAACCAGAAAACAAGCTCATCTGAGACACCACCGCTCTACACAGGACTGAATGCAATTTGAACTGCAAGGAAAAGAAAGGTAATCCCACATACTCAGGCAATGAGAAAGATCTGCATGAGGTCACAAAGAAAGAAAGAAAAATAAAAGGCTTCAACATTCATCTGCAGACCCTTTTTTTTTTTTTTTTTTAAATCCCCAAAACCTAGGCTACATCTGTCCATCTTGCCTCCGTGTTTCATTTGGTCCAGGTAGCTGATACCTAGCTGCTGGATGTTGCCTTCTATTTTATTTTGTATACTTGAAATGGTTTCATGTCAAGATCTGGAAACTGATATTTTGTTCCTTTTTTAAAAAAAGGTAAAACCTCCCTACTTCTACAAATCAAGAACATTTGGCCCAGTTCAACTCTATAAGTTATGTCCCCATCACATTTTTCAGTAGATGACTTCATAGACTGTAGCTTTCTTGTCTCCAGAGCCAGTGACTATGTATTTATCATCCACAGAGATGTCACAACTAAGCACAGATGAGGATTCTTTGGACTAGATGGGGGAAAAAAACATAACATAAAAAGTGTTACTAATTTGTTCAGTAACTGCTGTTCTTTGAGGCGTATTGAACATGTCCATCCACTTCAGGTGTCTTTGTGCCTAGTGAGCCAGAGACTTTTCCTTTAGCAGTAACCTTTGGGGAGGCGAATGCATCATTAGCCACCTTGTACTGCTGCATGATGGTATAAAGAACAGAGCCACTCCAGACCCTCAGTTCCTTCTAACCAGACAGACTCCATTATAGAAGGAATGGAGAGTGCATCATGGAATGGACATGTGCAATACATCTCAAAGAACAACAGTTACTGAACACATTAGTAACTGTTCTTAATTCTTCAAGCGATTCCACATGTCCATTCCACTTCAGGTACTGCACAAGTAGTATAATCTAAAGGTAGGTTTTGGAGTCTACCTGACCGAGAATTGAAGAATTACTTGTTCAAAAGTGGCGTCATCTTTGGAATGCTGAGATATAGCATGAGTAGTAAAAGTACACTGATGACCAAGTTTCTCTACAAATGTCTGTTATAGATGCATGAGGCTTAAAGGCCACTGAAGCTGCCTGAGATCTTGTAGAGTGAGCTACCACCCTGTTTGGAGGGAGTACACTGGCAACATCATAGCACAGATGAAGGCGAGGTGAAATCTCATGGAGGTAATAGCTACCAAAAGAC
Organism: Dermatemys mawii; assembly: GCA_007922305.1. NCBI lineage: Eukaryota > Metazoa > Chordata > Testudines > Dermatemydidae > Dermatemys > Dermatemys mawii. The sequence continues at coordinate 12,938,302 of ML677339.1, read as the reverse complement.
AGATGTGGTAAAGAGCAGGTAGCCATTGGTTCAAAGGGCAGACCATCAAACCTTGTTATCACCAGATTTCGGTCCCAGGGAGGAATGGGATCCATGACATGGGGATATAGACTGTCCAGACCTTTTAAGAATCTGACTGTTATAGGATTAGAAAACTCTAAGTAGCCTGCAATTGACAGATGGAGAATGGAGGTAGCTGTCAGGTGAACTCTGATGCAAGTAATCAGTAGGCCTTTTTGTTCATGTGGAACACACAGTCCAAAACATGATGGATAATGGCCATGACTGCTTTGATCAGAAGAACTGTTTCCCCTTCAACAGGGAAGTATATCTAGTAAATGGCTTCCTGCTATTCACGAGACTATTTGCATATTCTCCGAACAGTCCACCTCTAGAAATATTAACCATGGAGCTTCCAGGCAGTAAGATGGAGAATGGCCACGTTGGTAAGTAGCAGGCAACCATGGTCCTGGGAAACCAAGCTGGGTTCTGTAGATTGTGTAAAGGCAAACCTGGCAGAGGGGCTCAGCAGACTGGAGAGCTAATGCTGGCAAGGCCAAATTGGTGCTACCTGGACAATACAAACATAACACTTCTGGGGTTTGGGAAGTAGCAGAATAGGAGGGAAGGCATCCAGCAGTTTGTCTTTCCAAGAAAGTAGGAAAGCACCTGTCAGCAATCCCTGACTGTGAACAAAAGAGCTGGCACTTCGTGAGTAGTTAACAGGTGTATGTGAGGGACCTGGTTTGAAAAATGAACCTCACAAGCTCTGACTTGACAGACCATTTATAATCTATGCCAGTGGTTCTCAAACTTTTGTATTTGTGACCCCTTTCAAACAGCAAGCCTCTGAGCGTGACCTCCCCATATAAATTAAAAACACTTTTCAATATATTTAAAAGCAATACAAATGCTGGATGCAAAGCGGGGCTTGGGGTGGAGCCTGACAGCTTGTGACCTGCCATGTAATAACCACCTCGTAACCCGCTTCGGGGTCCTGAATCTCAGTTTGAGAACCTCTGATCTATGCTGAACAAATTGCTCAGGCAATATTCCAAGCTGCTCTGAACACCAGGAAGGTGACAGGCTTCGAGATGAATTGCAAAACTCCCAAAGATGTATCACCTCTTGACAGAGATTTTTTTGACCTGGCCCTTCTCTGTCTGTTCATGTAGAACATCGCTGCAGTGTGGTCCATGAGGACTTGTTGAGTGTTTCCCCTCATGTGAGAGAGAAAAGCCTGACAGGCCAGATGAATAGCCCTGAACTCCCACATGTTTATGTGGAGAGATAAATCTTAATGAGATCTCACATCCTGAGTTTGTATATTTCCTAGGTGAGTTCCCCAACTTAGAGAAGAAGTACCTGTAATCAAAAAGTCAGCGTGGGTATCGGAGGGGCAAAGGAAACTTCCACACCACACATTGGCTGGATCGGTCCATTAGACCAAGGAGGCTATCACTCATGCCCAAGTATTCAAATCAACATGTCCAATGGGTGATGAGCCAGGAATTACACTGACCTTAATCAGCCCTGCAGCTTTCACAAAAAAATTCTTGCAAGACAAACGACATATATGCAGGAAGCCATGTGCCCCAATTGTCTGAGGCAGTATCTTTGAGATCTATGGAAATATTTAACATTGCTGGGAATCAGACTTGAGGTGGGAACTTTCTGTGTAAAGGGAGTAACTTGTAGCAGCACTCCCATTTGCTTCGACTACTCATCCCAGGCGGCAAGAAGGAACCGAGGGAGGTCTGGGCAGTAGCATGAGTGGGCTGAGGGCACATATGCCACCCCAATGGGTACCACTAAATGTCCAACTTTGTTGCATTGGGCGCAGACATCCTGAAGTCGAATGGACAAGTGCAATCACTCAAAGAAAATGATGGGATTTTTTTTTTTTTTTAAAAAAAATCCTCTCTTCACTCTCGCTCCCACACTTTTTTGTTTTTAAAAGAAATTAAAGGAGGGGGGTGGAGCTATTACTTTTACCTGGAATATACTAGCTCCATAGGGGGTTCTCCAGGCATTAAGAAGGTTATCTTTTCCAGTACTCACAAACCATTTACCTAGAAATGTAACAGAAAGGCAATGAGAACAAAGAAAACATCCAACAACTGACAGATTTTACATTTTCAACTCACATTTTTGAAGTTTAACTCAATAGGCATATTAACCTCAGGGGTCATTAGCTGGCTGATTAGCACTATTCAAAGCTCTTGGTACTAATCAACATGGTTTTTACTTACATCTGTGTGTGTTGTCAGGGGGAGAGAAGCGGGGAGTGGATGGATATGAAACCCATCACAGAGGAATGCTGTTGCTGCTTGGAATAACAAGACTTTTTTAAAAAAATAACCACTTGGTAAGTAGAAAGCGCTTTACAAACGAACTAATTCTCACAACAGCCATGGGAGAAATGTAGATGGGTATTACCATCATTTTACAGATGGCAAATAAGAGGCAGAAAGGTGAAGTGACTTCCCCAAGTCATACGTAAATAACTGGCAGAGCAGGGATTAGAACACAGCAACCCCTGGCTTCCAGGTCCATATTCAGGCCAACTTACCACAGTAAGCAAACTTAAGTGACAACACACAGCTCTCATGAAGATGTAGTTGATACTTGTCTGGTTTATTTACATGTAGTACTTCCACATTGCTGCTCTCCATCCCCACAGCTAGCCATTCACCAGTAGGGCAATATCCAAGGGAAAAGATCTGGGGAAATTAAACGAGGAAAATATTTATCTTTTTGCAATGTTAATGAATGAAATATCACAGTGAAAGAGACTAAAACCAAATCCAAACTGTTCATCTGCAAAAATATAGTTCCAATTCTGATAAAAGAATAGGGGGATATTTAGTTATCTATTCATGTAATTCAAACTATGTTTTAGAGGGGAGTGGGAAGTGAGATGTCTATCGTTGTGTTTTTGTGAGCCAATAATCTATAGGAATTCCAAAACATAATGCATGTTTTGGCTTCTAACAGCAAAATAAAAGTTTCACACTTGCACTGGTTTAGTTCTTGAGTATCATCCTAAATAAACTGGCAAAAAAATGTTAAAAATTGTAGGAATAGCTAGTCACCTGTGATGTGAAGTCATGCTGTTGTAGCTGTCTCCCTTCTCTCAAGTCCCAGGATCTGACAGTGTTGTCCAAACCTCCTGTCCAGAGTTTAGTACCATCATTAGAAATGTCAATACAGCTGGCTCCATCTGTGTGGCCCTGGAATTGCCTGATAAAACAAACCAGATTGAATAATGATTTCCTGCCAGAGCTCAAGGTAAACACTGTTGTGTTGTTAGTTTTGGATTCTGTATGTGTGTCTCATCTCTTCTGAGTCTGCTGATGTGCAAGAGCCAGCCCCGCCCTCTGGCTGGACATGAAATGCACACATTACAAAAACCACTTTGCAGGTGTTAGGGAAATGATATGTAGTACAGCTAGCTAAACAAAAGCAGTCAAATATTTCCTATCAAATTTTGGGAGAAAGGAAAGCTATTTAAAACCCAAAGTACAAGTATGTTAGCCATCACACCTGGAAAAAATGAATGAATTACCAAGATTAAAAAACAGACTATCCAGGGGACAAGCGAGTTATTTCTGCATTTTTATTTATCTGTGACTCATGAAGATAAGTACCTAGCAGATTTGGTTACATAAATATTAGCAGGAATGAATCCAGAAAACTAAAAACAACACCGCTACCATCACTGAATCAGCAAAATTATGCCCTCCGTGGTAATGGGTCATGAGATCCCATAGCAGGGGTGGGCAAACTACAGCCCGCAGGCCACATGTAGCCCGCCGGCCATTTTTATCTGGCCCGCAGTGCTCGGGCCGGGTGCTGCCAGTGGTCCCGCCGACCGTGGGGTGTGGTGAGGCACTGCACTCCCCAGCCAGGGGCGGGCCGAATGCGGCATGCCGCAGGGCCCCGCGCTCCCGACCTCGGGGGCCGGACTGCCCGCCGCGGGCCCCCGCCCTCCCGAGCCGCGGCGCTTGCTGCGGACCCTGCAGCTCAGAGCTTGGCCCCCAGGTGCTGCAGCAACAGCCGGCCGGCGGGGAGCGAGCGGCAGGTGAGTGCGGGGCTGGTGGCTGTGGAGCGGGATGGGACAGAAGGCGGTGCACGGAGCCAGGGCTCCAGAGGTGCCGCAGGATTCCTGGGCGAGGTCTTTCCAAGAGACCCCCAAAGCCCCTCCCAGGAGACCCCCTCTCCTGCCCCAAACCCCCCCAGGGAGCCCCTGCCCCCTTTCCCAGGGACCCCCCCAGGGAGCCTCCATCCACTGCCCCAGGGACCCCCGACCCACCCAGGGAACCCCCATTTATCTTCCCCAAGGAGCCCGCATACCATGTCCTATAGGACCCCCCCCGCCCCGAGTCTCCATTCACTGTCCCCAGGGAGCCCCCACCTGGTGTCCCAGGAGCCCCATGCCCTGCTGAGCATGGTAAGCAAGGGGGGGGGGCTTAGGGGGTGAGCTCCTAAGGGGTGGTGGTTGGGGGGGGGGGAGGGTGTCTCGGGAGGGGACAGTCAAGAAACAAAGAGCAAAGGGGCTTATAGATAGGGGGTTGGGTCTTCGGTGGGGGTGATCAGGCAACAAAGAATGGGGGGGTTGGATGGGAAGAGGGTTCTGAGGGGGGCAGTCAGGAGGTGGGAAGTGGGTGGGGGTCAGATAGGGGGTGAGGCCAGGCTCTGTGGGAAGATATAGCCTTCCCTACCCAGCCCTCCGCAGAATTTTGAAACCCAGTGTGGCCCTTGGGCCAAAAAGTTTGCCCATCCCTGTCCCATAGTCACTAAACAGTATGTTTCGTTTTAAAGCTTCGCCTTAGGAACTCCCAGCTCTCAGCAACAAAGGGTCAACTCAAGTTCTCCTTGATCCTTAGACCGACATCCTCCGAGATGCTTGCATTTTTCACTGGTCATTGGCTTTGGGGAAGTCCTATGCCGTAGTGCCAAAGGTGGAGGGGGGCAAAAAAACCTCTTTCGGGAGTCAACTATAAATCATTTACAACTGCCACAGTAAAGGTCATGTGGCATGTTTTGTTTTGTGTCACTGATCTGAAAACACAAGGAGTTATCAATTAGTAAAAGTAGCAGGAAATGGAAGAATAGAAACAAACATACAGAGGTAAAAAGTGCATCACTGCACTATGGCAGCTAGTGTTGGTCATTCATTAGACTGTCATAAAATTTAGAAAGATTTTATTTGTACACAGACATAATTTAAACCCATAGCAAGAGGGTACATAGAAGCTCTTACGCCCACATCTTAGGACATGCCAAAATCAAATTTGTGGAGTTAAACATTAAAAAGGCTTTATTCTTTGTGCAAGTATGTGGGCCTGTAGTGGGTCCGCTGCCCCACTCCCACAGAACAGGGGTTAAAATCAGCCCTGGAGAGGGCTGCAGCTGGGGAAAGCAGCAAACCTAGGCTGACTGAGCTGGCCACAGCTGTGGCTGCTTCCTCAATCAGGGCCACAGCTGGCTCTATAAGAGGGCTGTGGGCCAGAAGCTGGATGAATCTGTCTCCAGCCCTGGAGGGAGAAGGGCTAGCTGCACGGGACAGGAAGGTATCTGAAGTGGAGCGGCGCTGCGGAATAGGGCAAAGGAGCTTGGGAGCTCCAGCTGGAAGATTCCCAGGCTGCGGGCTTTGTTTAAGGCCAAAAGGTACTGGCGCTGCAGAGGGGCAGCCCGAGGATAGGCAGAGGCAGCAGGTCCTACCCTTTGCCAATGATGAGTGGTCATTACAGACTGCTGTCTGCCCCAGTGAGCAGAAGGCTAGATGAGGACTGGCAGTAGCCACTGAGGTAAGGTGGATTATAGGATTGGGAGTTCCCTGGGAGGGGAGACTCAGTGTGTGGGGGTACAGCTGGGGCAGAACCCCAAGGCAAAGGGGCATCAGGTCCAGAAGGGACACAGAGGCCAGCATCAGGCAAGACACCGGCCACCAAGTGGCACTCTGAGGGCCAGAGAGCTAATTCCCTGGATGACCAACATTGCCACAGGGCCTAAATTCTAAAGAGTGACTAGGATTTGGGTGCCTCAGTTTTTTTTTTAATGCCCACTCAGACACACTTTAAATAGGTCCCAAGTGTGTACTCAATACTTACTGAGAATCAGGGCCATTCCTAATTTAGGCTCCATTTCCTTACAGTACCATGGAGCTCTACAAATTTAGTAGCGATGGACCAAAAGTTAGCTTTTCAGTGAATCACAGCGTTATTATACAATAAGCTATCCCAGGCAATTCCAGATCCAGCCTCTGCATAATGGCAGAAAGGGATAACATTACCATGCCAGACACTCACATTTAGAAATGGATTCTGCCCCTACAACTTTTACTGTTTTGTATTGAGGCTTAAAGGGAAGTCAGTTAAGGAAATGACTTATCTGAGCATTAAGTTAATCATACTCCCTGCCAAACAATCCTAAAAGAATTAGAGATTGGCTGCAAAGACTATCACTTTTTAGGCTCCAAATAAAGTACCAACTGCCAAAAATAGTATCTTAAAAATGTGAGAGGAGAAAACTGGGGAGGAATGACAGAAAGAAACAGACTGCATGAAATAGTGTCAACTTTAATTTAACATTATTTGTATCACGGTTAAATTAAACAAAATATAAGAGCTGCTCCAAGCCTCGTTTAACACCTTTGGTGCATCCCAATGCCAGTATAATCAACTGTATTTTTTTTATTTTTATTTTTTTAAAAAAAACCCTCAACAATATAGGCCAAGGTGTTACTGCACAGAAAGTTTCCCAAAGAACACATAGTCAAAAATATAATGCTTTGTCAACACCCACTTCTCACGCACAATGGACTATTGATATTTCATGCCTTACTGATACACTTGGCAGAATCCACACTCTTAAATCACTTTTGGATTGTTCAATTTCGTTACCATTTATAAGCAGGTGATTTTCAATACTTATGTAACAAGGGTCAAGACAAGACAAAGAAATATACCTCAATACTACCCCAAAGTTTGCATTCACCCTTCATCAGCCATGAAGATTAAAGTAATATACAATAAGTCCTCACTTAATGTTGTAGTTATGTTCCTGAAAAATGCGACTTTAAGCGAAACCATGCTAAGCAAATTCAATTCCCCCATAAGAATCAATGCAAATTGGGAGAGTAGTTACATTCCAGGAATTTTTTTTCACCAGACCAAAGACAACATTATATATACATATGTGTGTGTGTGTGTGTGTACATATATATACACACATACACACTACAAATTTTAAACAAACAGTTTAATACTGGTACACAACAATGATGATTGTGAAGCTTGGTTGAGGTGGTGAAGTCAGAGGGTGGGATATTTCCCAGGGAATGCCTTACTGCTAAGTGATGAACTAGCGATTGGCTGAGCCCTCAAGGGTTAACTCGTTGTTAATGTAGTTTCACACTCTACACAGCAGCATGAATGGAAGGAGGGGAGACAGCATGGCAGGCAGACACACACACCGTGACATTAACTGCCCACTTCTCCTCCTCCCTCCTCCAGCAAGCAGGAGGCTCAGAGAGCAGCTCCAAGGTAGAGGGCAGAATCAGCACATGGCAGTGGAGGAGGGACAGCTGAACTGCCAGCAATTGATAGCCTGCTGTGCGGCTGCTGCACAGGGAACTTTGGGGAGCGGGGAGGCTGATGGAGGGCTGCCGATCCACACAGGTTCCAAGCCCCCACCAGTTAGATGCAACCAACTGCTCTTCCTGCAAGAAGTGGACAAAGCAGGCAGCTGTCAAACAATGTTATAAGGGAGCACCGCACAACTTTAAACGAGCATGTTCCCTAACTGATCAGCAACGAAACAATGTTAACAGGGATGACTTTAAGTGAGGAGTTACCGTATATGCAGTGATTTGGGACTGATCAAAAATTCACTGAAGTGCATGGGAATTTTTATATTGACTTCAGTGGGCTTTGGATCAGGCCCTTTATGAACTGGGAGAATGTTTTCCAGGACTAGGCTGAGATCATCACTAAACAAGGATTCACTCTGTTCTCTAGACAACAAGGACTACCTACATAACACTTCTGTCACGAAATACATTATGTAGGAATAGATATTTAGCTAATTATCTAAACATAAGAAAGGCCGACTCGGTCAGACCAAAGGTCCATCTAGCTCAGTATCCTGTCTACTGACAGTGGCCAATGCCAGGTGCCCCGGAGTGAATGAACCTAACAGGTAAAGATCAGGTGATCTCTCTCCTGCCATCCATCACTCCCCTCTGACAAACAGAGGCTAGGGACACCATTCCTTACCCAGCCTGGCTAATAGCCATTAATGGACTTAACCTCCAGGAATTTATCCAGTTCTCTTTTAAAGAATAACTTTAGTAAAAATCCTTTTGTAAAGTAAGAATAACTCACCTGACCAATGTCTGATTGTGCAGATCCCACACTGCAATGTTCCCATCACTACAGCAGGAAAAGCAGACCTTGGAATCAGGGCTGATAGCCAGAGCGTAGCAGGCTGGAGCAGAAGATGTCAGCTCTGCTTTTATACGAGGAGTTGGCGCTGCCAGGTCCCATATGGATAATGTGCTGGCTTCCCCACCAACTATGAGGGTGCATCCATCAGGCAGCAATTTACAGGAGCGGATGTAGTTATCTCTGTTCTGTATAATACAAGTCACCTCCGTTACATTAATAAATGCCTACTGATAATAACCAGTGACATGATCCATGCTGCATTCAAGTTTTAAACACTAGGTTGTATTTTCCTGGTGCCAAAATACAAAATTCAGCAGCAGATTCTAAATGGCTTCCATCTCCAAGCTCTCACCACTGAGCAGAGAGTACAGCTCGAGAAATTAAATTACAGTTTTCATACTGCAAGTACAGAAGCTTACTTTTTTTTTAATCTGATAGGTTGCAATTTTTACAGCTCATTACAAGCTGACAGAACCAAAACGACAGAGCCAAGAGCTTGCTTGCTGTACAAGTGCACTCCTTCTGCTGTGACTGGCAACACTGCAGGAATATTTGCAAAAGAGCAAATGACCTCTTATTTCGGCACTGTGAAGAAGCCATCTATGAAAAACAGTTTGTAAGCCCAATATTGCCCCGGAGGTTTTTTTCTTAAACATTATTTTGTGCTTACCATTTATAGCTACAAACGTTGCACCTTTTATATCGTGACTGATTTTAACCTGTTTCTTGGGACTTATAGTAGGTCTTCGTTTGTCAGTAGGGCTCTTACCACATAACTGGTTTCACACAATGTTGCTGACTAAAAAGTACTAAGGGGAAACAGTCCAGGCTTCAGTCATTACAAGTTTTACTCCATAAATTATTGACTGTCATGATTCTCATTTTAAATAGCAAAATTATTGTGATAAGAGTTCTGCAGCAGCCAAAAGGATAAAGCCTATAACTCAGAACATTCAATAAAGCAATATTGCTGTTTGTTTTGTGTTGTACTTTCCTTACTACAAAAGAAAAATCATTTTTTTGCAGTAGCAGACCTTGCTGGCTTTGTCATATGCAGCAATAAGACTACGTAACCCACATGTAGATAACCATGAATACTGCTTCCAGGACTGCATCCTCCACAAAGCACGTCATATATATCCAGCAATGATATTTGATGGTTAACACTGGGATAGTAATGAAGAAGGTCACAGCAAAGCCTGACTGTATCCCTTGGCTTGTACCAACACCACTGAATATTGAAAGCAAACTTGCTGTTTTAAATAAGTACTATAGAGATTTATACCTTACACTCTAGTAGAGCACTTGCCTTCACAGTTCACATTTTACTGGTTGCCTCTCTTTTCCAAACTTTTTCAGCTTGTTTTATTGGTTGTGTAGCAGAGTATGGTGTATGAAGCTTCCCGAGCTAGCTGAGCAAGCAGACCCTGCCTGCTTCATGATGTGTACAGCACACTGTCACCTCTCAACAAATGTACGTTTATGTTCAGAACAAGAGCAAATACACATTACGTTTGAGACCACTCCCCATACTGTAATCAGGCACACTGTAGCTATCTTCTATTTAAATGAACTATAGCAAAAGAGAAATACTTATGGAATGTTCTAGGCATCATCACAGAGCAAGCGTGACTGCATTCACTTTGTCACTTTCATCTCATCTAATGGGGAAACCCCCATTACCTGTAAGACAGAGAACTGGGGACAATTTCCATTTAAAAGTCATCTGTCTAGTGCAGTATTTGATTATTACTGATCATATTTGTGATGAATAAACTACAATTCTTCCCTCACCACTGCCACCATTTTATTTAAAAAAATAGTTACATACCTAAAGCAGGAAATAGAACTGCCTGATATTTCCTTATAATATGAATAAAATCCAGGCCTGGAGAGCTATTCCTTATTGAGTCTCCAAGGAGAAGTTTCCCTTGTGCACAAGTTCCTGTTTGCTTACCAGGCAGTCCAGCTGGGAGACAGGGCTCTTGTTACCAGGTTGGCTAATATCCCAGACTTTGACACATCCCTTTCCCCCAGTGTACACGTGTCTTGTGGGGTTGCTGATGGTAACTGCACACACTACTTCTCCGTGATTCAGAGTGTTGATCTGACGTGCATGGCGAGGGATTCCTGGTCCAATGAGGGCATCAGGAGGGAAAGGTACAGGCTGCATCTGACCGTCTGCAGTAACGTGAAAGGAGTATGCTCTTTTTTGGGAAAAAGGGAAGAGGAGGGGAAAAAAAAGACAGAAAGAGAATTAGGTCAACCATTACGTTGCTGAGTTGTGAGAAATAAGAGCAACCTTTAGCAGTTCCTTTGCTTGGCTAATTTTATTTTTCATACTATATCAATCTAAGCTGCAGTGCCAAATGCTATAGGCATATGCTGACTAGGGATGGGGAGAGAATAGACAGAACAGCTGGCTCCTTCCCTTGAAGGAAGGGATTAAGCCTGAGAGCAGTCCAGCCCAGATATCACTAATGATCTTTCCATATGGAAGTAGCTGAACAAGAGCATCCCACGTGCTATTATTGTTTTCTCAAAACAGTAGAGAGAAGCAAGTTACATTTATGTTAAGGCATGGATGTTTCTTATAGCTGGCCACATGTGGTGGAATTCATACTTGAGTGAATGCACACAGATGAATGTGTATGGATGAGAATGAGAGCAAGAAACAGAATGAGGGCTATACTAGCTAAGAAGTGAAAGAGAAAGATCTTCAGGAAGATGTGCGCAAGAGAAAATGTAAGACTAGAAGTAAAGAACAAAAGATAACATTGGGAAAGAAAGAAAAAAGGATACAAGGGAGTGGAGAGAAAAAGAACGGAGGGATACTCACTCCAAACACCACAATGTATATAATAGGATGGAAAAGTTAAGTAAAGCCAGAAAGGGGAAAAAAGATACAAGAAAGTACAAGAGACAAAGTTATATTGCTGCTAAACTTATTAAATTGGAAGTAGACTGATAATGCAAAATATAAACACAGTATTATTTTAAATTGTCTAGGGCCTGGCTTTTGGGGCTATGATGGCACAAGTGTTTGTCACATGGGCTAATAGATGTTGGGAAAACTTCTGAAGCCCCCTATCAAAATAATCTGAATATAAATGTTCAAGTTTTGTCATGGTACATTCCTTGCATTGAACGGAATATATCATTTATCTTCATGATGCTGATAGCCAGATACATATTATCTATTTCCTTCTCTCCGTTTTAGTGGCTGTCTCAGGTGTGCAGTACTTTCTTTTAGTTCATTTCCTCCTTCAGGACATAGGAACAAAGCAAACATTAGCTCTCAACAGTTAATGTCTTGTAGATGACTCCACTAGTTATATTGCCTTTCATCCAATGAGTAGTTTCCATTTATAAATACCATTAGTATTTGATTTAGAGGGCAGTTCTTTACTCACTCAGAAAGCCCACTAACCTAAATACCATCGTTACCGCCAATGTTGTTACGCTAAACAACACACACACAAACACACAAAGATGAACAAAATGAAGCCTTGTGATAAAAATACTATGTGATTATTTAATTAAAGACTGTCCCATAATGCATGAGCATTAGAGCAAAATTAAGGTTGCAGAGTCAACCATCATTCCGGCATTTCCAAACATTTGACTTTGCAACCCTAATAGTATTAATTTACACACTGCTTTTTTGTGTGTAATTGACTAGGTTTTTAAAAGTAACAAACTGAAAAGGCTAAAATTCCACATCGGGATGACACCACCAGGGGTCATCAGCAGGTTTGGAATCTTTATATCTACTACACTACACACCATTGTGCCAGTTGAGCTCAGGGAGAAATTGATAGAAGGCTGTCATCCTATGTGGACCGATTTTCTGAACAGTTTCGTTCTCTTGATGTTGAAGGCCAGTACCCTGCGGACATCCAGAGAGTGGAGTCTCTGCTCCCTGCCGCTAGAATGTGGCTTAGGGTTGACTACCAGGAGCAAGATGTCCTGGTTCCTGTGAAACTCTCACAACCTTCAGGAGGAAAGCAGGATGAGGCCTGAGCTGAACTCTGTACTTATAGAACATGGTGTAGGGAGGGTCTGATGTTGGGCCCTGAGCTCAGAAACCCTCCTGGCCAAAATTATCGCTACCAGAAACACCACCTTGTAAGAGAGGTCGGGCAGGACGAATGTTGCTAACGGTTCAAAGAAAGGTCCCTTGAACCCATAAAGTTCCAGGCTGAGGTCCAAGGCAGGGACAGGCTGAGGGACATGAGGGTATAGCCTATCAAGCCCTTTTAGGAATTAGCTGACCGTGGGGCTAGCAAACAGAGCAGCTCTGAGCACTTGAGTGGAAAGCTAAAACGGTGGCTATGCGCACCCTTATCAAAGACGAGAGTCCCTCTTGCTTCAGCTGGAGGAGGTAGTCCAGAATGAGCAGCACTGAAGCTAGCGTCGGCGGCAAATGGTGCTGCACCAACCAGATTGAAAATCTCTTCCACTTGGCAAGGTGCATGCCCCTCGCAGAGGGTTTTCTACTGCGAAGAGGACTTGTTTAACCAGATCTGAACAGGAACATTCCAACAGATTTAACTATGGAGCTTCCATGCTGTGAGATGAAACGACTGACGGTTCAGGTGTTGGAGACGCCTGTGATCTTGTGTGAGAAGGCCTGGGAAGAGCGGCAGGGTAATCGGGGTTGCCATGGACATGTCTAGGAGAAATGTGCACCAGGGCTGATGGGGCCAGGCTAGTGCTATCAGTGTGACCTGAGTTCAATCTCTGCGGATCTTGAGCAGCACCTTGTGAATGAGCAGTATCGGTGCAAAGGCATATAGGATAGAACCTCCCCAATGGAGGAGGAACACCTCCGTGCTGGAGCCTGGGCTGTGAATCTGGAAAGAGCAGAACTGCTGGCACTTCCCGTTGCATCATGTGGTGAAAACCCCACCTCACCTCTGGAAGACTGAAATTGTGATGCCCAGGCAAAAGGACCACTCATGGCTATGAAATGAGCTGCTGACGTGGTCAACCAGCTTGTTCTGTACCCAGGGAGGTATGACGCCTCCAGGTGTATCGAATGTTCTACACAGAAGTCCCAAAGCATGAGGGCTTCCTGGCACAGGGGAAAGAAGCTTGCATCCCCGTTTGTTGATACAGAACATTGCTGTTGTATTGTCCGTCATGACTGATACACATTGTCCAGTTAGGTAAGGACAGAAGGTCTGGCATGCTAGGCACACCACTCTCAGCTCTCTGACATTGATGTGAAGACCCAGATCTGCTTGAGATTAGTGGCCTTGAGTCCTGCGGTCTCTCAGATGAGCTCCCCAGCCCAAGTCTCTGCATCCATCACCAATGACAGAGATGGCTGGTGGGTGGCAAAGGGAACACCTGAGCACACCTCCTGAGTGTCGATCCAAACTAAGGGGGATGTCAAGGACCAGGCCAGCAGGGTCACGATCCTGTCCAAGCTGTCCTGGGCTGGGCAATACACTGACATTAGCCGTGTCAAAGCTTGAGTCTGGCATGCTGCACCACATAGTACAGGCAGCCATGCATGCGAGAAGTTTCAGGAAGTTCCTCGCTGTAATGGTGGGGAACTGTTTGAAGCCTCCAATTATATTGTTCAGGGCCTGAAACCTCCAGCATGTCCAGTACTGCCCCATAAATTCTATCCTCTGGACGAGAGACAGTTGTTTTTGCTTCATTTAAAAGTAGATACAGGCTGTCAAAAGGTGGCTCAGATGAGCTTTTGGGTCTTGGAGCGGCCTTTGATCTGCCAGTAGTCGAGGTACGGAAACACCTGTAGCTAGTGCCTTTGCAAGAATACCATGCATTTGGTGAAGATTCGGGGTGCTGCTTACAGGCCCAAAGGGAGGGCTGTAAATTGATAGTGAGTATTGTTGACCACAAACTTGAGGTACTTCCTGTGGGGCTAAGTGAGTTTGATATGAAAATATGCATCCTTCAAGTCAAGAGGGGCATACTAGTCTGCTGGATCTAGCGAGGGGATGATGGAGGCCAAGGAGACCATGCGGAACCCGAGTTTCTTCACAAACTTGTTGAGTTCTCGTAAGTCCAGGATAGGCCTGAGGCCACCTTTGTCTTTCAATATTAGAAAATATCGGGAATAAAAGCCCTCGCCCCCATGTTCCTGAGGAACCTTCTCCACTGCCTCTAGCGATAGGAATGACTGCACCTCCTGGATAAGGACCTGCTCGTGAGAAGGGTCCCTGAAGAGGAAGGAGGGTGGAATAGCACAAATTGTATATGGAGTATCCCCTCTACAGTGAGCAGCACCTAGCAGTCCGACATGGACAGGACCATGCATGGTAGAAAGGGGACAGTCGGGAGGAAAAGACACGGTGAGGTAGATCCAGCTCTGATCGGGCGTGCCCTCCATTACCACACCTTCAAAAGGCCGGTTTAGGGCCAGAGGCGGTTTGGATTGGCCAGAGCCCTGGTTTGAAGAAAGGTGTTGTCTCCTCCTGCCACTCCTGTTCCACCCCTGAGAACCGTCCTGGCAGTTCGGCTGATGGAATCTCGGAGGAGGTTGCCATTTGAAGTTTCTCCGCAGTGTGGCGGGAGTATGCAGGCCTAAAGACTTGAGTGACTAGTGAGTATTTCAGGCTATGTAGCCTTTTGTCTGTCTTTTCAGAAAAATAGAATCACACCCTCAAACGGGAGGTCCTGAATAGTCTGCTGGACTGGATAAGGGAGCCCGAAGACTTGGAGCCAGGAGACACTTCTCATGGCCACCCCAGTAGCCATGACCCTAGTGGTGGCATCTGCACTGTCCAACATGGCCTGGAGGGAAGCCCAGGAGACTAGCTTCCCCTCCTTCACCACGGCCTAGAACTCAGTTAGGGGGATCTGAAGAGAGGAGCTTCTTAAATTTGGCCATTGCCGTGTTATAAGAGTACCTGCTGACGATGGCCTGCTAGTTCAATATATAGCGCTGCGGACCACCTGTAGAATAGACCTTTCTCCCAACAAAGTCTAGCCACTTAGCCTCCCTGTTTTTTGGGGAAGGCCGTTGGAAACCCTACCTCTCACGCTGGTTAGCAGAGTCCACAACAAAAGAGTCAGGAAATGGGTGGGAATACAAATGTTCGCACCCTTTGGAAGGCGCTAAATAACGCCTCTCGTTATGCTTGGCAGTGAGCAGCAAGGAAGCTGGGGTCTGCCACAGGGCCTTGGTGGTGTCCACAATAGTCTTAAGTGGTAGAGTAATATGAGAAGTTCCTGAGGGGACGTGGATATCCACCATGGGATCAGCCTCCTTGACTACCTCCTCGGACTTAATGCCCAGCCCTGAGCACTCTGTTGTCCTCAAGCGCCGGGGCTACGACTGGGTCTGCCAATGCCTTGTCTGGCGACGATGAAGAGGAAGCACCTATAAGAAGCAGATGCTCCCTGCCATCCACTCCCAGGGAATCCCATGACTCTCGGAGCAGTGTCAATACCGACTGAGCGCTTACCAGTGACGTCCACACCAAACCCGGTGTTGATGCAGCCACTGGCAACACTGGTGAAGCTGTTAATGGAGTGGTACCAAACACCACCTGCACTAATGAAGGTGGAGGGCCTGTCGCTGGCATTGGTGCTTGCGCTGTAGTGAAGATCAGTGTCGGCGCTGAATTCGGACAAATCACCAGTAATGAGGTCAGTGCCAGGGCTGGAGACGTTGGTGGCTGCGCAGTTGAGGGTGGGACAAAGGTGGCTGAGGCCACAGAAGATGTAGTGGAGCGGTGCCCTTGAATCCCTCCTTGGCTTTGAAAGGCCCAGGGGGTCCAGAACGGCCACTGTGGTGGATTCTGCCATTCCGGTGGCCACGCCTGGGGCTCTCTCCTGTCTCTCCCTGACCTCGATCTTCAGCTCCTACTCGTTCTAGATCAGTAGGAGTCAGACTCTTACTCTGAGGTCTCTTGAGATTGAAGACAAACAGAGGAGCTGAGCTTTGGTGCCTCGAGAGCCTGGAGAGCGAGTAGGTTCTCTGTCCGAGTGGGCTGGTGCCAAAGGACATGGAAATGGGGAGTGCCTGGACATCATTGCTGGCTTCTCTCTTGACTGCACCTGGGGGCAAGGTGGGATTGCCAGCAACTGAGATTCCTCCATCCTTGGTGGTGAGAATGGTGCCCTAAGGTGCAGCAGGTCCTGCCAGCTTTGAAAGCTTCTGGTGTCAAAGGGAGCTGTAGCTGCTGGCTCATAGGGACCGGTGACTGTGGGGGGCCCAGACTCAACTGCATAGCCTGGTCAGGAGTCAACGCGGCCCCAGTAGAGGATCTGGAGCTGTGGCCCACTTGGGGCCGCACTTCTCTGGATTTAGCTGGAGGTGAACGACTGTCCGGCTTCTTTTTCTTCTAAGGCACCGGTGACTGGGATTAGTGCCTGCTCTCCACCAGGCCTCAGGAGGTGCCGTGCTGGTGTTAGTGTCCCAGGACGAGTCTTTTCTCAGTGCCGAACTTGACGACAGTGCCAAGGTGCTCCATGTCAAAGACTGTGTCAGGAGCCGGGTCCCTGAGCCAGGGTCCGAATGGGGGCACAGAGCTGCCTCCATGAGGCTCACTTTAAGCCACAGTTCCCTTTCTTTAAGAGTTGTAGGGCATTCATGGCAGATCTTACAGTGATCCTTTTGGTGACACTCCCCATAAGCATGAGGAGTGTGGATCGTTCTTCAGCATGCGCTTCGCGCAGGCCACACAGTTTTTAAACCGCGGGGACCGTGGCATACCACGGCTCTGGGGAGTCAAAATGCGAGGGACCCACAACTCTAATTAGTATAATACTAATAACTAAGGTAAACTATATACAAAGAACTGTAGAATGCGCTTGCTAAGCAAGGGCTATGGGAAGTTCCAGCTAACCGTTACTGGTAAGGAGGAACTGAAGGAGGGGCGGGTTGGCAGGGGTCTATATTGAGCATCATGAAGGAACGACTCCAGCAAGCGCCCAGACCGTCCCAACAGATGCTGCTATAGGAAAAATCTTCTGGCCACCGTGTATGTGCGCACACACACATCTAATTGGAATAGACATGAACAAGCACTTGAAGAAAAATCAAGGTTTCCTGCTTGCTGGTTTAAATCATGAATAAATTTTAATTCATTTTAATTTAAATCAATACACCCTGAAGCAGTCTCTCTGATCCTGGTTTACTAAGTCAGTAAGTTGCTTTTCCTTTTGTACCCAGGACTTTGCAATGGAACCAGGAATACACTGTTTCTTCTATGCACTACCACAATACAAATAATAGTAATGTATTAATTTGCCTCAGATTAATTTGGTACAAATTTAAATTTGGCATTTTTAGCTCTTCATTTTCCAAATAGGAGGATAATTTTGTTTTATGAATATGACTCTCTCAGGAGAAGTCCAGAATTGCTATTTCCATTTCAGACAAATATCTAGAAATAGCGTTTTCATAATAATATTGAACTGCAGAACTTTAATCATATTTATCATGCTAATTCTTTCTCAAAGTCAGAAACTGATTTGACCAGCTCTCTCAATCTACGTGTCCAACATAATTGCTAAAATGCAGCAGTTTTGAGTTCTGCAGAAAGTGTCCCAGACAACTTATAACTAGGACTTGCACGCTAAATATTTAACAAATGAAATGCCACTTCCTTATTAAAATTACTGACATTATTTTAAAAAGAAGTTACATTTTGCCTCCATCTCAATCTTGTCTATAAGATTTATATGCTCCGAACTAGATTTGAAAAGTACAAATAGAGCACTGATAAGAACATACATCCTAATTTGTTAGTCTCTAAAGTGACACAAGTACTCCTGTCCTTAATACAATAATTCAGGGTGGATAAAAATCAATTATCTTTTTCAAAGATATTTCATAATGGAATACCATAATATAGTCATGTAATGTTTAAGAAAAGTTTTGTAAATGAGTTCCAATAGTTCATGGATTAGGGACACAATTTTACAGGGGCTTCTATATAGATTATCTAGATTAATCTTTCTATCCACCCAATGGGACTCAGTGCTCAGTCTAGAAGATATAATTAGAGATGCTTAGTTTTTGCAGTTCTCAAACTGTGGATTTGTGTCTCCAGGGATAACATGCTTGTTAACAGCAAAAGTGTTTTTAAATAAACAACTGAACAAAGGTGAGAAATAACAGACCTCAACCCTACTGTCCCTTTGAAAATTTGTGTAAATCCCTTATCTCTCTCTAAAAATGCCAAGTTTCAAAAAGTTCAGTGAATAGATCTAGACAAGGAGAAGTCTGGAGATAAATGTGAGAAGGGAGGGACAGGCAGTAGAAACAAAAGTAAAACTGCTTGAGCAGTGTATTCCAAAACTCTTGAGGTCTTTCTGAGTGTAGTCTGCATTGATTTGAGATCTACCATACCACTCTCTCACTAGAAGGGAAAACCTTTAATGGCAGCAGGCTATAAAAGAGACCTAATTTTGGAATATTTCAATGGCGTTCCTCTACCTGTGGATTAGACAGGCATGTGTGCAAAATGCAAAGAGGGCAACAAACAAATGCAAGACCTTGTTGCCTAAATGAAACAACATCATGGAAGTGCTCCTTCTCAGGAGGAAGCCTGTGTTGAAGATAATGAAAGGAACATGTCTGAACATGCAGGATCTTCAGGTTGGTAAACTTTTTTATTTCATAATTCTTTCTTAAGGACTACCCATCTTCCTCCTGGACTATTCTTGAATTCTCATGTTTGAGCAAAAAACATAGTTATTACTCTATGGTACTATCGTTTTAGACGCAGTTATGATAAATAAATAGCTGAAATAGATCTTCCTTTTGCAATTTCACCTTTAAAGTAGTACTGAGCGTCAGTGAATGCAATGAGTAATACTAAAGGAGCAGTATGGTAATAATAATTAAATAACTGCACTGACATATTTTGTTTAAGAGAATCCATCCTCAACATACAGGATTCTGAAAACCATCCACCTTCGAGATCGCCATCATTTTCTATAGTTTCAGAGTTAACTGCCAGTGATAGTGTTCCAGTCACATTATGTATGTTACAGCCACAGTACATCACCTGCAGCAACAGAAGAAGGGAATGTCTTCTTTACAAAACAATTGGTACATCAGAAAATGCACACACAGCAGAATATGTACAAGAAGTAGCTGTAAAAAATTATAACAAACTGTGGAAAAAAAATTAAATGTCTTGTACACAGCTTGGTCACAGACAATGCTGCAAATTTATCCAAGATGAAAAGAAATTATTTGAAAGAGAATCCAAGCTAACAGCATATGGCTGCAGAGCTCATTGGATGCACATCCTAGTCAAAGACTTCAGTATTCCGGAAATAAAGGCTAATGTTGTTGAAACTGAAACATACATCCAGAACAACCATTTTGCAGCAGCTGCTCTGAAAAAAGTGAGAGGAACCAAGCTAACTCTCCCACAAGATGTGCAGTGGAACTCAGTAGTGGACTGTTTTAGCATCATCAAGAACTGGCCTAATCTGATGACAGTTTGTGAACAAAATAGAGAACAAATAGATGGCACTGTCACACCCAAAGTTCTCAACACTGGGCTTAAGAGAAATGTTGAACACATGCTGAATACTCTGAAGTCTATTTCTGTAGCCTTGAACAAACTGCAGGGAAATAGCTGTTTTATTGCGGACACTGTTGAAATTTGGAAGGAACTGAGTGATATCTTAAAATGAAAAATATGCAATGACAGAGTTTAATTACAAGCATTAAAAAAAAATGAAGAGGACCCATTCATTTTCCTGCAAATATTCTCATTACTCGATACCAGGGTCATATTTTAACTGCTGAATTAGAGGAGCTGGTTATGATATGGACATCCTGCAATCATCCCTCCATAATGCCAACTATAATAAACTTCAGAGCTAAGGGTGAACCATTCAAGAAATATATGTTTGCTGATGATATTTTAAAGAAAGTCACACCAGTGAACTGGTAGAAGTAATTTAAGCACTTGGATTCAGAGACTTTTAAAGTGATCATCCCACTTTTAACAGCACTAGCTTCTTCTGCTTGGGTAAAAAGAATATTTTCTTCCTTTGGACTAATTCATTGCAAATTGAGAAACCGTTTGGAACCTGAAAAAAATAAAACCAGAAAAAACTTGTTTTTCTTTTCCATATTATAAACAAACAGGAAAATGAAAGTGAAGATGAATGAATTAGCTGAAGAAGCCAATATTTTAAGTTTCTTGTGTCGACCTTGCTGACAGTTAATTTAATTTTTGTTGTTTTTTAAATATTTAATTTAACTCTTTTAAACACTTAAAAACAAATTTTAAAAAAATATGTTTAACTAAATTCAAAAATTCCTATGCTTGTTTTGTTAAAATATTATATGGTTGCTGTTGAACAAAATAATTGAGAATATGTAACGTTGTTGTTTTAGTTAAATAAAACAATTTAAATATCTGATGATGTTCTCCTCCTAATACAGCCCAGCAAAAAAATCCTCCAAATACTAATGATTAACCTGTTGAACCGGAGATAGTTCACCTCCCAATGATTTCATAAATATCTGCTTCAATTGTTTTTGGTAAATGAAATAACCAATCATTCATATTCTGATATTACTGTAAAACTAATCTGAAAAGTTTTCAAAATAAATCACTATTTAAAAATGTATAGTATGTCCTGTTTAAAAATGAAATCTACATCCATCTCTGAGTTGTGAAGACTATGTATTAAGCTTATAACAACCAACAAGAATGCACTTTTATATAGAAATCTATGATTTAAATCGAGTCTTCCTGACTAGTGATTTAAATCAGTTATAAAGAAAGCTAAAAACTCCATGGGAATGACTAATCAAATGAGCAAATATGAATATGGCTCTAAGCCAAAAAGAGTATAAAATACTGCGTGTTGCTCACTGCACAGTAGAGAGAAAAAGGCCAAGGTGCACGATTTGTCATACACCAGACGGTCATCTTTGAAAATAGTTCTAATTACCGGAGAAAAGCAATTACTAGTTTGGAGACCACATCAAAAAGAAAAAGAAAAATAACGGAACTAGCGCTGCCCGGAAAATCTAAAGAAATTCACTCTTGTGCAACATGATGAATATACCACAAGATACATTAATAACTGGCCAACAGCTAAAGAAACTGAAGTAGTTTTAGATCATCTCGTCTCTTCCAAAGAACTACTGAGCAAGCGCTTTTAAAGTATGAGCTTGAATCGTTCACTGTGACGATGGAAGCGTGAAACTGGACAGCAAGAAATAAAAAGTAGTAAGTCATAACAGCAATTAAAGGCAGACAAAAGAAAAATATAGAGAAACATTAGTTCCTCAGTAATGGGAAAAATTAGCAGAGGGCTTCAGCAATGGAGGGAATATAGAAAGATGATACAAGAGAAAAGGAAAACGCCACAAAACATCAGAAAGAGGGCAGGAAAACTGAAGAATAAATACTAAATACAGCTTGACAGCAGGATGAAGAGAAAAAGGAAGGAATGGTTCTCAGAGAGAAACACAGGAAAATAAAATAAAAGAATGTCTAAGGGGCACCTGCTTTCAGCTGCCAAGACCAGCTAATTTGTGGCAATGGGAACAGAATTCAAACACCCTATGGCTTTCTAGGTCAGCATGCAATGGGCCAGAATCACTTGTAACAGGATTAGGCTGTGAACAGAACAAACTTGCCAGTGGCAGATTTAAAAAAACAATCAGAAAAAGCTGGGAGTAAGGGACTTAAACTTAGTGACACAGCAGAAGGTGAAGAAGTAGAAAATAGGTGTTTTTCAGAGGGAATTCTTGCAACAGCAACCAACTGGAAAACAAGAGCAGGTTCCTAAGAGGCAGCTTATTTTTCTAACAGCAATCTATTCTACTAATAAGATCATAGTGTGTATAGTGGTCAAAGAAGAACAGGTGCTCACAGAAATACTGGTCCTTTGGAAAGAGAGAACCGAGTCAATGGTACTTAGAACAACAACAAAAAACAAGGGCTCCAGACTAGCTACAGATAACTACTGCAACCAGCAGGCACAGATGCCAGAGGATGCAGTATTTCAAATTGAAAAATTTCTTCCCCCATTCTACCTGCAACAGGATACACAACTTACGTGCAAACATAATGTGGCATCTCAATTTGTGTGTCTGGGAGAAAGTAGGTTTCAAATATAAATTGAGAATTCCCCTGCAGTCTGTGAAATTCTGTGACAGATGCCACATTACACCCATACTTTGTATCAGAAAATTTCAATGGACTCATCTAACACAGATAAAAGATACAATCATAAAGTTACTCTGTGCAATGGAAGACATCCTGCTCATTGTGGATGAACAAGGTTAAAATAAGGCTAAATCCCAATGCAGTCAACTGAAGACTATCCCATCTCCTGGGATTTTAAAAGTTTACCATGTTTATATATAGTAAAAACAGGCGAAGGAGTCAGCAGCTATCACAGCAAAGGATGCAAGACAATCTCCAAGTAGTATGACCAGGAGTATGACTGAGTATGTAACTTGTAAGTACAACTGAGGGTTCTCAGAAGCAGTTTCAATAACTAAGCTTTAAACTCTTGGTCAAAATCTAAGTGATCAGAAGGAGAACACCACAAAGAACACAATATTTTTCATTCAAATAGTACTTTTTAAGCAATAGTAAACATACATGGCTGATGTCCTTGAACACTGCAACAATGACATCCAGATTTGAACCTCCTTCAAATTTTGATAAAATATTTCTGGAAGTCATGAAATGGAAACAGTGAAACTGTTTAATAAGTGAAGTCCAAGAATTAAAAATTACCCATATCTATTGCCCTATGAATGATCCAACACTATTTTATTTATAAAACTGTAGGCCACATTTCACTGAAGTCACTAGGAATAAATTTGGTTCCTTAAACAGAAAAAGTTTATTTTAAGAACTAGTATGCTCTTCAATATTTAACTGGAAAGCCAATGTTTGATGCATAATACCATCCTTAGACCCCTCTCAATACAGTACATTCAGTATCTCTTCTCTAATTTTTCCCCCCAGGTGCGGATTTCCATACATGAAATTCGGTCTAAGCAGGAGCCTGAGAGTGCCAACATATTCATGAAGTCTGCATGTAAAAGTGCAGTAAGTAGCAAAAAAAAACAAACAAAAAACACAACAACCCCCCACAGATTTAGGAGGAGTGATTTGCATTAATTCCTATGAAAGAGGAAAAAGTGGGAGAAGAAACATGCACTACACAGGGCACCATATTCACTGCACAATTTAAATCAGTCAGGATGACATGCATGGCGGCACATGAAGCTGAAAAGCATGGTGAAAAGCAAATCTAGGTGTGTTTGTAAAGGTTCAATTTGTAAGGTTTAACACAGTAAATATTTCTTATAATTTACAACTCATACTAAAAATTAAGTGACTGCATTCTTTTGAAAGCTGTGCAGGACAAGTGAATCTGCGTATGAATCTGTGTAAGTACAAAGCTTCATAATAAAGTAATGAGGCAATCAGGAGGCATATGATGTATGAGAGGAAGTAGTAAGTGAAGAGAGGAAAACTTCAACTAGTTTCACTACTAAATTAGGCAGATAGTTTAATGGAAACTAGAACCATATTGCAGAGTATTTGAAATCAACAGGAAGGATTTCCCATATGCAAATTAGGCAG
Organism: Dermatemys mawii; assembly: GCA_007922305.1. Classification (NCBI taxonomy): domain Eukaryota; kingdom Metazoa; phylum Chordata; order Testudines; family Dermatemydidae; genus Dermatemys; species Dermatemys mawii. The sequence continues at coordinate 12,914,271 of ML677339.1, read as the reverse complement.
GCATTTTAGATAAACACTGCCAAGAGACAGAGCAGGTTGAGAGCGAAATTATATACCTGTTATAAAGAAAATACCACCAGAAAATGGAGTTTTATTAATAATGTGTTCTTTGGAAATTATGCCGTTTAAAACTGTGTAAATTTTCTAAAAATATAAGAAAACTGCTAAAATAAGACTTTAGAAGGTTTTTTTTGTTTTTTGTTTTTTTTTTAAGAGGCTGTTTTTGTCCATGATTCTACCCTAAATGTGGAACCTAACCAGGTTTAATTAAGGCTACTTAAACCTTTACAACCTACTTAAATCAAACTGCCGCAAATGCGGAAGGTTCAACAAAATACTCAGCCACCAAACAAACACATATCTTAGTGGCATAATTTTAAAATGTTGCTTAATATGCCAGCTCCACACTAAACTGTGAAAATACAGAAAGCCAGACATCTGTAAGAGAATTTTAACATTCATCTGACAAAATAGAATATTAGCTAACTATAAGACTGTTTTATTTTAGTACCTTTACTTCCTCAGTAAAAGATAAAAATCCAAAATACATTTATGAATACAAAAAACAGAATATAATACTTTGTTAATGGTGACCATTCTAAGTGCTCTTTTCTTTACATAGTGAGTTCAGTATTAAAACAAGCATTTAATTTCAAGCATTGCTGTGACAATAAACCCTCCTACATTTGTATGTCCACTGTACGTCTTTGCCTGTGTATTCTGCTGCTCTACAGCTGCATATCTCTGAGGTAGTTTTCAGAAGGGCTTCATTATGTAAGTTATGTACCATTTGCCAGCGTAAGTATTTATGATCCCCATTAAGTGCCACCTAAATTTCTGAGGCTTGAGACAGTGATTTCATCAGACCTTCACTCCTGCTCAAATGTCTACCAATATAAAGGGATGTGATTTGCATCCACTATTTGTAGTGGCTGAAAGCCAGCTTCACATGTTTCAAATTTAAAGGTGAAAACATCTTATTTCTTCTACTGGGCACTACTAATTTCCAACTCCTCTAGCTACTTTTAGTTCAATAGCAAAGCCTGAGAGAAAGGAAACTTAGGGATGTATCCCATCAACATCCTCTCTCCAGAAATAAACAAATGTTCACAAATGTGATTAGAAGACAGCTGCCAGTTGAGAATTTATAAGAAATACTCCTTATCAGGAGAGGACAATGACAGTCTCTTTTAAAACACTCAAGATTTCATTCCATGTGAAGTCTTGTTTGCTGACACAAGATAATTAAGTGCTCTCGCTGTTTCAGATGTTACCAAGGTGTTAAAAGTTACTTACGGTTTCCCCCCAGGAATTCCTGCTAGATTTGGAGGGATTCCAGGTACTCTCATGTGAGGAGGAGGATCAAATCCTACCTGATAATGAAAAATGAATAAATCTCAAGCCTGTTGAATGAGAAAACACAACGCCTCTTCCTTCACCCCCAACTCAGTTTATGTATTATAAAAAATGGTGTGGAGCATTTTAGTAATGCAAATGTTTCTTACTGGAATGCATTAAAGGGATGCTCTTAAGAGATTTATTTTTATATTTTCCAGTGTTCACACTCAAAAACTGAACCAATAGACGTACATGATCGTAACAGCTTAAATATGACAATAATGATATGCTTAATACATTATGTGCTACTTTAGGATTTCCTAGCATTTTAAATCTTATTATATTAATTCATCTAGCATAAATACATACTTCAAGCAATCCCTATAACAAATATGGACCAAAGTGCATTCAAGTTCATCCTTTCAAACAGTATCCCTAACTCAAAACCATAATGCATATAGTTTTAAAGACACGTATACACGTTTACAATTTTCATCCTTCCTGCTCAAGAAAAGGGCTTTCCAGTTAAAAAGATTAGCCTCATTCTAGAATTTAGAGAATATAGCAGCAGCCTCACATATCCTGCAAATACTTGCACACATAACTTTACTTATAAATAATCCCAATTAATTCACTGGGAATACCTGTGTGCTTAAAATTATCCATACGCTTAAATGTTCACCCCTACTTCATTTTACTTTATGGTAGTGGTGACTACAGAGCATCTTATTTGCACTGTTGCTAGGCCTAAAGAATTTTCTAACTTTTCTAACTTTCCAGGCCAGAGAGAGGAAATAAAAAAAAAAAAAAAAAAAAAAAGCAGCCACCAACCAACTTCAAATTTTTATTTTCATAAAAAATAAAACTACAAGCACAGAAAAGTGGATAAAAAGTCTTCTATGTGCTGCAAGACTAATTTAGAATATCTATAAAGTGTTCCAATCTGCTCCACTAGGAGAAAAACAGATGTCCAGAGAACCAATGAAGTGCTTTGTAGCTTCCAACACTACCTTTTTATTAAATAAATAAATAAAAAATAGTTTGGCGTTTCTTAATGAACCGAAGCACTAATGAAGGCAAACAAAAACTGAAACATACATAAATACACTGAATTCTGTGTTTTCAAGGCACGAGTTTGTTTTTCTAGCCACGGAGCAAAGTGAAACATACGGTGTAGTCGTCAAGCCTCTGGCGTTGTTACGGCCTGTGAGTTAGACAATGTTAAATGATGCATGTAGCCTTTCCCAGTGAACCAAACCTCATCCTACTGAGATGGCAAGAAATGTGTTTCCTACCATAGGAGATCGTCCATAGGCAACCACGGCGGCTGCAGCTGCAGCAGCACTCATCTGTGGGGACATATTGTGCAGACTGGCATAAGCTGCCCCTGGACTGGTCAACTCTCCATTCATGCCAGCATGAGGTACCATTCCAAATGGAGTAGGGTATGGTCCCGATACCGCCAAAGGTGTCCTCAAGCCAGCAGCTGCAGTTTAAAGAAATCATGTGTTCATTTTGAATTCAAGTGTAATTTTCTATTTCTCTGTGCCCAGGGAAGAAAACACTAATTCCAGAGGGATACTTCTTTTGCAACACCCAGTCTTCCCTCTGTCTACGGTCCCTTTTAATGTTGCAAGGTATATTCTGAACTAGGCTCATTATCAGCACTCATCCTGGCTCTGTGTAAATGAGAGCTCTTATATGCATAGTTATTCTGATTACTTTTAATAATCCCTATGCATACTGTCCTTTCTTGCCTTCATATTTTCCTCCTCCCCATTGTTCATGTTATTTGGTCTTTCTCCAATTCCTGCAATAAGACTGAGAGGTATAGTTGAGAAAATTGATGTCTGAAGACTCAACAGCAAAGGTAAGCATCGCTCTGAATTTGTCAGGATTTACATTTCAGCAAATATTAGCTGCTTCGAATACAGGATAATGGGCTAGGAAGGAGCTTACATTCAGAATAATTATCAGAAACTTTAAAGAAGTCATTAGGTAAATTCATATTATTTGGAAAGAAAAAAATGCACACAGTCTGAAAGAGGTACAAGCTGCTGAAAATGAAGTCTGAACATCTGTTTTGCATCAAATCTCTTCAACAATATAAAGAATGAAGCAATACATTTATTTAGTATTCACAAATTACATAAGTAAAAGATTAATGAAAAAAGGAGAAAAGCACATGAAAAGCAATGCATTACCAGCTTGGTTAACTAGAGGGTCCATTGTTGGAGGTTTGCCAAGGCCTGGACGAAGTCCTGGAGTAGCACTAGTGCCCGGAGTTGGCACATCACTTCGAGGAGTCGGTGTGCTGGATTTCAGAACAGGCGTGCTGGCTTTTTCATGCTGGTATCATTAAACAAATTAAATGAGTATTATTTTTAATCCAGGCCATATTACACAATTTATCACAACAGCAGCTGGGACACTGGGCACCTATTACCTACTCCCTCAGCCAATTTTCATAAATCCACACAGTGTTGATAACATTAATTTGTGAGCGAGAAATGTTGACCTTTCCTATTCCTGCCAAAATTAAACAAGCAAAATATGCAGAAGGTCATTTTTTCCTTCCTCTACAAGCACTAAAAATGTCTGAGATAATTTTAATTCAGGACAATATTCTACATTTCACCAAATTCTTTCAGTCTAAAATCGGCATCTCAAATATTACAGATGATAATTTGTCTAAATGTCCCAGATTAAAGTCTAAAAAAAGAGTGATACCTAATTGTTAATCTCCTAAAATAAAACAATTTAATAAATTGTGCCAGTATAACCAAAGATCTTATGATCAAATAATTTAATGACATTTTACCAAAAGAGAGAGTAAAACAGCCTATTTAGAAGGGAACCATGTTTCTGCAGAACTTTTAAAAGATCTGTACATGTATGTTTTCTTGGTGGTGAAGAATAAGTGTAAGCTGTTTTCAGCTCCAAAAAGAAAACACTGTTTAAAGTGAACCACTTGCATTATATGGTAAACTTGGAAACCATTAGCTATAAGTGCACAGGAAAGATAAGTGTGAAGTAGAAGTTTTTTTATCAGAGAAGAAGAGGGTTGTCTAGTACTTTAAAGGTCTAGAGGAACAAGAACGTGCTTCAACTTCAAGTTCATAAAATCAGACATCCGCTGCCAACAAGCAAGCCACTATGCACAGTAATTAATAGTTAGACCATACATGTGAGAAATAGATAGGTATTTTCTCTGGGCTACAGACTGCTTTTAATACTCACCAAACTCATTTCTTTGGATTTCAAGGAAGTGGAACTTCCTGAGGAGGCTGTGGATGCTGGACTGCTAGAGGCGTCTTTTTTCAGCAGGCGGTTTTTATCTATGCCATTCTCACGTGGCGAGTTTGCCGGACTTGCCCGTGGTGATGAAGGATCCTAAAATATACCAAAAAATACAAATGGGGGAGGAAGAACAGCAGAAAACTACTTTATGGCCATGGGCTTGTACATAGCACTGCCATGGAATTATCACCATGGAAAAACTGGAAGGTTTTAAATAGATAAGTTTAAATAAATATTTTTTTAAAAATTAGTTTTTGTTTGTTTCTCTATGACAATGTCTTCTCTTCCTTTGGTCAGTGGGGGCAATTAGCACACTGATTAAAATAAATACAGTTAGTTTTTCATGTTAATTTTAAATATTAACATTGTAATTAGATTGTAATCTCCTCTCTGTATATTTAAGAAAAATTACTGATAAGATATGACCAGTGTGTGACAAACAGCAAGAGGGAAGAGAGGACAACAATAATATGATTATGCAGATCATAGTGTCCACAGTGTGATCGCTCTGCATAACGTAAACATTATTTTAAAAATTTCTTGTCAGATGATAACCCACTTTGTTTATCCCTCAAAGAAAATGACCCTGAGCTCCTGTCCCATGTATTTTCTATTGTTTCCTTTCCTCTGTGCAGACTGTCCATATTACCCCTCTATGTAGCAAATCTTCCTCCCACTTCTCCTCCCCCACCTTGTCCCCAGTGCGCTGCCAGGTGCCTGCCCTGGACGGAGGCTGCAAAGCCACCAGGACTCCAATGGTTCCTCCACACTCTCTGCTGCTCTCCGAAGGGTCAGGTGGACCCCTGCAGGTGGTATCAGATACAGGAGAGCAGTCTATTAATCAATTCTATATCATGCTCAGATATTATTGTGGTCTGGGCTTATGAATATGTTGCTAGTTACCTAGCTCCCTGCTCGGATACCCACTTTCCACCTAGGATGACCAGATGTCCTGATTTTGGGATCTTTTTCTTATATAGGCTCCTCTTACCTCCAACCCCAGTCCCAATTTTTCACATTTGCAGTCTGGTCACAATCCAATCCTATAAAACTAATGGCTGACATAGCGGACCTCATCTGTACACCATGTCTTGGTAAAGGCCCTGCCTCCCAGTGGTGCTAGAAGGCAGATTGGAATAAGGGAAAGAACTTAGGGCATCCTATGCTTTCAAAGTCTTGCATCTGCAAGACATAAAAGAGGGGGAGGAGGAGTTGGACTAGCCCCCCTCCATTTTGGTGCTGCTGGCAGGAAATGCTGCTACCTAGACAATCTTTCCTCAAGAATGGTAGGATCTTCTTAAAGGTCCACTCACCCAAAGAAATTCTGTGGACATCTCTAGTTGCTTCTCAACTCTCAGTTTACTTTAACCCTGTATTCCAACCCCACCTTTGCAAAAGACATTTGATTTTAAAACACTGCCTGATCAACACCGATCCTGTACATACATCCCCGTCTTAACTCTTCCCCACCACAGAGAGGCGTCATGATAGCAGCTGTGAAATGTTGGAATGCATCTTACAGGAAAGTTGAAATGTGTATGAACCAGTGCAAGAGGGAATAGATAAGACAGCCCAATTTGCTCTGTCCTGTAATATGGTAGCCACCAGGCATTAAATTTTAAGGTTTTTCAGGTTAATTACTAATATTAATAAACAGAAAATAGCCAAGCATTATTTTTATATACATTTAGACAATAGTGAATTTTTCCTTCAATGCTTGAGCAAACGTTAAAATACAAAAAATTAAAACTGAGTTACCTCATTGGATACATCCACAACCAAGTTATCGTCACTCTTGTCCCCATCGCTGTCCTAGAAAAATATTGTTTATTCCGTTTAATACACTTGAAAAGCATGGGAAAAGGCTAAGCATCTGCTGTATTCACAACCTGAATATTACACATCACTGTCAAACCCGAATTAGACAAACAGAAAGAGGAGAGCCACACTATTAGCAATAGAAAGCCCTTTGCCACTTTTATAAATGATAGGGAAAATACACAAAATGTGATGAAAATAGGAGCACAGCTTTTTTTGCCTTTTAGCTTTACATTACATTTGTGATATTTGAAAGGATATTTGTATTTAACTATAAAATATAAATGATGTATGGCTAATCTAGTGACTGTTTACTCCAGGGGTATGCAACCTATGGCCCGGATGCCAAAGGCATGCGAGCTGATTTTCTGTGGTACTCACTCTGCCCAGGTCCTGGCCACCAGTCTGGGGGGTTCTGCATTTTAATTTAATTTTAAATGACACTTCTTAAACATTTTAAAAACCTTATTTACTTTACATACAACAATAGTTTAGTTCTATATTATAGACTTATAGACAGAGATCTTCTAAAAACGTTAAAATGTATTACTGGCACACAAAACCGTAAATTAGAGTGCATAAATGAAGACTCGGCACACCACTTCTGAAAGGTTGCTGACCCCTGGTTTACACTGAGGGAAAAAGACATCCCTAACTGCTCTCATTGTTAGCCTGTATGTTTCAGTCCTATCAACTGTAAAAGAAGAGTTGCCAAATTAGTTACAGTTTGCACAGTGATTTGAACATGTAAGGCACAATGACAAGGATTTGCAAAGAAGTTTCCTATGTGTACTACTTGTCTCATAAGATTCTCCTAAGTTTAAGGTAATCTTCCTGGATAAGTCCAGAGTCCAATTTGAGACCGTCCCAATTTCCATTTTAAAACCTAATAATATCAAAAAGTTCTGAGCAGAAATTAAATGGAAAGATCTTGAATTTACTGCCCTATTTCCAATCCCACAATTCCCATTACCCAATTCATTTCTGCTTTCTAGACACAAATGCCTCTTTGTCATTGAAAGTGCTGCTGCTTGTAGAAAAGCAGTAAACATGTGAGTGCAGCTGGAAATCTAGTAACTGTTTAAAAATTAAGCCTGCTCCAGAGTGGAATTATTTTAAACTCTTTGTTTTAAGAGTTAAGTATTTATCTTATCTACTTATAATCCAATTCCATGCCTACTGTTTTTACCAAAAAGAGAAGTTGTCCTGTTTTCCATGAAATCAACAGTTTCATATTTTATACGACTCCCAAAGAAACAGAAAACGGTGTAAGCATGCTCTCCTTTGAATAAATGAGACTATTAATACCCCCCAAACTGCTAGCATCTGGATACTGAGTTGAAAAATTTTAGTAAATCATAGACTTCGGTTTCAAAGATGCAGTGGTAATACAGGGCTAGGTTAACAGAAGGCAAATGCCTCAATCTGGTTACAGTTGCTCTGATGCAACCCCAAAATCAAAGGGACTACAAGGGTGTCACTGAGAATAGAATTGGGCCTATTGTGAGCAACACAAGCACCTGGTGAAAACTTGGGATCAAGTGACGAAGATAAATCATACCCAAAAGATGTTGAGAATTACAATGGAATCTAATTTCCTTGGGTCTCAATGACCAGCAAGACAGCTACTGCCTGAAGCCACAGACCAAGAGCGTTCTTGACAGTGCACAACTGTATCACAATTCCACTTTTAACTTTTTTTTTGCATTGCTTTTCATAGAAATTTTGTAATTTCAACCAGCGTAAGTAGTAGGTAGCTTAGTTAGGTTACATGGCAAATAGAAACCTGAGGTAATGTCTCACAGAAACTATGCATACTCAAACTTGTGAGGCTTGCACTAGACATTTGGGTTCAGGCTCCAAAGTTAGGGAGCAGGATGGATTTCACCACAAGTTACCCTTGCCTTGTAGATGTACCCTCACAGACCCTGAGGCACATTCAAGCTACAATGGTGGCTACTATTACAGTTTGCATAAGGGGAGGAAACAGGCTTCTAATGCCTAAAGGCAGGCATTACTGGTTCCCTAAAACCCAATGACAGTAATCATCTTGGGACTATGCTAAGCTATTCAGTCATTATACTATATAACATGAATGAATATGGAGATCATCAATAAGTGTGGCAACAACCACATGAAAATTGAAATACAGCTTTTAACGGGAACAGATTTTTTTAATCAGGCTTTTTAAATTTAAATCAGTTTTTATTTTTGTTTTTCATAAACCTATTTAAAATTAAAATTGGAATTATGACAACCTATGGTGAGGCCTAAACTTATTATAATGTACTAAAATAATTTAATTTAAATGCAAAAATAATATTAAGCAGTACATATTTGAAAGTGCAGAGAGAATAATTTTCTTCATTTCAGTTTATTCAACTATTTCAGTTCAGTGACAAGTTCATTTAAAGTAAAGTAACTAATGGCAGTTGAATGCAAGAAAGCTTGTTTTCCGTTTCCAATCTAGGAAAGAAAACTAGGTTTGAGACTATGAGATCTACTAATTTTAAATTCTTAAAGACATGGTGACCAGAAACAATCAGATTCACCAACTATAGATAATCCTTCCTTTAATTAATAAATCAGATACTTTTAAATGAAAAGCATATTTTGATACACCTTTTGATAAACTTTCATATTATGTCCTCAGTACATTTACGGTAGTTTAATTAAAATTAGTATCCCATTTTTGTGCTCTTTTAAATGAAATTCCATCAAAATAAAGCTTGACATACATCTTATGTTAAAATTAATCACGTAATAAGAAATGCACCACTCATTTTCCAACATAAAAAATTAAAAATGAAGAAAAATGAAGAATCCAAATAAATATGAATTATTCTACATAACTGCTTAAATAAATGTGGTGTATCCTTCTGATTAGCAAAAACAAACACCAAATTTAATGTGAAGCTATATTTAGTTTCAATTGAACATGAGAACTAACCTTCTTTAGTGAAATAACTAAAAAGTATAAACACAAAACCAGATTATAAGAGATTATTTAAATGAGGTTGCCTGTTTGTTAATTTAAATCATTATTAAAATGGATGATTTAAATAACTTTGATTTAAATCAATCTGCCCAGCTTTTAACAACTATTTCACTGCTCATACACAAAATATCTGCCAATAAATTAATCATTTATTTGAAAAAGATTTGCTTACATAGTGGCTGGAATCCTTATCATCCACTTTTCTTTTTTTGATGTCATTGGAATATTCAGGACCATTCCTGCGTTTATCCGTGTTTCGCAAGCTGTCAGGTACCAACAGAGAATTACTCTGTAAAAACAAAAAACAAGGTCAATAAAAAATTCCTTCCTGAATTCCTTCATATATCTGAAAATTAAAACTGGATGCAATGGATATTTTAGAAATGCAATACCTTCTCAATCTCTCATTCGATTTAATTCAACTCAAAGTCTTCAAAGGCAAATTATAATTATAGGGATTCATGCATTTTACATTTTGCTTATTCTTTGCTTAATCTTTGCATAAATCAACCTATCAGAAATTTAGTTCATTCATCAGTAACTATTTGTGACATTACTCAATTTAACTGACATTATTTTACATTAAGAGAAACACTTTTTAATTCATGAACATACAGTATTCTATATGTATTCATATACACACACAGACAATGGCATTTATACATTATAATTGTAAATTTCAAGTTATTACCTAAGGATGGATTCCAATTTTTACAACGTAAAAAGCAAATAAAGCTTGCATGTATCATTCTGAACACTAACTCTTAAAACAACAATTAAGTAGGTATTAGCTACAGAGCAAGATTACCCAGTACTCATTTAATTATTAATTAATTGTGATAATAACCGCAACAGGATGCCCTTAAATTTATTGCAAACAGAAAGATTAAATATTTTCAGTGCCAACATAAAATTCACCATTAGTGTAAAATGAAAGCTATCACATTGATTAAACAATCGGACTTAAAAACTGAGGCCAATACACACACAAAAGACAAGAGCAAAGACTAATCTTTTCTACAAATGACAGGCTACTTTCATTCAAATATGCTAAGTAGAAACTATTGACCCCCCCAAAAAAAGGCATTTTAAATATTTTTGGGTCACATGATACAATTTGACATGCCTCTGATTCCCATCTCTCCTCCAGCTAAAGCATTAAAACATGTTACAATGAGTTCTTTTAAGTACAGGATTAGCATATGCAAGAAGGCAATTTGTTCAGTGATGTGTTAATACCATGAACAATACTGAGTTGTGCAAAAAAACTCCTATCAAAAAGACCTGATAAGCCTGGTTTCTAAAAGCCATCTAAAAAAAAATTATCACAAAGGAGGAAGCATGGTGCCAATATACATTTACATACTTAAAAGAAAATTTACTTTAGGCCAGATCAGATACAGTGGTGAATCCATAAAGAAATATTTGTGTAATTAAAAGCCATAGATATTTACTCTTAAAAATCATAAACATAACCTAATAGTTTGCTACTCATTGAATGACTGCATTTGAAACCGAAGCTTTGCAGTGCTCAAACATTAATGCTCAACACCATGGAGGAAGAAAACAAAACAGGCTACACAAGACAATTAGAATCCTCTTTTGCCTACTTCAGAGGCTGCACTTTAAAGCTAGTTCTAAGCTCTTTTATTCATGACTATTCAAGCACACAAATGCCAGAGGGCTTACATAAAGCATATGGGAGGGTCCAATGAAATTCAGTATAAAGGAGATCACAGTAATGTCTTTACCACAATGTTTTGTGGCTAAAAGGTGGGCTTGTTGGATGACTGAACTAATTACCTTAATAAGTATAGTGGGAATTTAACCCACCTTCTCCTTCCAAAACACACACACCAGCAGACAAGGAAGCCAATGTTTCAGAAGCAATGTATACTAAAATTCAATTCTGATGATAAATGGATTTGTATTTTAAAATGAACTTCCAATGCCTGCAATAGAAGATACACCTTAAAGAGACAGTGTCAACTCAAATTTGACCACAAACTAAAAAGTTTTGGGGGGAAAAGCCTGCATTTGCTAAACGCAAGACCAAGAGAAATTTTTTTAAAAAAATTTTTTTTAAAGCAACACAAATATTGCAGTATTGAGAAGCTGAACAGGAAACTAACAATAAAACGTAAAATTGACTTCATTAGTTTTCACTGTCCAAACTCCGAAAATAACTACAAAAAAGGAAAGAACTTGTATTTTTAAGACCTGGATCTGCAAAATTATTCCACATGGGTGTAGATTCCACTCATGCAAGCAGCTTGCAAGATCCATGCCTAAAATATGTAGAGAGTAATTTCAGGTATTAACAGAGATAAGAAATAAGATTTATTTTATTTTTAAATTTAGTGTCCCTTTAATGCATAGTTCCTGCACACGATCAAACCCTACCATGTTTGCATGCAAGTGTCTATATAAAACAACGCTGATACACTTCTGTGCAATTCAGTATTCTAAAAAACAAGACACATATCTCAATTCAAAAAGCATACATGACACTATAAAACCCCAAAAGCATACTCACGCACACACACAAGCAGTTCCTATGATACACATTTAATTACAAGTTTACAGAATAATAAATTAAGGAGCAAGGGTCCACAGTTTCTGGGATGTAACTTCCCCATCTCAATAACCACTAGTAGTCCTTGTTCATTATTTTTTGTTACAAACTGGAATTCCTAAGAGCAGGGAGAGCATAGATCTTGAAAATATCTAGTCAAATAGGTAAGAGCATCTGCAAACTTCCTATTAGCACCACCTCGTCTCTCCAGTGCTCTGGGGCAGTGGTTTTTAACCAGGGGTACGTGTGCCCCTAGGGATACACAGAGGTTACATCAACTCTTCTAGACCACTGGTCCTCAACCTATTTACCATTGTGGGCCACCTATGCAACTGTGTGAGAGATGTGGGTCACAACCACAGAATATATATACTACTTGTATAGCACGGAGGATGTCACACGGGCCGGCCACAGACGGGTGACAGCTGCAAATGGCTACGGGCTGCAGGTTCACTGATCTAGATATTTGCCTAGTTTTGCAACAGACTACATAAGACACACTGGTGAAGTCAGTACAAAAAATTCATACACACAATAACTTGTTTCTCCTGCTTTATATACTATACAATGAAATGTAAGCAGAATATTTATATTCCAATTGATTTATAATTATATGGTAAAAATGAGAAAGTAAGCAATTTTTCAGTAACAATCGCTGTGATACTTTTGTGTTTTTATGTCTGATTTTGTAAGCAAGTAGTTTAAGTGAGGTGAAACTTGATACACAAGACAAATCAAACTCCTGAAAGGGGTACAGTAGTCTGAAAATGTTGAGAACACCTGCTCTGGGGCATTAACAATACAGCAAAATGTACCTCATTTATAAACTGTTAATGTCACCATTTTTAACTGTCACTTCAAATGTTACCTTGCTTTATTTATGTCAGCGATGTGTAACTTCCATTTTAAAGCTAACCATTTTGACTGGGTATAGTTTGGGATGTAGCAGACAAGACACTCATTTCAAAGGTCTTTGAAAAAATATCTTATTGGGTACTAAATGCAGACTTGATCCATTGCAAACGTTCCCAGTTACTTTGGATCAGGCCTTAAATGCAGAAACAGTGCGAGCGTAAATGGGGAAATGCAAGGCATGTCAGAGCTACCCCCAATACAGTTTCACCATCCTGCAGAGTCACATTGGGGATGGATAATGGGTCGCAAGGGGCTGAGAGACTAAACTTAATGACAATATTATTTTTTTTTAAAGCTGTTTTGCCACACCAACTTGCAACATCAGAAAATCTACTCATGATTTTACAGCCCCTTCTATCCCTCTCTAGTTTTCCAGACTGAGGGTTTGTCTACATGGGAAAAGTGACTGGACTTCCTATTCCTCAATAGTTCTCCATATGGAAACTCAACCCAGAACAAGAGTCTCTTCGTCCAGGTCTACACTGTAAACTTACATCAGTATAACTACATCACTCAGGAATGTGAAAAATCCAGACCCCTGAACCTACATAGTTAAATAACCTAACCCCTGTGTAGACAGCAGCACTATGTCGTGGAGATGAAGTACCTACACTGAAAGGAGAAGCCCTCCTGTTGCATAGGTAGTGCCTTCACCACTTCATGCTGCTGTAAGGTGACCAGATATCCCGATTTTATAGGGACAGTCCTGATTTTGGAGGCTCTTCTATAGGCACCTATTACCCCCCACCCTAACCCGATTTTTTACACTTGCTATCTGGTCACCTTATACTGCTGCGGCATTTAAATGAAGACCAGCTCTTATTCTGAAATAAAGGTATCCACACGAGAAGCTACTGCAATAGGTATTTCAGTCAATTTCCCTGACAAGCGCTGAAGCCTATGATGTTAGGCCTCCTCACATTTCTACATGACATATCCAACATCCTAGAGACTGAGATCTTGGATGGTTTAGGTGTTCATTCACAGATTATGTGAACACTGTTCTGGGTTGTACAAAATTACAGTAGACAATAAAGGGATTTATTTGAAAAATTAGATTTTACTATTTAAAAAAATAGTTACATTAACAGCAGTCCTGAAAACAATCAATCAATTTAGACAGGGTAAATTCAGTGATTAGTCTGCGCAAGAAATGAAAATTAAAATATTTAATAAGTACATTCAGATATTTAAAGAGTTAAGAACAAGTTTCAAAACCTCCACTGCAATTGATGAAATAATGTTTTTTATGTATGTATGCTTGCTACTGCTCTGTCAGTTGTATGGAATTTCAGCAGGTGGTATGGAAGGATCTCCATTTTCTACTCACATTACTAGCCCTTTATGAAATACTGAAGTGACACAAATGACAGTAAACAAAAAACTGGTACACAGATGACAATATCAAACTTTTTTCCCAGGGCTCAGCGTGCCGGCAGAAGTGACTTGAGGGGTCAAAGAACAGTTACCAATTAGAACAGCAAACAGAGAAGATTCTCCCATCATGTCAGGTCAGGTCCCGCCTATATTTCCCACATGATTAGTGCCCTAAATAGCATAATATATGACTGATAGAATGAAAGAGCAGCAGCTTCACAATATCTTCATGCAGTTGATATTTCTATAAATATTGAATAGTTCTCTTCTCTCTTTTATGGCTCATTTAAATACAACAAATGAAATAAAAAAGGTAGCCTTACCATTCTACAAATGACTGATTTTAAAATGCTAGAATAACTATTTTCCCTATAGGAATAATACAGATTTTAGAGATAATACAGACTTTTCATTTTGGATTGAAATCTACAGTGTTAACTGATTTGATTGTGTGTCAAAAAATATCTGGTTGACTCACTAAGAAGAAAAACAGCATGACATCAGTTTCTGTTTTGTCTTAATTTCGGTAAACTAGACACTTAATTGAGGATAATCCTTCCTTTCATGCTAAGAACCCAATTTATCAAGGATTAAGAATGCAAAAAGTCTATATACAACATATCCAGATTGACATAAATGATTACAACTAACATTTTATTTTTCTCCAATGGCTCAACATTATTATTTATTTGCATAGATTCCCTACTCCAAGTAACTCTTGAAAAAAAGAAAAAGAAAAAAGCTTAATGTGACATTACTTCCTGTCATTGCTACAAAACAGCATAAAGGCAATCTTGGATCTCAAAGCGACTTTGCTGCCAACAAAATTCAAACACTGAAACCATCGGCAACAAATGTGAAAGGAAAATCTGCTCATGGATGCAGAGAGAGAGAGGGAGAAGGCAGGTTTCCCTAATGTGAATATAATGCACATTATTCAAATAGCTTTCCTTAGCTGCCATTCTGATTCCCCTTAGGAACTCTTTCCAAAGCACAAGAAAAGTATGTGTGTCAGCAGCGCAGACTGGGAGAACCAAAACACCTCATTTATCCTGTTATACTATGGCATTGGGAAGTTAATTTGCTAACACACAGCACATTGACAATTAGCTTTACATTGAACATTATAACAATTAGGTAGCAGAGTTCCCATCACATCTGCATGCATGCTTTAACTACACCTGGGACCAATTAAGATTCTCTAGAGCTGTATTTTTTCCACTGCTTGGTCATTTTACAGATTCTGCTGTACACCTAACCAACTGCAATGACTGACCTCAACCATTATAACAGATTGAACTCACACTTGTCTGTAATGTCAGCAGACAAAAAAAGGCTGATATGTTAATTTAGCTACCACATTAGACCTGATCTGCTGCACTGCACACCAGCATTATCTGCCAACATCCCTACGTACCAGGAAAACAAACATTTATCCTTTGTCAGAAAGAAAAGCAGAAGCAAATCTAACATCTACAACCAAAATATCAGAGGGCCAAAGTAAGCTCTCGTGCTCACTATCAAGAGAAAGATGACTGTCATGTTCCAATAGTAAGCAAGACTAAACAGCCTGAGCTGAATAGGAGGGAAGATCATTTCACAGAGCCTATGGAGTTAATTTTTAAAAATATCTGTCCAAAAATAAAGACTTATTTGACTCAAGTCTTAACTACTTAACAGTTAGTAACAACTCTGTCAGAGTTCTCTACCCAATCCCCCACCACCCTGAGATATGAGAATGTCCTTCCAGAAAAATAAGCTGTAGAAAATTAATGTTAAAATAAGTAGATTTTGTTTTAAATATGAAGCCTTACTGCTCTTTTGCAATCTTCCCTCATTTCTCTTTTTATCCCACCCCGCATCACTGTTTTCTTCCTCTATTTGAAATTAATTACAAATATTTTATACAAGATAGAGAAGCACCTCATCTCCTATTAAAAAGCTGCTAGTTTTTAACATGTTCAGAGGGACAAGTTGCCTGAAAACAGGGGCAGTAATCAACAAAAATTTCTATTGCATGGGTCATACGTTTCCAACACTGAGAAACAGACTGAAGAGAAGAGTGGGGGGATTTTTGCAGGGAAGAAGGGTTAACTGAAATGGAGTGTGCACACTAATTTAATAATTATTATTTTTAATTTACATATACAATATCCCAATTGTCAGCACCAATCAGAAGCTAGAGAAACCACTACTGAAGACTGGCAATGACCTGCACAGAATGAAAAAGGCTTCCTACATAAAAACTAGAGTGTATTTGAAAAAATGTAATTATAACTGGAACTTATATCTAGTAATGGCAGCATCCGTCATCATCAAAACTGGTATTCTCACATTATTATATGAGCACAGTGAGAAATTCTAAATTGCTTTCCTCTGTGTTTTAATAATCAGAAGAGGTTAACAACAGATTCAATAAGGCTTCTGTTTAATTCGCTATCTTCTAGCAATCTAGCAAAATGGGAGTCAGGAATAATCCATAAATATTTATGCTCCACACTCCTGTTCCTTTTTTGTTTTACAACTTATATTGCAACCCACCAGCACTTGCTGCTTCTAGTTTGTTTCACACTAGACTGCAAAACAGTATTCCACAGCTCTTGCATGCAGATAATTCTGGTTAGAGTTAATTGGTATTTTGCATGCGTTTGGACACAGGATTGGGCCTTATGTTTTAACTTGACGTAGCCCTTAAAAATAAATAAATAAGAAAGGGATAACTTATGGTTAAAGGAAGCACGGTCGCTTCCCTCTGACAAGCCCTATCTTCTTGATGCACATAGGAAAGCATTGGTTCTTTAATATATACATACATACTAAGCTTTTCAAATTATTATTTATTCCATATTTCATTTTAAATATTTACTTAAAACATTATGTCCACCACAATCACCTCTCCCAAGAAAGAGAAGGATCCAAAGAAGTATTTTGGGACAGGAGTGGGCAAACTGCGGCCCGCAGGCCATATGCTGCCTGCTGGCCATTTTTATCCGGCCTAAAAGCTCAGGCCGGGGGAGCAATGCCAGTGGTGCTCCTGGTCCAGGATGCTGGGCTGAGCGTGGAAAGCTGCAAGGCCCCACGCTCTTGGCCCAGGATGCCGGGCTGAGCACACCCGGCTGAGCACAATAAGGGGGAGGCTAGGGGGGCCTTAGGTGGTGGGATCCCAGTGGATGGTGGGGTCTCAAGAGGGGGCAGTCAGGGAACACAGAGCAGGGGGGCTTAGATAGGGAGTGGGGTCCCGAGTGTGATGTTAGGGTGGGTTAGTTTTGGGAGGGAGTGGTCAGGGAACAAAGAGCAGGGAGGCTTAGATAGGGGGTAGGGTCCTAGAGGGGCAGTGGGGGGGGGTCCTCCGGAGGGGGCGATGGGGGACAAGGAACGGGGGGGAGGGGGTTGGATGGGTCGGGGGTTCTGAGGGGGGCAGTCAGGGGGCAGGAAGTGGGTGGGGGTCAGATGGAGGCAGGCTGTTTGGGGAGGCAAAGCCTTCTCTACACAGCCCTCTGCACAATTTTGAACCCAATGTGGCCCTCGGGCCAAAAAGGTTGCCCACACCAGTTTTAGGATGTCTGTCTTTGGGTGTTTGTTTATTTTGTGGGCAGGTGGGGGAACGAGAAAGTTTTCTGTTCACTGTACAAAGAACATGATTGCTTTATAAATACTGCTTTTTCATAAACAGTAATCAAGGCAAAAATTAACTACTTCCAAACCTAAAGGTACTTTATAAGTCTTCTAAAAACATACTGACGGAATTTTTGTCTTCAAACAGTATGAATCGCAAGTGCATAAATAAGATTAAAACTCCACTATCTATGAATTACTGTTGATACAATACAGTACTCGAAAATATTTGCATTTCTATGTTGTCCGAATAGACTGCTACAACAGTGAGAACACAAGTGATAAATGAATACTTGAGATAAGTCTGACAGACGTTGCCATCATGCGCTTTAGAGAAAAAAGCTTGCTTGCACTGGAGTCTCCTAAAACCCTTAATAAACTTCAGTTATAGAACTTAGTTAGCGTAACTGATTGGTCAGCTTTATTAGTTGTAGCCCAAAAGGATCACAATAGTTAAAATGTCTACATTCCTGTGCCAAACGCTGTTAAGATGATTCAGTTTTGGACAGCTGAGATTACATCAGTGGAAACTTGGCCGAGGTTTAAGTGCACATGTTTTTCTTCAAAACTGACCAATTTGAATTTTAAAGATTTAGTTTATGTTATTATCCTCAACATCAGAAGTTGTGTACAAAATAGCTTTTTGAAAAATAAAATCTTGCAGACAAATTGCACTTATACCAATTTCAGGATATTTAGGATAAGAAGATTGACAAGGTAAGGGAGAAAAAAAGTTTTTGTAGTTCAGCCACCCAGAAACAGTAAGAGTATGTACAGTAGCAACTTTTATAAGCATTGCTCACACAAACATCTGGAATTATAATAAATTTACTTAATACACCTCCACGTGGAGTATTTTACGCTCAGCTTTCACTATCTCATGCAGCTGTTTCAAACCAGTTATAAACTCTGACTGCACGTATTGGTCTGGGTGCACCCTGGTTTCTTCACAGAGAGCCTCACAAAAAAATCCTGAACAGCTTTAAGCCATTAAATTACGGATGAGCATTAAAAGCTTGC
Organism: Dermatemys mawii; assembly: GCA_007922305.1. Classification (NCBI taxonomy): domain Eukaryota; kingdom Metazoa; phylum Chordata; order Testudines; family Dermatemydidae; genus Dermatemys; species Dermatemys mawii. The sequence goes on along the minus strand of ML677339.1, from coordinate 12,895,315 downwards.
TTTGTATTTGAATACTTTTATCTTGCAAATTAGAGTAATCAATGCCCATTGATTGCCCTGGAAGCTCACAACAGTTATCTTCACTAGAAATTATAGTGAAGTACTGCAAAGCAATATTGCAGCTACTTTAGATTAACAACATGGTTTCTAGTGTCTTGAGTGATCAGAGCATATTTCTGTCAGCAGTTTTGGCAGAATCACCATATGCATTTAATATGCAAAGCCTCATTGAAATAAATATGTAGGTCGCCAAGATGACTGATTTAAATAGTAATCTGCATGATAAGAATATAGTACTAGATTAGAAAACACTATGATAAGATTTAGTCATGTGAATATAACTTATGTGCCTATGCCCATTTGAATATTAGTCTTAAAAGATATTTTAATATAAAAACCCATTTCAAAGTGACATTAAACATGTGACTGAGGAAGAAAATTCAAACCAATCAAAACTCACTGTCAAATAAATATTAGTCACAAATGTTAAATCTGAATTTGGATACCATCCCATGGATTCTAAATATCTTTAAAAAATATAAATAAATAAAAATGCAAACTTCTATTTGCCATGAAACCAATATCCCAAAATAACACACAAAATATGTTGCTAAGTCACTTGCTTAAGTTCATCTCTATTCAGAAAAATATGTAAACCCACTTAAATGTTTTGCTGAACGGGGATCTAAAGAGCGGCAGACATCCAATTTTAGGTGGCATATCCAAACAACAAGAAGGACAACCAGCATGTAATTTTCTTTACATTTACTGTGCATTCTTCAGGGCCCTAAAGTCCCACATTGCTTGCATGATCCTACATAATATCCCAGAATGCACTTATGCTAGTTACCTCACACCTACAGCAGAGTAACATGAATTTGACATACGGTGGCAGGTTGCGACTGCAGTGGAACTGTTTTAGTTGACTGTATGAGTTTAATGACTGTATGAGTTCATTATGAAAATGAAACTGCAAATGTACATTTAGTACGTTGCATACCAGACATTGGACTAAAAAGGCTTTTCTGGCAGGCCTTCACAGACGATCAGATTTATACTGCATCTACTTTCTTTGCTGTGCATAACGAAGGGTTACACAGAGTCTGCCTTCTATAACATTGCTTTGTCATAATGGGCACCTAAACTTTAAAGTCAACACATCTCAAGTATCCTTTGCATATTTGCTGTTTAAGCATACTGCATATTTCTCAAATTGTCACATTTTTCTTAAAATTATTTGCAGAATATTTTAGAAAAGTATTTTACACAGAACAAAGAAAAAAAAGTGTGGTGTGATCCATCTTTTGACTCTGAGAAAACACTTAACTAAAGGTGGGATTCTCAAGAGCATCAAATAAATTCAGGAACACAAATCACATCGTTATATAATGGGACTTGTGCTCCTCAATCCCTTCAGTGCTTTTGAGCTGTACTGACATTAATGATGCCACCACATTGAGCAAGGATACAAACAAGAACTGTTAATTCCAACTTGGAAGCAAGTGAAAAAGATCAGTTTATCATACAAAAATCATGCAGGAAATTTTTAATTAACACATTTCCAAGCCCTGCCATTCAAACAACTGACTTTACAAGCAATATGAACAAAAACAGGTAAGTGCCTTAAGGCTATCAGACAATGAATAACCCTTCCTAGTAAAATTGCATCTTACATTATCGTCTAATTGAGAGTAAAAGGAGGATAACCACAACTCATTTTGCTGCATAAAGGACTAAATTTACCCATGGCATTAGTAAACACAGTTTCATTTTATAAATCAAAATAAATACCTGCTGACACCTGAATTTGACATTATTTAGACACAAAGGTGTGAAGAAAAAACAAAGTAGGGCCCTTTGGCAGACTTTTCTTGAGATAGGACAGAAGGGTGAGGCTAAGCCAGATCCTTATTTTATAATGACATTTTTATTACAGTTTATGCCTGAAAGAAAATTATGCAAGGGAAATTGCAGCTGATGCACAAATCAAGTAATGAAGACATTTGTATGAGTAGAGAGATTCAGTTAAAGAAGTTATGATGCCCAAAAGACAGCAAACAGCAGTAATATGTGGATTTGGATTTCTCACCAGTTCTGCAACTTAAGCTTCTGCAGATTTCTTTTTAGAACACCTTAACTGCCACTCAAAATGTGAGCAGCAATAAACACGACTTAAAAAAAAGAAGTAGCTCTAGAAGACAAACAAATCACGTCTGTTTAAAGTTCAAATCTCTGCCATTGCCATGATTTTATCATGGCCACAGAAATTTTGTAATTAAACAGATTATTTTAATTTTTCCATCTTAAACAAAGTACTGCATTATCTGACAACGGTACATATTTGCCTATCATACCACAACTATGACTACACAGGAAAGAGAACAAGGAAACCTAATAGAAAGAACATGTGTGAGTAATTTTTGTTTATCAAGTACTGTTGAAGCAGAAACATTTTAATGTTAACAGAAGTATTGGTACTTACTGTGCCCGGCTCTCTGTCTGCTCCCGTAGTAACCAAGAAATGCACAGACATGCCCGTTCAGACACAGAGGCAAGAACAGAAATAAAAAAAGGGGGGAGAAATTAGAACACAAGCCCCGAACAGTTTTAAAATGGCTTTTATTTATATAAGTCATTGCACATTCCTAATACAGTGATTTCCTGAAAATTACAGTATTTTGTAAACATGATAGATTTTTACAGTTTAAACATACACAAAGCCTAGTTTTTATTTCATGACAGAATAAATTATTTTTTTTTCAAAAATTAGTCAAGTGCAATTTTGCCCAATATTTAAATGTGTACTAGAACTTAAGCCTATGAAACTAAAGTAACAGATACAGTTATCTAAACTTGTTATTTAACACATTCACTTCAAAATTTAAACTTCTCATTCCCCTCGTCCCTTCTCCCCACCCATTTAACAACATTAGCTTCTTTGAAAAAATTTACCCAATTATGCAATTTAACAATTATCCACAATATTGTGCAGGCACTGGTGTTACACTAAGCATTCCCCAGGATGTCAAAATGCCCTGCAATCTATAAAGCAGGAGACACCTAATGGATCGCTTATTTCAAATACTGAAAACTTCCAAGCTTAATTTTGCTTCGGTGGTAGAAATGCAGACACGCTTTAAAAAAAATTATTTTTTTTTTTTTACAACAATTTGTTCTCGTTTTCATTCTATATCATTCGATTTCTTTAGAGATGCACACAATTTGCAGCAATGTGCGAATGTGACAACGTCCTAATCAGGCTTGCCATGCCTCTCACCTCTGTGGTGTTCTGCATCATGATGCTTCTTGTCATCTTTTATTGCCAAGTGAGACTGCCCACCCAAAGCACTAGAGAGGGCAAGAAGGCCAGCACTGCTTCCAAGCGGAGGAATTCCAGGAGGCTGAAGTCCTGATGGGTGTGGTGTAAGAGGCACTGGAGGTCCATGGCCATGGGAAAGATGCTGAGCCTGCAACTGCTGCTGCTGTTATGGATGGCATTGTTATTCACAGGAGGAAGTATGCGAAGCACATAGTTGAGGAAGAAAAGAGAAGAAAAATGTTAGTTAGCTATTCATAAATCAATATCATCTTATTTTTACCCTCTTTTCCTCTCCACCCTACCACACTTTCTGTCATGTACTGCTGATCTAAGTAAAGCTAAATAAAGTGGTTAAAAACACATTAGCCTTGGCTAGAACAGCTCTCCCACCATCACTGAAATGGTGGGCCATTTTTAAGAAAAAATGTTTACCAGAAAGACAGCCTACAAGACTGCATTATTTCATGCTTACAAAGTCCAACTGAGCTTTAATAGAACCTATATTCCTAAAACATTTCGGTGTCTACACTCAAAAAAACCTAGCTAGCATCAAGCAGTTCATGTATTCAAATACAGCACTCCCTACAAGCAGTGTTTATGGAGGGTAGTGTAGTGTTTATGGATTATGACACCTCTCTCTGTTTCAGATGCAACTTCCTAGATCAGGTGCATACCTCTGCCTATATTTAAGGTTGTCCAACACTTCCTCTTATAAGGCTCTGTTTTAAGTTGCTCTTAATTTTACCAAACTTTAACCATTCAGGATGAAATCTCCCATGCTGAGGCGGTGCCTCAAGCTGAAATTTTGGGGGCAAATTTCTGCAAAAAATGGTTCTGCCATTTCCAAGAACAAGATTAGAGGGAAATAAGTTGTTCTGCCTAAGCTAAAAAATTCCTTCAATTAGTTCACTGAGAACTTCTACTTTGAAGTAGGGATTTGAAATTTGGCAAGGGGTTTCCCTCATTTCACGGATGTGCCTTTTTCTGCCCCTATGTAAAGCCATCAAAATTTCTAAATGTGCAGTTGTTAGAATTTGGCAGCTAATTTCCACGCTGATTTCACTCGTAAAGGACCTGTGCCGCTCCATCTATGCAGGGATTTTCCTGCAACTGCTGCTCCTGACAGCTGCACACAGCTGTGGCTCTGGGCACAGGAACTAAGAGCGAGTCTACGCTGGCAATGCTAAAGCTTTGCTGTGGCAGAGCTGCAGCCACCTCCACAAGGGGCGTAGCTGCCACCTCCATAAAAGAACCACCCCCCCCAAACGGCATAGCTCCCAGTGCTGTCTACACCATTGCTTTACAGCGCTAAAACTTGCTGCACTCAGGGGGGTGTTTTTTCACACCCCTGAGCGAGAAAGTTGCAGCGCTGTAAATTGCCAGTGTAGACAAGCCCGTAGAGCAAGGAGACTTGTCTTTCCTGTGCTCTCAATTCACCCTGTGCTAGCACCGAGCCAGTGTGGAAAAGACAGTAGCTTGATCTGAGTGCAGAGGAAACCACAACCAGATTGTGGGACAGAGGGACCCTGCACTGTGAAAGTGAGAGGCCTTGGGAGGCAGGCCAGTCTTCGCCCACAGACAACCCGCCAACCTGAAGCAGATTCTCACCAGCAACTATACACAACACCACACTAACTGTAACTCAGGAACCGATCCATGCAACAAACCTCGATGCCAATTCTGCCCACATATCTACACCAGCGACACCGTCACAGGACTTAACCAGATCAGCCACACCATCACTGGTTCATTCACCTGCACGTCTACCAATATAATATACGCCATCATGGGCCAGCAATGCCGCTCTGCTATTTACATTGGCCAAACTGGACAATCCCTACGTAAAAGGATAAATGGACACAAATCAGATATTAGGAACGGCAATATACAAAAGCTGTAGGAAAACACTTCAACCTGCCTGGACATACAATAGCAGATCTAAAAACAGCCAGCCTGCAGCAAAAAAACTTTAAGACCAGACTTCAAAGAGAAACTGCTGAGCTCCAGTTCATCTGCAAATTTGACCCTATCAGCTCAGGATTAAACAAAGACTGTGAATGGCTCGCCAACTACAAAAGCAGTTTCTCCTCTCTAGATGTTCGACCTCCAGATCAGCTACTGGAAGTGGGCCTCACCCTCCCTGATTGAATTTACCTTGCTGTCTTGCCTGCATATATATACCTGCCTCTGGAGATTTCCACAACATTCATCTGATGAAGTGGGTCTTTGCCCACGAAAGCTTATGATCCAAAAATATCTGTTAGTCTATAAGGGCTACAAGACGCTTTGTCGCTTTTACTAATTGTGGGTTCCTCATGGTTCGGATGTCCAACTAAAGACCATGGAGTCTGATTTGCAGCAGTGCAGAGGACTCACAACTGCAACTGAAGTTAATAGGAACTATGCTTTGAACACAAAGTGCCATATAATGCTGAATACTCTGAAAATTGAGATCCTATGCATCCCAAATTGGGCACCCACAATTAGTAGACACATTTGACCTTAATGTCCCCGTGTCTCAGTTCCCCATCTAAAACAGGCTCCTTGGAATGTTGTGAAAATAAATTATTTAATCTTTGTGATGCACTTGAATAGTATGGCAATGAACATCACAGAAAAGCCCAAGAGTAAATATTAGAATTCTGTTTTCAAAGCAAGGCTGGAATAGCATGTACTAAATAGGGCATGATAAATAACAAAACAAAATACAGAATAGTTGCTCGTTAAGTGATCTATTATTTCTGTGCACTCTGAGGGAAGAGGCCTATGGAAAAACCAGCATGCAATTAAAAACTGCATCATAATGCACACATACAAGGACACCAAATTAATGTTGCACAGACTAGTAGTAAGACTTGGGAGTGCTTGACTTTGCAACCTTAATACATTTCTTTTTTCTTGATTTCTTTTTTGTTTGTGTTCATATGTAAAGCATCTGTTATATTTCTCAGAGCAATCCAATATTATATATCCAATGTTAGCATAAGATACATATTTGCACCTGTTCACATTATTTTATTTGGTCCAATTATTGTTTCAAAAAGGATTGTACATGTGGTGGAAAGGGAAAAGTTACTTCTTACTACATCTATACACAACCCATACAGACAGCAAGAGATCACTAGTCCCTACTGACAGTCTTTGGGCTTGTATGCATGAAGTGTGTGTGTGGGGGGGGGGGGGTTACATTAAAACTGTGGTTTAAAGAAGCTGTTTCTTTCAGTCCTGGGGTGTGGTGTCAAGTGAGGAGGAAGGAAGCAGAGCCAAGACCAGCCCTATCTCTTCCCAGTTGCCTGTGAGCCCACACACAGCCAGTAGCTGGGTAACCTTAACAAGCAGAATGATCCAATCCTCTGAGGGATCAGAGCTATCACTGGGTACAGCATTGTGGAACTACACCAGGAACACTACTTGATTGAAATGGTGCAGATTCCATCCCACAGCAGTACTCCAAGAGTTCAGAGAGAATGGACATTATCAAAGCTGTTATTAGACTTTCACAGAGCTGCTGAAGCTGTAGCAATACTTGGAATGTTATCAGCATTCCAGGTCTGTTGCTGTAGATACCTGCATATTGTACGTCACCTAAAGTGCTTGGGTTAAATCTAGCCTCCCCACCCATGAGCAGCTATTATACCGTGCCTCACTCTCCTTTTAGCTAAGTTCAATAGCTGTAAAGGTTTGGTGAAAGCACTTCAGTTTTGTTAATACTAACATACTCTGAATTTGTTTTGTATCAGACATCTGTTCCTGCATCCATTCATAATGGTGACAGGCATGCATTTTGTTGGGAAAACAAGGAGAGTCAGGTATTCCTCCTTAGACCGCAATCGCTCATTTCACCTGCTGTACTCTCAAGGGTTTTTACCAAATCATCAAAGCAGCAGCAATGGGGAAACACTTTCTCCAGTACAACTGCAGACGAATCCTACATGATCCTTTACAGAACTGATCTTGGTCAGTGTTGCGGCAGCAACCAGGAGAGGGACAGACCTTGGCCTAGTTGTAAGGACTCTGTGTTGTATAACTATCTGCAGAATGATTAGAAATTGATAATAGCTATAAAATAAGGGACTAAATTTGACCTCTTGCACCCTGGCGCTGTTGCACTTGAGCATGTATGATTTGAATGCAGCTTTAATTTGAAACTTTATATTCCAGCCATGCATAGCACTGAGTGTGCTATATGCAACACTGATGAAGACAATCCAAGCCCCAAAGAGCTCATGTGGTGTGTCCTTTGGAAAAACTTAGTTACTAAGGTATGGCTACATTACGTGTATTTCAGCAACAGCTGTGCTGCTACAGCCATGTTGCTAAAAGCCGTGCAGCGTAGCTGTGGTTTGTAGTCAGAAAAGAGCACTTCTGCAGACAAAGTGCTGTTCACACCAGTGCTTTTCGTCGGTAAAACTTATCGTTTGGGGCTGTGTTTTCTTAACACGCCTGAATGACAAAAGTTTTGCAGACGACCTGCCAGTGTAGACAAAGCTTAAAATATCCTCTTCCCCAGCACCCACTGCACATAGAGAGCCTGTGCTGTCTGCAAAGGGAGAAAATGAAAAGAGGGAGCGGGAGAATGGATAACAGCAGCAATCAGAGCACATATTTACAAAGTAGGTATTCACCACTTTAGATGATAGTAACCATTATATTATGCATATAATCACCTTCCTGTCACTTCAAAGACACTAATGCCTGCTCTGTCTCTTTTTAAGAGCTCAGCAATAGCGAGCCATAAAACCAAAGAAGTGGTAGAGTGTCATGGTCTGCTAGCCATGCTCATTAGCACTTAATTAAAATCCAGACACCTGCCATAAGAAATGTGCTCAGAAGGATAAGTAACAGGTCTGTATTACCACCAATTACTATCATTACTTGCAGGGCAAGAGCTGTGTCCAGTTTCCTGCGAGGGGGAATGGAGTGTGTGAGAGAGAATTACAATGATGCACACACAAGCAATTGTATTGTGGTAATTAACCAAAGTGTTGATCTAAAAATAATCAATAATTCAGCCATAACTGCTTTGTTACAACCAGCTCTCCGCGCTGCCCCAAATCCTTTTAATATTGGCAAAAGAACAATTCAGTTTATCAGTTGCAAGCTGATTCAAGCAACATTTGAATTTCCTCAAAATTTCTGTCCCAATTTCCCTTCACCCTCAAAAACAGTCCAAATGCCCAACTCAGTTTTGAGTAAGGATGTTGTCAAAGTCCAACTCTAGTCATTAAGAGTATGCCTACGCTACTAGGAAGGGGGTTGGAATGGGGGCAGGGAAGGGGTGGGGCAAAAGTAGGGCCTCATGGAAGGGGTGGAGTGGGGCAGGGCCGGGGCAGCAGGGGGGCGTGTCAGTGCTACAACCAATGTACTAGTCCTCATGTGGCCATTGTGGTCATTTGAGTTTGAGACCCCTGCTCTACAACCTTCTCTTCCCCAGCCTCACCTCCTGGCTTCTTCCATCACTCCCCAATTCCTGACAGTGGAAAAAATTTGAGGTATTCCCTGCCATTTGCTAGTAAGTTCTTTATTCTGCCTCCCAGCGAAGCAGAGGCAGAAGCAGCAGTTCCACCCCTCCTCAATTACTGCAGTACTAAGGGAAGCGTTCCCAAACTGGTAGTCTCTCTCATTTCTGCATACATAACAAGGTGGAGCTCTCCCCAGCAGTAGTCTCTCCTCACTTGTTCTTCCTCAGGTCCTCTATGCAATTTGATAAAAAGATATGTACAAAGCATCAATCACCTTAATATCTTGCCCTTGGACAAAAAAAATAAAGGGCATGAGATGTAGAAAAAGCAGTGTCTGCTTCTGGGGTTCAGTCACTTGTAACTGAAGCATATTTAGTTTCTGGGTAAGTGGCTGAGCCCCAGAAGATCTAGGTCTTGTGCTCCTTATTTATCATGTGTAGTGCCTAGATATTAAGGTGACTGATGTTGCATGTGTTCCTTATCTATGCTGCATAAAGGTGTTGAGGTAGAGCAGGGGTTCTCAAACTGGGGGTCGTGACCCCCATGGGGGTCGCGGAGTGCCTCCAGGGGGGTCGCAAGCTCCCAGCGCCGCTTTCAAGCCGCCGAATGCATTACTTCCACATTCGGTGGCTTTTCGGCGGACATACCGAGCGCTTCCGAAAATAGTGCTTGGCATGGCCGCCGAAAAGCCACCGAATGTGGAAGCAATGCATTTGGCGGCTTTTCGGCACACACACAAGGGTCCGCCGTGGCACAAGCGCAAGCAAAAAAGGGTCGCGGTCTCAACAAGTTTGAGAACCGCTGAGGGAGAGCAAGTGAGGGGGGATACCATCTCGGGAGAGCTCCACTTTGTCACATATGCGCAGTGCATGAATATAGTCACACATTATATAAAGACAATACAGTCTAGAGTATACACCCCACTCTTATGCCTTGATACACTCCTCAGAGTTCCTAGGATTGAGTAGCTTTTTCAAAAACATGCATTTTGCACCACGCTCTGAAAATGGTTATGGGTAGTACATGTTCAGCTCTTCTTATAGGGTGATACACAGCCCACCACTAAAAATGCCTTAAGCTACAGATCCTGATAGTCTCATTATGGGCAGATGTAGCTTCTGTGTCCCTGCTTTGAGCAGCAGTCTAGAGTCAGGGTGTGGTGCACGTAGAATTTGCAGGGCTATCTCCCAAGCCACAGATTAACCCAGCACCTACCAAAGAGCAAAGTTAGTGCACAGTTTCACCACCCAAGCAGAAGCCTGAACTATATTCTTAATGCCTATTATGTAGAGAGTGGTAACCTCAGACTACCCTGGTGAAACTCAAGATGAGAAGGAGAGAGATTTAACCTCAAAAATTAAAGCTCCCTCCCCCATAGCCATAAGTCTGTCTGTCACCTTCTTTTGTGCTAATTGAAATCTCCCATCTCTGCTGCAACCCTAGAAATCAGGAGTATGAGCAAAAATAGTGTCCAGATGGCTTCCCTCAATAATAAGTACATCTAATCAATGTACTTGATCGGGGGAGGGGGAAATGTACCTGTACTTGTAAATCAGGGGAGGAGGAAAGAGGCACAACATATATGAGCATATGGAATATTTATTCTATGTAAGTTCTTATACTGCCCTCATCAGTATAGTGTCTGAAAACCTTCCAGTAGCATGTTAAGTGATTTAGCTAATCTGTTACATGGTATTCATTCTCACGTCCTTTCCCTAGGGGAGGAAGTGCATGTGGTACTGTAATGCTGTGTTTGGTTTGTGCGTTTTATGTATATGCTGCTGCATGTTTCCATTAGAGAATCCAAGATCAAAGATATGCAACATGCCCTCTGAGCAGAAAGTCATACTGTTTGTAAATCCATTTGTAAATTGTAAATTAAAACAGGCACACAACCTTCACTGAGTTTGGAAGTAGTAATGCCACTTCCCTAGAGAACAAACTGAGCTTATTTCCTGAATGGATATACAAGTTTTATCTAAATTTACCCCAATTCCCACCCTAATTCCTGTAACTATAACCTCTCTCAGGTGATAAGGACAGATTATCCATTGAAAAATGTAAACGGTCTCAGAAATATGTTTCTTCCAGCAGCCATTCATGTCTCTTATCATACAGATGGCTAAGAAAAAAACCTATCATTGAGTCTCACACACTGAACTGGCCCCAGAATGAACAGGGTCCTAACTAAGAAGACTGGACTTTTCTGCACATCCTCCTGTTGGCAACAGGTCCTGAATTTCAAAGGGAAGGAAGACGTGCATTCTCATACTTGAAAGCTGCAGTGAGATAGACAACTGAGTGAAAACACCCCCCACCTTTTAGTCATACTTCCCACTTCCATCTCTACATCAGTCCTGGTGAGCATAGAGTCCAAAGGACTTTTGGCCCTCCAGGATTTTGCTACCTATGGAAAATGATGGACGGGTGGTTCTAACACCTGTGATTACTTGCTTGTCTATGTAATCATTTTTCAGGAAGTTTCTGACTCTGCAATACTGCTAGGGCAGCTCCATTGATGGTGGCAGGATTCTAGTACCAGCACAGAAAAGTACTACCACCATGTCACAGCCACAAGCTTCAAGCATGTCCATACAACATAGTGGTAAAGACAGTTATGTCCTTCCCACATTAGCACTATTTCCATTGTTACTATCACTGGAGCTGTCCCAGTGGTACTGAAGAAGTGGGAGATTACCTCAAGATTGTTTGGGTAAACATGGACACCGTTTAAAGCCCTGACACACTGTTCTTGCTAGAAAGACTTTCTAAATTCAGCCAAAACAGGAAGTGCATCCGTCTTTCTGAGGGGGCAGAAAAACAGAAGGGAAACATTTATTGCTACACACAGCCTCACTGCCTCTTCATCCCTGTGTGTGCTGATGTTGCCTTGTTTAAATGTAAGTACTGAATTTTTTTAAAACCCACTGCTTTGGAAACTCATGATAAGTAAGAAAGTCTCAGGGTTTTTTAAAACACACTGATAATGCCATCATGTGCCAGCAATGCCCTTCTGCCATGTACACTGACCAAACCGGACAGTGTCTGCACAAAAGAATAAACGGAAACAAATCTGACATCAAGAATCATAACATTCAAAAACCAGTAGGGGAACACTTCAGTCTCTCTGGCCATTCTATTAAAGACTTGAAAGTGTCAATTTTAAAACAGAAAAACTTCCAAAACAGACTCCAACAAGAAGCTGAGGAACTGGAATTAATTTGTAAATTGGACACTGTCAACCAACGGTTAAACAGGGACTATGAGTGGCTTTGTCATTGAATGCACTAACTGAATGCATTTTCCTAGTTAAGTCTCTTTTACAGATTCTTATCAACTGTTAGACACAGATCCACTAAATTTTCTCAAGAAAGGTTTTTTTTCTCCTGCTGATAATGGCCCATCCAAATTAAACAGCCTCTTAGAATTGGTATGGTAATTTACGTTTTTTCCCCCCTTCTCTTTCTGTGTATATAAATGCATCTTACTTCTGTTTGTTCCATTCTATGCATCCGATGAAGTGGGCTATAGCCCATGAAAGCTTATGTTGAAATAAACTGGTTAGTCTCTAAGGTGCTGGAAGTATTCCTCGCTTTCTTTATGCGACTAATACAGACTAACATGGCTGCTATTCATAAACCCGTCACGGTTCTTGGACTCTTCAATATTCCTCAATGGCAAAAAAAAAAAAGCAGTGGCCAGGAACACCTCTTCAGCTCCAGCTTGCTCAAAAATGGTCACCACTCTTCAAGGATACATAGCTAGTCACACTAACATATCTTTGTCACCTCAAGATTAAACCCACTGATTTTGGGGATAATCTTGAAGGCCACTTTGGTCTCCAGCTGGTGCTATATACAGATGCTTACCCTTTAGGAAGCACAGTCCAAAAGAAATCAGACTCTTGCTCTAGTTGCTCACTCAAAAAGCATATTAGCAACCAGGAAAGTTAAAGCCAGTAGCCACTTCATAAGATACAGAGAGCCTAAGGGCTATTGCCAATTACTGTACTTCCACAGGCATACTTAAAGGAAAATGTTTCAGCTAGAGATGAGGAGTGCTTAAGGCAGTCTGGGGGGGAAGAGTGTCCTGTGTGCCCTGGAGTACAGTCAAGTTAGCATAAAGAACTTTGTCAAGTACATCGTATACCAAAACAAAACCCAATAGTAGTATAAGTGTGTAACAAGGCCCACATTAAGGACAATGTTATCCCAGGCTTTCCAGTGACGACAGATGCTGAATGTCCCTCAAATTTGTCTTTTGGACACCATACACTTCCATCCTGGGTTATTCCAACGAGAGATAGTCAGCAGAGAAGAGTACGTTTTCCCAATCACTGTGATGTGCTCTTTTTTGGAACTATCTAACTATGGCATCCACGAGGCTGGGGTGTTTTTCCAAGAAGCTGTCAAATGAGTTGTATCTCTAAGTTCAATAATATCATAAACCAATTGTTAGTTAGTTTCTCCCTATCTGAGTTCATCTGTGAAAAGTGAAGAGTTAACTGCTACCCTCATTGCTTAATTTTCATCTAATTCCGTTTGAACTAGGGTGGATTAAAAATACTTCCCCTCCCCATCATATTTTATGTAAACTTGATTATTTAAAATACTTGGGTTTTTAAAGTTTTTTTTCAATTAGCTTTGAAATTGACAACTTGCATTAAGGCCCAATCTTATTAAAATCATTTAATTTAAATAAAAAAATATTAAAGCAGTACATGTTTTCTGCTAAGCTTTAAAGGAATTCAAACCACTGAACTGGTGGTAGTCAGTGGCTAAGCACCTGGAACCAAAGAGTCTGCTGATGTGCAAAAACAGTTTGACAGCAGTAGCCTTTCCTGAAAATGGAGTGAGAATATTTTCTTAATTTCAGGTTATTCAACTAGCTCAGTGCAATGACTAGTTCCTTCAAAGTTAAGGAACCAATTGGGAGTTGAAAAAGTGGAAAATCTTGGTGTCCTCTTTCAATCTATAAATAAAAACTAGATGGGAGGGTGAGATCAACTAGTTTTAAAATCCTGAAGGACAAAGGGGCCAGAAAACCAGTTCAATTCATTAACTACAGATAATACTTCTTTTAAATAAATCTGTTAATTCTAAATGCAAGACATGTTTTAAAAAAAAAACACAAGACACTTAAGGTAGCTTTATTTAATTAAAAAAATGTGAAATGCTAGTTTGGTTCATTTAATTGCGTTCCCAAAGAGACTGGCAAATCACAAATAAAAAACTATTAATATCATCTAGTGAATAAGACATGCATTATTCACCTTATTTATTATAACAAAAAAATGTAAATATTAAGAATCTAAATCAATGTAAGTTAAGCTGTACAACCGCATAAATTTAATGTAAAGGCTGTTATCTAATAGCAGATCAATGTATTTTAATGATTACCAACTAATGCAAATCAACCTTTCTTTAGAAAATAATCTTTTGCATTTTGTGCTTTTTAATTAAAATCAATTATTTAAATCAAGGTTTCTGATTTAAATCATAGACTTAAAATAACTTTGATTTAATTCAATCCTTCATTTTACTGTCAGTACTTATTTCAGTTCCTTTACTTCCTCTTTCTAGGCTCAGATTTTATTTGTAGGGATTTGAAGCTATAATATGACACAGAAAACAAACAGGAAAGGGCACATTGCTTCATCTACAGCTAGACAGCTGACAATGAAATCTTTGTAGCTCTGCACAAGTTATTTGAAAGATCTCCATTATGTGAACAAGCTATAGTGCCCTGTGGGAGGGTGAGGGGGACGTCTCTTCAAAACAAGGAACTAGAGTCTTCAGCAAACCTGTTCTATTTATAAACTACACAAAATGTGACCCTACTAAGAGATTTAAGTCTACAAAGGGGTAGTATTGGCAAACTATCTAAAGCCTACAAATTTCATACATAAAGCTCAGGATGATAAATGGGACTTTGCTATAATTTAAAAGCCTAAATGTCTCGGGGAAAATCCTCTCTCTCTTTCCTGCTTTCTTATAGACAAATGCATGAAAACAGGATCTTTACTGCTCTTACCACTTATTCTTCCTTCCCTGTTTGGCACTATTTGTTTCTGTGGAGATGACTGATGTTAACACATAATGATGTCAACTTACAAAAACAAAAATTACTAGTCAGTTTACCTTGTTTTAAAGCAAATGCCCTTCGTATGGAGGCTAACCTTATATTAGCACAATGGCTTACGACTGTTCTTCAAATTTTTCACATGAAGTCGGCTAACATTTCAGAGCTTCTGCCTTGTTCCTCAGTCAACCCATATTTTAAAACTATACTAATACTGAGCTAATCTCAAAAAAAAAAAATTAAAAAAAATAAACTTTGTTAGTTTCCTTAAATTATCTCAATTTTGCTTGATTGAGACAGAGGAGGTTAAGTAGGAAAATGAAACTAGCTAAAAGCAACTCCTTCCCATCTTACCCCTCCAAATTAATTCCAATTGTAAAACTAGTTCAACTCAGGGTGAAACGATGACAAATTCACTCTGCAGAGGCATATATTCATATATTAATGAATTAAGACCCCCATCACACATACAAACGGCCTTGATCTACAAAGCTAGACACACAGAGCATCCACGTGATGGGAATCTTTACTACTCCATGAGCGGGTAAGCAGTAGAAGATTCAGGACTACTTCCGTTTCTCTTCTTTTTCCATCTTCCTTGTCTATTGTATCTTTCCTTATGTTCACATGATTTATTCCATCATCATCATCTTTTCATTTTTCCCCACCCCATATTTCAGGAGACTCTCCAACTATTTCGACTCTTACTCCTAAATCAAGGCCCCAAAGAGGCTGTGCATTCACTGGAGGGAAGGGGGTAAGACGGACGGGGGTTGTTTGTTTTAAAAAGCCCCTAGTGAGTGCAAGTGAGTGGACTAGATCCAAGGTTGACCTCAACTAGCTACACTGAGGTAAAGTCTGCCGGTGCCGAGTCTTAACTAGAATTTTACATCAACGTACCAATCTGTGTAAAACAAAGTTTTGGCAACGAAAACATAAGCCGCAAGAAACATGCTTCTGGTCAGTTCAGTAGATTTTCAGTCAGTTGTCTACAATTGTTCATTAACCTCACATTAACTGTCAAAGGATAGTATGAACACTCCCCAAACATTTGTTCCAGAAGGCAAACATTTGTTCTTCCCTTCAGTTCCCATGGATGAACACCCTTGGGTAAAGAACAAATATGAGTGGGGTGTCCACACCAGCCTCTACAAATAAATACCTCCATTAACTCCAGGGTTAGTTAAAAGATGATAATAATAATAAATAATAATAATAATAATGTCTAATGAAGACTCAGCCTGTGGGAGCAGAAGATTTGCTGCTTCCTCCCTAGGCTTCTTATCAGATGGACTGTTCTGCTTGCTCCTGAATGCTTTGGTATCTCCTTCTTCAGGTATCTCTGGATCTTATTCTTTTCATAGACTAGTATTTTATTTTATTTTTATTTTAATATACTCTTCATTTTACTTTAAAGCAATGGTTCTCAACCAGCGGTATGCATACCAGGTCTTCCAGGTGTACATCAATTGAGCTATGTATTTGCCTAATTTTACAAACAGGCTACATGAAAAGCACTAGCAAAGTCAATACAAACTAAAATTTCATACTGGCAATGACTTGTTTATACTGCTCTATACACTGTATCAGTTTCTCTCAAACTGGGAATCACAATTTATTTTTATAATTATATGGTAATAAATGAGAAAGTCAGCAATTTTTCACTGATAGTGTGCTCTGACACTTCTGTATTTTTATGTCCGATTTTGCAAGTAAGTAATTTAAGTTGAGGTGAAACTTGGGAAAACTGCTTTTTCTCAACTCTTTTCTGAGAAATCAGTAGGAGAAGGTACAGCCGCTCTTCCTCCTCCTAAACCTATAGGAAGGATGCCCAGAAATCCAGCAACACCTAGGCTCTCTCCTCCCTCGCTTCTGGCTCTCAAAGGACAAGCCCAAAGTCAGGAAGATTAAAGATCTTACTATAGGGCTCCACAGTGCAGTATATAACAGTGTACTTTTTGAAACAGTGGGTCTGAACGGCCCCACCCATCTGTATTTGGCACTCATCCAACTCTGAATAAGCACACTGGATGGGTTTTTATGCTTAATATGATCAGCAGTTAAGCTTTCATTGAGTAATTATTTAAAAACTTATAGTATATATAGTTATATAGCACTACAGGTGTGACAGATCCTTGCACAAATAAGATGTGGTCTTCGGCTCAAAGATTTTACAACAGTAGAAAAGAAAGGGAAATAAAATGAAGGAAATTGGAACACATATGAGAGAGAAAGAATTTTTTAAGTGGCAAGAAGAATGGGGCTGAGGTCAGCATTAGTGAAAAAAAACAAAATCAAGGAAGGACACAGTCTGGACTATTGGACCAAGGAGAAAAATACAAAGGGTAGAGGGTGAAGTACAATACAGGGAGACGCACACGGAGGAATGCCGGCTCTAGTTGGGAAAACATGTCTCATTTGCCAAGGGTGTTCCTAAACATTGAAGGCAATACTACATTGGTTGACATTCAAAGAGTGTTCCTAGCCATAAAGGTCTAGAAACTAATCAAGCGGGTATCTTCTGTATTATCTTACTCCACCATGGAATTGGAGTGTTATCTCTAGAGTGAGCCTACAGGCTGGGCATCTGAAACCAGTTACCTAACGGTTGGGCAAAAGTCAACACGGTTTCTGTAAAGGGAAATCATGGCTTACTAATCTATTAGAATTCTTTGAAGGGGTCAATAAACATGTGGACAAAGGGGATCTAGTGGATATAGTGTACTTAGATTTCCAGAAAGCCTTTGACAAGGTACCTCACCAAAGGCTCTTACGTAAATTAAGTTGCCATGGGATAAGAGGGAAGGTCCTTTCATGGATTGAGAACTGGTTAAAAGACAGGGAACAAAGGGTAGGAATAAATGGTAAATTTTCAGAATGGAGAGGGGTAACTAGTGGTGTTCCCCAAGGGTCTGTCCTAGGGCCAATCCCATTCAACTTATTCACAAATGATTTGGAGGAAGGGGTTAAACAGTGAGGTGGATAAACTGCTCAAAATACTTAAGACCCAAATAGACTGTGAAGGACTTCAAAAAGAGCTCACGAAACTAAATGATCGGGAAACAAAATGGCAAATGAAATTTAATGTGGATAAATGTAAAGTAATGCACATTGGAAAAAATAACCCCAACTATACATACAATATGATGGGGGCTAATTTAGCTACAACTAATCAGGAAAAAGACCTTGGAGTCATTGTGGATAGTTCTCTGAAGACGTCCATGCAGTGTGCAGCGGCAGTCAAAAAAGCAAACAGGATGTTAGGAATCATTTAAAAAGGGATAGAGAATAAGATGGAGGATATCTTATTGCCTTCATACAAATCCATGGTGCGCCCACATCTTGAATACTGTGTACAAATGTGGTTGTCTCATCTCAAGAAGGATATTCTGGCATTAGAAAAGGTTCAGAGAAGGGCAACTAAAATGATTAGGGGTTTGGAATGGGTCCAGTATGAGGAGAGATTAAAGAGGTTAGGACTTTTTAGCTTGGAAAAGAGGAGACTAAGGGAGGATATGATAGAGGTATATAAATTTTTGAGTGATGTGGAGAAAGTGAATAAGGAAAAGTTATTTACTTGTTCCCATAATAGAAGAACTAGGGGTCACTCAATGAAATTAATGGGCAGCAGGTTTAACACAAATAAAAGGAAGTTCTTCTTCACACAGCACACAGTCAACCTGTGAACTCCTTGCCTGAGGAGGCTGTGAAGGCTAGGACTATAACAGGGTTTAAAAGAGAACTGGATAAATTCATGGAGGGTAAGTCCATTAATGGCTATTAGCCAGGATGGGTAAGGAATGGTGTCCCTAGCCTCTGTTCGTCAGAGAGGGGTGATGGATGGCAGGAGAGAGATCACTTGATCATTACCTGTTAGGTTCACTCACTTCGGAGCACCTAGCATTGGCCACTGTTGGTAGACAGGATACTGGGCTAGATGGACCTTTGGTATGACCCAGTACGGTCTCTCTTATGTTGTTAATCTACTTTGGGAGTGGTTTTGGGGATAGAGGAGAAGCCTTTAAAACACTGAAACATGCTTTTCTATTTTAGACAAATGTGCCATTTGTTCTGTAAATTGACAGATCTAATGAATATTACTAGAATAAATCTGTCAGCACGTGTGTACTGCTCTCAAAATTTTTCAACCAAAAGCCAAGAATAAATTTTTATTACGTCAACCACATAAAGCTTGTAATTCTGCCCATCTCCATCTACATTTATTTGGGGGTTCAGTCATTACACCTTTAAAATACAACCAAAGCAAGCACGTCCATATTGTTTTGAGATGCAGAGATGATTAGTTCAATTACGCACCCGTCTAAAGGTGATCTGAGTACTGTGTCCTTTTTTTGCTTTTTTATGATTGATGGGACTTGAAGTATTCTTCCGATACCTACTTGCTTTATACAAGTCTTATGTAGGAGGAAGACTGATCAACAGATAACTAGCAAAGTGGCGACTAATGTTTTGGATACTGACCATGCTGTCACTTCTTGCACTGAAGCACCCACATATCCCTCAGATCCTCCAGCAAAATCATGGAAAACATGACAAGCATGATTTCCAGATGCACACAAGCATATTTAAGCCCCCTTTTAGGTCTTCATACAGTAAAGATCAGACACACAATTATTGTCTAAACAGGTCACCTTTAAATATTTGAAGGTGTTGCATTTATGCTCCTCACTGCTTGGGCTACAGCACAGAGAGTATATATAATTGTTGTCATCTTGCAAGAATGTGTATTTTGACAACTGTATTTAACTTATGGCATGATTTTCCAGAAATGGGTGCTCACAACTTAAGTGGGGAGAAAAAAAACAGGTAATAAAATAAGAAGAGCTGAAAATCAAGATATCTACTTAATCCCCAACATTAAGCAAGTCACTTGCTCTTGAAATGATGAATCCTGCCTCAGCAACAATGACTAAAGGGAAACAGATTACTTGGTTTGTATCTAATGCAAATACACAGTAAGAAATCCCATGTAATCTAAGGCACAGCAGCAAGTTTGTGTGCACATTGTTGTACATACTTTAAAAACTATAAATATCTGAACAGCAAGTTTTAGTTTGTTTCTTATACTCTGGTACACTATGAAGTGTACCAAAAAGATGCACAAGTATCTTGCAATTGCTTACTAGTTTTCTGTAAAAAGAAAAGTAACTCATTACTCTAAAATTCCCCACAAATATCACTTGCCACAAAATACAAATCACTGTTGAGAGGGATCTAATGTAATGCTACAGCTGCTTAGTTCTTCCCTTGCACAGATTTTTGCATTCATTTCTGTTCTAGTCTGTGTTTCTTTTTTATTAAAAAAAACAAACATACAGCCTGGTTATTTATAGGCTTTCCAAGGATTAACTACACACTCATAAGAATAAACCCTCAAGAGGTTAACCTCATCCTCTTAAGCTTCACACACTACCATCCCAGAGATAGTGGCAACCACAGCCAAGAAGAGAAAAATAATTCAGCATTTTGCTAATCCTTTAGCCAATCACCTCATGCAACAGTGGAGAGCTCTTTTGGAGGTCTACAACTCAATCTGTCTTGAAAAAAAACTGTCAATCCAAAAGGATACATTTCACAGACCCATTAGCAACTAATGTCAAACTAACTATTCACGTCTATAGGCTACATTCTCTATACTAAAATACCTTTCCAATTTACATATCTGTAATTCTAAATTAAGAATGTACATTTATATAAAGTCTTAATTTTATTAATGTTGCCCGTATATAAGTCTTGCAAAATTACACTACTACTGACTTTGGATTAGTCTAATTATAAACTGTCCCTTAGCTCTTTCTGGAGCTGAAAGGCATCTTTGATTTTCCAACTTGCTGCTTAATCATATCTTAAAAAAAAAACCTTCAAGTTCTACCATGATAATTCACTTAATCCTTTCATGCCATGATCTGGATTGTCCCCAACCCCCAAACATAGACTTCAGGCAAAGTTTTGAAATCAGTGGTGTTAAGGAGTTAATGGGTGCACCTATCCTTTAAATGAAAAGTTTTCATTAAGTACCTAGCAAATCTACTACTTCACTCAGTCAGCTCTAGTGAAAAATAGTACAATGAACGCTCACTGGTATAATTCAAAAAACAAGAGACATGCAATGGCTGAACATGTACAGACATGTGCAATGGCTGAAAACTAAAATACTTAGCACAGCCAAACATACACATGTAGTGGCTTGACATGGAGTAATGAGATAATCCCAACAACACATTTCAGTAACCATCACTAAGGGGCTGTGGATGAGTGTGTGCACGAACACACATCTCGCAAGTGATCTTCCAACATCTAATTAAAGAAGTTAACACTACCTGAATTATTTTATTTTTAATCATTAAAGTTTCTGAATGCAACAACACACTCATTATTCCTCCAGTCTAACTTGCTTTACATACACTGACTAAAAATTGCCTTTACATTAAGTAGATAATTCCCCTCCACAATCCTTGCAGTCCTGCTCTAAATTCAATTTTCCCAAGTAACTAATGTAGTAGCGTGTTTGTATTTGAAAAGTGGCCTATCATGAAACAAGTCTTAAGACTTGTCTACACTTAAAATATGAGTGTCATAACATGCTCTAGTGCTTCAGATAGAGACCTTATCTAGGCTGATAGGAGGGGTTTTCCCTGAGAAGTGGTGGCCAGGTTAATGAAAGAATTTTTCTGTCAACCAAGTGCTGTCTACAAAGGAACTTAAGTCGGTTTAACTATGTTACTCAGTGGTGTGGATTTTCACACCCCCAAGCAATATAGCTAGGTCAATCTAATTTTTTAGTGTCCATCAACCCTCCATTTTCACTAAATTACAAGGTTTGATTTTGCTTCCCCTTCCTCCCCAACCCAATATGTGCGCCCAATGGAAACACAACTCAGTCTTGACTCTAACAACTAAATTAAAGAGGCAAGACTGAATTTGGAAACAGTTGTTTTGAATCATTATATCATGTCAGGAAATCACAATCCTTTTTTTGAAATAGGAAAGAATCAGTGCTCAGACAGAAATGCCAAGAATGCAGATTTTACCTAGTCAGGGAGAACACCCAACTGAACATCTGCTAAGAAAATGCTTAACTTTCTTCCCATCCCCAACATTTATGATATAGAAATATCTTTAACACTATGATGCCATAGGCTACTTGATTGTACCTTATACTGTTGGAGAATGCTTTGGCCTATTTGCATTTTAAAGAAGTCTTTCATGATCTTTCACACTCATAATAGATGTCTAAACCGTTAAATTACTATTTCTTTTCTCAGCCTGAAAGACACCGCAGTTTAAGAGCATGGCCCCTCCATTGTTCTTTACACTAAGTTGAGTCCCTGACCAATAATGACAGCTGCTATCAAACTGAGATGCGTTTACTTTCAGTGCAGCTGCTGTTTGTAGGAATAGCCAGCCTCCTGATGCCTCCTGCCCTCTAGGGAGACAGGTTGACACACTGCATGTTCAATGAAGGGGAGCAAAGGTCCACTGAATTGTCAACCCAATTTTACGCTACTCTGATTTTCCAGGATGCACACAATCCCTTTCAAACAAAATCAAGCATATGTCAGAGCATGAAATGTATTGTTCAGCATAGGATAATTATTGATCACCTAAAACTGTAAAAGATCACTTTGACATACATCTGATTTCTGTTATGCATAATACACAGATATACATTGAACATTAAAATACATTTGTGCTAACTACATGTTTATTCCCTCATTCACAACATCTGAACTATGACAACACTGTTGAGCATGCATAAAACAAATGGAAATGCTTCTACTGAAGGATCATTGGTAGTTTAGAATTAAAAAATTCTGAGGTTTCTATTCACAAGATTAGCATACCTCCAAAACCCCTGCCAAAAAAGTCTTAATTGTACACCATAGTTGTAGACCTAATAGCAAAGAACTGAACAGTATACATTCAGCAAATGCCACTTGGGACAACACTATCATAGCAAGTTTGGTAAGACAAGTTTTACTATACAATAAGTCTTCACTGTCAGGACAATTTCTTGGTCCCAATGACAAAGATGTTTCAATGCACTTCAAAAAAAATCCCAACACACAAAAAACCACACACCACTGTGCAAAAGTATCCTACAAGTTTAGTCCACTATGAAAGAACCTTTAATTCAGGATCTGTCCTCAGTGAAATTGTACACTTTAAAAACAGCAAGAAAACACAGCTCTATTAATCTTTGCTAATCAAATATTATTCACAGTGTACTTGCATGTATATTTGATCTTCAAAATAAGGCAATTCATTATGCAAAGCACAGAGAAGACTGCAGACAAATGCAGATGTAACTTTTATTAAGCATGATTAGTGAATTAACTCAGTAACAGTCAAAAATTTCAAAATAAGGGAAAAACAGGACTCTGATTTGAAGGGGGGTATGTTTATGCAAAGCTAATCTGTCAAGTGTAATAAAGCAGCTTGAATAAAATTTAAGCTGAAAATCCACTGAACCTCCCCATTTGAGGGAGGAAAAAGCTATTAAAAGGAAATGAAGGTCACCCTCCCAGTTTATTTCACCTAATTGACTGCCAACAGCTTACCACAGGCAAACCGACTGCAGATCTGCAATTGAGAAACTGATGAAAGGAGAGTTTTCAAGCTGAGGCTCATTCTTTTAATCCTCCCTCGCTCTTATGGGTTTTTTTCCATCTCCAGTTGGGATGTAATTTTAAGCACAGATGGATTAACTGGTTCCATTGTCTGTAGACGTCATTGGACTATGGCACTGTTAATCCGTACAGCAGCATGTCTAATTATCATTACAAAATGTCTGAGGGAACTGTAAAGACCAGCAGGGCATCTTCTCACAAGCAATTAACATAAATTGATAAATGAGTAATTTGAATCCGCTCAAGGCGCTCACGTATGAATAAAATCAGAAAGGACGGCTTCTTGTTTCGGCTACTTCTTTCACTTATTCTGGAAGGGCAGAAAACATGAGATATATTCTAGACTTAGTGATGGGGGGAAATGAACTCATGCAGTGGAAGGAATGCATGGTTCACAGAGTTCATTAATGCAAAACAAATGACTTGTGATTGACAACCCGTCACAAGCAAGTAGCATTAACTTATTTGAGCATAGTTAGAAGCACAAACTTGGTGAAAGGCTATTAGAACATTATGTCAGACAATTAATACTATTTCAAAAGGAAGAGAAGTTTCTTTTCATTAGTCTGCTACTTTAAAATTCATGAAAGATGCAGAAAAAAGGAAAAGGAAGAAGACTGAATAGTTGTACAGGTTCCAAAATCTCAAATGTCACAAAAAGCAGAAGGCAAAACAAAGGTAACTTAGAGATAATAAATCTTGCTTTCCCAAACTCCTGGTCTTTCTTGCAGGAATTTATATTTGATATAATATACGGGCACAGGGAATGAAAAGACATTCTGTTACTAAATAAGCTGCTGTTAATTCTACCCCCTCTAAAATCCAAATGAGCCAAGTCAAATAAGTTTGAGCAACAATATTAGGTATCAAAACAGAACTAAATATCAAAAAATTCTCAAGTTTATTTTAAAACAATCAAAGCAATAAGAAATGAAAGCTGGTTATACACACTGTAGGAGGTAGACCTGGAAGGCCACGTACCCCGATGATGGCATTTAGTTCAGCCATGGTCACTTGTTTGGCACGTTCTACTGCTTGGGCCACTTGCTGTTGATGCTATTAAAAAAAAAAAAAAAAAAAAAAAAAAAAGTGTTATGAAGCTGTTGAACAATTATACCAGCTTCTCCTCTTCCTACCTCATAAAAACACCAGTACATTAAAAAACATCAGTACATTTGCAGTAGGCACAGAAAGAGTTTCTGTACAGAAATCTGCACAGCAAGACATTGTTTAAGAATGAGGCAAAAGTCAAGGTAACTTAAATGTTGGAAATTCTTAAAGAGAATATCTTCTAGTAACTAAATCAGTTTCCAGCTGAGATGAGAAGATTCTGACAACATTAAACTAAAACTAGTGTCCATTTTATAGGACATTTATAACTCCTGCATCCAATACAATGAACACAGTGGATGTATCAAGAAAAAGACTAGACAGCTTCCTACATTTACTCTAACAAGAGCATCAGTCTTTGCAACTATGAAGTATTTGAAAGTCTAATCCAAAGCAGGTTCCGAAACTGAACAGAATAGTCTTTAATATGCTACACTTGTAGTCAAGCAATATTTTTATATCCTTGAAAAACATTTTTGTATTTGAGTTACCAACTGTGTATTATCTACCTCAAAATATTATCTGAATACTTTAGTATTGAAGGCCAACATTCTTATTTACACAGAATTTAACACTTGACTATTAGTGCGGTCATTAAAAATTAAAACAAAAAATTGTTTAGTCGTTTTATAGTTTTTCCTGGAGAGAATTAATTTGAGCTTGATCTATTGTCACCAGTTTTTCAGTTTCAACTCAGATGCTAGACCAAATTAGCGGGGAGGGGCGGGCTGGAGAGGGTGCACATTCCAGCTATAACAGATGTTCCTCACACTTGAACATTGTGATAAAATTAACATCTTAAAACTAGCTAATTTGCAAACAGAAGCAACATAATTGCACTTTAACAGCTGAACAGTTTTACTTACTTCCTGAGACAAAAACGGGATGACTTGTGCACAAATAGTATTCAATCTCTTGGCGATTTCTGTCTATAGGAATAAAAGTAAATGTTTTGGTTAAAACATGCAGGAGGTATGTTATCATATATCAGCTACTTTACAGGTCATATATTAAGTATAAGCATTGTAAAAAATCATGAAGATGTCTAGTGAAAGTATAAATGATTACTAATAGGCCCCTAATCAGGCCACTGACCTAGTTCATTACTCTAGGACATCTGCTATGTCTCAAGTACCTAATCTCTATATACATTTAAGAAAAAAATCTGGTCTTTATAAGTAGCTCATTAACAAGTAAAGGATTTGTTCAAATCCAGCACAAGTTAGAGCCTTTAAAAAGGCATATTTATTACTTAATTTACCAAGTTGCACAGAACAGTGTTCTGTGAAAATGGCGTGTGAAGTGATATCCTTTCATGTGATTTTTATCAGGTGCTGTAAGTTTAGACAATGCTTTTGGAGAGCAAGATGTATTGCCTGCCATGAAGAATTTACAATTTAAAAGTCAAGGGGGAAAAAAACCCATAACA
Source organism: Dermatemys mawii (assembly GCA_007922305.1). Taxonomy (NCBI): domain Eukaryota; kingdom Metazoa; phylum Chordata; order Testudines; family Dermatemydidae; genus Dermatemys; species Dermatemys mawii. The sequence continues at coordinate 12,869,263 of ML677339.1, read as the reverse complement.
GTTCAAATAATGGAGAGGATGGAAAAGGTACAGCAGGAAGGATTATTGAAGAGGTGCATATGAAAGAGGAGACCAGACGGTGCTTGGCAGGTAAGTAGAAGCAGGAAGCATGACAGAAGGGCATGAAGAATGTGACATGGACAAAAGGAGCAGAAAGCAATAGAGGACAAAGAAATAATAATAGACATGGAGGTGGGAAAATTTTTTGCAGAACCTTGAAAATGAAGACTGAGAAGGTGGTAAAAGAAGCAGCCAATGAAGAAACTGATCTAATAGAGAAGGGATAGTGAGGATAGATTAGGAGTTTTTGAGACAGCAAGATGGGTACTTCGTGTACACTTCTGAATCTAAGAGACAGGTGCAAGACAGGATAGAGACTTGGCAGAGAAATTGATTTGGGAAACATCCATTTAGAAACAATTGAAATAATGGAGCAGATGAAGGAGGGAACAGAACCCTGAGGGCAAACATATAGGGGGCATGGCAAGGATAAGGAATCACTGAAGCAGTGGATAACTTATCAGAACAAGACTACAGATGTGTAAAAACTAAAAGAGAAACAGCAGAGGAGAAAATGATCAACTACATTGAAGACAGTAGAAAACAGAGCTTAATAGGCAAATCTCAATTATTTCATTATTGGCTTCACAATAATTCCATTAAAATGGAAAAGGGAAAGGATGTTTTTACCTTCCCTCTCAGACGCAGCACAGTCTAGAGTTAAGCACGTGCCTTCTGGAGGACCAAAAACACCCAAATTCTACTCCCGTCACTGACATTCATCTTCTTTATTTACAGAATTTCAGACATTTATTTATACCTGTCTCCACACCTATTAATTATATAAGTGTTCTCCAACTTGCAGCAACTCAGTATCAGAACCATGATTAGAAAAACCCAGATCACTTGACAACAAGAATTGTACTTAATACACTCTACATCATCAACATGAATCTTCTTCATCCCCCTTATAAATCACTAAACCCTACAGCTGTTTCCCCATCTATAAAATAAGAGCTAGGGTTAATAGAAGATAATGGTCTCGTGATAGCAAGGATTCCCCATCCATTTACCTGAAGTCAAATTCCAATATTATGGTGAATAGAGGAACTCTTATTCAAAGATCTTAGCTGCAGCTCACAGCTCAAGATTCTGATGTGAAGTCAACCATTGACCCTCCTCCTTACTGCACCATCTAATGATCCTAGGGGCAGATTTTCTGCCCCATTCTGCTCTTTGCACCACCCAGGAAGCAAAAGAGATGGGGAAGCCACTTTTAAGTTCCCTGCTAGGGATTCCCTGGGTTTAGGGTAGTGCCCAGCAGTTGCAGAACTGGTAGAATTGTCTGAACACCCCCTCTCCACAAGCCTTGGCAGGGAGGGTGAAGGAGGGGAATGCTCCAAGCTTAGCATCCAAGGGAACTATAGCTAGTTGATGCAAGTTAAAGTAGTCCCAGGGCCTGTAGCCTGCATTAGAGCTGACGTAGCAAATCATGGACCACCAGCCAGTTCCTTGACAGCTTTTCCCCTGAAGACTGGTACAACCAATAGTATTCCCGTGATTTCTTTTTAAGGGGTGAGGAGGTAGGAAAGAGGGGAAAGGAAGGCAATTCCCTTTCCTTGGAGGCAGGAGTGGTTGCTTCTCTTACCTTTCCTTCCTATTCCACAGGATGATAAGTGCCCAGAAACAGCTTTTTAATTTAAATAAAGGTTGGCAGGGAGGAGTGGAGATAATTTTGTTTGCATTCTTAGTCCAGGGGGACAGAGTCTGACTGGGGCCTTCAGTGCTAGTGCAATCTAAATAAAAAATGAATAGCAACAGTAATATGGGAAAGCTGTTGTGTGTTTGTAGCAGTTTTAAAAATGATCAAGCAATTATTGGACAGTTTGCGGCATTATACGCAAATGTTAGTTGCGTACGTGGTTACCAAAACTCATTCTTTGCAGGATGTTCCCCACACACTATCCCCCCTGATCTGAAGATCAGGCAGCAATTAGGATGCCAGTAGACTACTGTGTAATGGGATTGCATCCCCATGAGAGAGGAGTGGTAATATATAGTTCCTGATCGACTGAATGACCTAATTAAAATTAGGTCACGAGTCCTGTGTTTTCAGTATGGGAGGAGATGAGGTTAGTTTCAGGTGGAAAACAGTTGTGGTCAGAAGAGCCTAAGTGAAGGCTCTCTGGCCTGTAATCCTGTACTGTAGCTGATTAAAGATTTGCTTTATTGTGTGTTTTTTAAAGCAAGTTTTCTAAAATATTTGGGTGTTTCATGGAAGTCTCACACTTGGCAGTCTAAGCCCTCTGTTTATATACAGGGATTAAAGAAACTGAATGAAAAATGGCTCAAAGTCAGTAAAGCAAGACAACAGTGGACAACTACTTTTTGATTCCAAGTAGTTCTCCATGAAATTTAACACTCTTATGGAATTTTCAGATTTTTCCCCTAAAAAAAAAAACAAACAAAACAAAAAAACACAACACTAAATGGGTCAGACAAATGTGAATCTCTTGATACTGGGGGGAAAATAATCCGCCTTTTGACCGTACATCACTGAAGTGTTTCTACTATTTCTAAAGTATTTGAGAATTAGTTTATATCTAATCTGTATTTCAGAATTTGTGGAACTTTAAGATTGTTTACATAGTTCAATCAAATAAGTTACCAGAGATATTTGTGACATAAAAAAATACATTAAAAAAAAAAAAATCAATAAGATTTTTTGGGTTTTTTTTTTGTTGTTTTTTTTTAATAAAAAAAGGCACTGCCTCCATTGTTCCCCTCAACTCTTAATTCTTGATAAATGTCACCTTTTACTGTAAATTGAAAGGTCAGTTGTTAAAACATGGGACAAGGTGGGTTTGGTTGTATCTTTTATTGGATCAACTTCTGTTGGTGTGAAAGATGCTTTCGAGATAACACAGAACTCTTCACGTTGTTAAAAATGGTCACTTACTACTTCAAAGGGGCATCATCAATTTAAAAATCTCATTTTCATTTTATGACACTGGACCTAGTATTGTAAACATTAACATTTATTACTACAGATGTAAAAAATGTCTAATTTTCAACTTTACATTGTTCATAGGATCAAACTATAGACAGCACCACTGTCTATCACATGCTAACGTAAGAGCAGCACCCAGGCACTGTTCTGGTGATGCGCACACTTACGTATTTCCCAAGGCCCTGCAAAAGTGTTCACTAGAATAACCACAACACAGTAAACCTGAAACTGAAGAGTCAGCATATGAGCATATGCACTTAGAGAAAGGGGACTAAAGAATCCAAAAGTCCCTTTGAACCTAAACAATTGGGAAGCAAAACCCTTAACAGTGTCTGGGTCTGGTTTTGGGGTTGGGGGTTTTTTTGTTTTGTTTTTTCAAGTTCACACTCCTAGGTTTATTGAAGACCCAAGCAATCATGATTTTAAGTCTTCTGTGAGCCCATTAGTGGTCTTTTTAACCCCTCATCTTCCCTCAACTCCCACAGACATGCCCCAAATATTAAGCAAAGTAGGTATTTGGTAGGGAAAAATGGAACAGTAGGCTGATGGCCCCATTTATTGGTCATTTCACCGAAATGCCTGGAAATTGTTTTAGATGAGAGAACTAAATAATAAACAGTTAATCCAGTTATGTAATATAAATGCACAATTTAGCTTGCCTTCACTGCCTATTGTAACACTTTTGTAACAAAGTTCATGAAAAAGTTGACTCCATACCCATAGAGTGAAATTCTCAAGGGTTGATAAATCCAAACAGATTTTCACCAGAATATGCCAAGTTTCAAGAGAGTTTACTAACATTGGAAAAAACAAGCATCACCCATCACAGATTTCACCATCTTCTCAATCCAACAAAACTTTGTGTTTACAATGTTTCTTCAGAAACATATAAAGCTTGGAAAGTTTAAGCTTGAAAGGTAAAAATTATGACTAAACCATGTAACACCGCACATATTGATGAGAAATAGCCACATACATCTAGCTACAATATTCACAATTCTTACAATACCTATAGAATAACAAGTTTTTAACACTTAACACAATATTTAACAGTTACATATATGTTTTTTCTATTTTGACATTATTGTAACAATGATCTTCTATTCAGACTTGCATACCTAATTAGTAATTTTCCTTTGCACCTGTCTCTAGGGACTGTTTAAAATACAGAAAGTTAGAAATTTCAGTTCAGAGAAAGACACTGAGTACCCACCAAAAATCCATGAACAGCTAAATGTATCAAAGGAATTATTTAAAACCCAAACTACATCAGCATTTAATAACCTATGTTAGTTTCCTCTCTCAAACACTGGAATCATGACTAGTGACCACAGAACACTTAACTTCGCCCTGGCTCCTCTGAAGTCTTCCCTCCCCAAGGGTTTTTTTTTGTTTTGTTCTGATTTTAAAGTTTCCATAAACTTAGGCTACCTAGAAGCATACAAGTAATGAGTTAGTTCAGTTTCTACATATTCACCTCCACCATATTACCGCCTTGTAAAGAATGTTAGTTGCTCATTTAGCAATCCAGGAAACAATGTGAGTGTATTCCATGTTCCTAGACAATTGCCAAATGTGAAAATTTCAGATGCAGATCCAGAGAGGACTACAGTATTTAAATCCATCACTGCAACAAATTTCCAATCACAATTCTAGAAAAAAATATGCCTGAAAACTAAAACTCAAATCCTTGAGAGAGTCTAAATTGTTTAGCTAATCATGACTTAAGTCGCCAATTTTGAGGTTTATGAAGATATATATTTATATTTAGTCATCTGGCAGTTGTTAAAAAAGTGTTCTTTTAACAGTTTTTCTGGGGCAGTCTCCAATTTGATGCAGCTATCCTCAGACTGTTTTAACTGCCCTATGTATGCCTGAAGACTAACAATAAGGGGTAAAAAAATTCATGCAGAAAGATACTTGTGCCAGACATGAACACTAATTACCCATGCTCTCTTTGGCTCTGTGGCAAAGCAGACTGCAAAGGCCTGCATTGCATGTGAAAGCTCTTGTATCTGCATGGCAGCTCTTAGCAGAATATCTCAAGTGCCCTTAATTGTTTATGCTCTTAATGCAGAGCCTCTTGAATACATTCATTTTTAATAGCAGCTCGAGTGTGGGGCCTATCAAAGCACGATAAAGCAACTCCATTCATTGGTTCTTGCTGTTGCAATGATGGTCTTTTGATTTATTTGCAAATGACAAGCTTGTCAGACCCCTGATTCAAGTGCTGCCCTCCTTTTTGAAGCATCGTTCAAATTAACATGAAGGAATTCAGCTGCATTTTGCAAAGCGAAGCTGAGCCTGCAGTGTTGTCTTCATGTAATTTTTTTTCATGCGTGCGCTTTGGTTCCTTCTAATTAATGACAAATGTTTTGACCTAACTGTTGCTAAGCATAAGTGTTTATATTTTTAATATGTCATTTTGCTATAGTTGCATTCTTGACATAAATGACAAAAAACAAAGCAGCCATGCTTATTCCTAAATAAGATTGTCACACAGATCTTTTTAAGCACTTATGAAAGCAGTGTTTGTACCCATACAACAGTATTTATTTATTCATTCCATATTGTAAAAGGATGATTAATACTAATAAAAATTTTCACAAATGTCTGATCCAGCAGATGATTTTGTATATAACCTGCAAACAATCTTCTTGTTTTTAAAAGGCATAATATAGAAGCCCACGCTGAAACCAACCATTTCTTTAGGAAGCTGCTAGTCTTTCCTTTGGAAGTGAAAAAGGAAAAAGTGCAACGTAATCTTAAAAGACATCACCCCCATATTAGGCCTTCCTAAACAAGAAAAATACTTCAACAAGTTCTCACCGTTACTACCACTAGATCATCTTGGCCAGAAATGTTGGAAGAAGCCCTACCATAGAGGGCAAACCAGGCATTTTACACAAGTCTCCTCTGACTGGGGCAAGTCAACATATAGTATAAGGCATGTGACCTTTTTACACAAGGGCCCCCAACATAGTTCCTACATTGTTACCTAACCATATGTTAGCAACGCAATAATTTTATTTATTAAGCGTATTCTACAAGTGTAGATAGGGCATAAAAGTGGCCTTAGCAACACGTATCCATAAAAACCACCTCTAGCCCTGTAAACGATATATCAGATCTCAACCAACTTCATCTTACATCACATATTTGGAATATTTAATAAAAACATGCTAAATATTGTCATTCAATACCATTATCTGTTTTCAAAAGGCACCTCAAGACATACAAGCCCAAATTGATTTAAAATAAATAAATAAATAAAAAATTAGCAGTATATCATGTAGAAACAGTGTGGTTAGTGCACTTTGCTAAAAGAGAAGTCTGCCCCTACAGACCTGAAAATAGCACTTCACAGGACACAAAACTAGATCAAGATATGAAAGCATTCACTCTGACTCTGGTGTATGTTAAGCTTGCGAGAGCAGAATTTTGCATGCCACATCTGTGGCCTTTTAACCTCCTTATCATTATTCAGTTTTGTATGTCACATTTCACATTCATTTTAGAATGCTACGATAATGTGAAGAACAGTTTAAGAGGGAGTAATAGGAATAAAAATCCAAGTCTCAGTTATCTAGTTTTATTATAATTTAAATAGTAAATTATTTGCCAGATGGTGCTAGAATGTAGAAAAACATGTATATTTGCTTTACAATGATCCTACAGCCTATGTTAAATCAAAAGATTACTACAACTACAGACGTTCCGCACCTTTTCCGGTGATATCTGTGATTCTAAGAAGTTTGCATACTATGCATGAAGTCTCTCCAGACAAGATTGTTCAGAGAGTTGAAAAATGAAGTACATTCTAGTCAGGTTAAACAATTAAGTTATTCATAAGTAGTGTTGCAAGATGACCATTTGCAAGATGATCATTGACTTCAATGGGACCAGGAATTGATCCTTAATGTGGCTTATCAAGATCACACTCTTATGTATTCTTTGTAAATCATGAAATATAATCTTTTACAGAAATTATGAGATTAAACTAGTAGTCAATAAAATATTTAAATTGTTACACCAAAATTCCACATATTATAGCACGAAAGCAGCTTTAAAAAAGTAAAAACAAGTAAGCCTGATTTCACACGCTTCTAAGTGATAAAAAGCTAAAAGATGAAAACTGGTCCTACAGTATCATGCTTTTGCCCGTTACACCAAATCTAATTAATTATCAAAATTAACAGATTGGTTAGTCACTAATTTTTTATTTATTTATTTATTTTAAGGCAAATTAACCAAATTCGTCCAGTTTATAAAAGGCATCCTAGTGTATGAAAAAGTTGAAACAAGTATCTTAAAAAAAAAAAAAAAAAAAAAAACCACACACCATACATATACACAAGGACAAAAGTTATAGACTGTCAATTCAAGTTTACAACAGCATTAAAAACTAAATATAAGTACTCTGTTTTCATTTGCACTTCCCCACATGGAAGGCCAATCACAGCACTGAACTTCTTCTGGATGAAGGAAAGTACTTCCAGCCATTTATACTGTGTAACACTAACCCACCAGGGAATAAAGGTCAATGTTGCACTCTTGGTCATTACTGAATCATTGAAGATGATCTGTGGAGAGGATGAGATGAAAATCGAAGGATGTGAGAATGTTGCAAATGGCTTGACCTCAGACCAATTTTCCATCTCCATCTGTCTAACAAACATAGATAAAAGCTATTTATGGGACTCACTTGACTGTTTTAAATCCATGCTGCAAATCAGGAATCAGTTAAATGCTGCATTAATAACAATACAAAAAAATCCTCTCACACATCACAATTCTATTTGCAAATTTTATTCTTCATCAGTCGAAGTTTAGAGGTATGTATTTTCTCGTATTCCTGCAGCATTGCTGAAAAAGCAACACAGTACAATAGTGAAGCTCTTACGCTTTTCAAAAAAATCAAGATCCTCAAAAACAAAAATGCTGGTAACTCATAAGTCCCACCCCACCACAAAGAGGCACTTCCAAACTTTTTAGTTTCCAGTATTCCCGCTAAAAAATTGGTATATAAAAAGACACTAACAAATGTTAGTATCAAATAATTGAGGTATTTTTTAAACATAACCTGAAAATTTAAAACATTTGAGGCTCTTTAATATATAAGTCAACACTCTATGAACTCTACTGTTCATAAGCGCTATTGAATCCAGGTTGAGTATTGAGACAAGCATGTATTATTAATAATACAGTCCCCTGTTTTGGCAATGGTGCAAAAGGAAAAAAAAAAAACCAAAACATGAGGACAACATTTAAAAGTTGAAGCCCTCACAGTATATCAATGTCAAACAACAGCGTGTCAGGCTAAGATTCAATTCAGGTAAGTGCCACTGCCAAATTTTCTTGTTCCCAGACGTGCTTTAAGATTATTTTATTGCTTAAAATTTAATTTGTTCCAACTCGCATCTCCATGACAACGTTGGCTAACCCTGCAAATCATTTGGGTAATTGGATATCTTATCTTTCTATTGCTCTCAAATCGAATGATTCTGCTAGAATTGTAACAGCCAATCAAATTTACAGGCCTCCTGAGTAATAGACGCAGAAAAGTAGCCACATTCATCTCCTCTTTACAGCCATATTAACCAGTATACGACAAACTGTAGAAATCAGCTTTTAAACTATATTTTAAAATTATAAACACTGTCATTACTAATATTCTCTCCAACAGGAGGGGTGAGGTTTTTTAACTCTATGTAAGGAAAATGGATTTCAAACTGAACAGAATCTAATAAGCAGCAATGGGTGCTCATTTCTAGTAAAAGGACCGATTCCCGTATTTGAGGCAAAAGCCAACAGTTTAACATAACAGCTAGTAAATGCAGCTCTCCCTCTGCCCCATATTTGTATCTGTACTCACTTTAAATCACAAGGTAAGGGAGCCACAAGATTTTGAGAGTAAACCCCGGAACATGACATCCTCACATTTGTTTTAATGTTTCTCCACTGAAAATATAGGGTGCATGTAGTTTGTTTGGGAAGTAAAAATATCAGGATCTCTATTCAAGTCTCAAAGAATACTATGTAAATTTCTGCATTGTGAAATGTACATTTTTGATTCCAAACCCTAAGCTACATTTTTCTGAAGCCTCTCAGATGTCAGTTTAAGCTATAGAAAGGCCAAACTATTCCAACATAAGTATACATGTGATGCACAAGTCAACTGTTACATTTATCAAATGTGGGTTTGGACTTAATTCAACTTTAAAGTACAGTCACTGGATACATTTCACTTTTCCAAATTCCAATTTTCTCTGTAATAGCACAGTGAGCTGCTATGCAGCAGCAGCTATTGACCAAGCACTGTAAACAACAACAACTGCCCATCCCACTTTCAGCTGTAAATGCTATTGAACCCAGGCCAACTGGCAGGAATGAGGAATACTTTAGCTACTTAACAACAGCCTTTCACACATCTTTAGTATGTCAGGCCTCTTTTTAAATTAGGCTTAACAGAAGGACACTTCTATCACATTTCTCTTCTAAACCAAATTTTCACCATGTCTCACTTCATGAAGTCTGATTCAACACTCAGCACGTATGCACATTCACATAGAGCCATAACTAGCCTTTCAGTTCCACTGTTTTGTTTCAACATCTAGCCTCGAATAGACATTGAAGTAATCTGAGACCTCATAACTGAACATATATAAAATGAAGCTTTACCTCTGGTCAACTGTTTACCACCTAATTCTCTTCTTGAAGCCCCAATTCCACTTATTTGTTAGTGTCCCCTCCTAGGAACAAGAGCATCTCTAAAGCCATCCAACATGCATCCAACTTAAAAGCGTGAAGAACCTCAACCACAAACAGTTCCCCCAGGACAAAAATACAGTATGTCCTTCAGCTAGACGCCAGTGCTGCATGCAAAATCTTAACTTTCTATGCAGCATCCGATTCCTGTTGATGCTGGGCCTCTACGTTAAGATCCTTCCTTTTTTACAGGAACACAAGGGAGTAAAATGCCAGTTCTTGGTCCTATCTGCCTCCTCCCTCTTGGAGAGCTTGTAACTACTTTAAATCTTACACATTTTTACTGATTGTAACCAGTTCTAAATATCCTGTCACCTTTAGTAACTCTTTCATGTCTATCCTATGCTTATCATAAAATCATAGAACAGGAAGGGACCTCCAGAGGTCATCTAGTCTGGTACCTTGCACTCACGGCAGGACGAAGTATTATCTTCTAGACCATCCCTGACAGGTGTTTGTCTTGACAAGCAGACTTGGCCCTTTATACCAGTCTACCCACTGTCATACCCACACACATGCACCAATGTGCAAGAATGCCCTTTGAAGCTTCTATCTTACAGAACTTTCCTAGATCAGGAAGTAGCAATAAAAAAAGATCCAGAAATGTTGCAGAGCTGGGGAGGTCCCAGAGTTTTTCAAGTTAGTGAATTCTTTAGACCAAATAAGCACTCTTATAGTACCTACAGCAACAGGTTTTGGATCTTGATCGAGGCCCTCTGGGTGCTACCAAAATCCAAATAAAAGATCAGAATGCTGGTACAATTTGTACTTCAGTGGAATGACTCAGACACAAAGACATCAGATTTGAGGATCAAGGGAAGGAGCTGTTTAGAGTTAGTGTAACATAAGGAAAAATTCACACTCATACCACAAACTAGCATAGCCATGGCTTAGTACAAAGTATAAAAATAAATACATAGTGTGCATACCTTTCAATAAAGACTTTCTAAACATGCAACTTATATTGTCATTCTGACGTGTAAATGTATAAATTATGAAGTGGTGTTGCAAATTTAATGGCCAATTAAATTTAATAAGATTTCATGGCATCAAGAAAGAAGTTAAGTGAAATGTTTACATGGTCATGTCCTTTAACAAAAGTTAAACTGAAAAAGAGATTTAGCCTTGATTTTAAAGCTATTAAAAGCCACTGGACATGTTTCTACACTGACACCAATAGGTCATGCATGTGAATGTTGTCTTAAGCTATTGCAGACATAAGACAGCATGAGCAAGAGCAGCAGTACTGCAAACAGTACCACATGGAGAATACCTGAAATCTTCCATATTCTATTTTACAGAACTACCCAAGCTAACTCGTTTCCATCATTTCTTTTAATTAAGCTAAAAATAAAACCTTAACTGGATCTACTATAGGGGAGAGCACAATGATTGGGTTTATCAGAAGATAAGCACTTCTAAGACAATTTTAGAACTAGGCAGACCTAAGCAGATTGTGTAAAACCCAAAACTTCAGTTATAGATGCCCTTTCCTTATCTTGACCTCACAATAGCTGGATTTTTTCCATTTCATGTGCTTAATCAAGATTAAGATGCAGCTAAACAAACAGACCCATTCTGCTCCCTGTCTCCTAAACTGAAAGCTACCTTTTTGTTTTCACTCACTAATCCATAGAAGCTTTTCAAATGGTACAAATAGAGGCAGCAGCATTTTGTTCTCTAAATCAATTTTCTCCTCAGCCATCAACTAGATGTTCCGGCACAGAGAAAGAACAGTCCTTCCCTTCTAATTCAAAAATCCATACTGCCATTGCCCTTGCAAACTGCTAAACAAGCAGTATCGGCAATTCACTTGTGTTCTGTAATATATTTACTGCAAATCCCAATGGCCTGCCTCCTAATGCAGTTTTCTATTGTGTCTGTTCTTGTCAATACACTGACTGGTCACCTTACTTGTAAGTTACTTTGACCAACTGTTTATCCAAGACATCAAAAATCTGCAAGAGGAAGAAAAACATCAGTTGGGAAGAAACTCAGTTTGCTGCCCAATATCTTTAGCAGCTTAATTATTACTTTGCCAAAGATGTTTTGTTTTGAAACACCTACCAGAAAAGTATAGGCCACATTCCAGGATAAGACATTCCTCATAATAATTAAATTGTAAAGCAAAATTTAACACCAGTTTACTTAAGTTTGCAAGGAAATTGATTAATCAAAATATAGGTAAAGCTGTGATTAGTTCTGCTTGTGTCAATGAAGGCTAACTGCACTTTCTTAAAGTTTGCTTGTGTTTTCCTTTTTTAAAAAAATAAGTTTCTTTTACTAACAGATGGATTGCTGAATTCTTAAAATGTTGTCTAAATCAATTTTTTCCCTGAATTGCCAACTATAAAAATTAAAGCTACAACACAGTTATGATTGAAAATCAAGCGGTTCATTTCTTAAAGGGACACCAACTTGAAAACAAAACAATTTTCAGTTTCTTCTGCTTCCAAAAATCACTGCAGATAAGGGAGACAAGCCCCATGGAAAGCTTGTCACCATCACATTGTTAACTCCATGCATTATTCCAATTCCCACAGGCTGTGTCTGTGTTGTCTATTTAAACTGTAACCTCTCTGAAACAAGGACCATCTGTTTGTTCTGTGTTTGTACCACGCAAAGTGCCATGAGGTCCTGGTCCACCAGTCCTCAGTGCTAAAATAATCTAAAGAATAATAATAAAGTACCCATTTGCATAACTTGTGCTTAAATCTGGTCCAACTGCAGAGACTAGTTAAAGGGACTGCAGTACTGATGTCTGACAAAGTGGCAAGCTACCTCCTTAGAAATGGATGAAGACTACCAGCTCATTTAGCATCGTCCAATGAATAACTGACAGATAACAGTAACTACATCATTGACCTGGGCAAGCCAATGACCAAGAGGTGAAATGTTCTGTCTCATGATCAGTCCTCTCAGCTTTCTAGTTCCCAGAGCTCAGATTGGGTATACAGTTGAGATGACTGCATTCACCTAAAAATGTTGATGGTTCTTTTATATATTAATCACATTTGTAAAGTATATATGACATTTTGAGAGGGGAAGAAAGTCAACATTATCCTATCTTAATGTTTCCTTTAAGGCACTAACAGATTCTGCGTATCTCAAGTTTCCAAAAGTTAAAGGCCTCAATGTCATCATTACACAGCATCAAAATCTTTAGAAAAAAAAAATCACAGAATTACATTTTAATTTATTGGAGTCAGTAATTTTAAAAAAAGGCAAAAAATTAATTCATCTTTAAATCCCTTTCAACAATACCACCATCCTATTAAAGAACTGTAGAGAGCCAAGTAAGCCTCTTAATTCCCCTCTATTTAACCCACTACTGGAGATCATGATGTTCTAACATTATGGTAAAAGACCTGGATCTTGAATAAAAGAAGATTTCACTTGACAGACTGAACTAAGTGGACACTTAACTCTTGTATTATTGGTTAATGTATATGCAATTGAGGGTTTTATTATTTTGCAAGAAGAAAGGCAACAAGCCAAAGACGACATGTTTGTCTGAAGGCAGGTCAAAGATCACAACTATCCACCCAAAACTCAGAGACACCCATGTCAATTTTAGGATGGCAGAAACTCACTACACACTGTAGTAGTTTATACAGATTTGTCGGTCGGTTCAACAGCAACGGCTCTCTCTTTGGCTGCCTGCCACTGAACAAAAACTAATCTTACACCTAAACAATTTGAACATTAAACACACAGGAAAGCTTTATCTCCTGACTTATTCCAGAAGATGACAGACATGGCTGATGAAAATAAAGCGACATTGCTCTAATACCCGATGACAGCAGCCCTTCAAGTATAATATGGCTATTAACACCCAACAGACAGTATGCCTCAGCGCCAGCAGCTGCAGTGCGTCCACTGCTGGCCATGGACGTCACGGTAGGAAAGGACTAAGAATGAAAGTTAAGATGATTTAAAAAAAGGGGGGGGCCATCTATAAAATGCTCCCTAGTCATTAAAATGTAATGTCCTAAGGAGTATAAAAATCTACCTGCAAGTCAAGTCAATATATTCTGATCATTGTCTCACCTCTGCTACACACATCCAAACACTAGTTGAGAACAATTCTATGCCTTTTTTTGTGTTTTGGTTTATTAAGTTCTGTTTTGTGTTTCTTAGTTTCTATTTATTTTAATGTTGATACCTGTAATATTGGTTAATATAGATTTTATCCGGTTTGAGGAGTCTGCTCTAAGCGCACCAAAGCTAGTTCATGCCAAAAAACAAGAAAGGAAGCTACAAACTGAACAGTGAGACTATATATTTTAACAGATACTGCTCACTAAGCACTGTCCATGCTCCAAAATTAAACCAAGACAGAAGCCCTGGGAGAGGCAATATGTAATTAAAAATTGCTGTAATACAAATGCACAAGTGGCAGAGTTAAGGCTGTGGAAAAAACCTTAACTTTGCGACTTCCTGACCTGAGTGCATCACTTTATAATTTTAGCATTCTTTTAATGCAGTACATTTTAGAGGGCTGTTTATACCAACATTCAAGCCTTTGGCTGGAATAAATTCCCAATTTGTTATAAACTCCTGAATTAAAGATAATAGAACTGCTGACACAACATTAACACAATATCTGTGCAACAAACAAGCTTTTATACAAGGCGGCAAGCTATAATTACATCACTTTTTATTTGGATGACACTTTTACTTTAACGCTGGTGCAGAACTTCACTGTGTGAAGTGCCACTGTAGTAGTATAAAAAAAAAAAAAAAATCATCAGACCAACAACTATGAAGAGCTTCACACAGAGCAAGGGTAACATCTACACAGGAGACAGGCCTTCAGAACATTAAAGCTTGTTCAGTGGAAAGTTTCCTCATCACTGCATTTTTCTGTAACAAAGATGTTGTCAGAAATGACAATTTCTTGTGTCCCCTGATGATGCCTTGCTAGCATTTGGTTATAAGCCATAAAGCAGGAATAATTTCAGCCTGTCAGGAGTCTAGCTAATGCCCAGTTTCCCCCAGAGAGAATTTCTGTCAAACGTAATGAGAGCTCCAAAGGCCCTCTCTACAACATAATGAGCACTTAGGCCATGCTGGTGATCAGCCAACAAAAAGCATCAATTTGAGGCTGGCTACACCCTAGGGACTAGACGTCACCAGTTTAAATAAGAATTATGATTATTATCTACCAAATGCCTCCACAGTATTTGAAATTTAAAAGGATGTTTTTCAATTTAAGACAATTTATACTGAACTATAACAGTGCTATTTTGCACCTCTGTAGTTTAGTTCTGAATTTGAGGCTTTATAGACTCTGCACTCAAGTAGAAGATGGTATATGGAAGACAGGAGAACCCACTAACACTAAAGCAGCTTATTTTCTCATCAACTTTCGTTTTTTGGATCGCCCTGCACTTCCCCAAAAGTCTGTTCTTTCATCCCTTAGATTATGATTAAATCAAACACAGACATCACAATATTAGGCACACACAAAAGCCTTTCCCAGCTGGACTATCGCAAATTATAATACATTATTTCATTTATTTTAAAAGTTTCTATGCTATATCACCACAGCAAATAAACATTGCACATCATTTACATATAATCATTAAAGCCTGGCAAGATACAGAATCTATGGTCCATGTGGAAATATGAGCTCTGAGGTTCCTTGATTTTACGGACTTAACTTTAGAGTGACATCAAAGGTTAACATTTTTAGTGCATTTACACTCTAAATGCATGTTCTCATCAACTGTTCCATTAATTTAAATCCATCTACAGATAGGATCAGAAATTCCTGTAGCTATTATAAGTTTATGTAATATCTGTACCAGAAGAGGCTTGCATTTAGATATTAATTTTATCATAAAATATCACAATACACCATTACATTATTTGAAGAAAAGGAGTTTTTTCCACTGAGCTCAAAACAGTTGCCTGAAATAAATTGCAAAAGGAAAAAAAAAAAAAAAGTAATTCAGCTCTAGATCTGAGCATCACAAATAGTAGCCTAAATCATCTCCCTACAAAATTCATAGTTATAGGACAACTTTGTTTTGAGGTTTCTGTATTAGTCAATATTTCAAATTTAAACAAATACATCTCCAATGGAGCATGTAAAGCTACACATCTAACTCCACAATACCAAATTTGATATTTCTCAGGGCATGATAAATTTTAAGAAAAATAAGATATATTAAAGAGTTCAGAGTTACAAAAACAGAATTCAGCTCTCAAATATACTTGCTTAATGAAAGTCTTTGAATGTACTGACGATCTGAAACCCGAACTAATCAATTTCTTTGCTGTGCCCTAGCCGGTCAGCCATGCTCTTTAATTTAATGAAACAAGAGTTTTAGATGAAATAGCACATATACATCAAGAAAGAATTGTATTGTTGTACTTTGAAATGTGTCCAACTGTGCAACTTCATCTAATGATAATTTTTTTAAGAGGCCATCGATTTCTGAAAGACTTATTGTACTAGCATCTTGATGAAAAAGTGAATGTCAGCATATCTACAGAATACTTACACCCTGCCACTAATGCTTTCTTGGCAGACAATGAGTACTCAATTGAGGGTCCTCTGGGCTGAGCAATCATTTAGCTTTTCTTCTCTTATGAGGTCCTTAGTGCCTTGTTCCAGTTCAATACCTCTTTTTATTCACCATTATAGTGGCCATAAGTGTGAATTTTATGGGAACTTGCAAACTCGGTCATAAGAATTTTCCAAGTCACTAATCTTTTCATACATTTAAATTGCTAGGTTTTCAGCAACTATCTACATATGAAAATGCATAAGAGACTGACTGATTAGACAGATCTAGGGTTGTACCAAGTAGGAATTTCCTCAGAGAAATCTATTTTCTTATAAACCATTTAACTCAAGTGTTTTTGTTTACAGAGACAAGCCATTTCCTATATATTTATCTACATCTTTCAGAACCAACACAACCTTTCTGTTCTGCAGACCTTATTTGTCACATCATTTTATATTAGGTGAACAGCGTGTACTAGTCACAACTATGAATAATCCACTCTGACATACTGCACTAATTCAAATATAAATCCAAAATCTCCATTTAAGTACCCTCACACCTTATAAGTTGCACTATAAATTTAGTAGTTATTAACTTAGATGAACATCTTACCTGTTTATGCATTTCAATGTTTAATCCATAGGACATTTCATAATACTGCAAATAAAGGAAAGTACAATTTAAAGCCAGCATATGATAGTAGAGTTAGAAAATATTTACTGTAAAACAAAAAAGTAAAACAAATCTTTTATACTTACCATCACATAGTGCCTCTGCATTTCTGTCTTTTCACTTGCCAGTTTCTCACATTCCAATTTAAGGCTACAAAAATAAAACAGACACTTTATTGTCAATGTTATGACACTTGTTTTGACATCTACCTGCCCTATTTGCACTTTGATAGCTTATTTGTCTTTTCCCTTCAATGTAAAGGCCATAAACTTTAGCCTGGTATCATAACAGAAAAACTGAATATGAACATAAAGTGTACATAACATCCATCAAATCAGATCAGACTCATTTTAAATACATACTAAGTAAGGCTTTACTATCAAAACACTATGTTTAGAGTGATTACCAAAAATTGTCACAACCTCCAGACTATGGTATTGCCTGTAAAAAGATCTAACTGACTAGGAGTTAGTGTTCTGGAGTTCAACAACATAACCACAGTAGAAGACTCACTTGCATTTCAGTTCTAAACCTTTACTCCAAGAAGTTTCCTGGTTTTGTTCTTAACTACCTTGTCAAAGCCTTGAATATGTATAGACCTTGAGCATCATTTAAAACTTGATATGCCTTTTATATACTTATGAGAACAAAAATAAAGTGAAGGAACTGTAGTTTTAAATAACCTATACCCTTGCTACTCCAATAAAAACAAAATATTAAATACCATTTCTTTGTAAAATAAACTGGTAACTGACTTTTTTAATTAAAGAAAATAGTAAGCAATCAAACCTTTTTTATATGTAGAGTATACGGCTTAAGTTTTGCCATTTCTAAATACAAGAGCTATCAAAAATAGGCCCCAGAGGCCTTGGTAAGTTGGGTTTTATCTGTAGATAAACACTATATTCATCATCACGATGAAGGCCTAATCCAAACTTCAAAAAGAAGGAAATTTGTACATAGAGCCTTCTATTCCTCTCTACTCATCCACAGATGCAGCTATACACCAAGGGACACATTCCCTGTTAATGCCAGAAGTACTGTCTAAGCAATGAGGGGGAAAATACACCCTTGATATCTACAGAGACTCCAGCAATAAGCACAAGAACTAGCAACACAGCTGCCAGATTCAAGGATAGCGTAGCAATCATAATTTAAATCTACCAAACAATGAAATTCACTTATCTGTGGTAGCACACTAACATACTGGTATGCTTTTTTAAAATCCTTATTTGCTCTTTAAACACTGTTTATTTTCATTTTTCTATTTTTGCATTAACATTGTAAACAAAAAAGAGCAAACACACACTACATGAGAACTAACCGTAACATTATCTGCTACAGAGTTAGGGTGGACATTCCACCAGAATACTTTGTACATATGCAGTTCATGTCACTTAAGGACTCTACCAAAAAGCATTGAATTTCACACTCCCACCCTGAATATTTTACAGATGGTCACAAACAGAATGTTAAGTGACAGACTTGAAACCTACTGGTCCCAAACCCAGTCACTCCCACTTTCACCAGTAGACTCCACTGCTTCCTACTGAACTTCTAACTCTTATTAAAAGCTTATTTCAACAGTGCCTTGGTACTGGAATGCGGGAACATGAGGACAAAGGCACCCATTGACCTGCTGTTCTGAACACAGCCAGTTACAAAATTCCCAAGAGCAAATATTGACAGTTATTGTGAAGCTCTAAAAACACACCGAAAAAAGTTCATCTGAACACAGCAGCAAAACAGGCTGTGAAAACAATGGCAAGGAAAGAAAAGGAGGAGTGAATGACAGGACTTAAATGCGACTCCACACGCCACCATCCGGACGCTGATATAAAACACAGATTCTCCTACCAGCGAAAGTGGAGACAAGAAAAAAGAAACACACCCCACTGAACAACACGTTGTGCACTAGCCTGAATCCTCAAACACAGCATGTGCCTGAGGCCTATGGTGCAGGAAGAATTGGTTATGAACAGAGCATGCTGCACCCACCTGTGATACTGAGCTTGGAGGAACTGAAACTCCTCTTTGATCCGATCCAGAGACTCTGGAATGGTGAATTTAAAGGGCTGACCTGCAGCCTGGTGCGGTGTCTAGAAAGGCCAGCAGAGGAAAGAGCGGGCACAAGAAAGGAAAAACGTTTAAATAAAAACCAGCGAGCAAGGCCATAGAACAGGCATGAAAAATAAGCCCCTTATTTCACCGTCTGCACAGCTAACGTCTTAGGAACCATTCCCTGGCACCATGCCACCCTACACTCCACCTGGGGCACCTCCAACAGCAATGGGTCCCATTCTTACACCCCAGGAAAGAGAGGGAACTTAATCCCAGCAGAGGGTACAATATGAGAACGGTAGGCAAAGGGAACCCAACTCCCCATCACCTCCCGCCGTCACTATTGCCCACCTCCCCTCTCCCCAAAAACAAGTTGGTTTTCACTCCACCCTGGGATATAACTGCACAGAGATGGGCAGCAGGATCCCTCCCACCCCTGCCCCCTTGACACTTGTCACCACCATCCCAGGAAAACTAGTCGGTGCTAATTCCTCCCTGCGGGAAAATCAAGGGGGGGGGGGGGGGGGCCGCCAAGCATCCTGTCTCCGCTCCAGCCAGAGTTTATTTGGCCTCAGCTAAAGAAGGGGGAAGGAGCCAACCTGGCGGCGAGGCGAAGGAGCGTCCCGGCCCCGCCATTGTCATTTACATGCATATAAGTTACATATTAAAACAAAGGGGCGAGAGGGCGAAGCAGCCCCGCCCCCAGCAGCACACTGACAGGGTCTGCGTTTCGGGAAAGGGACCCCCCCCCGGGAGGGGGGGCAGGAAAGCCAAGAGGTTGCCTCGTGCCCTGTTGCGGGGCTGGCGCTCTGGGGCAGGAAGCCCTGGGGCCCGAAGGACAGCGAGGGCTGGCGAGTGAAGCCCTCCAAGCAGCGAGAGAGGCTGGCTGGACAGGCAGGGGTAGGGGCTATTCACTCCGGGCAAAGGGGATCCCCGATGCCACGGCCCTCCTGCAGGGGAGCCCGGCCCGGGGCTTACTTACGGGATGCCGGCTCTGGGGGAACATGGCTCTGGCCGCCGCTTTGCTCCTGCGCAGCTCAATTCTCGCCTCGGTCCCCAACTTTAGATCCCGAGCCCCGAGCAGCCCCCGCGGGCAGACGCCGCCGCTCAGCGGCCCGGCCGCGGCATCCTCCTCCCGCCGCCTCCTTTGTTGTTGTGGGGCCGGGGGCTCGGCCAGCAACGCGCCCCCGCCGCTTTCTGAAAAGTCACCGGCAGGTGTCGGCTCCTTGGGCGCGGCGGCCCCGGCCGGTCCCCAGGCCACGCGGCTCCGCGGGGCGGAGGCGGTGCAAGGCGGGGGGTGGCTGCGCCCCTGGCTGCCCGACCTCCTCCTCTTCTGGCCGCTGCTTCTGTCTGCGGAGTAAATAATCCCCCTTCGCAGGCTCGTAACTTGTGCAATTGTAAGACCGGAAACTCCGAGCGGAGGCGACTCCTCTCCCGGCAGCTCCTGCCCGCAGGGGAAATCCAGGCCGGGGCGCGGGCGGGCTGGCACCGGCGGGACACTCAGCAGCTGGGGGCGCAAGAGAAAGTCCCCGGCGAGCGCCGCGCTGCTCCCGGGCGTTGGCGGAGGGGCCGACGGAGAGTAGCGGCGACCGGCTCCAGCAGCACGTGCCCCGCGGGGAAGGGGAACCACGCGCCGCGGGGACTCCTGCGGCCGCGGCAAAGAGGCACCAACCCGCACTCCCAGGCCACCCACCCCCCGGGCGGGACTAATCAAAGGGCCGCTCCTCCGCGCGCCAGCTGCGCCGCTACAGCCTCCGCCGGCCGGGCGCGCAGCGACTCTCACCAGCGCCCCGCAAGCGCCGCGCGCAGCAGCATCCTGGGCTCTCCGGGCCGGCGCCCCCGCCGCGCCCCGCTCACGCCCGGGACAAAGTTCTCTGCAGCGCCCCGGGGCGACACATCCGGATAGCGGCGACCGGGGGAAAAAACCAGCCCCGGTCACAGGCGCCCGTCCATGGAGAACGGCGCGCAGGATGCAAACTTGGCGGGGTAGGGCCGGCCAGGCAGCGCGGCGGCAGCAGCAGACTCTCGACAAACGGGACACAACGTATCCGCCCGCGCTGGGTACATTAACACGCGGTTTCACACTCCTCTAGCTAACCAGGCACCCCGCCCCGCCCACTCGAGGGGAGGAGGGGGACCCTGGCCAATCGCCTGCTCGTGAGCCAACGTGGGGTGCTGATGTACTCCATCCGACCGCCCAATGGGACAAGCCTCTGGTCCCTCCAGCTCTCCTGGTGGAGCGGCAGGACCCTTCCGAGCGGACCAATAGGAAGCCGTGGAACGCTCCGAGAGACAGGGAGAACGGGAAGGTCGGTGGGAAGGATAGGGGAGAGGCTAAACTGTCAATCAAAGTAACGTGGGCGGGGGGCAGAGAAAAAGGAGGAGGAGGGAAAGGGAATGAAGGGAGGCGTGTATTGCTGGGATCTGGTTTATTCCTCCACTCTGTCCTCCCCCCTTTCTCTAATCTCAATCTGTGAAAGTAACACGGAGAGATAAATACTGCATCCTACCACAGAGCAGGACAAGCTGCAGTCAGAGCCAGACACACAGTGCCCTGGTTAAACACACTACCTGCGGGGATGGAGTGTTATGCTTCTGGCTTTGAGGTCGGTGTGCAGGTATCTATCTGTATTAATTTTTTTCTTAGAATAATTCTGGGATCAGACTCAGCATGTAAAACTGTAGCCCAAAAATATAAATTTTTCAGAAAATTAGGAACATGTCAAAATGGGGTTTGTAGGGAAAGACAAGTTATTCATATTTACTAGTGGCTCACTATTTTGATGTAGTATGCATGTACATGCTCAATTTTTATTTAAAGAATATAAATTATATAGACACAGGTTGTTGTTATAATACAGATATATAGCCCATCCAAAACAATATCCAAATCACATTAAATAAAAATCAAATCCCATTCTGCTGTTTTCCTCTGTTTTTATCCAAAAGAATTCAGTTCTGTTCATTGCTGTAAATTGAAAGCACATTTCGGCCTATGAGTTTTTTAATCTCAAAGTTTGCTTTCTAATTCTGATGGACAAATATGGCACACATACATATTTAATTTATAGGTTACATACACATAGGTGCACAAACTGTGGCATCTGCTTATAGCGTACTCCAATAGAGGGAAAATATAGTGAAGTAGGGTGAAAATCTCAACTTGATCTAATGCAGTGGTTCTCAAACTTTTGTACTGGTGACCCCTTTCGAATAGCAAACCTCTGAATGTGGCCTCCCTTATAAAATAAAAACACTTTTTATATATTTAACACCATTATAAATGCTGGATGCAAAGCAGGGTTTGGGGTGGAGGCTGACAGCCCATGACACACACACCTGTTATAAACCCATGACTCCCTGAGGGGTCCCGACCCCCAGTTCGAGAACTGCACAATGCACAAACTGCAATTTTAGTTAAGGCAACCCTCAGAAAGAGCTGAAGTTGTCCATTGGGTAAAACTGGCTTTTTCTAAGAGGGTTCCACTTGAGTTAAGCAGTCAGAAATTTCCAATATTATAAACTGTTTATAGGTCTATTTGAAGTAGACTAGGGTCAAATAAATTCCACATGCTCCATGTGTGACTACTGCCCTGCCAAATACTGACACAGCCCACAATGGGATGTAAACATCTTCAGAACACATCTTTAGTAACAACCGTCTTATTCATAACAGAATTTAATAATCAAGCATAAGGCATTAGTAGCTTTAAAATGATGCTTTAATAAATAATTTGAATTTAATACTTTATATGAACATTTATTAAAGCATTATTTTAAATTATTTTACTTACTCAGGTAATATATTTTATCTAAAGGAGAAGTCCTAAAATATCATAGAGAGTCATTGGAACACAAAGGGAACAATTTTATAGTAAACATTTTCTTACCCTACAATTAAACTTCCCTTTAAACGTTTATGTAATTTATTCATAATTGTATTAAATTTCAGTATGTAATTTAAATTAGAACTGATTATGGCTGAAATTCAATAGGGTGAAATTGTTACATCTCTAAACAGGAGCAATTTATGGCTTTATTCAATTCTCAGTGTTATTTGTTTAACTGTATTATTACCAGTTTTACCTACAATAAAAAAAAAGACAAAAGGTAGGGTGGAGAGGACAAAGAACAAAAGAAACTCATTACCTGTGAGTATTTTGCAAAACACCAGATGAATTTTTTACTCCTCAAGGGTTTGAAATTGAGTGCAACCTCATAAATAAGAAGGTATATTTTCTTCTTTCACCATTTCCTAAGGGGAGTCAACAAAAGTTTGCTTTTCAGTAGAAAGCAGTGATTGTGGCACCAGACTGTAAATTTGTCTAGTGGTCCATGCGCAGAACTGGGAGTCAGAATTTCTGAAAGTTCTATGCCCAACTCTGCCAACAATTTGCTGTATTAATTTGGGCAAATCAGTCCACCTCTATGTATTGGTTTATCCATACAAAAATAGGTATTAGCATATTTAGCTACCTCACACAGGCATTGAGAAGCTTAATTAATTAATACTTATAAAGCACGCTAGATTCCCAAGATGAAAAGTGCTATAAAATACAAACTATTATTATATATGTTGTGGGTGCACCTGGTAGTTATGGAACCTGAGACAACATAACATCTTCTTATCCAGCTTTGGTTAATACTATGCTTAACCTGCTGGCACATGTTGTTAATGAGATAAAAACAGATAAAGCATTAAAACAACAGTGTATTTTGGAACAAGAACAAAAGTAGATATTTTTAATTGCTCACCTACATGAAAGTTGAAATATCTTGTGATCTTTATTTATCATATTTAAATTTTTCAGGGCATGTTTTAACAAAGACAGCTCTCTGTTTTCCTCATACCTGTTAACAAGTGCTTTCTGACCGACTGAGATGCTAGGAGCAGAGACTTTAGGGCATTTTGAGCCTCTTCCATCAAAATCAGTATGGAAGAACAGTAAGTAAAATCAGTAGAACTATTATTTGGGGCTTGATTTTTTTAAAATGAAAGCTGCTATATGTAGGAAATAAGTAAGTAAGTACATAAATAAATACATTCTTTTATGTATTTAACTTACAATTAAATACCATGGTTGATGGCAGGGGACCAAAATCTGCTCTTGGATACACCTATGTAAATATAACCTGAATTTAATTCAGTTGGAGTCTATGATGTTTCTTAATACTTAAACCAGTGCAAAAAGAGCAAAATTTGGATAAGTGGGTAAGTGTGTAGAAAGCTGTATCCCATTCAAGGTAATATTTTCTCCCAGACTGTTATGCTGTAATAATTATACTACTAAATTCTGTAACTGCATTAAAAATAATGGTGTTTAAACCATCAAGTTGCTTTAGTCTTATGTTTTAAATGAACATAGAGTTTGCAGAGGCTACCTTCAATATTAAAATACCAGAAATCTTTCTGATTAATCATAATTTCTACTCTTCTGTTTGAAGTCTGTTAACGTTTTCCCCACAATGAGCATTTTTTATGTAATGACCTTCAAACAGCATAAGGGCCTAATCCTGACTCAGATGAAGTCAGTGAGAGTTTTTGGGTGTACAAACAAATCAGAATCAGACCCAAAATGTAGTTTTAGTACAATATTAGGTTTCAGATGCAGCATCTTGCTTTGTTACGGAAATAGCATTTGGTTTACCTTAGATGTTTATGTTTTTCTTTTTGTTCTTTTAATTTCCAGTTAACATTGTTTGTTACAAGCAATATGAATACTATATATGTTTTCAGGTTTTTTAAAATTCCCACAAAGTGGTAAAAACCCTATAATAAAATGCTGATCATGTCAATTAACAGGACTTCGCTAATGCAGAAGAAAACTCTTTCTAAAATTTGTAATTTATTTCAGTCTTCTGAAATCCATGATGCAGTGCAAAACAAAAATTTGTAAAGAGGACAATTATAAAAGTCAATAGATGTTATGTTTTTAAAATTCTGGATTTAAAAGTTCATTGGATTTTCAGTCAGAAAAAGAAAGTGCATATGTTTAAATATTTGTTTGCAATGCGCAAACAGTACAGCTAGGAGCCAAAAACAAATGAAAGAGAGCCTGAATCATACAATACATGTAATACAGTAGTGTAATATTGTCAGGATTACTATTGTTATGATGAAATGTAAAAGGAGTATTTGTTTTTAAGATCCTACCTTATTTATAAAATCAAATGATGTGAGAACATTAAAAGAATTAAATTTCTCATAATTCATTATCTTACAGTTAATATCTGTTCTTTACATTTTTCATGATTTCAACTTCTTTTTTCAAATTAATAAATTTCCTTATGCACAGGAATTTTTGAAAAGTTCCGGCAGCACATCATCTCTATATTACCTTTCCTCAGTCTCCTGCTGTTAAAAAAATTCTTCCAGACTAAGTAGGAAAAAAAAATCAGTAGCAAATCATGCAGTAATAAAACCTCAAATAAAATCAGATCCAAAGAATCTCTTGTGGTTTCGCACAATATGGTAAAATTAGAGATTGCAGGAAACCAACAAAATTAAATTGGGAACATCTGAAGAGAAATGACCAGGCTTTATGAAAATGACACATTGACTGGCCAGTATGCCTTTTTATCAACAATTTCTTTGTTGATGCACAGATCAAAGGAACCTGCATATGTTTTCATTTTGTTCTAAGTCTAACTAGAAAATTACATCCAGATGTTTAATAAGCATTCTGTTGGTTTTTCTGCATTGATTAGATATGTTGGTACTGTTTGCTTACAAGTGTAGCCGGATCCTTAGCTAATGCAAAGAAATGTTTGCAGTGAGTTGCTAATTAGGTCTTTTGGAAACTCTCCACACTCAGGAACAATTTGTACAGTGGCCAGAAGAACTTGCGGTACTTGAGGAGCTGCTTTCCCTTCTGTGTCTGGGAAAAGACAAGCAGTCCCTTTCCCTAATCTTCTTTTGCCTACAGGGACTGCAGTTTGATCGCAGTGGGTTGAAGTGCAAATAAATTAGGAAGAGACCACACACCCCCACCCCCACCCCACATGCAATATGCAGTGTTTAAGACTAAAATGTATTAAGTTTTCCACCTTAATGTTACCAAATACACAGCATTTTTGAGCATACTTTAGAGACAGATGGGGAAGCCATTTATGATAAATGACTGTACTTGAATCCATTACTGTAATACTTGTAATTAAAGTAGCTCTTTTACAACTTCAGTATTTTTGCAGAGTACTTAGAGACAAAGCTTGAGGGAAGTGAACACATGCCTGGTGAAGGAAAAGGAAAGGGTGATTAGAACCACAGGGAGGGACTCTGAGAAAATTGCTTGCTTTCATAACTTTAATCTTTTATACTGTGTTAAACTTAAAAAGGTGTCAGAGATATTATCCATTTACAGTGTTGTCAGATAAATTGTTTTAGACTTCATGGCTCCGGCCTGATAAGCTTCTAGGTGCAGTGTCACCTTTCAAAAGATGCTTGACAATCTCAATGCCCTTTATAATGAAGACCACCTGTCAGTACATCACGCTTTTGCCTCTCTCTACAGCAGAGGTGGGCAAACTTTTTTGCCCAAGAGCCATGTCAGGGTTCCAACTGCCTAGCCCCGTCCTCTATCTGACCCCTCCCACTTACCATCCCCTGACTGCCCCATCAAAATCCCCAGCCCATCCAACCCCACCCCCTTTGCTTGTCTCCTGACTATTCCCTCCAGAGACCCCTGCCCATAACCACCAGCACCAAGACCTCCACCCCCTATTTAAGCCCTCCTGCTCCTTGTCCCCTGACTGCCCCCTCCATAGACCCCCCCCGCCCCAATCACCCCCCAGGACCTCTCTCTATATCCAGCCCCCCTGCTCCCTGATGCCCTGACCCCTAGCCATACCCCCACCTCCTGAAAGGCCCCCTGGGACCCTCAAGCCCTATCCAATCCCCCGCCCCCCATTCCTCATCCCCTTACCGCCCTCCGAGACTCTCTGGCCCTTATCCAACCCCCTGGCCCCGGCCCCCTTATCAAGCTGCTCAGAACAGCATGTCTGGCCCACAGCCAGACATGCTGCCACACTGATCTGCTGGAGTGCGCAGCCCCGCCCCTCCCGAGCACTGCTCTCACGGTGCGCTGAGGCTGCGAGTTCCGGGGGGCATAGTGGGGGAGGGGAAGGAGCTAGTCTCCCCAGCCAGGAGTTCAGGGGGTGCTGGACAGAATTAGTCTGCAGGCTGTAGTTTGCCCACCCCTGCTCTACAAAGAGAAATAATAGAAGGAAAAACAATGTGTATTTTATATAGCAAGCACACACGCATGCACACACATCCTGAAAACACACATATGCTTAACTTTATTCATGTGCATTGTGACGGAGTCAGACCAGAAGGATATAGGAGAGTGCTGGAAGGAAGGTATATCAGCCTCAGGATGTACAGGTCCTTGTTCCCTGGATAGCCCAACAAAGGCTACTCCAGACCAATCAAGACACCTGGGGCCAATTAAGAACCTTCTAGAAAGAAGTAGAAACAGCTAGCCTAATTGGGACACCTGAAGCCAATCAGGGACTGGCTGAAACCAGATAAAAACCTCCCAGTTAGTCAGGTGGGTGTGGGTGTCAGGAGCTGTGGAAGGAAGTTGTGTTGTTGGTGACACTGAGTGGTGGACAACATATCATCCAGAAGGAAGGAGGTCCTGAGGTAAGGGTGAAGTGGAGTTTGAAGAAGCGGAGACTGCTGTGGGGAAGTAGCCCAGGGAATTGTATTGTGTTTTGTGCCTAAAAGGTCAGCCATCTTAGCTGATACTATTAGGGTCCCTGGGCTGGAGGCTGGAGTAGAGGGTAGGCCTGAGCTCCCCCCTTTTCCATCTTCCATACTGGCCTGTGATGAAGGTAACTCACTAGGTGGTGACTCTTGCCAATTATACTGAGAAAGGGAGGTCACTCTAGGGCCTAGATGAGTTTCTGAGGCCCCTAAATCTGCCAGGAAGTGCAGGACCCACAAGTACAGACTTGGAGCTTTGTCACAGCATAATCACATTAAAGTCACTGAAATGGCTCATATGAGTACAGGTAAGTGGTCTGTTAGACATTATGGGAACAGCATTGAATATAAAACACATACACACACTTTTATAAATGAGGCTGTAGGAATCCAGGGACTGTATTTTCCTCTGTGTTGGAAAACACCTAGAACTATTAAGATTGTTACCACAAGATAGATGGTAATAATACAAATAAATGGATAATATACCATTGGTACAAATGTTAATTTTTATAAGCTCTGACACTTCTCTCCTCAGTCTACAGTACAGATAAAACAGGTATTTTGCAGCTGTTATATAAAATGGATGCATCAGTAGAAACTCTACAATCGAGGTTCTGTTGAGATCTAAAGCAGGACTTAAAATTCTTCTGCTTCACCGTGAAAATGAATGATTGGATTTAATCTCCAAATCTGGCACTCTAAGACCTAATAGGACAATTGAATTTTCTATGTAATTTTTAAAATAAGAGTTACTTTTGTACAGTAAATGAAACATTTATAATGCGTTGTCAAGTGCAGATGTAAAGGTGTCAATACCCTACCATGCCATCCTTACTTCTGTACTGGTGCTGAGTTGGCTCTGCCTTCGAGCTGGGCTCCCTGCCAGCTGCCACCACTTTCCAGCTGCCCAACTCAGAAGGCAGCAGCAGCGCAGAAGTAAGTGTAGCAGTACTGCAACTCTGCACTACAATAATCTTGCGACCCCCACCCCTGCCAACTCCTTTTTGGGTCAGGATCACTGTAATTACACCACTATGAAATTTCAGATTTAAAATAGCTGAAATCATGAAATTTACAATTTTAAAAAATCCTATGGCTATGAAATTAACCAAAGTGGACTGTGAATTTGGCAGGGCCCTACTCATATCCCTGTCATGATACAAAGGCACTGGATTCCAGTACAGCCCAGGCTACTCCCCATTGCACCTTACAGTAGCTCTTTGGGGAGCCAAGTTGAACTTGAGGGATTATGTGAGCGGAGTGCTGGTTTGCAGGGTCGCGAGGAGGGGAAACAGGATTGGGGAGCATTGAAGACACTGGAGCTATACAAGGGAGCACATGGGGTTAGTGGATAATATATCCATGGGAATAACTATCAACTCTGATATCTCTACTGAATAAAAAAGAGAAATCTCTCAGAAAAATGTTACTTTTGATTTATTACATGAAAATCAATCACTACATTCTTTAAAAAGGCAAGGAAATAGCAGTTCAAGTCCCGAACCCCCATTTACACCCCACTTGTCTGTTCCCCTTCTCAACCAGAACTACCCTTCTGCCACACACAGTCCACATAAGCCAACTCTCATCCTAACCAACCACTATGAGACCTCTGACCATTCACGTAATACACCAATGCATCCAGATATGCAGATTTACAATTTGTAATGTATTCATAACATATTGAAAACAGTCTTTAACAAATTGTTCAAAACACAACTTTTTTAAAATATTGCAGAAGAACATTTATTGCAGCCTGCGTCCTATTTCTGATTACATTATTCTGATGTTATATGACTAAACAGTGGAGTTACATTGGTGTAAAACTGGTGTAAAGGAGTGAAGAATAGATCTACAATTTGCAGTAGATCTCCCCTGATTTACACACATTCTCTGTGATAAATGAAAGCCACAGCAACCCTGTACCAGTCAGCAAAACACATGAATGTATAACTAATAAACAGTGTTGATACTGAACAGGTGGAATATTCATGTACAGGATAAGAGTGGCTTGAGTCGTGGGGAGACAGTTCAGGATGGAGAAGCAGAACTGATAGGTGGAATATAGATGAGATGTTGAATACTGAACTGTTTGCTCCTTGCTTTTTTGTGGTTTTCATAAATAGCAATGAGTGCATCCCATAACTTAAAGTTAATGAATGATTTTATATGGGAGATTTAACCCTTCTATATAACATATAATTTAGTATGGGAGATTATGGATGCAAAATTCTTCATTAACTTTGACTTAAGGTGGCTAGTCTGCAGATCCCATCCACGCAGACCACAAAGTGCAAGGAAATAAATAGTATATTTGTGCACATACACGTGTATCTTTTTTAGTATAAATATACATCACAGTATATTGAATGGAATCTTTTTATATTATGCACATGGATTAATATTTTCCCATTAATTCCAGGTTTTCACACAAATGGACCAGATACATTATTAGTCTTCTTGAAGAAGTTTAACCCAAGTGTAATTCTGCCAGTGCTCTCCACATTCACAAGTGAGATATCCTTGAAGGATACAGACAGTATTTTGGGCTTTGTAGAAAGCTGCCAGTTACCCAGATAATTAATAATGAGATCCTATGAAGTTGAGCACCTTTTTTAACTCGTTCTAATGACTCATCATACAGACAGTACATTTTTTTTCATTTTTGCTTTTAGGTCAAAGAGTAGGAAGCATTTGACT
Organism: Dermatemys mawii; assembly: GCA_007922305.1. Lineage (NCBI taxonomy): Eukaryota > Metazoa > Chordata > Testudines > Dermatemydidae > Dermatemys > Dermatemys mawii. The sequence continues at coordinate 12,838,824 of ML677339.1, read as the reverse complement.
AACAAAAGAAATAATTAGTTAAGCATTTAGTGATATATTCTATACTTATTACACATAGCATACTCTCCAGTCTTGCAGAACAATTGTTGAATATGCTATGTAATTTTTAATTAGTGCACTACCTAGACTGAAGGCCAGTTACTTCCATCCAACTTGGTTTGGAAGCACTGAATGATCTATTTTTTTCATTTAAAACATCTTTTAAAGCTTATCTGTTATTTTCTTCACTTTTTTTAACAACTTGAACATGCTTATATCCCTTATAAATTGGTTTTGATGATTATCATTTATGCAAACAAATACATATTTTTATTTTGAAATGATACCAGTAAATCAAACAGATATGATGATTGCTTTCCAGATTAAAGGATCTTGGCCTTGAGTCTGAATAATAGTATATACCTTCCTTTCCCTTGAATAGTGTAGAAATTACAGTTCAGTTCAAAACATAATACCACATACTCTGAAGTATAATAAACTTGGAGAAAAATTATGGTCATTATCATTGATTAGCTTTAGCTCTGTGGCAGGCCCAGTCTACCCTGGGAAAGGGGACATATTTGAAAACCGCTTTTAAAAATGATTCAAACGCAGCTCCTGCTGAACCTTTTCCTCACACAGAAGACTGGTTACTGTAGATAAGGCCAAAACATGTTTTTTAATGGTTTTTGAATATGGTTCTAATATGGTTTGGTCCTACTCATGCCAGCCGGTCAAACCATGAGCTAAATTATGTGATGGACACCATGAGAGAATTGCTCAAGAAAGGATGGATGAATTTAATCCTGTGTTTGAAAACAGTAGAGACGAGGGTGAAATCTTGTCCCCATTGAAGTCAATGGTAAAACTGATTAATTTCAGTGAATCCAGGATTTCATCTAATACGCCTGCTTTATCCTGCAAAATGATGAGTGCTCTAAGAGTGCTGAGCATCCTTTCAATGAAGATATACAGGGAAAGTTCTGGAAGTAACGCACCTGCCAGGATCAGATTTTAATCTGGTTTTCAACCATAGCTCCCTTCTCAGCAAAGATTAGTAAAGTTGTTTATGGAGGGTTTGTAAGGTTTTTGCTATTGTATGCAAATGTGTGGCCATCTCTTATGCAACAGTCTCTAATAGTGTTGCTGCCTGTGTAATAGAGCTGGGACTTGTTACAGATTGATTTATAGGACTTTCCAGGATGTGTACACATACACAGAAAAAAAGCTTTAAAATACTTTACTTGGAACATGTGTCCTAGCTATTGGATTTTAAAAAACACCACTTTTTTTATCATTTGCTCAATTTCCATAGCCTTTTCACTTAATTCCACAGAAATTGTAACCTCTAATGGCCACATACTAAAACTTTTAAAAACGGAAATATTCTGATTGATTTCAAGATTATCTTGACAGTCCCTTGGTGCATTGTTTTATGGTGCATAAAGTTGAAACTCATCAGTAAATCTCCAGTACAAGCAAAAAGCAAATTTATCTGGGTAATAAGTATTTGAAAAGCAAGAGATGGTGGCAAATAAAGTTTATTTTTAACTGCTAATTCAGATATTTGCTTTGCTGTCTTTTTTCACTGACAGTAGTTAGAAAAAAATATTAAATCAAGACCTGGGCCTAGTTAGATTTTTTTTTTTTTTTTCTTTCAAGGGCAAGAACGATTAATCTTGCATATAAGCTAGGCTGTATTATATTTGATCCTCTGCATTTAGGTTTATTTCATACCTAATACACACCTATCAGTTGTGCGCTAATAAATAAACCTTTTGACTAGGGCTGCTTTTAAACTAACAGAGAAAGCATGACTTCAATGATAAAAGCAGAAGTGTTGCACTTCTCCAATTTTTCCATACTCAGTGTATTTTTCCAGCATCCCACATAAATAAAAACAGTTATAACAAAAAATTACAGATTTCCCCCAGCATGAGGAACAGAGAGAGAAAGAATCATGTGTGACAGATGGTAGTTATGTCATTTAAGGTTCTCAGATACCACAATGATGCATAGAACACGAGAGCCTGAATAGCATAAACCAGAATATTGCAACTCCTGACTGTTTTCACAAAGTTCAAACAGGCTTCTTATCAGGTAAACTGAGAAAATGAATTATCTATAGATATTTTAAATCCACACATTTAATTCACAAATAAGACAATCAATGGATCAACACTGGGCCTGCTTCACATAAGTAAAACTTTCAGTTCTTGTAAATAACACAAACAAGTCAAGCCTGACATGACCTCAGCACTATTGTCCCATCTCTCTCAAAGTTGCAAATGGTTATGCAGAATGCATCCACTAAAACAAACTGGGGTGCACGAGACCTCCCTCGGGGGTGCGCGAGACCCTGGCGGCACTGCCGATCCCGCCTGTGAGACCGCCAAACTCCCGGGAAGTCTATTTTTGTACTGCCGAAATGCCACCGCAGAAAGTGGAAGCTTCCGCTTTCTGTGGCGGCATTTTGGCGGACATACTTCCTCGAGGCTGTGCGAGCTTTTCCTCCGCGAACAGGGGCCGCGGAGGAAAAACTTTGAAGACCACTGCACTAAAAGCATATTTGTCTTACCATGTCAGAAAAACACCCTAGGACATGCAGTTCTCTTCATGGTTTTATCCATTTACACCACCTGGTTCCTCAATAGAAATGGCAAGCTACAATTGACACCTGAGAAAGTGTTACAAAACACTGACAAGTATTACAGTTATGCTGCAGAATGTAAACAGCCTGCCTCAAGGAATCCTTTCTTTAGATTATCTGTTTTCAAATGTGTGTTTCTATGAAAACAGGCACCTTACGTAATTCTTATTTTCTTAGGGATAAATTGGTTCCCATACAATACATTTAATTAAACTGACATGAAGGTTGCAAATGTATATCAAAAATCTTAAGAGTACACTGTAGTTTTAAAGTCAGAAAGTGGGCAATGAAAAATTAAGGTTACAGTTTAAAAAAGAGTTTTAATGAATGGAAATGTAAGGTAGCACAATCAACCTTAACTCTGCCCTGTATCCCACCAGAATATGTATTATCCTCATGGCAAGCAAGTCTAGGGGGAAAAAACAGTTCAAAAGAGTTGGCAGTTTTTCAAATATTATTAAGGGCACAAGAGGAAACTATCTCACTGCCAAGGGAATATAGGAAGTATGGCAAGAGACCATGCTAGGTCTTAACTAGGAGGTCTTCAATGATCTGAAACTCAAAAAAGAGTCCTACAAAAGGTGGAAACTAGGTCAAATTACAAAGGATGAATATAAACAAATAACACAAGTATGTAGGGACAAAGTTAGAAAGGCCAAAGCACAAAACGAGATTAAATAGAGACATAAAAGATAACAAGAAAACATTCTACGAATACATTAGGACAAAGAGGAAGACTAAGGACAGGGTAAGCCCATTACTCAAGGGAGGGGGGGAAACAATAACAATAAGTGTGAAAATGGCACAAATGTTAAATGACATTTTTGTTTCAGTTTTCATCGAAAAGGTTAGTAGTGATTGAACGGCTAACATAGTGAATGACAGTGAAAATGTGGTAGGGCCAGAGGCTAAAATAGGAAAAGAACAAGTTAAAAATTACTTAGACAAGTTAGGCCTTTTCTACACCTCAAAGTTTTATCAACCATTGTGATGTTGACACTCAAACTGGTATAGTGGAAATCAGAATGGCATGTTCACACTCGCTCCCTCTGTCAGTAGAGCGTGTCCACAGTTGAGGCACTATCATCAACAGAGTGAACAAAGCACTGCGGGTACCTATACCGAAGTCCAGCTCGACACCTTATGTCGCTAGGTGTTGTGGGAAGGTGGGGCGGATCACAGCACTTCTTGGGACCAGGCTCAATGTCCTGTGATGCACTGCTTTCTCTCCCAGCACTCCATGGGTTTCTGGCTTTTTTTTAATGGCATTTTTACAATGGCCCTTTGCTGTGCACCCCAGCATTTTTGTGAGAAGGATGGATCCTGCACTGCTCTCCTATGCTCTGTTAACTGTCATGAAGACATCACAACTGGCAGTGCAGTTCATCGTGAAGTTCCTAACTGAAGAAGAGTCCCAGGTGCCTGACTTGCTGCATGACATGGACAGGAGCAAGTTTAGATTGTTTTTGGCATTCACAGAACAGCCGCATAGGGTAGACCATCACTTTTGCACTTGGGAAACAAGCATTGAATGATGGGATCATATTGTCATGCAGAAATGGGATGATGAGCAGTGACTACCGAACTTTTGGATGGGAAAGCCATTACTGGAAGTGCATGTGCAGCTTGCCCCTGCACTGCGGCACAAGGACACCAGAATGACAACTGCCCTATTGGTAGAGAAGCACGTGGCAATTGCTGTGTGGAAGCTGGAGACTCCAGACTGCTAACAGTTGGTCATAAATCAATTTGGAGGGGGGCTTTACTGCTGTGACTGGCTAGACATCTCTGGAGTGGTGAACCGTTCCTGGTTGACTGCCCCACTGGGCAACCCCATTGGGAGCTCCACATTGTCACCTAACTGTTTTCATCAATAACTTCGTCCTCCACACTAAGTCCTCTTTCTGCCACCTCCAGGCTTGCCGAAGTATCCATGGGGCTCTTGGCAGTGGAGGTCGGGTCGCCACCTAGAATAGTGTCCAGTTCTTTATAGAACTGGCAAGTCTTAGGTAAAGCACTGGAGTGACGGTTTGCCTCCCTTGCCTTATGGTACACCTGCATCAGCTCCTTTACCTTCACTCTGCACTGCAGCGTGTCCTGATCATAGCCCGTTTCACACAAGTCTTGACCAATGTGCCCATAGGTATCCCAATACCTATGGCTCAAGTGCAGCTGTGACTGCACAGCTTCCTCTCCCCATATACTGATCAGATCCAACAGCTTCGCAGGACGAAGAAGCAACCCGCAGCCACTGGGAGCTGCGAGTGGCCATGCAAATGTAAACAAACTCTCTGGTGGCCTGCCAATGGATTACCCTGATGGGCTGCAATGCATCCCGTAAGCTGCAGGTTGCCCACCATCAGCCTAGATAATACTTAGTCCTGGCTTGAGTGTAGGGGATTGTCTAGGTGACTTCTCAAGTTCCCTTCCAATCCTATGATTCTATGGTATTACTATGCCTCCTACTATTTCTTTTCTTTCTCTTTGAAAATTCTTTTGCATTGTAAATATGACCAACATATTCTTCATTTTCTCCCAATATATCTAAAGCAAGGGTGGCAGCATAGCTATATAATAATATCTTAGCTTAAATTGGGTACAAAGTCATCAAGTAGGGGTAAACCTCTGGTATTTATTTTGAAATTATTTATTGTTATTTCCTAATTCTGGTCGAACTAGGCCAAGTTCTGTGTTTCTCTTGAGGAAACTTGCTCTATTAAGAGATTTACTCTGACCTAATTTTCAAAAGTTTGAAATTCTTAATTTTTTAAAATTTTTAACAAAAGAGTAATGCAGTATTTGAACTCTCTGTTTTATAAGGAATAAAGAAGTCTAAAGGATAGCTAATTTATTTTGTCAAGTTAGCTCCACTGGGGATTGTGGCCATTATGTGTAAAACAGAAGAAATGTGGGAAAATATCTGGTTTGGTGTGTTGTAGTGTGGTCTCCAACTCACCATTGAGTGGGTGAATAAAATAGTTTGGGGGTATTTCTGGTTGGTTTATAGCTGATGTGTAGGATTGATCTTTGTGGCTGATAGTGTGAAGATAGACTGGGGACAGTGTTAGTAGATTTGTAGATAAAAAGTAAGATGTGAAATAAATTCGCCTCAATTACATTTAGAAGGGTGGGATGGGATTGGAAGACAATTGTTTCTAGTCTATATATGAAGATAAAAGCTGAGATCATATAGCTGGCATATGAAGGGATGTGTAACTGGAATTAAGTCTAATAGTTGGGCAGGTGACTCATTTGTACCAGTTGGCTGGTGCATATTTCAGTGTGTGGAGAATATGACAGTATAGTGGAAATCTTGTTGTGAATGTTGATGTGTTAAATCCCCTCAATTGCTTTGAATATCTCAAAATTGTTCTTTAAGAATATATTATACATTTTTAAAATCTCTGTTTCACTCACCTTTCCTTTATTTCCTGGGTGTAGTAGTCCTGCTAGCTGCAGATGAACTAGAAAAAGGAGGCCACTTGCTGCTGTAGCAGAAGAGTTAGGATTAGACCTTTGTCTCCTGGAACATTCTGAAATGTGTCTGCTGTTGAGCCACATAATGAATAGGTCTGTGGTAGGATGAGGGTATCTGGCAGCTTCTACTGTGGTATTGACAAAGAGTCCTGTGGCACCTTAAAGACTAACTAAAAGTATTAAAGCATAAGCTTTCGTGGGCTAATACCCACTTCATCGGATGCATGTAGTGGAAGTATCCAAGGGCAGGTATAAATAGGTAGGCAAGAACAAGGTTAAAGATAACAGGGTGGGTCCAATGAGGCTGAACCAACTGTTATCTCTAATCAGGGAGGGTGAGGTATTCCTCTAGCAGCTGAACTGGAGGTGTGAACACCGAGAGAAGAGAAACTGCTCTTGTAGTTAGCTAGCCATTCATACTGTGGTATATTCATCTGCTTTTAGTTAAATTAATGCACCAGAGCCATTCAGCAGAGACACGCCTATAGTCTCTCATTTTTAGACCGTTACAGGTTTAACATCACGTCACCACCACTAGGCTTTTTTTAAGGTGCTAGTTAACTTCTCCCCAAGTTACGGTTACAACTATAAACTACATTATAGTTTAGCCTCTGCTATAACTTTGATTTGGAAAAATTAGTTTGTTCAGAAACCTCCCCTATTTAGTCTGAGGGCAGATGAGAATGTTTCTGCAAAGCATATTGAAAACTAGTCAAACTTTTTTGACTTTCTTTTGTCACCCTTTAGTTCAAAAACAGTTTGTTACTACCTTTAAAATGTACAATATACACCAGTTAAATCTCTTGAATATTTATATGCTGGCTATATTTAAAGAAAACAAGTTGTAGTTAAGCAAAATTTTTAATTATTTTGTTGTGGAGAGGTTTGGACCCAAACCTGCTCTCAGAAGTTATGAGCCCAAACCTGTTCCTGTTGATGTCTGTGGGAGCTTTTTTTGCCATTGACTTCAGTAGGGGTCAGGACTGGGCATGTATTTATTGATGGATTGCTGATTTGTAAGACCATAAGGGTCAGTTGACAGCTGGTCACTAACAAAATTATTTTAGCTCAAGTAATAGAGGCCTGTGACTTTGGAGCTGGAGTAGCAGGGTTCCAATCCCAGCTGTGTGTGTGAGAGTGCGGGGGAAGTGAGGGTAGTTGTTATGGAGACTCAATCTGATGAAGGGTGGCAGACTTGGCTCATTAGTTATTTCATGTTCACAAAATATGTAATATTAATAAATTGTAGAAAACATGGTGGTATTGTATACAGAGATGAAAAACAGATCTATCCTGAAAAATCTTTCAATCTAAGACTTTGATATTGCAAATATTGTGCATAAAGATATGATAGCCCAGACCACAGTTCATTGATTTCAGTGGGACTCCACACAGATACAGGGGTTGGTGCTACCACAGCTGTATAAAGAGGGATGCACCTGACATCTAATTGAGCCACTCTGCTTTGGAGTAACTCCACCAATGCCGGTCCCAAGCCCGGATAAAAAAGGAGGAAGGTTGGGCATGGGGCTAGCAACCCCATCCTGTAAAAATTTACCCGCTACAGAAACTCAAGCAATAGATAATTCAGAGACCAACTTCCTGGAAAATGAAGGATCTTCGTTTACCCGAAGACGCATGATGCTAGGTGGTGAAAGCCGCAAGGAAACCACTAGGCCGACTACCCTTCTCTCAACCAGGAGAACCACCATTGGTACGTGGAATGTCAGGACCATGTATGAGACAGGCAAGACGGGGCAGGTAGCTGTTGAGATGAGGAACAACAACCTGACAATTTTGGGAATCAGCGAGAACAGACGGACACAAGCCGGACAGAGGCAACTGATGTCAGGAGAACTGTTGCTGTACTCTGGACATGAAGAGAGCGACGCTCCCCACACCCAGGGAGTAGGCTTCATGCTGTCCAAGCTGGCACAGAGGGCACTGATTGAGTGGGAGGCGCATGGCCCCAGGATCATCACAGCATCCTTCAGAACTAAACAGAAGGGGATCAAGATGAACATCATCCAATGCTACGTCCCCACCAACGATTGCGAAGATGCGGTGAAGGACCAGTTTTACAGCAGACTGCAGAAGATCGTGGAGACATACTCAAACAGAGACATCGTTATCCTTATGGGGGACCTCAACACCAAAACTGGACTCAACAACACAGGATACGAGTATGTCATGGGGACCCACGGACTAGGAGAGATGAACGAGAATGGTGAGAGATTTGCAGACCTCTGTGCACTGAATAATCTGGTCATCGGAGGCAGTATCTTCCCTCATAAGCGGATTCACAAGAATACCTGGGTATCGCCGGACAACGTGACAGAAAACCAGATTGACCACATCTGCATTAGTAAGAAGTTCAGAAGTTCCCTTCTAGATGTTAGAGTTAGAAGAGGAGCAGATGTGGCATTCGACCACCACCTAGTAGTTGCTAGTATGAAACTGAAGCTGAAGACCTGGATGGAAGGATCACGTAGAAGAATGAAGTACAATGTCAGTCGCCTGAAGGTCCCCAATATTAGGGAAGACTTTGGACTTCAGTTGAAGAACAGGTTTGAGATACTACAACAGCTGCACAATGAAGAGGAAGACACTGTACAGTACAAATGGCAGATAGTTAAAGAGACACTGAGAGCAACCTGCCAGGAATTGGTCAGAAAGAAGAAACAACATCACAAAGAGTGGATCACAGCTGAGACCTTGGTCAAGATGGAGGAGAGAAAGCACAAGAAGGTAGCAGTTAACAACAGCAGGACTAGAGCGGCAAAAGCCAAGGGCCAAGAAGAATATGCAGAAGCACACAGAGCAGTGAAGAAGAACATTAGGAAGGATAAGAAAGAATATGTGAATGGACTGGCAGCTCAAGCTGAGCAGGCAGCGTACAGTGGCAACATGAAACAACTGTATGACACAATCAAGAAACTGTCTGGAAAGTACAGCAACCCAGAACGACCCGTTAAAAATAAAGAAGGAAAGAAAATCCCAGGAATAGAACAACAGATGAACCGATGGGTTGAACATTTTGAAGAACTCTTGAACAGACCAGCACCACAAAATCCTCCAGACATCACCCCAGCCAACATGGACCTCCCGATCGACAGCAGCAAGCCCACCAGAGAAGAGATCAGGAAGGCCATCACCCTGATGAAGAACGGGAAGGCAGCTGGACCTGATGACATCCCAGCGGAGGCCCTGAAAACAGACTTGGATACCTCAGTCGAGATGCTGTACCCACATTTTGCGAAGATCTGGGAGGAGGAAGCGATACCAAATGACTTATCAAGCTCCCCAAGAAAGGTGACCTCAGCAACTGCAATAATTACAGAGGCATCACACTTCTGTCAGTGACAGGCAAGGTATTCAATCGAATCCTCTTAGAAAGAATGAGGGATGCCGTAGACCCACAGCTTCGAGACGAACAAGCGGGCTTCTGGAAGAACAGATCTTGCACAGACCAGATTGCAACGCTTCGCATTATAGTCGAACAGTCCTTGGAGTGGAACTCATCGTTGTACATCAACTTCATCGACTATGAAAAGGCATTCGACAGTGTTGATCAACAGACCCTCTGGAACTTCCTTCAACACTACGGCATCCCAGCCAAGTTGGTCAACTTGATTAAGAACTCGTATGAGGGAATGACGTGCAGAGTCATCCATGGAGGGCAGCTCACCAACAGCTTTCAGGTGAAGACAGGAGTTAGACAAGGATGCTTGTTGTCGCTGTTTCTCTTCCTTCTCGTCATCGACTGGATCATGAAGAGGTCCACCAGTGAACGTAGGAACGGAATCCAGTGGACTTTGTAAAGCCAGCTTGACAACCTGGATTTTGCCGATGACCTTGCACTTCTCTCCCACATTCACCAGCAGATATAGGAGAAAACAAATGTTGTAGCAGCCACATCATCGCAGGTTGGACTCAACATCCACAGAGACAAGACCAAGATCCTGAAGATTAGTACCAGCAGTAACAAACCAGTCATCCTGAATGGATGTTCCCTCGAAGAAGCGCAGTCCTTCACCTACTTGGGCAGCATTATAGACCAGCTGGGAGGTACAGACGCGGACGTCAAGGCGAGGATCGGCAAAGCAAGAATGGCCTTCCTACAGCTCAAAAACATTTGGGGCTCCAGAGAGCTGGCCTTGAAAACAAAGATTCGGCTGTTCAACTCCAATGTAAAATCAGTACTGCTGTATGGGGCTGAAACCTGGAGAATGACACAAACTACCATCAAAAGAATCCAGACATTCATCAACAGCTGCCTCAGAAGGATTCTCCAGATCCGCTGGCCAGATACCATCAGCAATGCCAACCTCTGGGAGAGAACCGGCCAACTTCCTGTAGAAAAAGAAATCTGGAAGAGAAGATGGAGCTGGATAGGACATACCCTGTGGAAATCACCAACTAACATCACCAGACAGGCTCTGAGGTGGAACCCCCAAGGCAAGCGGAAGAAAGGCTGTCCAAGAAACACCTGGCGATGTGACCTTGAGGCAGACCTCACGAAGATGGGATACAACTGGAGTCAACTTGAAAGAATGGCCCTGGACAGAATACTCTGGCAATCTATTGTTGGCAGCCCATACCCTGAGAGGGGTGGAGGGCATAATGAATGAATGAATGAATGAATGCTTTGGAGTGGAGGCAGAACCATTAGGGGGCCCACAAGTGAGGGAAAGGCACATTGTCTTCCTGATGATGACCTGCACTCCTGAATCTTTAGGACCCTATTGGTCACAAACCCTTATCCTCCATCACTGAAGAATTTAAATAAAAGTTCATAGGGGAACTATAGAGTTTTCTGGAGGGTTACAGGCATTTCTGCCTCAGGTAATGATCTGGTCTCATGTTATTATTGCTCCCTGCTAAGCAGTTAATAAGAAGTATGCTCAAAATTATGGAAAGCATGAAAAGTTAACAGATTTATTTTTTTTGTCAGCTATATTTGAAAATTTCTTCTAGTATGCAAGTCCATTTTTACATGTAGCCTCTCCTCAAAGGTATGACTTAAGCTTCTTCCCTTCTCTCCCTGGTGCTTAATATCACCATTATTTGGTGATATTAAGCAACAGGGAGAGAAGGGAAGAAGCTTAAGTTTCTCCCCTCTCCTCATTTAGGTTGGGTTCTTTTCTGGCACCTGGTGCCTCCACCCAAGGTGTCTCCTCAGTGTGTCACATACAGGGGTAGTGTTACTTCAGCAAATTAATACTACTTCTAGCTGGGAAGGAATGTAAAAGCCATAACCAAGGTGAACAATAAAGTAAATAAAACAAAGCCCAGCAAAGAAATGGCTAACTATTAACTGTATAACAAATATGTTACTTTATTGGGCTCAGGAATATAGGATATGGGGAAGGAAAAGGAAATGAATACATTTACAAATAAATGAATCTCCCATTTCCCAAGACTAATCAGTCCTCCAAATCTCCAGGTCCCTCCTGGGCTCTTTCCCAAGGCACATGGTAGGCCAAAGTTCAGCATCTAGACGCAAAGGGTTTCAGCACTGTGGTGCTGACCAGCTTAAACTAGATTTCCCCTTGCTTTATTTCCATCCATGACTCCAATTACGCTCACTGGTTCCCTCATCTGGAATCCTCCTATAATCCCAGTTGGCTCTTGGTAGCCAGTTCAGGGTTGGATTTTGCACTCTCTCTGCTGGATGCTGGTCACTGCAGTGATGGAACTACCTTGGTCCATGCAGCTATCATCTCAGAGCAATACAAAAACTTCTTTTAGGGAGAGTGAGAGCTTAGTAGGGATTCTTGAACTATGCTGTTTTTCTCTCAGCTTCTGTTCCACAGTCAAAACTAAAAAAACCAAAACTCTCTTTCTCCTTTAAGTCAGGCCGTCCCCTCACTAGGGGCTATGAAACCATGGCTTGTTGTCATTGGTCCAGTGAATTGCTTGTCCAGATGATGGCATGCAGAAGTCTCCCTTATTGTTCTCAGAAGAAGTTTCTAGTTCTTTTTTCTCCATCCCTGGCTCCAAGCTTACTGGAAATTGAGGTTGGTTAGTTGTAGTCCTTTTGATAGGGCCCCCTAGAGACTCAGTTCAGAGGTTCAGAAGCTGGCAAGCTCCAAGCAGGGTTACATACAGAAGATGTATATATAAAGTGACAAAACTATGTGGGTATGAGTCTCTCTATGATGTTGACCAGGTCCTAGTTTATTTAACATTGGGTCCTTCCAATCTTCTCCAAGAAGTTTCTCTTTCACATGAGCTGTTTTACTAGCATGGACTCAGGCTTCCTGAAGCTGTGAATAAGATCTAGTGAGAACTGATGAGTCTTGCTTAAATAAGAATCCTAATGGCTGTGAGTTTCTCTTATGCGGTAGAAGTCAAACTCAATTATCTTTACATTCAACAATTCTGTGTCTAGTGGGACACTCTTTAGAACCTCTTCTAGGTGTCTCTCTTCATTTAGCTTCTTACATTTGAAATCTGGCTTAGTGAAGAAAGATGCAAAGAACCAGTCTGTCTCTAAGCATGGCTCTTTCTGCCTGGAAACAATACATATTTGCCAGCTGGTGTTAGGAGGGCAATCAGAAAATGACCAAATACAAGTCACAATTTTCAGTTGCCCAACAGCTTTGATTGTACCTTCCCATATATTTTATTGGGAAAATCCAGTTTTTTAATACAAATTTCTAAATTTACTTTCCCGTCCTCCAGAAATTAACCATTTTAATTCTTCTTATAAGCAAAAGGGTGATTTCATATAAGAATATAAACATAACCAAGTTACTTTAAAGAGACATCTGGGATTTTGGCTTGGCCTGCCTCTAAAAGTATCCTGAAATGATCTAGGATTACATTTTACTCCTTTCAAGCCAAATTTGCCATCTCCACTGATGTTGGGCAATACTTATGTGAATATTTCCACTGGACTCAATAGGATACATCCTGTTAATTATTATTACCAGTAGAAAATTTAATGTGAAGGCTGACATTTCATCCTTGTGAGTAAAAACATGCCACTGAAGATTATAATATACAGATTATTTATCTGAGATACCATAATTACTTTAAGTTAAATACACTTTTGAGCCAAGTAGGCCTTTGGGGGGAATTTTCAAATGATGCCCAATTAATTTGAGAGTATGGTGGCCCAGAAACAGTACAAAAGAGACAGGGCTCCATGGATGGCCTTGGCCTCTTGTGAATCTTTGAGCAACCATTTCTACTAGAATGGTAGAAAATTTTTTAACTGAACAGTTTTCCACTGGAAAAGGATGATTCAACATAATTAATACATTCTGCATGACAGCGTCAATTCTCGTGAAACTTTCAACAGCAGCCCAATAGGTTAATCTACCTTCTTGATTCCCTCAGCTCCCAGGCTCCCTAAGGTACCCAGCTCCTAGGACCCTGGGAGACAAGCAGCCCACCTGCCTGCACCTACTCAGCAGCTGACACACCAAAAACTTCTATTTCAGTTTCCCCAAACTGGAATTTTTTGGAATTTAATTTTCATGACAAATGTTGAGCATTTGCCTTTTCTATCCCAATTCAGAATGGTTCTTCTTCCCCACCCCACTGAGATGAAAATTCCATTTTCTGGCCAGCTCTAATTGCCATATACCATACTGCTGATAATGATCTGATCTTAGGAAATGTCTGGTGAAGGATGTCATGGAGTTTCTACTCCCAGAATCCCCTCTTGTAGGTCTTTCTATGGGAAGGAGAGATTGCACTTGTGCTCATTTAGGTGTAAGCTGCTGGGGAGTGAGCTTATCTAGTGAGCGGAGCAGGATGCTTGTGGTGGCAGTTCAAGTAATGACAATTGAAGATCAGGCACTGGTCCAAGGATGAAGCCGGATTCAGAGTGGAAGGGCCAAGGCCTAAGCCAAAGGATTAATCAATCCATAGGAATAGATGTACCTAAAGGCAGAAACTGAAGTCAGAACTCAGTATGTATTCCAGACAAATAGTCCATCTAGCCCAGTGTCCTGTCTTCCAATGGTGGCCAATGCCAGATGCTTCCGAGGGAATAAACTGAACAGGTAATTATAGAGTGATCCATCTCCCGTCGTCTTCTGCCATCTTTGCTAATAGTCATTGGTGGACCTATCTTCCATGAATGTATCTAATTCTTTTTTGAACCCAGTTATACTTTTGGCCTTCAGACCATCCCATGGCAATGAGTTCCAAGGGTTAGCAGTGTGTCGAATGAAGAAATACTTCTTTTTGTTTATTTTAAACTTACTGCCTATTAATTTAATTGGGTGAGTTTTGGTTCTTATGTTATGTGAAGGGGTAAATAACACTTCCTTATTCACTTTCTCAGTATAATTCATGATTTTATAGCCCTCTGTAATATCCTTCTTTAGTCATCTTTCTTCCAACTTGAAAAGTTAATGTCTCCTCATAGAGAAGTTGTTCCATACCCGTAGTCACTTTTGCTACCTTTCTTTGTACCTTTTCCAAATCTAATATATCGTTTTTGAGATAGGGTGACCAGAACTGCATGCAATATTCAAGGTGGGCATACCATGGATTTATTTACATAGTGCCATTTTGATATATTTAATCTTACTATAATCCCTTTCCTAATGGTTCCTACCATTGTGTTAGCTTTTTGACTGCTGCTACAGCATATAGGCTGGGGCTGGAGCAGAAAAAGGGCTGGGAACAAGGCACAAGAAATGGCTGGAGAAGAAATCAGAAGGCGCCGACTCTGTGGATGCTCCGGGGATAGAGCACCCACAGGGAAAATTGGTGGGTGCAGAGCCCAGCTCCCCTCCCAGCTCATCTCCACCTCCTCCCCTGAGTGCACTGCGTGCCTGCTTCCCTCCCCCGCCCCATCACATGCAGCATGAAACAGCTGTTTCACGCAGTTGGGAGAAAGAGGGGAAATGCAGAGTGCTCAGGGGAGGAGGTGGGGCTGGGGAGGGGATTTGGGGAAGGGGTCCAACAGAGGCAGGGAGTGAGCGGAATTGAGGCAGGGACTTTGGGGAAGGGGTTAAGTTGTGGCAGGGGCAGGCGTGAGCACCCTCCGGCGCTGAGGAAAGTTGGTGCTTATGATCAGAAGTGAGAGCAGGGTAAGCGAAGCTGCAGGCATGATACACATTGAGCAGCTGCTGTACTGCTGCTGCTGCAAGGTTTAAGTAGCAGACTGCTAGTTCGCCTGACCATTCAGGAAGCACTGTTTGAAGAGGGCTCTTTAGGCCCATCTGACTATGTTGGATTGCATGGCAATCAGGCTGGGAGTCAGCTATGCCCCTGACATTAGGGCTCAGTTCTGCATCTGTTAAAGTCAATGGCAAAACACCCATTGGCTTCGGTGCAAAATCAGGCCTCAAATGGATTTAAAAAGTTCCAGAGCATGAAGGTATGTAAGAAAGTTTTCAAACATTGACAAATGGCATGTTTAGATTAAAAATTAAACTGTAATAGGGCAATTAGTCCACATTATAGAGTAAGGGTCAACTCATTTCATATTATATGGCAATGCCATTTTTGATTGATAAGAAAGCAAATAAAGACTTTGAAGCTAGTGAGCTGGATTGCCCTGGACATCTTTTTAAAAGGTATGCTCTGGTTCAAACTGGAATTATTTTGGAGAAGTTCTATGGCCTGTGTTATACAGGAGGTCAGACTACATGATCATACTGGTCCTCTATGGCTTTATAAGTGATGAGTTTAGTTTTATCTGATTTAAAGACTAATTTAATCTGATTTCACACTCTTCAATTTTGTTCTTAAAACTGCAAAATTGATTTTTGGGGGGATTTATTGTGTGTACCGTCAGGACCAAATTTTCTGCTGGTGTAATTGGGAGAAGTGTCACTGGAGCCAATGGAGCTGTGTCTGTTTACACTAGATAATTCGGCCCACAAATGTCATTATAATTGCATGAATATTAGCACCCTTCTTTTCAATAGTGCCCTTAGATTTGAGGATATATTTAAAAACTAAGACTTATTCTCTTTATGCTTTTCAAGATTTCATGACGCATGACTCCACTGTTTGATTAGTCTTCCATTCTAGATTTAAAATCAACAGTTGACATGTTTATCTTTCCAATATTGGACTTCACCCCGCATGTCATTCAATTTTTGCAGATTGGTGAAGCGTACAGTCATATGCAAACAAAATAGTAATTCATATTTATGACTAAAATAAACAATTATCTGCCTATAATTTCCAGTAATCTGCTTTTATGAGTAAACATCCACTTCTAAAAAAACCCACCTTCTTAGAAAGAGAACATACTTCCTTACTGCACAGAAAGCCCAAAGTCCTCTAACAATAACATCACCTCTTCATTTGTATTTCAATTTGCTCTCTTGTAACTGTTTAAGTCTGCAAATATACATTTGCACTCTATAAAGTGGGTGATGATTCTTTCCTAAAGTCTGGCTAGTGGGCAGGCTGGAATCCAATGTTGCAAAAATAAAAGATGTTTAATCAACACAGTTAACCTATTTTGCCTGCATTGTCACAGGCAGGGAGGCCTGCTCCATGGCTAAAGAAACCATGTAGAGTTACTTTGGGCTTGTCTACATTTAGTTTTCTCAAAAAACTGCTCTTAAGAACAAGTATGAGTAAAAGAATATGTGCCTGTACAGTAAGATATGAGTATGAAAAAATATCAGGGGGCAACGGTGTTAGTCTGTATCCACAAAAATGAATCTGATGGTATCTTAAAGATGAATAGATTTATTTGGGCATAAGCTTTTGTGGGTAAAAAATCCACTTCTTCAGATACAGTATGAAAAAGATTTATGAATGAGAAGATGAAGTTACAGTAGACTCTCGATTATCCAGGATGATAGGGAAAAAATTAATCCTGGTTAATAAAATCCTGAATAATCACCATCCATAGGAAATATGGGGAGGAGGGGTTGGTTCACCAGCCACCCTGCACCGAGGGGAAGGGGTATTGGTTCACTGGTTGCCCTACGCCCTGGTGGTTTGGGGGTTTTTTGTGCTTGAGCCAGAGCCGGCCCTGCGAGTTACGCGTATTTTTTTTGACATCCTGGTTAAGCCACAACCAGGTTAACCTGATCCTGGATAATCGAGAGTCTACTATATCTGTTTCAAGCACAGCATTCTATATTTAAACAAACAAAAAAAAGTCTACGTTAGTCTTCGAATGCTGAGTACTACTTTTGAAATTACAGCACTGAACTTAATTATCCTATATTATAATTCAGTTTTGATTGATCCTTAAAGTGAGTTCAATTTATTTCAGAAAAAATATATAAACCTTTTAGGCAGAAAGATGATTCAATTTAAAGTGCAATTTTAATAATTAAAAAAGCCTCAGTCTCATATTTATCTTAAATATTCTTTCCATAATTTATCCCTTACAAATATTATTCTTTTAAATATTGCAACTCTTTTATGGTTTCTATTTGGAGATAATTACTAGAGCATAGTGTTTGCCATGCTGTATTAAGGGTTAGTTCCATTTTTACAAATGCCATTTTTCATGAGTTTGTAGCTCTCCTGTTTTAATCCACATTGGATTCAAATATATTGTGGAAGTATTTTGAGCGTTTTGTGTCTTTGTAGGACTGTTGATTTTTCCTATGGTTTTCTAAATATTGCTTAATTAACTTAGAAAATGCAGTTTCCTTGCGTGCATTGTAACCAGCCTGTATAGTGTTTTTATCTATGTGGCAAAAACGTATGCTTCCTATGTCTGTGGAACTAGCTGTCCCAGGAGATTAGACTGAGTCTTGTCTCTATCATCTTCCAAGCATCTAAAGGATCCACTTCTTCACAAAGGTGTTTTCTTTCCTAAAAGATGGTCAAGCCCCCGACTCCTTAATTTATAGTCCCATATTTCTGGTAAGAAACTCTCTGGGCAGGGAAAGTGAAAAGCTGGGCTTCTATTAGAGGCCATCTCATGTATTGCGCAAGACAATTATATGTAAGGGTGCCTCGATATTATAGTATTGGGCATTTCAGAAATGCATGTAATGAATGAATTCTGGATATGGCCCATAATTGGACAGGCAAAACAATTCAGAAATATATCTAGATGACCTGGGTTGCAAAGTGGTTCAAATTTTTTAGTATTACCTAATTAGAATGGTTTAATAGAAGAGTAGAATTGTTTTAAAATAATTCTTATGATCTTTTGAGTTTGTCCTTTTGCTGTCTTTGCAGACACATTTTTGTCAGTTGATTGGATGGAGCCTGCCACTGTTTAAGGAAGCTCTGCATTGACATCAACTTTTACCATATATAGCAGCCACTGTGTCCATAGTTCAGTGCCCACGAAGTTTAGCTTCTGATGAACAGAACACTAACTTTTTGCTACATTTCTCCTTTCAACTGAACAGGTTTGCTCTAGCATAATTAGACTTAAAGCAACAGAGTTAAAATGTTTAAAGAGATTTTTAGCTTTGATTTGAATCAAAATGTAAAAGGAAAACTGGCTCCTAATTTTAATCCACTCTATCCTGGATTTAAATTTTAAAAAGACACTGAACTTTAAAGAAAATAAGGTGGTTGTCCAGGGCAGTAAATGCAGAGCAGGCATCAGCCTTCTCTGATAAATACTCAGTCGTAACAGAATAGTCATAATGTCATCCAGGCAATAGACTGGGAGACTTGAGCACTGCAACCTCTTCTCTTGATTTTTGTCAGTCTATCAGGGTCATGTCAGCAACAGAGTCTGCTCCACTTCATGACATATTTATGACACCTGGAGCTGAATTTCTCACAGACATTTATTATTTTTATAATATTCTGCAGGCAGTGAGTTTTGAACAGAAGTAACTGTTTAAAAATGTTGTTGCATATTCATGGATGTGCTCTTCTAGGCCTGTGACTACCCCCTTTCCTGGGTATTATTGTCAGAGATTCTTTCAGAGAAAGTCACAACAAAGAAGGACCTCTTTTTAACATTCTAACAGTTGTACATACAAGGCAAATTGCTAATAAATAAAATGATCTGTTTTCTTTTTAAAGCATTCCACTGTTCACTGGCAGATGGTAGCTCTCCACTATGATAGTCAAGATTAATTTGGAATCAGAGGGGTAGCCGTGTTAGTCTGGAATAGCAGAAGTGACAAAGAGTCCTGTGGCACCTTAAAGACTAACTAAAGTTTTAGAGCATAAGCATAATACCCACAGTGGGTATTAGCCCACGAAAGCTTATGCTCTAAAACTTTAGTTAGTCTTTAAGGTGCCACAGGACTCTTTGTCACTTCTAAGATTAATCTGGGTTTTGTGGAATGTTATGTTTAACGTCAAGGTGAAGGCGACAATTGTAAGGTTTTTGAAGAATGTGGGAATGAAAATGGACTTCAACGGACAAGAAGTTTGTGTGTGAAAACTCTTTCAGTCATTTATGAGTTATAGGGGGATGGGGAAAAATATACACTTTTCCCACTTGAAGTACATTTTAAAACAATTTTGCTTATTCAGCTCTCTCAGTGACTTCAGTGGGAGCAGAGAAAGGCCAGAGGCAGGCAATACTAACAGCAGGTCAAAGGCCTGATTCTGAGAAGTTCTGGACACTTGTTGATTTTTGTTACTACACAAACGTATGGTTTTCTCTTGGTGAATGATGACTAGTGGAGTGATTTAGAGAGATGATATGTTGGAGACATGCTCCTGTTCTTTTGTTCCCCAGAACCTCAGTGAATGCAACAACAACAAAAAAAATCTTTAGCTTCCCACCTCAAAACCATGCACATATACTTAGGGTGAAATCCTGTCTTCAGTGAAGTCAGGAGGAGTTTTGCCATTGGCTTCAAGTGGAGCCAGGACTTCATCTCAAGCAGTGATGGGTCTGATAAGCATTTGGATGAAGGTCTCCAAGTAAAAAGAGAGTCAGTGGAATACTGTACATACATCTTTTGTGCACCAGAGTATGATTTCATCTCCTTCATTTCCTGCAGTTCTGGTTGCACTTCTCTGTCAATATTTTTACTTACTGAGGTCCTTTTAAAAAAACATTTATAAAACAAAAATGCAAAGATTATATAGAAAAACTATATTAATGGAATGTAAAGACTGAGATTTCAACCACACAAATAATGAAATTCAGAATTACAGTTCCCAAAGGAGCGTTAGCTCTGTCCCCTTGCACGCATCTATTACAACAGAGCAAAAGTTTGCAAACTGTGGTCTATGGGCCACTTGCAGTGGTCTGTAGACAGCTGGTGTTGGCCCTTTTTATTCCCCATTGTTAAACTGCATTAAAAGACAATGGAAAATACATTAAATATTTCCCTATCATCACAGTTTCTATGTCAGCAATTACAGCAGTTGCCATAGGGATGCTTCATGATCATGAATGGGAAAGGAAGTGGTCCACAAATTTGCAAATGAGAAGGAATATCATCTATAAGATAATCCTTGTATAAAAATGGGGTCCCACCCTGTGAAATATGAGAACCCCTGCGATATACACACGACCACAAAACTCTGAGCAGCATGAGACACTGTTCAGCAAGTTATATAATGGAAAACCACATCACGTTTCCCCCTGAGCATTTGTTTTGCCTATAGGTTAAGTGATCACATAATAAAATCCTTAGTGAATTTCATATGTGCATGGGGATAGGATGATTCTGACTGTGAGAAACTTATCTATGAATTTCTTGACTTCTTAGACAATTAAAATGTTCATTTTAATGTTGCAATAATGTCATTTTTAGATATAAAATTATATTTACTATTATTCTACCTGCCTTGAAAAGGATTGAAAAGTTTCCTAGTTACAGTGCAATCTCCAAAAGAATTTCTGTATCAGCTGATAAAATAACATTTAATCACTACCGTAGCACACATCAGACAATACCTCTTGGCCTCCTACCACAAAAGTACATTATCTAAGAAGAGGACTAGTTTTCTTCTTTGTGTAACTGTGAGAATAAATAAAACCAACAATAAACCAAACAAATCCTGGTCAGAAAGCTGAGCTAAGCTGATCCTGTCCAGACTCTTTAAATATATTTGAATACAAATCCATGGATAAAAGTTTCAAAAGTTAACTCAGAATGTTTTTGGGTAGAAAATGGTGTCTCCAATCTTTTCAGTAATGACAGTGACTGTGGAGACCAAATTGAAGAATTGTAGACTGGGTTACAAGGAAAAAAATCTTTTAATCTCCTCTTATTTAATTTTATAAAATATTTTCTTTACTGCTTAATTTTTTTCTGTTGTAATATAAATCAAACAGTTGACCTACTTATTAGAATAGGCAGATGTATCTATCTAGAAAGACATACGTTAAGGACCAAAATGAAACCTAGTATATGTGGATGCAACTCCATTGACTTCAATACAATTGTATCAGGGCTGCATTTGGCCCTTAATATTTAAACACTTCACATGAACCATTGGCTCTATGCCACTAAAGGATTGTGATAGTTTTTAAATTTACTGTGCCCTACATACTGCATATGAGTGATGGCATTTCAATTAATGGAAAATAGTTCCTCCCTTTTCCTCCTAAAAGTTCATTGTCAGCCTTCTTAAAATTAGTTTTATAAGGGTTTTTTTTTATTTCAATATTTTATAATGCTCTCTTAGAAGCAGGAAACTAAAACATTCTCTCTTTTTTTTTTTGCAACCAGTCTTGACTTTTCTATGCTATTTGGGTTTTGTGAGATAGAACATAATTTGACAAAGAATTGGACTGAGGAGGTGACAAAATAATTTCACAGAAGTCAAAAAGATCTCAACTAGAAATGACATTTGATCCTATCACTATTTTTGTCCATACCAAACTAGTGACTTAGGCATTGAAAGAGTATATATCCAATTACCAATTCTGCGAACCATCCATTCCCTTAGAATAAATATAACTTATTCATAATTGTAAATACTGATGAATAAATTTCTAGTATCAGAGAGCATTCAACTATTGGTCATGGATTAATAATATGGTTGATTACCATTTTATATATTGATCCAAATTTTACCAACCTTATGGTTCCTCTGAACATGAATACTCTATGAGTAACTCCATTGGATTCTATTTGTGGAGTAAGATCTAACTCAGTGAGAGTAAGGGTGGCAGAATCATTATTTATTATTTGTATTTTCAGTGGAACCTAGAAGCCTGGCACCTCTTTGTTGTACGTACACACATATAACAGAAAGAAGGAAAGAGATTACAGTTTAAAATTGAAGCCGATAATTTGTTCTTGCACAAAGTACATGCCTTTGGATTGTCTTCTGTGGATACGTAGGTTCTCTCTGATGTTACAGCCACAATACCATACCTATTGCTTATATTTGTTAAGCCCTATAGACAAAGGCTGAGGAATGTATAGTGAGAAGTATTCCCTGCATTGATGCAGAAAACATGGAAACACCACATTTTTAATTGTGGGAGTTTCTAGGTGAGAAGTAACTATATTAGGACTTGGATAACTTGTACTTATTCCCCCCCCCGCAGGCCCCCCCCCCCCCCCACTGGGGACAAAAGTGTTAAAACAAAGAAAAGAAAGTTAAATAAAATGTGGTGGCATATGTCATCCATGAAACAGTTAAGATGCTATCATACCCACATGATCAGCCAATGATAGTTTGTTTCTGACATTTTTCACCTGATATGTTGCTGGCATGGGTGGAATATATATGGACCCAGAAAGAACTGGAATTCTGTTTTTCCTCTTTGTGACGATGAATTAAATCTCTTAATAAAATCTGCTGAATTTCCAACAGCCCTCCAGACACAAATACAGTAGTACCCCTATTTTATGAACTAATTAGGGATTGAAGAGTTCATAGAATTAAACATCTCAAAATTACAGTAGGTATGGTGCATACATTAATTATTCATCAGTAGTGCACATAATGAATGGTAACAAATATATACAGTGTCTATTACAATCTTTCAGATGGATTGCACTGTGTTGTACTGTACATATATACTGTGCTGTAGTGTTCCTGTAATCACTGGTGAAAGAAAGAAACACCAGGCAGACTTTGCAGGGAATGAGCTGAGGGGCAGCTCTTGTACTA
The DNA here is from genome assembly GCA_007922305.1 of Dermatemys mawii. Classification (NCBI taxonomy): domain Eukaryota; kingdom Metazoa; phylum Chordata; order Testudines; family Dermatemydidae; genus Dermatemys; species Dermatemys mawii. Next base: position 12,815,762 of record ML677339.1, on the reverse strand, counting down.
TATAGCCATATGAAAAGCATTTTTAGTATTCCAGAAGTCTGTTTTAGGACTGAATAAGTTCTCTTATATGCTTCATTATGATTATTTTGGCAATCATTTACCAGATTGCCATATGGTGCCAACAAATAAATCTTAAGTAGATATCCACTGTCCCCTACAACAGACATAAACACTTATTAATTATATCTAATTAAGCCAATAGCATGCATATTGGAAACAACTGCTGACCAATTAGCTAACCAAATTGCTATGGCCAAGTTTTCAGCATTTGTCAGATTGCTGATATCTCAAAGACACATGTATCAAGAGAAGAGCCAGAATAATTTGTGAAGACATTTTGAAAATATTTTTAGCATCAGACTTCATGTTCATAGGACACATAAGTCTGATTCCCTCCATTGTGTAAAAGCTAATAAAGATTATGGTGCAGAGATAAATAGAGGTAGCACAAAACTTACCACTCTGCCACAAAGTGGTTGCCTCTGCATAGGAAGAGTGGGTGTGGAAGATGAGTTATGTCAGTGCAATCCCATGGAAAGCCACCACTTATTCCAACTGTTCTTCTCCATACAACCCTCCTCCCACAGAAAGGATGGCAGGGCAAACACTGTCTGCTCGTTCCCAGGGGTGAATAAAGCTAGCACAGGAGTTTGCAATTTGCCCTAGCAAGGAGTGACTCATATTCTATAATTCCTATGATGCCTCACACTTTGGTGTCACCATGGAAATATGTAGTCAATAGGGCTCACAACACAAAGAAAAACAGAACGAATAAGAGCCAAAGTTTCCTTCACTTTCAGATTAGCTGAAGGAATTACATAACTACTCCAGAAAAAAAGGAATATATATAAGAATATTACTTACATTATCACTGCAGGGTCCCATTTAAACCCCATTGAAGTTAATGAGAGGCTCTCCATTTGATTTCAATGGGCATTGGATCAACTCCTTATTTTGTCCAGTATAGGATGGTTTGGAAAGTATATGAGCTGACTTTCAGTTTACTTTTATCTTGTCATCACCCACAACAGGCCTTTGTGTGGTAACTGTTTCATGTGTTGTATATTGTGCATGTACTTACTTGACATAGGACTGCCTTAAATTAAATATCCTAGACTACTCACTTGCCAATGCCATTATCTCTGAACACAACATTGGATTGTCCCTTCCTTTCTCTCCTACCCTAGCAAATTTTAGTTACTGTGTTTATGTTGTGCGTTCCTTTCTTCCACCAATGTAAATATAACAAATTCCAAAAAAAATATCTGTATAGTTTAGGCCAAATATTGAATACAAATGAACCCAGACACATCATTATAACATACATGTAGTCAGATGCATAGACAATTACAATCTTCTAGGGTTTCCCCCAGCACATCTGTGAAGTCTTGGTAAGGAATATTTTTATTTTCATTTTCTGTACTTACTCCTACTCTGATATTGAAATAGAGATACTACTACTGTTGCTGCACCAAGTGTTATAGAAAAGTAGACAAAATCCTGCAATTTCACTTAACAGAAGACAAAGACTTTTTAACTAAGAACTCTATAAACACCACTTTTACCCACTTCTTATGGTCTTTATCAAATAGCTCAATTGTAAAACAAGTGTCTAATAGTTAAGTTTTTACTTATAGATTCAAAGTTTCAGCTTTATTCTTATTTAAATGAGTGGAATATCAGGATGCAACTGGTACATTCAGCCACATTATTATGCATTAGCTGGCTGTTTTATAGCTAATTTCCATATCAGAATAAGTCAATTAACAATGCTAGAAGGTGATGATAAACATTAAGCTTTAGAGTTAACACCCCATTGATATAAAGCCCATTTTATAATATATATTTCTTCTAAAATTTGGCTCTAATACAAGATGTGTTACTATGCAAAAATGACACTTTCTTATTCCAGAGACTTCCTGTGGTTACGCCTACCATTTGTTACAAGTATTTCAGCTTCACTGGTGACAACAAAGGTAGAAGTTCTAATGTAGACAATGTTATGTTCAGTGCTTATTCAGCAATTAAGATGCTTGCAAGGGCTATGCTGTAAATGGCTTCCAGTTCCAACAGATGAATAACAAGAACTTCACAGTACCCTGCTTGCATTCAAAAGGCACACTCCCCCAATAACACAGACAGGATATCAGCATTCACCAGCATTTTTAGTCTGGTGTCATCTGCACCTGCCCTCATCAATGCTTTTCAACTTGGTGGTAAAAGACACCTGTGCTCTGGCTTCATGAGCACTAACACCAATCACTGGAGCTGATATAACTATCAGTGAGAGTGAAACAGACATAAATTTTTCATGTCAAAATGACTTTTTGCTTCAAATATAAGTTAATTTATTAAAAAAAGCAAAAAAATTAAAAGTTGAAATTGAAACTATCAAAACAAAAACATTCTGATTGACTCAATTTTTTTTTTTTTTTTTGGTTCACAAAAGTTTAAGACTGTTTTTTCAGCCTAATTAGGGAGGGAAATAAGTTCATAATCTCTAAAATTCTTTCAAGATAGGAAAACTGTTGCCCATCCAGCTCTAGCTTGCAGTCACTCTCTCCTCCAAAGCCCTTTAAATCCTTTCCTTGAGACAAATATTCCTCAAGGTGACCATTATCCTTCTTTAAGCTCTTACATCTCCAAATTGCTTTGTCAACCTTCTCGCTTCATAATGTTGCATTTGGAATATATGAGGGGCATGGTTGAGTGAATACAGTACAAGGAGCCAGGAACACCTAAATTCTAACCCTGGTTCTACTCCAGTGTTATCTTGAGAAGGCTGCTTTAACTCCCTCTGTAGTTCAGTTTCTTCACCTTTCAAATGAGTAATACTACTTCCTCACTGATGATTGTAAGGGTTAATTAGTTAAGGTCATTACTCCCTTTTAAAGATGTAAAGCACATATGAGAGCTAAGTATGATTACTAATCTGTCTGTACTATACATGCAAATAATATGGAGCTAATAAAACCTAATTCTGCAAACCATTAATCATGAAAGCAGTATAACTGACTTCAGTAGGACTATTCATGTGAGTAGGAACTTCTCAAATAAGTAATCTTGTAGGATCAGACTGATAGATTTAAAATAAAAAGATTATCTGTTTGTAATTAATTTTTCTTTATCAAATATACAGGACTATGTCTGTAATCACCCACAAAGTATGTTATTTTTAAATGTTTAGGGAAGCAGACAGGAAAAGTCTGATTGTGGCTTTTATACATAAAATGCCAGTTTGTATGATAAAGCAGTAATCTTATTTTATAATCCATCAATTTATTATTTGGCATGCAATGATACAGAGAGCCACGGAGAGAGATAATCAAGAACCTAGTCTGACACTACAACCTTGATTACTGTGGCTGGAACAGCTTTCTGAAGAGGATTATGTTGAACATAGGCTTTCTGTTAACAATCACTTTCAGCCAATCAGTTAACCATTTTTCACCTAGCCTAGGTAGGAAGGTCAGATACATGACTTCTAAGACTGGGTGTTATACAAGGAGGTGCATAATGAGATATGCATCCTCTCTCTGTAAAGACATTTTTACTGTCTTAATACATTTCCAGATCAGGTTAAGGAAAGACAGATTTAGCACTTTACGTAATGTGCTCTTCTGTTCATTACAGTTTAGGTAACAGAGAGAAATCCTTGACTGATAAAGATCAGTTTCCAAAAGTAATATTTTGAATAAGACTTCTGTGGGAGTGAAGTTGTCAGAAGCTAGAATGTATTAAAGAAAAACTGAGGACCTTTTCCATGAAGCACATGGCAATTCACATAGTAAATCTATGATAAAACTGATGAAATTCAATAATATTTATTGTGAGAATGAAATGTATCATTTTAATGCATTAAAAATTCTGAGACAACTGTTTTGTTTTGATTTGACACTTTATTTTTAAAAGTCAGCTCTCACATATTTGTATCTTGCACTGAGAAAGCACTTCTCTTCTATTCCTATGGTTTATTTATTTATTTTTAAACCACGCTCTTCACTTCTATTGTAAGTCACAGAATGGGATAATGGCCTAGATCCTTTCTCAGGGCTGGGTTTTGGTAGCTTTCCACCACACTTTCAGACAATAGTGTGAAAAAAAAAATATCGCTAATTTTTCTCCTACAAAAAAAATCTTAACATGACATCAGCAACAGAAGACACATTATGGGCCAAATACCATAAACTCTAACTCACGTGTGTAGTATCAACTCATGCAAGTAAGTAGTCCCACTATAACCTCTGGAACTATTACATGTGTTATAGTAACTAGGACCGCTTGCCTGAGTGAAGAATTGCATGCTTGGACCCTGTCTTTGCACTGATTTGATAAGCACTACACGGAATTTAAAATATTTTTGACAAACAGAGTGACACTGACAGCCTTCACTGTGTTTAAGCAAGGTCATATGTGTATTCCTCAACACAACCAAATACTCTAAACATGCAGTACAAGCTGCAGGTAATTTGCCTTAGAGATGTTATTGGAAACTACTAATCTTTATACATTTTAACTGAACTACATTCTTGGTATAGGGGATTAATAGTTGAATAGGTTGCAGACTTTGTGAAACAAGATGGCTGTTTAATGGTTTAGTTTGGTCAGATTTTGAAAATATATGAGGACATGAAGCACTGCTATTTTATAGGCTTCTTTTCCAATTTGTGGTATTAGGGGTGCTTTTTAAAAAAAATAATGCAATATGCCTTTTTAATATTTGAAGTGCAGCACACTGCTAGGAACTAGATACTTTCCTGCTTGAAGAAAACAAACAAATGCTTTTTACAATGTTTCATTCAAACAGGTTTTTACTGTTCACCTGATGGCTCCAAATCCTTGAATGCTGCAGCATCAGCTAGCCATGAATTTAAGATGTTTCATACACACTTAGAGATCAGATTGGGCAGGAGAGGGGGTACAGATTTTTTATTAATAGTATGAGCACTCAGCTCTGTTGGAAGCTGCTCAATCTTCTAAAAGTATCTAGGGCCAGATTTGTAAAGGTATTTAGCCACCTAAAGATACAAATAGGCACAAAGTGAGGTTTTCAAAAACACTTAGGGCCTAATTCCCATTGATTTCTAACTGCATATTTAAGCACCTAAATATCTTTTAAAATTTGGCCCTTACCTCCTAGTGGGCATGCTTGAAGGTTTCTAAATGCATTAAAATAATCTCAACCAAACTGGCACTATATTATATCCTTAGCATACTAGAGACATGATACCAGTCCAACAGAAGCTAAAGCGCTCAAGTATTACTACTCAGGTAAGCCCCTGGATTCAGTGTGCCAGATCTCATGGAGGTCATTGTACTCAATGATACAGACAAGGGAGAGCTAAGTAGGAAAGATAAATAAATTTTGCAACTTGGCTCTGGATGTTCAGTACTGACCTGGGAAGCGTATTTGATATGCAATGGTATGATTCAGGTGACTCTCTCAATTACTTTGGCTTTAACCTTCTTAAGTACATTTTACTATCTATTTCTGATATAAACAGAGGCCCTCACAGTTGGAGTTTATGTTTTAATTACTCATTGCAAAATTATAGTGTTTGCATTTGGAAACTACATATTTGGTGACCTTAGAAAGGGTGTTTGTTTTTTTTGCTATGACAATGCTGGATCTCAACTAAAACACCCAACAAAACTCAGACATTCAGATCGGAAGGGAGAGTCTGTATTTAAGTTCAAAATGCTTTAAATAAGGGGTATTTTTGTATTTGGGGGTTGGTTATTTTTGGTCTCTCCTGGGATGTTAGGTTAATACTAATACTGGTTTTTACACCACAGTAGTTGCACATGGCATTTTACAGAAAACATAAAAAGACAAAGTTTCTGTTTCAAAGAGTTTATACTGTATCTCATGTAAATATGATACCATAGTTCCAAAATAAGTTGGGATCAATCCGAATTTTAGGAGATGCCCAAATTTCAGAAGTACAAAGATGACTGGAATCTGGACCAATTAACAGTTATGGGGGGAAAAAAACCAAAATGATATGTTCACTTTATCAAATAGTTAACATAAAAAAACGTTTTTTCATGGTTTCCCGTGTGCCCAAAAGAGTAACAGCTCTTTATTGGGAAGGCATGTTCATTATTCATCTCCTTGCAAGACTCCTAGGGATGATGATGTGGCTCCTGATGGATAAAAGACCTAAAGATTTGGTTTAGTTCTCCTCTATTCTAGTTCTTATCATCATATTCTCATCACCATAGTATCTGAGGGCTAGATACAGAAAGGGATTTAAGCAGGTAGGTACAAAATTTAAATCCTCAAAACCCATGCTCAGCAGCTGCCTAATGCTGCAGTTTTCTAAAGTTCCGAGACACCTAAGTTTCTGCTGACGAAGTCTGGTAGACCCCTAAATTTCTGCCACTGTACATGCGCAAATCTGCCCGAGCTTCATACCACCAAGCTGCTGTAAACCCCTGTAAAATTCTCAGACTAGGCATTCATTCACCTATGTTGCCTCCAGGACCAATTCAGTAGGACTCCATAGAGGCTACCTAAGAGCACACCAGATCAGGCCCTGCACAAAACACATTATACATAGTGACCTAGGGTTAGGGCACTCACCCAGGATCTGGGACTCCAAGATCTGGGACGCACCCAGGATCTGGGGCTCCATCCCCACTGCCTAATTCAGAGCAGGGATTTAAACCCATGTGTCTTGGTTGATGTCCTAACAACACCTGGGCTATGAGATATTCTGGGGTGAGTTGATACCAGTTTTGCCTGTTGAACCTGTTCTGCTCTGTTTAAAATACTTAAATAATGAAAGGAGAAGACACTCAAACCCATGTCTGACAAGTGTTCTAACCACCAAGTTATAGAGCAGGGGGTCTCAAACTCAAATGACCACAAGGGCCACATGAGGACTAGTGCATTGACCTGAGGGCCGTATCACTGACACCCCTCTCGCTGCCCCTGTCCCCGCACCCACACCGTCCCTTCCATGAGGCCCCGCCCCTGCCCTGCCTCTTCCCACACCTTCCTTGCCCCATTCCAACCCCTTCCCCGAAGTCCCCACCCCAACACTGCCCCCTTCTCTGTCCCCAAGGGGTGCAGGGTGTGGCAGGGGGTTCAGGGCAGGGAGTTGGTGTGTGGGGTGCAAGAGGGGTGAAGGATGCAGCAGGGGGTCAGGGTAAAGCAGGTGGCTTAGGGCAGAGGACTCTCTGTGGGGTGTGGCAGGAGGCTCAGGGCAGGAAGTTGGGATGCAGGAGGGGTTCAGGGGACAAGCTCCAGCCTGGCACTGCTTACATAGAGTAGCTCCGGACCTGTGCCGCTTTGCTCCAGGAAGCTGCTGCAACCAGTCCCTGCAGCCCCTGGGGATGGAGGATGGGGGCTCAGGGCTCCAGGCACGTGCTGCTCTTGCATTCCTCCAGGTACCTCCCACAAAGATCCCATTGGCCACGGTTCCCTGTTCCTGGCCAATGGGAGATGCGGGGGCCGGTGCCTGGAGGGAGGCAATGTAGGAGCCCTCCGGCTCCTTCCCCTCCCACCTTGCCCCAGCCGAAGGGACATGCTGCGGCCACTTCAGAAAGCGGCGCAGGGCTCGCAGAGCCCCAGAGGACCTAGAGATAGGCAGAGGGGCCGGGAGTGGGCATCGGAGGGGGGTCCAGGGAGCTTGGAGGGCCGCACACAAAAGTCCCCCAGGCCACATGTTTGAGACCCCTGTTATAGAGTCACTCTCACTCACTCTAGAATACTTACTAGATATTCACTGTCCTAGAGTAAGAAGGATGGAGTATGCATCCCTACCCACTGAATCTTGCATCCAGAATTTCAGTGTTGTGATTCTGAAAGGTGACAAAGAGACCTAACTCCAGAATTCCCTTAGGTGACAACAGTTGAAAGTACGTCATGTTCTGGTATAGTTTTTATATCTTCTTAGACAGACTGGGCAGCTATTCTTACCTGGTTCTCCGTCCAGTGTGGTCAGGGAAAACACTACAGTTGTGTTGTCTATAGCATTCAGCACTCTCATATACAGGTGGTATATTTTATATAACAGAAGGAGAAAGCATTACCTCTTGAAAGAAGTTTGTCGTGGGTTCCCTTTTATTCAGGGAATCCTAAGGGTCAAAGCCAAACCAGCTAGAGTGAATCCCAGGCTGTCTAGACTGGAAGAAGGTGACAAAATGAATATTTACCAAAACCTCTAAGGCCCTTAACACATTTACTGGAGCTGAGATATGGAGTCTTAGGAGCTCTAATTAATACTGCAATTAAGATATTGGCTAAGTAGATACGTATTTTTGCTCCCAGAGACCTGAGAACTGAGTTATATATCTTATAACCATGATAAATAACTTTGGATCAACATAGAAGCCAGGCCATAATCCTGAAGTAGTACAATACTCCTTTCTATGAGAATTTTAGGATTTGTTTGTCATTTGTATGAATGAGAATGCTGAGGAAGGTTTTACTTGTCTGTTTCTACCAGGAAATCCTTTATATTTACACTAACTTTTAAGTCTTTCAAAGTGTCTAGGTGAAGCACTAGATGTTCATGACAAATATAGGCATCTTAATTATAGAAATAAACGGTAAATTCCATTAAACTCAAGGGCTGCAAATATGGAGCTCATCCATTTTGTTGAAATGTTTATATGCTATACCACTTCTGTTATACTAGGCTTTCCTGGATCTTCTCATCTATCACCAGGGAGGTCTCACTGTCTATGTTTATGATGGCATATGTTGCTCCATACCTGCCTAGTGTTGGTTTCTAGTCATCATCCAGAATCAGAGCACAATGTCTGGAAGGCCATATGGTTGGCTATGAGAAGATCATCACCTCAAAACTGTCTGCAAGGCACAATGTCTAGAAGGCCATATGGTTGCCTATAAGAAGATCATCACCTCAAAACTGTCTGCAAGACTACGGCCAAGCCATCATCAGGCCAACGGGCCAAAACCAAAGTGCAATAAGACATCTTCCAAGGCTGACACTTCATCTCTTCTAAAAATCCAAAAGGCAGACGGAATCAGTGGTTGTTGTTACTCAGCAAAAATCAAGATTGAGAACTCCTTCAGATGGCTCCACTTTGATGTGTCAGGTGAAAAACTTCATCCATGACTGGAAAATAAATCCTTTATATACTGAAAGGGATTTCAAACATTCAGCCTGCAGTACACTTGGCTATCCCTTGACATCATCCTAAAGGCTCAGGTGATTACCCAGTACTAGAATGTTAATGTGGCATTATACTGTGAAGTAGAAATGCCTTACACATCTCCCTAATACCTTTTGATTGCATTATATTTCAAAGGAATTTTCTTTTGGTGCATTCTTTGAAGTCCTGACACCAAAGTACTGTAGGTCCGTTATGAGGCTATATTAATGTTCATTATATAGGACTAAGAAGAGAGTAGTTTAATTGCAGCTTCAGTACTTAAAAGACCCCTTTGATTTAAGTTCAAGGTGAGACTATGTGTTTGTACAATACCTTGGTGAAATAGTCCTGGGTGTCCATTAGAGGTTACAGGCCATATCTTCAGTGCAATCTGTAATCAGATATGAAGTTGAGGGTTCTGGCAAAGAATCTTGTGATAATAGATAATTGAGGTCCACAGGAGGTATTCAGTTTGTAGCTAAGTAATTCTGCACCAGTGGCACAGTTGTTGGTTCTCATGGGCTCAGCATAACCAGATGCAACCTCATGACTTTGACGGAGTTTCATTTTGAAATTCTGTATACGCTTAAAACTTGGTATGTGTATGTTTGCATGCACTTACCTGAACTAAATGTTCACACAAACAACTACAAAGCAAAATGGTGAAGTTTTACACTACTCTTCCCAAGACTCCTTAAATAGTGGTTCACAAATGCTACTATTTTGTGGACCACTTCTTAAGAGAGATTCCTCATTGGATCATCTCTCCTCCCAGGATCCCAACACTGTACAATCCCTAAAGCCTTTTCTGTCTATTCTCATGGTCTAGAATCTATAACTGGAGAAGCACTGCCTTCATAACATTGCTTTTATTGTTCCGGTGATATGTAGAAAGTAGGGATGAATACATTTTCTTTGGGTGATTTTTAATGAAGACCTGTCTATAAGGATTAAGCAAACCATGATTGGCTCCATTTCAAAAATACAATTGAATTCCAAAGAGTAACCTTTTACCTTCTGTCAATGTCAAAGGACTCTTCTTGAGGACTTCTACTCATCCATTCACTTTTAGATCCACATAACAGTAATTTACAGTTCCTTACCACTCTGCGTCACATGTTCCTTGTTGAATTGTGCGCTTCCTGCATACTTCAAATGTTGTCAGAGGGACAACAATAAGAGGACTGTTGTTGAAACCACATGGTTTCTATCACACAGGAGGGGGAAAAATAAGGTCAGTGTGGGCTTGAACAGTTCTTAAGGTTTAGCCTGCTTGAATTATGTTATGCTTGTGAAAGTTAAGCAGATGAGAAACACATTAAATAAGATGACAGAATTTAGATTATACTCCCCCACAATACCCTTTTCTGGTCTTTAGCTCAGTGGATGGATTTTCTTCCCCCCCACACTCTTTTTTTTTTTTTCAATTTGTTAAGATGCTGAAATCTGCTTTGTGTGATTTATGAAGGAACTTGAAGCGATTAGTTTCACAGTGCATGAAAATTCCTCAGGTTCAGAGGGATGTCCAATCTGTTACACCGTAAGCTGTTGACTGGATGAGAACATGAGCAGCTCGGAGCCATAAGGAGATTGTGTTGAGTTATTAAACACTTGTGGTAAAGCTGCTTATCGTTAATTCCCCAATGTCCTGCTGAAGCGATCGGATAAAATCAGATCAGATTAGATCAAAGAGCCTGGGAACCAGCCTTTGGAGCAGATTCATTTAATCAATAAAGAGGGCCTCCAAAGAGCAAGAGAAGCGGTACCAGGATCACAAAAGATTAGGATAGGGAAAATAAGAAACAGATTATTTTTCTCTTATTTTCCAAAATGTCATTCTCTTAGTCACTTTTAAAATTCTCTTTTAAAAACAATAATTTTATTTTGTATTTATTCTGTAAATTCTTGAAAACGTACCAGCCAAAAAGGGTATAGCTGCTCCCTTAAAACTTCATTACTGAGCAGACCATTTAGAAACAAGTATTTTTAATATAGTAATACTTTATAAGTCAAGAGATTGTAAAAATATTATTAAAGCAATCAGTATCATAAAACACCTACAGTGAAAAAAATAACTCCTATTAAGGGTATCTTGACAGCAGCAGTTTTTGCTTAAATGACTTTCTAAGGAAAAAGAATTCTGGGCAGGTTAATGTGCTCAATTTCTCATCTTTCCTCCTTTTATACTCCCTCCCCCCTGCCAAGATATAAATATATTAAAAATAACACTGCTGGTAGATATTTTGATATGTGCATTGTTATAATCTACTTACTCACAGTACCAATGTTGCTCTTAATGCTAATACAATGAATAGACTCTCCCTCCAAACCCTTTAACATGAGCTTTGTCTTTTTAAAAGACAAAGCTGTAAGTAATTGATTAGAAAGTTATCTACAGAGGAATGAGAAATAATGAATGATGAAGGGCCAAATTCTGATTCTACTGAAGTCATTGGCACAACTTCCATTGATTTCCGGAAAACTGAGATTTGGTCCCAAATGAATTAGGGACACAGGTTCCTCAGTAATTATTGGTCTTAATAGTATTATAAAAACTACATCTGCTTTTACAGGGTACAATTTATATTCAGAATTAAATAAGGATATCTATCTATAAATCCATTCTATAAAACTTAATCAGCATATCTAGACGGAAAATTACTTCTGGCCCTGCATACCTTTACCGACCGTTAATTACTATGGGACGGTTTAACACTATTTTCCAAATCAGCATGCATGCATAAAATGACTGCAATCTAATCTGACATATTATTAGTGATGATTATTGTCGTAGATAAATTAGATTGAACAGAAAATAACCTTCATCCTTAGCATGTTTTAGCTCTCAGAATTAATGTGATTTGGTGAACACATATAAATAAAAGTCTGATGAGTCCCTGCTGACTGCGAGGCCTGCTGGTGCTGAAGTGTATCAATTTCATGCAGATGATGAATTCCTTAAGCATTCAATGATAATCATGCTTGATTTGACAAGACTTTCTCATGCTATTTTAGGGCCTTAATTTTCTGTGAAGTTCTGTCAAGTGCTCATCAAGCACCCACTTATCTCCCTATCTTAACCTGGCAGCCAATCACAAGGTTGCCTAACAGTTCTGCTACCAAGTGCCAGTCCATTAATATTCTGGTCATGTGACTGTCCAAGTAGAGAAGCCAATCAATGGCTGATTAACATTCAGGTCACATGACTCCCAAGGAGAGTAAATGAGTTACACAGTAAGACATCAAACAAATTTTCATCTTGAAAGAGTGATTGCTTTCTCTGCTGCTGTGATGTTTGTCAAATTCTCTCTAGCCTTGTCCAATTAAGCTCCATGAGCTGAATTAATAACGAAGAGATGTAAGCACTATGCCAGCACGGTAACTATGAGTAGTACCACTGAACAAGAACTGCTAAAAAAAATTGCCAAACTGATTGAAAAATCACATCTGGATAACTGAAATAATTGCTTTCAAAATTTCAATGCAGTTTTGCAATCTCTAGTGCAAAGTATGAATTGCAACTTGCTGTATAGGGGCAGTAAGTTTGCATATCATTTGAAATATGAAAGTGATTTTGCATTTGTTCATATTAGAATTATTTTAAAGATGTTAAACAAATATGCATTAATTGGATTATTGATGGCAAGTGTGGTAATGAACTTCATTTGTTGCTTTCTAAAGAGACAATGGTGACAGACGAGCCATTTTTTAAAACTTCCAGTCAATGTGAATGAAATTATTTTTTACTTAGGCATCCTATGTAGAAGATGGACTGAACAAACTAAGGAAAAAAACATTACATTATCGATTTTGGAAAAACCTCAACAACTTTTGGGACCATTCATTTAAATAATGAGCCAGATCCTCAGGTGGCATAAATTGGCATAGCTCCATTTACATCAGTTGAGGATGTGGCCCACTGTGCGTGTTTTTTGGCACTAAACTAAATTCACCCATGGAAACAAAAGTGTACATTTGAATAAAATGATAATTCTGTTTAGCACAGAAACTCTTAATGTGGCTGTCGAAAACCACTTTAATAGAGCACCACTGAAAGTTCTATTCAGTCAGAAAGTCAATTGCTTTTCACAGCTGATAATGTACTAAATTCTGGTGACATGTTTAGAGCAGAGACCCTATGACTAATAAAGCTTTCATCCAGTCACTGAAAGAAGTTGCAGTCACCTAATGGATTACTGGAGATATGAAAGAGTGTCAGATCCTAGTTATTAAGTTCTAGCATGAAATTAGTTAAATTCCCAAGGCATTCCGAAGCAATATATTCAAGTTGGCTTAATAAGGGTGTTAGAGCATGCCAATTACCTAGCAGTCTGAAATAAACTGTAGTTGGAGGCAGAAGGCAGTGTTTATATCTGCAAAGTTAATAACATTTTAAATGGGACTTCTTGGTGTGGTGACTCAAGGTGCTGTAATGTGGCACATACTGTAGTAAAAAGACCATAAGTCAATTCTCAACACTGCTAGTCAAGGGTGGAAATGGCAAATAGAAAAGCAAATGAGTTTCCAAGTGTCAATGAGCAGGAGAAGGCTGACAGTTCTGTAAAAGAAAAAAGTTAAGGGCTAGAGGTAGGGTGTAGAGTGGCCATAGTTGAACCACCACATGGTAAGTGAATTTACTTAGAAGGCTCGTTATCATTACGTAAAGTATCAGTGTCAGGGAACATACTGGAATATAGTGTGGAAAGGAGGAGAGAAAAAATATTGACAGTATCTTTATAGGAACACATTAAGATATTAATACAATACACTCAGTGTAAAGCATTGTTTGTACCAAAGAATCACAGAATACTTCAGAGCTCAACATTGCCTATTCATGAAATATTATTCATTAGAATATCATTTTACTCGATACTGCTGCAGCCAGGCCTTGATCCATCAGTTGCAGAAACTTTAACAAAATAAAAACTAGTGAATATTATTGTAAGTGCCACCACTTACTGACACTTTTAAATCAACAGAGTAGAAGGTGTCTAACTTTCTGTCGGTCACATTAGGCTGTTATGAATAAAAGAGTATTCTACTTTCTGCATAACTTTGCATAATTAATAGTTTTTTTCCTGCAAACTATTGTTTGCCTTAATTGTTGTTTCAACAGCTGTTTTCATTAAATTGTAAAGCTCTTTGTGTCTAATCCTTTGAGCTGCACTATTGATAACAAGAACACTCTGAAGCTAGCTTTAGTGGAAGAGAGTCCCTGCCAAGCTGGAAAGCAGTCATGAAGTTACTTGAGAAATAAGGGCTACAGTGGGACTGGTTGTGTAGCTAATCCATTAGTCTTTTCAAAAGGACGTTCTCTGTGCCCTTATGGCTAAATTGACCCAACAACCAATCAATGCCTTTATTTGCTGAGTGGCTGTCCCTGAAAGGTCTTATTGCTGGATCCAAGCTGTAATCAAAGCTTCCGTCAGTACCGGGCACTGATGACACAAATGGCCAAACTTTCAACGAGGTTGGCCTGATTCCAGTCACACCATTTTGAAGATACAAAGAGGCTGTGTTGTGCTGTGGAATTCATTTTCTTGTTTACTTCCTACAGAAACAAGAGCATAATCAGCACTCAGTGCATCGGATCAGACCGCTGAGTTGTTGACAGAAGCTTGGAGACGCTTGCCAGCTTTCCACATGAAACGCTGGCTTTCTTCTAATACACCCCCTACCGTCTGTGTCTCTGCCAATTGTAGCACATCAGAGCGGCCATTGAGATAATGACCGTGAAGTCTCATGATACACTTTGATGAAGTGTAACATTTTTAAAAGGATTTTTGTCTGTGCCAAAATGATAGAGACAGCTGACTAAAAATCACCCGATCAAAATCAAGGCTGAGGAACAGCAGGCAAAGACATGTGCTTCCACAGAGAAGAGGAAGAAGAATTTACAGCCAAACACTCTCTCAATGACTATATGCAGCATAGATACTTACCTTTTTTTTAAACGATTCTTTGTTTCAAATGAGTGTGGTCACAAAGAGTGCAGCCTCCCAAAATATATTGCATATTGCAGAAAAAAATCAGCATAATGGACTCTTGGATAGGTTTCAGTTGCTGACTACTACTCACATATTATATTTATTTTTTTTAAGTAAATTTTACAGCCAGGGAACAGATTTGCTCAAAATTTCAGTAGAGGGTTGGGGTAGTGGCTTTGCAAATTTCCAGGGTAAAGTTTTGGAATGGGTTTGGGACTGAAATGTCTGATATATGAAACAATACCTCCAAGTTATCTGCCTGCAGCTGGATAACCTAATCTAGCTGGTAGTCCCCCAAAAATGAATTGCACATTTGGTATGTAAACTAAAGAGTTACTGACCTTTAGTCAGATTGCATCAGAGTTAGATTATTTTTTCTGGCAGGATATCAATGCCAGCCATGAATATATGCATCAAAAATACCTAACCAAAGAAGCTTAGTTAAGAGTTCAGACACATTTTCTGCAGAACTTCTAGAGCTAGCCACTATTTACTATATATATATGTAACAGTCCTAGTCCACCCCACACATAGATGGAAGTGTGGATTAGAGGATCTTTGAGCACTGGATTTTCCCAGTGTATCATAGTTACATAAACACCGGTGCTAAATATCTGTGAGCTGAATCAGTGGGGTGGGGAGGGTGTATGGGGAAATCAGTTTTCAGTAGCCTTCAACATTACTGATTTCTTGCCTACAGAAAGTTATCCAGCAGTTGTGTAGAGAGCTCAAGAGCTCATGTACAGCTTACTTCCTCCTTCCCTCCCCCCATCCCAATACTGCAAGCAAAGTATAACTCTGTCTATTTATTTACCCATCTCTATTTCAAGATAGACTTTGGTCAAAACTTTCTGGCATACATCCAGCCAGCAAACGTGGTGTGAGGGGCAAGCATGGTGCCCCCTGAATATGCACTCCCCATCCCCACGGGGACCTGCTGCCTCAATGGTAAAATTGAGCATGTAGGGAGTTTTGTGTCATTTAATGTTTTTTTAATGAATACCTTGTGCAGCTTCACTAGCAAGCTGCGGGTTTACGTCTCTCTTGTAAATGAAAATACTTGATAAATGCTTTACACCCCAAATATGCCAGTAGTGGTTACAAAGGATCTAACAGTACATGGGCACCTCAGCCTGCCTTCCTTTCTCGCCAGGGAGATTTTGTGCAAACACTTACCTGCACACTTTTCAAGCACTATACCTTGCATTGAAAGGTGATAGATTTTACTGTTTGCACATACAACACTGTATACCCATAAATGGCACCCAGATTTTGAAAACAGTTTTACTAGTTGTTTAATAGAGACATTTAAGCAGATGAGCATTTGTATTTTACAGACTATAAATGGTAACAAAGATAAAGGAACAAGCAAAGACACCAGGGTAAGGCCCATCATTAGTGAAAGCGCTAGCATTGCACTGTACTTCTATGCGTAAAAGGACCCCCTGTTATTCATTCAGTTAACAATGTTATTTCTCATCCCCTTTCTCTTTCAAAGGAAGTCCTGTGATTATTAGATTTGGAAAGCAATTCAAGAAAATGCAATTATTCAAGCTGGGCACATCTCTGCTGGCTAGTAGATGCCAGTGAACTTGGGAGGCTCTAGGTAAACTTCCAGCAAGCTGGAAAGAGAGGGAGTCAGACTAATCAGAAACTTGAAAGATTTGTACATTAGAGGCAAAGGTTTCACCCTCCCACTTCCATTCTCATTCACATACAGGGAGGGAAAAGAAGGCTGAATTAGGCAGTTTTGCATCTTTGGGTGTCACTGATAAGCAATATCAATGGAACTTTGTTGCAGGGAATTTTCAACAGTGTTATAATCCTAGCTTTACCAGAGAATTTATTTCTTCTGGGTACCAGGGTGAGAAAGCTTAAATGAAGACAATGGAAATGAAAATGGGGGTTAGGAGGGAAGATAATAAATGGTAAAAGGGGGAAAAAGACAATTATTAATTTAGGCACATACTTTTCTCAGATTTTCTGAAACCACTGTCTCCTCTTTTAATTTTTGAAATTAATAGTTGGGATTCCAATGCAGTATCAAGGCAATCCAGGGATTTTAGGAACTTTCTTCCCAAAGACTTCCAGGGCCATTTAGGGTTATAGAATATAGTTGGAGAGGATAACATCTGTTGTATTCAGCCAGAGCAATTTGTGTTATTCCAACTTTTTCCTGGTTTAATGAAGATTGAATACTAGATACAAAACAAAACATTTTTTAAAAAATATGAATGATTATCACAACACTTGTTTTGGTGTGGTATTTATTCTTGTAGCATCCAGGAAGTCTGTGTTGTTTTCTTTACAGAAATGAAACCACAAATGAGCTATAGAAACTCTAGAAAGGAGAATAATGGGCCAAATCTAAAGGAGATCTAAAGTTCTGCAACTTCCAGAGTAGTCATTCACCCTACTATCATTTGGTCCAATGTTTACTGGGACCCTAATTGTATTATATAACATATACATTAATTAGTTTGTATAACACTCCATACCCACATTAGAAAAATCATAATTTTCAATTAAGGGGAAAGAGACCAGTAGAGATCTATAGGATTTTCCTCTTTAAATTACTTAGATAAGTGGTATAATTGACTAATTGTTATTAATGTAAATAATGGTATGTCTGGACATCATTTAAAATCAGCCAGAAGTCAATATAACGGAAAAAATCCTTACTTATTGTATGCAGTCAAGGAAAATTGTGGTAGTTACAGTATTGCAGTGTCCATGCAGGCAGATACACATTTCTAAAAACCTACCCACCTTTCTATGAAACTATTTGCCAAGAAAAATGCTGAGATCGTAAAATAACTTTAAAGGATGTTTTGCATTATTGTAGAAAAATAGTGTGGGTTTGTCAAGATGATTGTTCACATTGCTGTGGCTTGAAAACTACAGTGTAAAATACATCAAACATACATTTATGAAGAAAATGTTAATGTTTCTCATAGGCAGAAACACAGCTGGGAGAAGTTGCTGCATCTTTTGCCTACTTGATCTCATTTAAAATATAAGCCTGTTATAAAACATATTGCACCTTTTAGAACTAGGAAATTAATGAAGTCAAGTCATCATTATAGGAAATAGTTGGTGATATGAGACCAATAACTACTGTGCAACATATCATTATGCTGAAGCAGTTAGTACTATAGACCTTTTAGTTACAGATAAAATGTCTTATTCTCCTCCTATTTACATAACTTATGCTGAATTTCAGTAACATAACCCTACTGATTTCAATCCAGTTGTTCTTGATTGTCACTAGTGCATGTCAGAGAAGAATCAGGAACAAGCCTGTTCGCAGACAGCATGTCAATACTGTAAAAAAGGAGGTAAAAGAAGAGGTGTTCTGGGACTTCCTAGTACAGAAGACATTTGTTCAAATCATTGCTTGAAACACCATCACCCATAAAAGTACAGTATTTCTTTCAATGATGTGAAAGCACTAGAATTGCACACTGGCTGGTTCTGTGAAGCAATTTCTTTAGCCACATTTTGAAGGACCTGAAATAGCAACTTCATCTCAGTAAAGATAGTACACAGGAGTCTTGGTACTGTACATACATGTGCTAGAGGCAAGTCAGCTTTTGCCCTTTTTTTCAGCAAGCCATATTTGAAAGATGCCTAGCACAATTTGACCACAACAATAAACAACAACAAAAGCTGAACATCTGGATACTAAGTAATGGCCAGAGCTTATGTAGTAAATATTTAATTTGAAGAGCTCCCTTTACCTTCTACTCTCTCCTTTATTTTAAAGGAGAACTGCGTTCCCACTGAGTGCTGGGCCATGTCAGCTGACCCAGACTCGCAGGGTTTGGATTGTGGGACTATAAAATTGCAGTATAGACGTTTGGACTCAGGTTGGGGCCCAGGGTCTGGGAGTTTTATTGCAGTGTAGACATTCATAGAGGCCCAGAAAAAACTGGAAGCTGATCTCCCCTTGTGTGAGATCTCCCTAGGGAGAATGAGAGCAGGAATGAATTCGCTCAGGTGCAGCTGCCCCTCCCTCAAACCAATTCCTTTATTTTTAATCTAAGTCCTTATTATTTTTCTCAGTGTCTTTCCCCGGAGTTAAACTACAGATATAAATTGAAGCCAAACGCACCTGCACCACTAGCAAAATGAATCTTTCAATGATCAGACAAAAACTTGACCAATGAAAGGCGGGGTTATCAGCAGCATGAAACCTTGAGGCAACATTTGCTACAGATCATCTATCCACACACTTCACAACAGCTGCTCTCAGCTGAATACAAGAACATGATGTTGTGATTTAGCAATGAGATTATGGCTAGTATATATTATATAAAGCTAATGAAATATATTGAGAAGGAAGTCCTGCTTCCCGCTGGTAACAATAATGGATTTTAACTGCTAGGAAAGCAATTTTTAAAAAGAATGATTTGTTTTTGAAGATCCATATGCCAGAGGTATCTTCTGGGTTTTAAAATTGAGAAGTACTAGGAAAAATCCTGGCTTCATTCACATCAGTGGAAGTTTTGCTGTTGGCTTCAATGGAGACAGGATTTCACCCACAGTTTGGAAAATATTGCTTGCAGTGCTCAGCTAGAAACCTGGCTGATAGCTACAAGAGAGAACTCTAACTAGAAGGCTGCCAGTAGCGCTCTACTGTTTCTGCTCCTCTTTCTGCAAAAATTAACAGGTTGCTAAAAACACTGGTAAGTTCTTAGAAAGTTCTTTCTATTGAAAGCTAATTGAGATCACACAGCTAAAACATCACACAGTTGCTTGACATGTAGTGACTTGTGCTTTCTCACAAGTGTTCCTTTAGCCAGATTCTGTTATGGATCATCTCTCAGGTGGACAGTGTTTTATACTTGCTCTAAATATTAGCATGCCTTGAAAAATCATGAACAAAGGGAAGTGCCCTCTTAAATTTGCAGGGCTGAGAGGAAATTCATTGTTGTTTTCTATTTAGAACATCTCAGATGGCTTACATATATCCACTGAAGTCTTATTAGCTAATGTGCTTAACTCTGCACAAACCTATGAAGACATGACCCTGGCCTTAAGAATTGTGGAATTATGACTAGACCCAGACAGTACAGTTCCAACACATATGATACACAGGTACAATGGCCCAGTCTTACAGGATACACCCATGGGGTTCAGGTGTGTTTTTACTGAAGACAGTTAGCCTGTGCCACTGCTGCCCATGCTACCAAAGCTACACCACCATTTTTAGCGTCTCAATTAAAAAAATGTGTGTCCCACTTAAATTTTATCTTAAATATGTATGTGGAGTAACTAATGCTCAGAATTCATGAAGTCAGGTCACATCATTTCTTATTTATTTATAATGAGGCAACTTATCTAGATCAGAAAAGAGAGAGTCTATATTCCCACTGACTCAGACCTCGGATCCCTGGCAAACAACAGAATCCCACGACTTGTCTTCTGTCAGAGCGTCACTTTCAGCAATGTGGCTCAGCAGCATGTCTATCCAAATTTAATGTGGCACTCTTCTGCCTAGAGGCGCAACAAGTCGTGTACTTTTCCTGCATATGTTTCCTTGATGTGGCTTGCAGTTCAAGCAACAAAACAGAGGGGCATTTCTTAATGGCAGATAAATACATGCCTCTGTGCTGTGAAGCAGGATGGGATAAAAGCCAATTCACTTTAACCATCAAAGAGGTGTATTAATGGGACATTAATCCACATCCTGGAATGTCTTATTAATTAATGATTTTTGGTTTTAAAAAACCAGTTTTGAGTAGAGTTTTAAAAGATGTATTTTTCCTACAGAATATAGCATTTGATTAAAAACATATCTCAGGTGGGTGGAGTTACGTAGATGAGGAAGAGGGCAGAGGGAAATCATCAAGGAGGACAGAACAAGAAGCAATGGACTACCACTACATTAACTATTAGGAAATAGTTTATCAGAGAAGTTAGGAAATGCAACAAGTTGTCATATGAGGCCATGGAATCAACATCACTGGAGAAAGTCAAAGCTAGATTGGACACCGATTTAATTCGGGTTGGTTAAAGACTAATGACATCAATCCTGTCACAAACCAGGGGGATGGAATATATGGGTCTTGGAATCACTTCCAGCTTACAATAGTATCATATTTAATAAGTCTAAGCAAAGCAGATCCAGGAAGTATAAAAAATAATAAAGGTATTCAAAAAAAAGAAAACAAAATTCATTTGTAGAACTCTATAATTACTCTGCCTTTTTTTGTCCCTCTTCATTGATTATCCTTGGCCAGTGACACCAACACTTTGGTGCAAATGATGCAGGGAGGACAATGATATTATATTGATAGTTTTGATGGATTTTAACACCATGAAAAAAAAGGAATAATCAGGTGTACCCTCATCCCATATTATTGCTCTGAAACAGCCGTGGAAGAGCTGTTTCTGTGCTACTCTCAGCTGCAGATTGTGTCATACTAACATTGAGCCTTCCTTTCTATAGTGCTGACAATCTACATCCTCAGAGAGTTGTATGGCCTAAAGAATAAATATACGTGTGTTCTTTTTCCTCCCTTAATCTAATCTTTATGCACATCAGGTATTATTTTGTTCAGGTAGCTTGGGGCTAATTTCAAAATGATTTAAACAAGATCCAGGCCTCAAAGGCCTAATCTTTTGAGGTCTCATTCAGCAGGGGAGAAGAATTAAGCTTAATTAATTGCCTCAGGCATCATCTTCAGTATAGGGGAATCAGTTGTGAAAGACCACCTCTGGCTTCTTATTTTCTGGGTGGAGATTCCAGAGAGGTTTTGTGGAGAACTGGGAGAAGAGATCAGGGTAAGAAAAGATTTTCAACTTTGTTTTTTATTTTAGGGTAGTAGTAGTTTTGGGGATGATCGGTCTCTGAAAAGCCCTATCTGGTAGTGAGGTAAAATTGAAGTACATCCTATTTCTCCTTTTCATTGGAGAGAACTGGGTGAGTGGGTCTCTCCTTATGTCTTAAGAAGGAATGTAATATCCCAAGAAGGCTGTAGCCTCATGGAAAACTATGGAGAAGTCTATGTGACAACGTAGGGGCTAGTGCGGGAGGGTGTACATTAATTGCTGTGTTAAGCCTCAGAGCATACCCATTCAATGGTTCCAGGTGTTTGAGCAGAGTGGTCATCAAGTTAATTTAAAAAGTGCTGTGCCTCATCTCGTGACAGCCTGATTTTTGAATGTTTATTAAATCATTAGGAGTGACTCTGTGGGGAAGAGTTGGACCCTGGCAGCCTCTCCACCTTTATTCTGATGTCTCTGGGGGAGGTCTGGAAACTGACCACAAGCAGCCCTCTTTCCAAATGTTCCCAGGAGCAGAGCTTTATGGCACCTGCCACCTCATACATATTCAATAATGTCAATACCATTGGCAACGACATAGCAGCACAGATTTAAATCTTGTTCCCATAATTCAAATATGTAGCGAAAGAGGCCTTATCCATACTTCTCTCTTCTGAATGTTATCATTGTCATTAGATTTAATCACATATTGAAAGAGGTTAAATGGAAATACTGAATTAATTTTTACTCTGCTAGCCCATTCTGTTGTTATGTAATATCTTTAGCCCTTATTTTCAAATAATACATTTGGAAAGTAGATAATGGCTGGAAGTCTCCCCTTCTGTACTAGCATGAAAATTTCTTATGAAGGCTATCCAAACCCAAGTGTGAGTATACTTACAGAACTATATTATCTTTCTGCCAGTCATCTGTCTAATAGTCATTAACTCAGAGAAATCACTATCAGCTCAGCAAAGCAAGTTCAGACAAGGGAACTGCTCCATCTAGAGCTCCATCTTGAACACAAGTATATTCAATATATTAATCAAGATTTTATTGGCTGACATTAGGTCTATTGTTACCTTTCTCTGCCTTTGCTGTTGTTGTGTAAATATTTGAGGAACTGGCAATGACCAAATTAACCAGAGATGTTGCATCCTCTCTCTAACTGCAGATGCTTCAGAGAAAAGCATAAAACCATCATAACACAGCTAATTTTGCAATGCTATGGCATAGGGAGAAGTTTCCTTACTCCAGGTGATCAGATTCTCAGCTGAAGCACAAAGATTGATAGCTCTTATTGTTATGTCACAGCTAATGTAACTACAATGGATATAATAAATAAGTAATCCTCTTTAAAAGCATATTCAGCTATTTGCCTCAGTAACATCCTGTTGCAATAGGTTCTACAGAATAAATATACATCACATTACAAATATTCTTTAATATAAATGTGTTGCCTTTTGATATCACTGAGTGCCCTTTAGTTCTTGCATTTATAGAAAAAGAAAACAACTGCCCCCTGTTTTATACACATCTGAATCTCTTCTTCCTAAAAAAGTTCTCCTTTTCAAATAATTATAATCATCTTTTAAATCTCTCCTCCCATAGTACCTTTCTAATCATTTTCATTGCTCTTCTATGCACCCTTTTTTATTTCTCCTATATCTTTTTTGGAATCGGTTGACAATAACAAAATGCAATCATTATGACAATTTTTTGTAATTGCATTTTAATTAACCAAATCAGCTACCATACACAGATCTACACACATAGCAATAGTTTCTGAAGATCTTCTCATGCAACTCAACATGCATGTATTCTGTATGTAGGAAGGGAAAGAAACCTGACTACTGAAATTCACAGAAAATTAGATTTATTTTTATAATTAAGGCTCTGAACCTACTAAGTGTTACAAAGATGCTTACTTTTATGCATTGAAAGTAAATCCACCTTATTCAATTATAGTATTCCCTGTATGTAAAATTAGGAACCGTGTTAAGTCTTTGTAAGACTGGAGCAAAGTTGCTAACTTTTGAAAGATATTTTCAAAAAGTCTGAGACCTAGGGTCATGCAGAAATGTGTATTTTTTTCATATCAATATATTCTATCATATTTTGCAGCTCTTCTTCTAGCCTCTTTAAGGCTTGTGGAATTTTGCATCTTCTCCTACCTATATTTTGTATATTAGTGGGAAGCAACCATTTCCTCTGAATACATTTTCATATGATGTTATTAATGCTTTCATATCTGATTCTATGTGGTCTCTGTCTCTTTCCATAGCACACATCTTATCAGTAAGACCAAGCACTTAACATATACCTAGGCTCAAGACTGGTTGCTTGCCTCTGTGTACCATCACAAACTCTTGTTTTATACTTTTCCCTTTGTATGTAAGTGTCAGCATGCATTATACCAGACTTGGTTTGGCCCTCCATGAGAGTCTGTCAGACACTTTTGACATTTCCACTTTTATGTGCTCCTCTCTACTTCACTTGCTGTTAATCCATTTACTTGTGCCCCAGTGTCTAACTTCTACATCACATAAGTGCCATTTATGCACATTTTAATTGGCCAGTCTTCTGAGTTTTCAGACTCCTCTGTTATTGTGCTTAAGAACAGCTATTCCTCATAATGAATCCATTTTTGCACTTAATACACACACTTTTCTGCTTTCTCTGCACATTTTAGCATAATGGTTGCATTCATTGCAGTTTCTACATATTTGTCTGAATGCTGAATTTTCTAGACTCATGCTGGTTGTCACATTGCTGGCATTGTTTCCTGCTTTAGATTTTTCTATCCCTGGTCAATTTAATTTCTGCAAACTTTTCCCTTGCTGGTTTAGCTATGGTTCTCTCAGTCATGTGCTCTGTACTTGTCTCAAGGGTTTTTTATTTGTATTTTTGTTTGATCTGCTGCTTGTCATATACATATGGCCCCTCTAGCGTTAGATTCATAACCCTTAGTAACTGCTCGTGAACATCTTTATTGTTACACCCCAGGACAATCTGGTCTTCTAATATTCGGTATTCACAGGACTGTCATTTTAGTTTTAAGTTTCTAACAAACATCTTTATTAATTTCCCCTTCATTCTGTTTTCTCTTCCTGAAATCAATCTCTCTCTCATAAGTAGCATTTTTTCTAGGAACACAATGATCCTCGCCTTTGTCATTATTTCTGTAAAGCTTTCCTCTCTCCTCTCTTCCCTACCCCCATCAGTGTGGAATGCATTGTAGACATCCAGGGCTTCTGCACCGGCCCCTATTAAGAGCAGAGCAATCTTTTAAAGCTCATCCTCCAGTTTATCAGTCCCAGTGGCTTTCATATACAACTCAAATTGCCGTTTGAACTGTTGCCAGATACATTCAGCATTTCCCCTGATTCTCAAAGATGGTGCAGAAGTTACATGCACTACTTAGGCTCTGTAGCAGCCACTGCAATGTTACTTCTCTCACTAAATCTTCCAGAAGACTCTGCTTGCCACTCCTGGTCCCATGTAGCACCTCACTGATGAGCGGAGTGATGTCAAGATAAACAGAACTCTGGAGAGAACTATGTACAGCAACAAGGCAACAAACTTTCTACTGTTCTGCATAGCTATTGCCTCTGACTGCCCTCTCCTGAGCTTCTTTTGTTTCTGCTCCAGCAGGAAGGGTGTCACTGGAAAACAAAAATGAAATCTAGAGCATACTGGAAGTATGGCATCTCTAATTTTCCTGGAGAACTTACTCTGTAGCAGTAGCAATGATATTACAGCAAGGAGCAACCCGTGATACTCTACTTGTGCTGGCTGCCATGTTCTTTGTAACTGTCTAGCTATAAAACACAAACAGAATGCAAATACTCCCTCAGACAGTGCATCAAAATGGGTTCTTCTAAATATTAGTGACCATATGGATAGGCTCAGCCAGTCAGAAAATCCTGTGACCTATAGACCAACTCACTTAAAATATGAAAAAGGAAAAGCTAAATTATAAAAAAAACCTCCCAGTAGAGAAATATTTTGAATTAATTATCCAAAATTTCAATATATTTCATAACTGTTCTGATTTCATGAATGTTTCACAAACTCAAAACCAGAAAAAATAGCTGAAAAAAATATTGTTATGTATACTTACATGAGTGCTATCCGTTAAATATCACAGAATGGAATCAAGGTATTATGAGACAAAAACAAGAGAAAAAGGCAGCGGTAGGGTTTGGGACAGCCAGTGTAGAAGTTGGCTGATGACCAAATGCTGTTATTCACTTAATGGCCAATGCCACTACCCACTGAGGGGACAGAAGACTGAAACTGAGGACCTTCCCTATGAATATCCTAAGTAAATACTCCTCCCTGAAGAAAGGCAGAGGAGCAGAAGACACATGAAGCCCACCAGAGAAAACTTGTAGACCTAATTTATTTGGGAAGTACTTCGATACTATAGTGATAGGTACTATGGAAAACCACAGTAAAGGGAGAAACATAAATGGAAGGGCCACTTTCTACCACAAACAAGAGAAGAAGAACTGCTAGATAAGTACATGTAGGTTAAGCAAGACTCTTTTCCACACTTAGACACATACAACAGCCAAACAAATTCTGCCCTCAGTTAATTAAGTGTCTGCAATGCTTATTGATGACAATGGGAGTCATGTTGGCTTATCTGAGGTAAACCTGAAATCAGTTAGATTACAGATACTTATTCAAGGGCATATTAAGTGATAGATCTGTTATAACAAAGCTCATTGTTATAAAGGACTGCAGCCTTTGCATAAACATAATTCCCCCTTCCATAAATTACTAAACCTTCAATAATACAAAACAGTTTTAATTGCTGTCACAATGCAAATTCACATCAAAATTATATAATATTTCAATTAATTATGAACCTACAATGAAATAGGATACACAAGGATCAACACATAATTTCTTTCAGTGATGTTCCATGTACAATTTTAATGGTGTTTCAAATAATTCTACATCCCACACAAGAAATTAAAACTTCCTTTACAGCTATCCCACCTGCTTTATGTTTGTCTCATTGAATAGTCTTACCAGCAAGAGGCAACACATACAAGTTGTGATTTAGAGATGTGAGAGTTCAGAAAAAGCCTACCAGCAAGCAAGCACTCTTTTAAAGAAAAAAAATAGAACAAAGCTCCCAAAAGAAGCATGCAAGCACAGGAAGAGTTTACATGAAGCTAATTGCAGTTATTCTAAAATATGCCCTGCTTCCCTGATCAAGAAGAAACTGTATCCAGATGGGGCTTAACCTCTAGTACTACCCTGAGAGATTCCCACTTTTTCTGAAACGAGGTTTCAGGACTTTGGAGAATTGCTTGAGATAGATTGGAAGCTGTTGAGTAGCTCACTTTTTTAGTCCAGCCTTCAAAATAATGAACACTTAAGTTCCGTTTAGAAATCAAACCCCTGACTCTCAAATATGGCTGTTCCACCTGTGCCACTGTTCCCAGGGGCTCCTGCTCCAATGAAGTGTCAAAGTGGAGATAGGGCAAATTTTAAGTGGCAGTTTTCAAGCATTTTGTTCTGAATAGAATCATTATTATGAGCACTGAACCCAAGAATGGAGTTTGCTGTAATTTGATCTTCCTCTGCTGATTGAGTCTCTTGGTCAACAGCTCATTTTAGCTCTAACTTTGATACAGCTATGGGGGAAGAGAAGCTTTCCGGAGATCTACAGTTAGTATGGGGCCCAAACCTCCAAAGGGATCCATCCAAATGAACCTGTAAGGTCACATGGAATTTGATAGAAGATCTGGATTAAGGACAAGTAAGCTAATATTTTAGATTTGAAGGCCAGCCCGGACCATTATGATTATCTAATCTGACCTCCTACATAACAGAGATCACATATTTTTACCCAGTGATTTCTGAATCAATCCCTTAACCTCTGTTTGAGGTAGAGCATCTCCCTTAGAAAGACATACAATCTTCATTTAAAGATTTACAGTGGTAGAGAATTTATCATAATCCCTTCATATCTTCTACTTTCACTTTTTAAAAAAGTCCACTTTAAAAAGACTGGCCTTGCTTTCCAGAATATTTTACATGCTGTTTACATTTTGAAGAGAACTAATTGGGTGTATTTAAAAAAAAACTGTGATAACATTTCCTGTTCCTTTTTAACTAGTAACCCAGTATGTTCAAACTGCACAATTTGAGGATGTGTGGCGAAAGATGGAGATGGTGGAAGTGCTGCTGCTAAAATATTACAATCCTGGGGAAAGTAGGACTAATATTAATCTTTTACACTCAACCCATTAAAGGTCAGACTGTAAACATTCCTTCACATGAAGTGGGTAGTAGTTCAAAGAGCTTCATTAATGGTAGATTTCCTTACATACCAAATAAACTTAGTATACACATTTGGGTATCAGGTCTCAAATAGTGTGCGTATATCTCAGGATTTGGGAGAAATCAAAGTCAATGGCAAAACTCTCACTGACTTCAATACAGCCAGAATTTTAGCAAGTGACTTCAGTGGAGCTAAGCCAACAAACACCAGGTAAGGATTTGATCTACAGTTTCTCTTGGAGTCTTTTTTTTTAAAAAAATGCACAGATTCTATGTTCGCTAGAAATTGATCAAGAACTCTAGAACACAAAATGCATTAGAAATAAGAATGTTAATTGAGAACATTATATATTTACAAATGTATAATATTAGACTATTAGGTTTAATGGACAGCCACATAGTTTGAGCTGGTTAGAATTTTTAATGTTTCATTTTTTGACAGGATCTTTAGATGACAATACAAATTTAGATGCAAAATAGCCCAAAAGTATTTGACTAAAATTTCCTTTGACTTTGTTTTCAAACCAACTAAAGAGCTGTTCAAAATATTTTGATATATAGAAAAGAAAAGTCAGGTGTTTTTTTAAAAAGACATTTAAAAAATTATAGATTAGCAGCTGTGTTAGTCTGTATCCGTAAAGAAAATGAGGAATTCTTGTGGAACCTTAGAAACTGTCCAGTTTATTTCTGTATAAGCTTTGTGGGCAATAGCCCACGAAGCTTATGCAGAAATAAACTGGTTAGTCTCTATGGTGCCACAAGTATTCCTCGTTTTCTTTAAAAATTATGAATTTTTCAAAAACAACAAGATTTATTTTAAATGTCATGAAATACTTTAGTGGTTTTCCAGGAAATTCTAATTACACTTTAGGGCAAGATCGTGGCTTAAGGCACAGCTACACACTGTGGGTAATATGAACTCTCACCCTTGCAATGGGATCACCTGCAGTCATTTTGTAAAACACATGCTTGTGTATTAACAATAATACTTTTATTTGGGTACCTAGTAAAGGTACAAAAGAGGCTTGTTGGTTTGTATGCATTACAGCTAGTATCTGATAAAATGTTGCCATGTCATCATACAACTGTAATAATATCATTAAGATTTGCAAGTTTTTCCACCAAAAATATATTCTGTGATTTAATAAACAATTTAGTAATTTCAGTAGTGGTAAGTGACTTCTATTCTGAGTTAAAATCCACTCTGATAAGAAGCTATTAGCTTTGAGCCAAAATGTTAGCTTCTTTCATGTACTTTCCTTCTCATTTTTTCTGATGAAAATAATTTAGCTGGGATTTTCAAAAATGCTCAACATTGCACTAATCCTGCTCCATTTAAGCCAATTGATTTCTGTGAACACTGAGAATTTTTGCAAATCACCGACACAAATGCTTATTTTCAATGGATTTGGTGCAATGGCTCTTCCTCCTGACCATTTAGCTACAATTTAATCTGTCTGCACCAACATTTGTGAATATTTCTTTGAGTCATCAAGAGGTAGGTTCTGCATCCATTTAACAAACCCTCCTGGACTCTTATGCTAGGGGCAGAAAGATTGTCTGATACGCAAAGCTGTCTGTATGGCAGGCAGAGAACATCCTCAGAACTGGGACATTCTGCAGTAGCGGTTACTGCCACCTTTGTGATAACAGTAGCATAAAAGTAGGCTGTAGTATAGGGCAGGATCTGGCCCACAGTCTGTAAGTCTTTCTGAGCTGGGAGCATATCTTATCTATACGCGTTGTAACACTGTGTAAATTTACAGCCCTATGTACATATTTTACAACACACAATAATTGATAAAAACACATGCTCCTCCTACTACTACAGTAGTAATAATTAATCTCCTAAGAAACCCTGTTTATTTAAGATTTCCAGCCCAATTTGCAAAGGAGAGAAGCTGAAATACATTTTCATAATTTTATCCAAACTGAACACAACCTTCACCCATCATTAGTGAAATGTGCTTAATGTGAAACAGAAAGTGAGCATTATTATTGGTGATCCTTTAGTACTTGAGAGTCATGACTGGCTTGCATTTTTTAAATTAATACTTTGATGTGATATATTTTTATTGTGATTCTAAAATGAATGACTAACAATAATTACAGGGGCTTAAGATTTTTTAAATGGTACCTTTACTTCAGGCAAATGTTGATCGATATTTTGATAAGTACAATTTTTAAGAGAATTATCTAGTTATTGTGCCATTAAATCAACATTTGATTAGTGATAAAAGCTCAGTCATATTCTTATAAATGCAAGATATTTTCAAAATTATAGAAATAATTTGTTAGGAGGCCCCAGATTAATTAGGGCCAGTTTCTTCTACTCCATATTCACATTGTGTAGTACCTCACTCCATGAGTCTGTCTGGAGTAAAATACCGCTCAGTATGAAAATTTGGCAGAATGTGAGCTTGGATATCTGAATGTTGGAAAACAAATATTTTGTTTAACAGATAGTTGTAGCTATATATTGGAACAATACACCAGTCAACATCCCTCTTAAGCATCAGCATAGGCAGCAATACAGGTTTTGCTGGATTACTATTTGTGGGAATGATATAATATTTATCAGTTTTTGTGACAGACTGACAAATAAGGCCAAATATTAGAAAGGCTATATACCTAATAATCCAACAAGTTCCTAAACCTGTACTCATATGTAGTGATAGGCAAACCTCAAAAGCTTTAGAATTTGGCTTTAGAATCAGATGTTTGGAGAGGTTAAATGCTCATGCAAAGCTTATCCAAAGGTCTCTGGTCTGGAAATCTCACAATAAGGCTTTCTTACAGGATTTCACTACTGTGTAAATGTATCTAGGCTGGGAATACCGTGAGGAGAGACTTTTCTTGGAGTGTTTCTAAAACCAGGGCAGACTTGGGCTTGCTCATTCCAATCTAAAAACTCTCTCTTTTCTCTGGATGAATATTGCAAAAATGGATGTGTGTGTCTGGATACTTAAAGGACATCATCACCGTGGAACCTGAGCACCTCCGTACTATTTTTTTTGTATATATTCATTTGATTTCTAAACAACTATTCATTTCAGCTATATTTCTGCGCCTTTATATTCGGTTTGGGAACAATCACAAAAATAGGTATTTCTTCACAGGTCGTTAAGGAATGGCTATCATCTGGAGGAATATTCACATTCACATGTATTGTGAAAAACAAGAACATTGCCTCTTCATTTCTTATCTGATAATTACTTGATATTGTCCTGGTTAAAAAGTTTCAGTTATCCAATCAGAGATCAGAAAAATATCCATATAACTTAGGTGACCAGTCACACACCATCAACAATAATAAGTAGCAAAACAAATAGTTCAAGTACAAAATTGTTCATTCAAACTTTTCAGAAAACTCTTACAAACAATGAAAACATTTAGAACATGCCAGTCTGTGACCTATTCACAAACAGAAAAAAGGTCCACATTTGTCTATCTTATTCACGATGAATAATTCAACCAACTCCACTAGCTATCTATCTTTCCTATTTTTAGAGCACTACCTCAAGCTGCACCACTGAAGACAATGAGAGTTTTGCCATTGAATTCAATGGTGGAAGATTGGATTTTATGTCACTATTCTATTTGGTTTCTAAATATATTAGTAAGACTGACACAAAATGTTAGTTAAAGTGGATCCTATCTTGCCTTCTTAGGATTTGTTTACTTATAATTGAATTTCTTCCACCTCCCCTAGCCCTTAGGCTTCTCCATCCTTCATCACTCTTCAGCTTCTGTTATTGCAGAAAAGTTCTGGTGTAACAGAAGGGTTTGAACAGAGCTCTGTCGTCGGTCAGGTCAGAGTTTATTCTGATGATCTCCAACAGAATGGTTCTATAGCTACAACTCACTCTCTTTTGCATACTGAAAAAATGACAAGGATGTATATCAGTGTTGCCAAGTCTCAACATTTATTGCCAGTCTTGTGCTATTTGATGTTTTTAAAAATCCTGAATTCCTAGAGTCATATGATTAAGTGAGATTCTCTTCTTAAAAGAAAAGAATGTTTCTTGACCTCGTGGTTATGGAGAAAAGGTTGAAAACAAACCTTACAAGCTCAAAAACCAGAAGGGAAATAATCCCCTTCCAAATGTATTATTTTTAACATCTTGTGATTTTTAAACCATTCTCCTAATCTGTGGAATCCTAACTCCTGACTTTTGAACATTTGGGGTTGGCAATGATGAATAATTCTATTTAGTAGATATTGCAATGTTGAATGATTACAGAACACAAAAGCCTGAGATCCTTGCTCTGTTTTTTACTCAGATAAATTCCCATTGAATTTCATGGCAATTTTTTTTACTAGGGACTGAGCAGGAAATGTGCAAGTATTTCATGTCTTGGTCCAGAGTAAACAAGTATCAATTTATTAAACATCAACATGTTTTCTTTTAACTTTAATTTGATATCTGTCTACACTAGCTGACTTATTCAGTTTAATTTCAGACACCTGTTGTATATAACAAATTCTATATTACAATCATGCAGGCATTGACTGTCAGCTTTTGAGCAGTCTTTTCTCTTTAAAGGCAAACTGATGAAAACTCTTAAGAGCAATCAGGAGGAATCTGTATTCACAGTGTCAGCAAAATCAATGCTCTCATTGCTAACAGGAAAACTGAGTTTGATACAAATTTAACAGGGACTGAGACTGCTCTGCATTGTAGTAAATGGACCTTACAAGTGTTATTATTATAACTTTGGCATAAAAATCAAATCCCTTGTGCAAGTCAACTGTAAGTACAGTACAAGATTTAAATGTTGGACTTTTCACTGTCAGTTAATTACTTTGCAGTTTACTGCAATATATCTACTGTAATGTGTTTCAGCAACAGCCAAAATTACAAATCCAGCCCTACCATCATTTATTAGAAATATGTCACATATTTATTAGACCCTGGATTTTGAAATGGTGGCATGATCAGCTCATGATAAAAATCTGGTGTACCCAAAAGAAAACCTGAAGAATTACTTTAAAGTGTGTGTGTGTGGAAGTATGAAATTGCTGCTCAGGGACTTCGCAACAGTATAAAATTGAGTGTTAAAGAAGTCAGACCCAAGTGCTCAGAGAAGACAAAATTACATGATTTTAAAAAGGACCAAGCCTGTAATGCCAAATTTTCTGAATATGTTCACATTTACTAACATATTTGCTATGAATAATCAATTACTTTAAACCCAAGAAATACAAAATTTAAGGTCAGGCTCAAACCTCATCAGCATGAACTTTAGGAATGTTTGAAAGCTAGACACAATTATGGATCCAAATTTGGCCAGTGGTGCTAGCTCCATAATGGTCTGAACCAAAACATTATACTCCCTCAATCTCTGGGATCCAGATCTGAGTTGAGCCTGAAACTGACTGCCCTTGCGCGAAATATTGCATGAGTAGTCTATGATACCATTAAAGAATATGACATAATAATTAAATGGCTTTGAAGGGAAGAAAATATGACCTAACTCTGCTCTGGACTCTATTATGGATCCTTCCTCCTAACTCGCCATGAGTAAAGCAACTGTAACAGGCATGAACTGCAGTGCAATATATAACTATGTATAGCTGACAAACTGGAGATTTCAGTTAGTATTTTTTGACAGAGGCCGCTAACCAACAACTGGATTTCTAGATCACAAATATTTATTATACAAAGAAAGAGAAATGTGACACACACATACTGTTTCTCTTCTACTACTGTCTCATTACAGTCTCTACCCTCCTACAGTGTTAAACCTCATTAGCCTAGAATCTGACAAGAACAGCTGGCACTATATAGTCCACTTTTTCAACAAAGAACACCTGCTTGTTACTCTCAGTACAGTAACTCTTGATCTGTTAGTGATCTATCCATGGATGAAGAGGAGGATGAGATATTCACCTTGTAGTGTGATTGAAGAGTATATCATATCACACTCCGATACCCCTTATTGGGCTCAGATGTGAATCAAGCTAGTTATGTATAAATTGAAATGACAAAGTAAATGACTGTACAGAAGAGTGCTGTGGCTAAGGGGAATATATCAAATCAAAGTAGGGTATGATAGTCTGAAGTATTGAACGAAAAACTATGACTGCAGTTTGATTCTGTTTTATATATGAAATTTCTTTACAACAAAACTAAATCCATCACCAGCCAGTACTCACAGTGCCCAGTTTGTTTAGATGACCATCCTGTAATGCAGTTCAGGTTGCACCACCATAAAAGCTTGGAGCATCATAAACTGCAAAAACTCCTTATAGAGCAGAATTTGTCAGCTTACTTAGAGCATCAAAATAGCTTCTCCTACTTCCTTCCCTTCCCAGCTAAATTATATACTAATCATTTTCTTTCAGTCTTTCTTGACTTGTAAATTAGATTGTTATCAAAATTCACTCAGTTTGGTAGACTCTTGGCTATGCATTGCCATGTTATCATGTCAATAGAATTCCACATCAGATTTCCATTGTGCTGCTAAAAACATCCTTTTTATTCAGTAATACCTCCAATATGCATTCTGCCTGCTTCTGCTTCCTCCCTCCTCACACATCTACAACTAGCCATCCCTGGCTCCAGCCAATTCTTGAATCCTACCTGACAGCTAAAAACAGTGATCAGACAGGTGAGTGAATCAATGGAAATTGAATCTGATTTCATCTTCCCCTGTGTAAAAAATGGCCTGATCTGAACTGCAATCAAGACACTGAAAATCATGTTTCTTTTGAAGAGTTCCTTCCTCAGTGATGATATATCATCACTCAGAGTGTTTAAATAATGCAGGACATCCACAAGATGGGAGCTGCCTGTCAGCATTCACACAGGTGGGCTTTATTCTTTGTGGCAAAAATTAAAATGAACAGTATTGCTTTAACATCTTTCACTAGGACTTTTAAGATTTGTTACTACTTGGAGCTGAGAAATATATAAATGTGTGTTTGTTAGTAACTACTGCATACTTAAGGTAGACTGTAAAATACAGGGTAGCCTCTGGCAACTTCAGAGGCAATGAACTTCAAGTGGAAATTGAACAAATTATTCCTCATGTTCATATTTTACTTAAACATGTTATTCTTCCCTTTGTGATTTTTAAATACAAATGAAATTTTGAGGTAGCTCTGTAGGATAGTCACACTAATAAGATAACTTAAAACAATTTTCCAAATTGTAATTTTAATGAGAATCTTTGATCCAATATTTTGTGTTTTGCCTTTAGCCTTTTTTCTTAAACAGCCCTCTTCTACCGTACTGCTAGCAGTACACTTTAGCAATAACACTGCATCACTCTAGTTAAAAAATCTCACTTTAAGAAAATCAGACTGGGGCAATGAATCATAACATATTTTGTGTGTTTAAAACACCAAAAATAAAAGCTTAAATTGGTGAGGTAGCTAAACAACTATATAGCCGCATCCAAACCAATATCTGAACTCATGATGAGAAAATCTTACCACATACCTATTAGTGTGTGTGTGTGTGTGTGTGTGTGTGTGTGTGTGTGTGTGTGTGTAAGAGGGGTGGGAGGTCTCCTACTGGTCAGTTTGTGACTGCAGCCCACCCAGCAGTCAAAGTCCGTGGCAGCAAGAAGGTAGGGGAACCCCAGCACTGACACTCCTTGAGTTTCCAATCCAGGGACATCTTGAATCCTGTAAGGAAGGCATCCAACTCACACTCTTGCACCTACCTGCAATCCAACTGACACTCTTCCCTGTCTCTCTTCCTACTGCTTTGCACCTCCTGAAGACAGCTTGCAGTCATTCCTTGCAATCTGGCCCAAGGCCTCAGCAGGCTAGGGAACCCTGGCTTCATACAGCAGTCCCCTCCTGGGGATACCCTTCTGATGAAACACCTCCACAGCACTGAGTGCAGCCCTTCCTTCCCCCAAGGGCCTATCACCAAACACAAGGGGCTCCCTCTGGGGCCTCTGTCTGTCCACCACCCTGCTGTGCTAAAGCAACTTCCTTTTAAACTCTCCTGCAACTGGAGCATGTCTGTCGGGGTGGGGCTTCCCGAGTTTTTCCTTCACCCCTTTCTCTCCAGCATGGGGTTTATCCACCTTGTCACAGAGGGAAAGAAAAAAAAAGTGTGAAAGTTGTAAATAAAGAGAAGTTTAGCTGATGATTCCTTTAAATAGCCTGGGCCATTTCATAGGGTACTTATGTGACCTGAAAGACAAACAGCATTAAAATGCTGAAAAGATAAAGCCCCCATCTGGACATCCCATCTTCTGGAAATGACATCAAGTACTTTGGTACATGTCTTATTAAGCTCTGACACTGCACATACTTACACATGTGATCCATTCCATTATGTCATTGGGATCACCCACTGTGTAAAATTGACCTGTAATTCTTTGCAGAATGAGAGCCTTAGTTTGTGAACCAAAAGGAAGGATGGTCAGGTGGTTAGCACAGTAGTTTTGCACTAGGGACACCTCAAGTCCCTGATTCAACATAGGCTTCAAGTCACTTAGCTTGTTTGTCCATTAGTTTCCCATCTATAAAATGGGGATAACAGTACTTCATTACATCACATGGGTATTATGAAGCACTCAGCTACTACAGTAATGGGAGCCAAATAATTACCTTATATGTACACACTCTTAATAGTTTGTACAATACCTCACACAATGGTGCCTAATCCTGATTGAAGTCTTTGGGTGCTATCGCAGTATACATAATAAATAATGATAACCACAGGTAATGTAATAGTCTCCAAGGCCAGAAGGGACCTCTGTTATCATGTAGTCAGATTTCCTGTATAACACATGCCATAGAACTACCCCAAAATAATTCCTAGATCAGATTTTTTAGAAAAAACACCCAATCTAGATTTAAAAATTACTAGTGACAGATAATGCACCACAACCTTTGTTGCGATGATTAATTACTCTCACCGTGAAAAATTTGCACTTTATTTCCAGTCTGAATTTATCTAGCTTCACCTTCCAGTCATTGGAACATGTTATACCTTTCTCTGCTAGACTGAAGAACCCACTATTAAATATTTGTTTTGCATTTAGGTACTTATAGACTATAATCAAGCCACCCCTTAAGCTTCTCTTTGTTAAGATAAGTAGATTGAGCTCTTTGAGACTATTAGCATATTTTCTAATCCTTTAATCCTTCTCAGGGCTCTTATAGAATCATAAAAATGTAGGGCTGGAGGGGACCTCAAGAAGTCACTAAGTCCAGCACCCTGCACTGAGGCAGGACCAAGTAAACCTAGACCATTCCTGCTTGTCCAACCTGTTCTTAAAAACCTTCAATGATGGGGATTCTACGACCTCCTTCAGTAGCATATTCCAGAACTCATCTACCCTTATAGTTAGAAAGTTTTTCCTAATATCTAACCCAAATCTCCCTTGTTGCAGATTAAGGCCATTATTTCTTGTCCTATCTTCAGTGGACATTGAGAACAATTGATCACAGTCCCCTTTAGAACAATCCTTAAGATATTTGAAGACTGTCATCAGCTCCCCTCCCCCAATTCCAGTTGTCTTTTCTAATGACTAAACATGCCGTTTTTTTAACCTATCCTCATTGACCAGGTTTTCCTAAACCTTTTATCATTTTTGTAGCTTTCTCTCTAATTTGTCCATATCTTTCCTAAAATGTGGCGGCTATTTCAGCAGGAGAAAAAAAAACTTTTGTAGTGATAATCAAGATAGCCCATATCAGACATTAGCTCATCTTAATTAAATAGCTTCTTAAGTTGGTATGGCAACTTCCACCTTTTCATGTTCACTGTATGTATATATACACATCTTCTCACTATATGTTCCATTCTATGGATCTGATGAAGTGGGCTGTAGCCTTTGAAAGTTTATGCTTAAATAAATGTTAGTCTCTAAGGTGCCACAAGTACTCCTGTTCTTTTTTGCGGATACAGACTAACATGGCTGCTACTCTGTAACCTATAAGCAAACTCTCTACTCCATATTCCAAGTCATTAATGAAAATATTGAATAGTACCAGATCCTGGACCAGTGGGATTGAGTAGTACCAGATCCAGTACTGTGGCAAATGGGAGCTTCGGGGGAAGTACCCGCAGGTGAGGGCAGTGGGCAGAGGCCTCTGCCACCCCCTTAGGGGCCACAGAGACGTGGTGTCGGCCACTTTCAGAGGGCGAGGGCAGGCAGGGAGCTGAGAAATATTAAGAGAAAATATAAAAAGTTAGAGGACTGGGGAAATAACTAATTTCTCTCACCTTTTTACCTTTTCCACTGGAAAAATGGGAAAGAAATTGTAAAAGAAAAGGAAAAAAAAGTTTAAGCATTAGAGAATGCAGCACTTTCTCTCTTTAATTTACCCCCTATTTCTTAAAAGCAAAAAAAGAAAAATAGAGAGTGAAAAATCAGAGGAAGTGCATATTCCCCACTATTTTGAATATGAAAATGTTGAATATATTAAATATGAAAAATTTCTACATACGTGTTTTTCCCCTGTAAAAAGTTACATTGTCATTCATTTTCATCAACAAATTTTTGACCAACTGTACTGTTTCTACATAGCTGTCTCTTCTCACTTCTCCTAGTCACCTATGTGCAGGAGCTACAGCAGGCTGATACTCCTTTACTGGCTTCACATCATCAGCTTCTCAAACTCCTTCATTCACTGATGGGGAAGAGAAGGCTAATACATGTTCAGTTGTGAAGCATATGAGGTATTTCAAAACTTTGCACTGGAACTCTCTGTTTGAAAGACCAGGGGAAACATTTTGACTCTATCTACAAGGAGAGAAGCAATTCTATCAAAAACAAAGAAGGGCAGCCAGTAAGAATCAGGAGGAGGGGGGGGGGGGGGAGAGAGAGAGAGAGAGAGAGAGTGTCCAGCGTATAGAGGATGAAGAACATGGAAGGAATGAGGGGAGTAGGAAGATTGAGGGAAAGAGAGATCTCTGCAAGAAGAAGACAGTTTAAGGTTTTTTCTTGATAATCTGAATGTTCAAGAATGATAAACTAACATCTTTCAGTGTTTGAACATCAAGTTGTTCATTACCGTCTGTAGATTTAGTGATTTTTTTCTAATGCAATTATTTCTGAGAATTTACTGATGTTGGGCTAGTTATTAAAAATATAAAGTGAAAGCATCACAATACAGTAGATGGAATTTTCATTTCTGTTAACTCATTTAGTTACATAAATATAATGGGAGAGAGAGAGATTTTTTCTTTCACTCACAAACTTTTAAGAAAATATTGATATAGTACTTTAGATGTTAATAATCTGAAACTATCCCAATTTCTGGGTTGAAATATGGCAATCCTAAACCACAATCAGATGTAAATCTCATCCATTTTTTATATAAATATGCTCCCTATTTGTCGTGTCCTAAAACTTGTCATGGGTTTGTTTTACCTGTTTGATGGAGAATATTTATTCTGACTCCAATCTAGCAGCAGTGCATAAAAGTGGCTCACAGGCAGCCCCACATTCAGAACAAAAAGCTAAAAATAATTCACTGCTATTTAAGAACAGCTCACATCTGGCACAGCTGCTATTTCTCCTTGAAGCTAGAGCTTGAATCCAGATTATTTGAAGTGTACATTCTCAGTGTTCATATGATAACTGGAAAATTTAATGTGTTCTGTGTGACAATAGGTTTTGAAAAATACAAAGCAATATTATCTGTGATCTATAGATGAAAAGTTATAAAACATTTGGCTCACAGCAGTGACACATGAATTTAACGATTTTCATATGGATAATCATTTTAAAAACAAACTGTTGCAGTAACTTGATTCTCCCTACTACGGCTAACCAGTAGAGCTATTCAGGGAAATTTTAACAAAATCATATTCCATCAAATATGCCATTCCTCTGAAACTGAACGCTTTGCAAAAATCATATTAATTTCATTAGAATTTCATTTGGAAGAAAACCAGGAAAAAAATACTGACAATGTTGAAACATCTAATTTTGACACTTTTGGAACAAATATTACAATTTTTTGATTTGAAATGACTTTTTGTTTAAATTTTTAAAATTATTTTGTTTTAGATGTAACCACTGTTACATTATTAGAGAGAATACATTTAGAGGTCTACTAAAGGTACAGACAGATGTCAAAATGCCTTTAAAAGCAAATGCTTTAGAAACATACTAGGTATTAAATGGAATGAATTAATAAGAAATGCTGAGATTTATCAGAGAGTTCAAGAAGTCCGTATTGCTGTTATCCAGAAAAGAAGAAGGAAATATTTGGAATGTGTTAAGAATGAAGCGAGAATATCTGCCATTGAAGGCATGCCATAGAACAGCTAGAGGAACATACAACAGGGGCCCAACTGAGAGAATTCTTTCTTGATGTGGACACAGCAGAAAATGAGGACAGATATATGCATGGAATTAAGCTGCAGGTTGCAATTTTTATTTCAAGTTTAACAGAGAGGAAGTGGGCTACCATCCATCACCCAATACTCTTCTATATCAGGCATTTAATTGGTTCCAATGCAGGGGTTAAGGGCTCCTTATGCTATAACCATGACACAGGGTAGGCTCTCTTCAGCCTACCCCCGGACTTAGCTCTCTCTGAGTCCTAGCAGCCTCCCTACTGTAAGGGGGACAGAGGACGCAGCAGAGTGGGGACCTTAGTCTGCGAGGAACACAAAGTCTCAACCTATCACATGAGCCCAAGGCCCATCAACAAAATTCCAGGTTTTTTACCACCTGGAACAGTTCATTTTATTCTCTTAACCACACTGGAACAAGCTACAAATGACAACAAATAAACACCACCACCCCATTAAGGTACAAAGCAGGTTCCTACTTAACCTGCGATGGCTTGAAGGTGCTGTGAGAAAGGCAAAAAACTCCCCAGTCCTCTGTCAATTGGCCCAGGGGAGAATAAAAAAATCTTTCCTGACCGCCTAAGCAGGTGATCAGTTAGATCCATAGCATCTATCAAGCCATGTTCTCATTCCTACTTTGGGTGGGGTGAGCTGCTAGAACTGAGCCAAAAGAGGTTCCACATGGCCCCTGCACTGGGCTAATCCTGGGAGCTGGGGAATGCTAGCCAATCAGCACCTGTCTTATTGAGCTGGCCAACAGTTGCCAAAGACTCCAAGGAGGAGGAACTACCTACTGTCCCTTGGTGAGTATCCCCCTTTGTTGCTACTGAATTGTCCTCCTTTCTCTTTCGGCCCTATTAAGTTCCCCCATCTGTTGATGTGGGTGGGTGGCAAAACTGATGGGACTTAACAACATAGAGGATATAAAAAGAGCACAGTCTGGGATGGCAGACCCCTGTTCATTCCCTAAGTGACATCTGATGGTGTAGGAAGGATTCAGATGATTACATATGACAAAATAATACACTATTTTAAGAAGTTAATAGCAAAGCAATAAAATGTTAGACCTGAACAATTCCCCCCACCTCGATTTTCTTTCAAAGAGAATTTAGAAAGATTTGGTTTTTATTCCAAATTGGAATTGAGTCAGATTTTGAAATCTCACAATCCTTTGCATTGCTCTATCCCACAGTGGTCTCTACTACTCACTGAGACAGGAGGATGTCTTCAAACTGTCTGAGCTGTTTGGTCACAGTTTGCTGTTTTGATTCAGTCAGATAGATTATGACTAGTAACTACAGGTGGGAGAATTCTGGGAAAATCCCTCCTAGAATAGAAATGATCTCCCTTTAAAGATCAGCAGGCCCACAATCCTGGGGAAACTTAATGGAAAGCGGTAAATAAATCCCCAATGGGAAAAGGAAACTTTTCACTAGTCTGTTGTTTTAAATTCAGTACTTTTGAGTGTCAGGGTGATCAAATCAATGGGTATTGGGCTGGAATTTTGAATATCTGGATTATATTCCTAGCTTTGCCACAAGCCTGCTAGTGACCTGCAGCAATTCATTTCTACAACTGTAGAGAAAGGTAATTCCATTTCATAGAAGCATAGAAGTTTAGATTCACAAAATGATTTTAGTGCTTAAGTGCCATGCTAGTCACCCGAATCCTTGACTCAGGCCACAATGGGATTCACAGAACCCCCTCTCAGCTGCTGCCAAAGCACATAGGCACCTAAACTTGTCCAGGATTTAAGCTTTTGCAGTAAAATTCCACAAGGTACCTATGTTTCTGCCTCTGTGCATGCTTGTTGTTGCTATGTTCTTCATGTCTGGATGCCTAAGCCTCAGAGCAATGCAGGAACCTGGGGAAGATTGGTTCCCCTGCCTCACTCACCTCAGGGACTTTATCCCGTAAACATTCTCATCACTTACCTATGAGGTCAGGCTCTGTATGCAAACTCAGACAAAATGGATGAGATGTAGGGCAAAGAACCTCCCTCTCAGCTTTTAGGTCGAGTGATTAGAGTGCTCACCTAGCTTGTGAGAAGCATTGAGGTCATGTGGGAGGCACTGAGTTCACTCTCTGCTTGGGAGGAAAAAGGGATATGGATCTACCACCTTCTAGATGAGTTCTCTAACCCTTGGGCTATCACAGTGGTGGGCTCTGGATCCAGCCTGCAGATTTGCCACCCTGTGGTGCTGCGGCCCTGCTCTGCCTCGGGAAGCGGCCGGCAGTATGTCCCTGCGGCCCCTGGGGAGGGGAGCACAGAGCTCTGTGCCCTGTTCCTGCCTGTGGATACCTCCCCCGAAGTTCTCATTAGCCGGTAACAGGAAACCGTGGCCAACAGGAGCTTTGGAAGAGGTACCCACAGGCATGCAGAACCCTCTGCTCCCCCTCCCCCAGGACCGGCAGGGCCATAGTGCTGGCTGCTTCCTGGAGTGGCGTGGGGCCAGGGCCAGGGCCAGGGCCGGGGCCGGGAGGTAGGGAGCCTGCTCTGGCCCCGCTACCAGACTGGAACTGCTCCAAGTAAGCGGCACCGGGCTGGAGCCCACACCCCGAACCCCTCCTGCACCCCAACCCCCTGCCCTGAGCCACCTGCCACACCTTGCACCCCTCCCTGCACCACTGCCCCGAGCCCCCTCCCACACTGTGCACCCCAACTCCCTTCCCTGAGCCCCCTCATACACCTCACACCCCTCATGTGCCCTAACCCATTGCCCTGAGCCCTTTCCTGCACACTGCACCTCCTACCACACCCTGCACTCTCTCCCACATCCCAACCCCCTACTCCAACCCTACAGTCATGGCCCTGCAAGCAATTTCCCCATCCCTTGGGCCAAAAAGTTTGCCCACCCCTGGGCTGTTGAAGTTGCTCCACTGTGAATTAATAATTTCAAAAGTCACTGGAGCAGGATGACTGGATCGTGGGTCTCCCACCTCCTAGCTGAGCGCTCTAACAACCAGGCAACAGAGTCATTCTCTCTCTTTCTCTGTCCCAGTGACTTTTTTAATTAGTTATTCACAGTGGAGCGGTTTCAACTGGAGAGACTGAGAGGGCCCCACATCAGAATATCCTACAGCCCTATGGCCAGAGCACACACTTGAGCAGTGCCAGGTCCCTGTTCGCCTTAGAGAATCCCAAGCAGAGGAAAGTGCTTTCCTGCCGCGTGGACATAGTCACAGAACCCCCTGAAAGAGGCAGGGCTTAGGTGATGCCCCTCACCTTGGCATCTGCCATTGGCTAGTTTAGGCAGGGAGTCACCTAGGGTGGTGGCTTTTGTGAATCCCATTCTGAGGTGCCTCCCTCACCCCATTCGTTCTATATGAGCCTAGGCGCCTAACTCAGGCTTTCGAATCCCAGTAAGAATGTTGCTGCACCTAACTTTGTGGCTAAGCCCAAAGTTCTTATTAAGAGAAAATAAATGCAGTTAATTCAGAAAAGAGTAGGTGTCTAAGGTGTTGGAAAGTTGTCCCTATAAAAGCTTTTGTATTTTTAAGGAGATTCCTATGTCTCTATTTTTCCCTAATTGGATTAAATAAAAGTGAATCAAAAAGAAATGTAAGCTTAATAATGCCTAGAGGGATAGCCATTAAATAGTCAGTGTTTTCTAACAATGCCACAGAGTGGGATAAGAAAACCATAACTTTCCCCTCAGCTAGACTAAAAAAAAACTGTGTGAAAACTGTTAGTGAATGTTTACATTTAATGATAATCATTGCAGCATTTCTTTAGCTCTTTGTCATCTTCAGTGTACTTGCTGAACATTAATTAATTAGGACCTGATCCTCCACTTCTTAAGCAGGCAACATTTGCATATTTTTTCTTCTTTTCTCATGTAACCAACATATTCTTTTTACTTGTCCCCTACTTAGGGAGCTTGGGGGTCAAATTCTGTACTCAGATACACAAGTCAAACTTCAAAGTAAGTCTATTGGCATCATGAAAGTTTCTGAGGTTTTAAAACAGTGTACTTGAGAGCAAAATATGGCCCATTAAATTTCTACCCTCTTGTAATACATTTTCTTGCACAAGCTAAAAGGATAAAAGTAAGTCCACATTTCTGCTGATTGCAAATGCACTTGTACATTGATCCCCATTAGACTGAACAGAAAGTCTATTTCAAACTCATCTAGTTCCATTTCACAAATACAATCAGAGAACTTTTGCTGAAAACTCTTTCAATTCCAAACATTCCCAAAGATATGTACTGTGGTACACTGAGAGGCAAGGAAT
Source organism: Dermatemys mawii (assembly GCA_007922305.1). Lineage (NCBI taxonomy): Eukaryota > Metazoa > Chordata > Testudines > Dermatemydidae > Dermatemys > Dermatemys mawii. The sequence continues at coordinate 12,771,054 of ML677339.1, read as the reverse complement.
TTTCCGCATTTTTCTGAACTATTTGGTTTTCTTTTGTTCAGATTGGTAACCATCATGACCAAGAAAAATATGTTCCAGTCTGTATTCTTCTAGTTAGGGAGAAAATCCAGTGTTACCATGAAGTTAAAGAGGACTAAGTCCTAGAGCCAGCAAAGCACTTCAGCACATGCTTAATTTAATCATGTGAGTAGCACCATAAAAGTTAATCATATTCTTACGTTTTTTGCTGGATCAGGGCAAAGGAGTTCTGCAAACGTCTCTTGAAACTGTTCATATGTAGCAGTAACACATTTAGGCAGTTCACTCTTGTGCTGCAGCCATTAATATAATTCCTCAGGGAATTTCTTCTACTGCAAAATATCTTAACCCAGTGCCAAGTCAGCTCCATCAGCTCTGAACTGCATGTGCAGAAGCCCCAGTGCAGGGGACATCTGAGCATGAGATGGGGTGGGCTAGAGTGTGTTGCCTAGGAGATAGTGTACTGGGCTAGGACTCAGGGTACTATGCTTGACTCTGCCATAGATCTTCTAGATGACCTCAGACCATTTTCCCTCTCTGTGCTTGGGTTTCCCCATCTATAAAAGAGGTGAAATGATTCTTACTTGCTTTGTAAATTACTTTAGGATCTCCTGATGGAAAGCGCTACATACAAACTAGGTGTTATTAGAGCAGGGAAGGGAGTAAAAGATATCAATTGGATTTGAGGTGGCACTCCCCATCATCCAAAATCAGACCCTTTAAAACCAGGATATCTTGGGATATGTTTTATGGCTTTTTTCTCAGGTGTCTCCTTAATTCTCCAGGGAAATAAATGTACCTTCAAAAATGTGTTTGATCCAGAAATAAATCTGCTTTGGAATCTAGTTTCAGGATAGTTTTATTCGGTTCCAAGACAATTTGGCATGTTTTGATTAATTTATTCTAACAGTAGTTTTCCAGGAATCTCTACATTTTCTGCTTCTGAGCTATAGAGATGGCTGCCTTTACTACCCCAGACAGATTCAAAGAAGTCTGCCATTTTTGTTTTGTTCTTTTTTTCAGCAGCATATTTTTCCCTGTGTTTAATCTGAAAATTTAGGATGATTTATTCTATCATCATTTTAGTGAAAACCCATCAGTCTGGGGAAGGTTGATGATGGATCATAGTTAGAAGATACTCTATTGCTCACCTACAAAACTGAAGGTTGAACCTGATTTTAGCTGATTGTAGATTGCTTTACTGTGAGCTGATCAATTTTTTTTTTTATGGAAAAGTTTTCTGCCAGAATATGCAGTTTCATTAAAATGTTTTACAAGAATGTATCAGTTTATATAACCTTTTGACAGACTCATTTTGATAATGTTGAAATGTTAGTTTCCATTTTGATATCGTTTTGTTTTAGTTTGTATATTTTATTTCTTTTGACTTTTATATAATATAATAATAATTATTTGTGCATATTAAGTATTATATTTAAATGTTTAGATACTATTGACCAAGACATTTCACTGGTCCCAAATAAAACTTTTCAGAATTTTTGTTCCATGGGAAACTTTAGCATTTTCATTCCAATTCAGAATGAAAAATTTCAAAATTTCACATGGAGCAGAAATTCCTTTTTCTGACCAGTTCCACTTTACATTCTATTCTGTACCTAAGCGTGTAGAAAAAGTGTATTCTTCTGTATTATTTGATAAACTGTATGTGATCCCATATTTTGAGACTATAATTCTACATTTAAAGGGGCAGATTTAAAGTTGTGATTCATCCTTAGCTTTCAAATTTCCTGACCTCTAAGTACCTAATTATGCAACCTTCCTGTTGCTTCATTTGAGGGTTTATAATTATTTAATACAGATATAGGTAAATCTGTTTTTATGGGGAGATCTACCTCTAGATAGTATGCCAACATTTTTAAATTTGTATAGTTCAAGTCAGGCATCAAGATAAGTAACTTGTTATTTAGGGTTACTGAGCACCCTCTGCTCCCATTTATTTCAATTGTATAAATTTATCTGTGCCAACATAGGCAATAGCCATTTAGGAGTTAGAAATACATATGTATGCACACTGTAGAAAGGTGAGTTTAGCAAGCAAAATATAATCAGGAATAAATAGGCTATAAATTGCAAATAATTCACTATGTACTCAATAGAGTTATTGAGAGGTCAGCACTTGGGAAAGATTTTATTTCTATCTGTTTGAGTGTTTCACAGTTCTTCATGGAAAATGTTTAAATGGGTATCACTTGAATGAAACAGTATTTTAAACAATTGGGGAAGCTCAGCTGTTTCAAAACACCATCAATCTATAGCATCACTGGAAAACTCATAAGGACTTTGCTATCTTCCCTTAGTTGGTTCCATTAACTACTGTTCCCAGTTAATAGGAAAATTGTACAGTTAGTAACGTCAGGATGTAGTGGTCATAATTCTCAGATACATTTTTTGGATTGATTTCAGGACTTTTATTTACTTTTTAAAGAAAAATAAACTGCACCAGCTGCACCAATTCAAGGTGTTTTTGTTTCAGTGAAACTATCACAGACCATTTGTTTTCCTTTCCTCATGGCTGCCTCTGTGTATGTGGAAAGGCTGAAAAAGATAAAAATGCAGTTTGTGGGATATTAATGCATTCTGCCAGCTTTGAGCTCTTCTGTTTGTTTGTCCCAAACCTCTTTATGCCAGCTCTACAATCACCTCCTGCCAGATTTGGGCTTTGAAAATTAACATATTTCCTATATGACATATGTTTGAAATTAGCACAAAATGCAGCCAAGAGCTGGAAATTAACAAGGAAAAAAAGTTATTTTAGCAAACATTTGGGAGCCAAGGAAGACATTTATTGGCTTAAAATGTTAGGACCAGTTATTGTCTGTTAAATTAGAGTCAGTACGTATCCTACAAATTGACAGCACAACTCTATTTGCCTGTGTGTATATGCATCTCTCCTTGTCTTTTATATATACATATGTGTTATATGTGAATACTTCTGTAGCTATAAACTAACAGTAGCATTAAGAATTCCTCTCACATTTAGGGTGTCTCTGAAGTCTTGATGACCACAGGATGTTGACTGAGCTAAAAACTCCTGCTTCTCAGTAAGTGCTAGCAGATTGTTCTTGTCACACATATGCACAAAGCACTTCACCATGGGCACTAGGCATTAACTCTAATCTTTGTTGATGCTGGCTTGGAAATAATATAATATTTTCTTTCGATGGTGAGAGACCTGAGGCATCAGCACTTGGATTCTTCCATGCTAACTCTACCCTCGACAATGGTGTCTGCCAAGAAGGGCATAACATCCTTAATGTCCAGATTTTGAAGCCTGCAAGGGATCTTAATTGTAGTGAAACTAGTGAATCCCATGATGGATTTTTCTGTGGCATCAACTAGGGCAGACTGGAAATGGACCCAGACATAGCCAGTGGATTCCCAACTATACAGATCAACTGGCCATAATCCCCAGACAAGAGGGAATGAAGGGAGTGCAGATGTTAATATAAAGTGCAAGGCTGTAGCGGCAGCTGTGTTACTAATCTGTGGATGCTCTGTGACCTTGGGGTTATGGGAAGGGGAAAAGAATTCCGTCCTTCCACCTCAGCAGAACATAACTCTCAACTGTCCCTCATTTTGAAGGGCACCACTCATTTTTGTCCCAAACTTACTTATATTCCACACAAATCTGGTGTCCCTATAATTTTACTGTTAAAACTTATTTCCATTAAAATACAATCATGAAATTATAGTTACAGAAAGTTATTTTTACTAAAGGAAGGAATCTTGCATAATTTTAAGTTTCCAAAATTAATCCTTTTGTTCCCCCAATGTCACACATTTGGGCCTTGAGAGAGATGCTTCAGCGTACCCCTGTGCAAAAGCCTGTTAATTCCGGTTTTGTGCAGGAGTTAGGATTTAGACCCAAGGCAAGGACTCTTAAGGTAACTGATGTCTGGTGTTCATGCAGTTTCTCTATTATGGACTCCTCTTGCATACTGATCCCTCCTGTTTTAGACATGTTCCTGAAAACACTATATGGTGCTTCTGGTGCAGTCCTGGGCAGAGAGAATCAGGATGATCCCGAGATACAAAGAATTAAAGACTGAGATCTGGTGTAAATTAGGCAGCTCCAATGAAGTACATTGGACTCAGCCAAAAAACACCAGTAGAGAATTTGGGCCTGAAATTGCTGAAGCTATTTCAGATGTCAGGCCTTCAAAGGATGACCAGACAGCAAGTGTGAAAAACTGGGACAAGAGGTGCAGGGTAATAGGAGCCTATATAAAAAAAAAGACCCAAAAATCAGGACTGTCCCTATGAAATTGGGATATCTGGCCACCCTAGGTCTTCATACAATAATGTATTCAGTTAAATGCTCTACTGTGGTGGCTGCCCTTGTAAGATAAATTAATTGATTATAAAATTCACAGCTTTGCACAGATGTGACTTGGAAATGCCTCTGGGAAATGGAACAAATAAAAATGTAAAACGTTATTGACTAAAAACAGACCAGCTGGCCACTTCCTGAAGATCTGGGAGCAGGACACATTGGTGACTTCCAAAGACACTGGAAGTGAGGAAGAGAAGGTGAAAGCCATTGTTATCAACAGAATGACACTAACATAAAACTCAAGTATGGTGGGATGAAATTAAGGCCATATGAGCCAAATTCAGTCATCATTCACAAGGGGCAGATCCAGAGTTGCTACAGTTCCATCCAGTTGTGTAACTAAGAGGAGAATTTAGCTCCTATAACTAACTTTTGCTATAGTTTTAGGTATAACTCACCGAAATGATAGGAAAAAGGAATACAATATTCAGGTTAGTCTATATTATTTTAATGAAAATTAAAATTCTGGACTAAATTCTGCACTGGCTCACAACAGGTGCAAAACCATCAAAATCATGGGATTGCTGGGAGTGTGTTAGTCTGTGCTGATTTCAGCCCTATATGTTCAAGACACAAACAGGAATCAGATGTTTTTAAAACATGAAGGTTAACGTAAAACAGGTTAAATATAGGACAAATCCTGCTCTCATTTAGGTTTACACCATATGTAAACAGGTATAAATGAAATCAGGATTTGGCCAGCCCTTTGTCTGGTCAGCAAGACCAAGCCAAGGCCATTGAAAATACCATAATTTCGCAAGTCTCTTTTGTACCATCTTTCCAAGTAATCACAATGCTACTTTGTTCCAGACAGGGATGATACAGACAACATACAACCTTAGTTTTACAAAGTAGTGAAGAAGATACTAATATCTTTTAGTAATGCTCAGACCACACTGTCAGTTATGATTTTGACTTTTTAAATTTAAACAGTGAGTTTAGCAACAGCCCTATCTTACTTTCAGGAAGCATATAGACATTGTGCATTTTGCTAATGCATCACAGTGATTGCTAATACATTATGCAAACTCAGGTTTAGTTCACTTCCTGAACTCAAATGGCATGCTGAATATTTGGCTTCAATTCACTGAACTCCTATTCCCACTTAGCAAGATTTATCTTTTCAGATGGGGCCTTAATCAAGACAAATTCCACCACAACAGTTGCCACACATTTTTTGCCATGTGCTGTGTATTTAGTTCACCCAGAGCTTACTTCAAAGGACTATAATTTCAGCATTACATCACTTCTGTCATTCTGGCATTATTTGATGCCTGTTTTTTCCCTCAGCCCCTGACCCCCACCAAGTAACCTATTCATACATATGAGAGTGCATGTGTCTCTGTTTTATGCTCTGATTACCATCTTGCTTGCTCTGTTGGTTTTTCATATACAATAAATTCTAAGTGGATGGTCTTAACCAAGCTGTGCAAAAGCAAGATGACATTGCAGGAAATGTTGGGCCAGATTAATAAACTGTAATTGGATTTATTGACTCCTCAATATTTCCTGTATTTAATTTCTTTAAATCTGTGCCTTATACATTACTTATCTCATGGTGACAAGCTACTTACGAATCAGCCAGTCTGCTATAAGTAAACAGTTATGAGTTCATTACTGAGTTAGTTATGGAGTATTTTAAGGAGCTTCCAGTGGGATTTTACAAAATGCATGAAATATGGACCTACAAACTCTGTACAATATGTTGATCAAGTAAGTGCATGTCTACACTGTTTTCTTTTGCTTAACTCATGCTCATGTTTTCTAATAGTTAGAGCAGAGGAATTGGAGACAGGACTCAACTCTCGGAGCTGCTACTTAAGGCTTGTCCTAACTGAGGACTTTTTGATTCCGCAGCACTGGTGCAAATACCTAGGGCTTGAGTGCGATCTCACACTGTTTGTGAATCTGTTTCTCTCACTTGAGTTACTTTCAACTTACGGCGCTATAAGTGAAGCCAGATGTGCACTGATGCAGCTTACACTGGTGAGAGTCTGCACTAGAGAAGTGTGTTAGTGCAGCTACTCCTGCACAATGTTGCTTTTTGTGTAGAACAACTTCTAATATTCAGACACTTTGTTATATGAAGCAGAAAACGAGTTTAAGACCATTTTTGTGTAGCTTTACTTTTTGTCAAATATCTTAAGTTTTTGAAAGACAGCTGTATACAGCCATAGCATTCATATTTAAGAGACTCCAATCTACTGGACTGTGGCATAGACAAAGGGAAGTAGCAGAAGCCATATCAGGCAGGACACCTGAGACACAGATGCAACCACCATAGTGACCAGAGTTATATATTGCCCTTCCCTCAACCTTTTACTATCCTGTTTATGCCCTTTCCAAAGCCCACTCATTTGTGGGCACTCAACGTGCTCTACGTTCACTACTTGTTTTGTTTTTCCCAATGCTGATTTTTAAAAAAAAGAAAGAAGGAAAAAAAAGAGCCCATACCACAACCATATTTCTGAACTTTGGAAAAGTTTTGTTCTGGATCCAAACCCAAACTTTGCAGTTGGTCTCATCTATAAAATAAGTCAAAGCCAAACCTCAGATTGAATTCCCTCTCCCTCTCCCCTCTAATCTTTGGGGATGTTTGAATCAATCTGGACTCTACACCTCAAGCCTATCTCTATTTCAAAACCAAACTTCAAAACCAAACTGAATAAATTACTATACATTATACTGTAGGTGCCATCTTGCACTGGCAAAGAAATGGACTAGACAACCCCGTACAATTTTTCCATTTCTAAAGTATATGGATCTAGTCAAATGTCATATAGCTAAATAGATTTATGTTTTCATTGACACTTCTCTGAAGTTTTCAGATCCACTTCCTCCAGGGATTAGTGGTTAGTTCATTTGCCTTTCATTAACCACAGATATCTCATCTGATGATAGTGGGACAATCATGGGTGGGTGGGATATCTAGAAGAGCTGCTTTTTTGGTTCATGAGACACAATGTTCAGGACCCTCATCTTTTTCATCAAAAAGTACACCTTAAAACATGGAAAAAGACATCTCTTCTGGTCAATAACATGGGCCCATTTCTGAAAGTATTTCCTCTGGCATTTTGTTTCTAAATTATTGCATTTTATGTCCTTTTCTATTTGTAAAGTGAAATAGTGAGTGCACACGAAGCAGTTAAGGCTCTTGGGCCTAGATTGCTCCCACCTACAGAAAAACATATGCGGTTGGACTTTGTGGGGAGGAAAACTTTACACTGGCTTGTTCCAGAGAGAAGGGAGTAGGTTTTGCCCCTTGCCATACCAGAAAATGGGGCATTCTACCCCCAGAGTTAGCAACTTCCAATGTACAGGAGGCCAGAATGGCTATCAGCATGGAATCCCTGCACCTCCAACCAAACTAAGGAGCGTGATGACCAGTCCTGATTACTTTAGAATCACATGGCCAGGAGATCTCCTAGTCACCAGTTATTTCTGGTATCCCCATCTAAGAGTCGACATCCTCGTTCAGAGGGACACCAAAGAAAAGGTTTTCTTCACTACACTGGGCTGGGAATGGAATGACTGGTATCATTCCCCAGCAATAAAACTTTCACTCCACTAAGGGACCACCACAGGATCAAGGCCAGCAGGTCGACCAGTGCCAAACAGACAACTGAATCCTGTCTGTGTGAAGGAAACTGTAATGAAAGTACCCTTCAGTATTCTTTCAGTTTGGGTCCTAATCTATCCTTTGGGTAGGCATGGAAGGCAGAAGAATTCTCCATAATTTTATCTTTGGAGAGTGGCTGATAGGTGGAACAAACAGTGCATTTTGTAATAATATTCTAAAATGGTGGAGCAAGTGAATGTGAGAGAAAACAACAGTATACTGGTTAATTTGAAACATTTATATCAAGGAGTCAGTAAATTGATTCTTTTATGAAACAGGGATGAACTTCAGACTTCATTTGTTGTGCAAAAATAAAAATATTAATCTATAGAAGGAAGAATTTTTGTATCCTCACATCCAATGCCCCCTTACCTTAGATAAATTCTGGGATATACTCTGAAATATTCATAGCAGTGAACAGATAAGGAGTAGTGCCCTAATCTTGCAAGAGGTGAATGCCTCCTGAGACATCTCTGCACTCTCAAATCCCACTGAGAACACCCAAAACCACTCAAGGGATACTCAGCACTTCGCAGGTTAAAGCGATAGGTATGCTATTGAGAGCTAAATGCATTGCACCAAAGATAATTGTCTTTAATGGGAAGGTAGAACAAATACAAGCCTGGGGAACAGTTTTCTAGAAGATGACACTTCCAGGAAGTGCATTTGCAGAAGAATCGTTCATTCACCGGTGCAGCTTCTTCCCAGAAGTACTTCCTTACAAAGGTGACATTTCTTGGAATCACTTCAAATCATGATTTGATATCAGAAACATAGAGGACTTACTAATGGGTGAAGTGCGGAAAGGAAGTTTTAATATCAGCACTTGTCGACCCGTAGTCATCTTTAGATGAGTGGGAAAATCCTAATAAAATAAGTGAAACAGCATTTATATCGGGGTAAAGGCCCTCTTCGTTTATATACTGTCAACATTAATGCCATCTAGACTGGCAACTTTCAGAGATCAAAAGTTGCTAATAGCACATTGTATTTCTTTAACCAATATATATTTTTTCAAATTACACTATGCATTGTCATGCAAAAGAAGCATCAATTCCTGATATTATATAATGATTAAATCTAGGAGTCATCTTGAGAATGCAATGTTTCATAGAAGTCAAAGTTCTGAACTAAATAAATATCCTTCATTGCAGTAACCTCATGGCCATATTTATTTTTAATTGCTTGAATTGACTTCTGCTTAGTTTAAACAGATAGGCAAAGACTTTGCTAGGTTTATTACTTAATGCAAGGGCCAATGTGCAATCTGCAAGACCCGGAGTGCACGCATAATCAATAATGCATCTAGCTACTCTCTGACTGAGTTCAATTGTAGTATCTATTAGACCTTGACTCCCAATATCTTGTCTTGAAATAATTATTCAGGCATAGCAGGGCAAGCTGTGCTACATTAACTTCTTTCTTTTAGTGGTGGCTAAAAGAAGTTAAGAAATGTCCTTTACAGTACAGCACTGTCTACTACAATGTCTTCTGGAACGAAATGACCCATCACCCATTATATTCATTATTAACAATAATTCTGCATTCATACACACACACACATTTTACATAGGCCACACTATTTAAACCTTTCACTGTTGGATCTACTAATACATTCATTTGAGTTCCACGTAGAAATGCAGGGTTTGCTGGACAGAAGAAGTGGCTGCACATTTTGTGTGGCTGCTCACTTATTTTATTTAATTTATTTATTTATTTATTTAGGAAAAACATGGCCAGGCTTGTACTTCCTAAAGAAAAACTGAAATGAATGGACCACACTCATCTTAGGTGCAACTCCAATGATACAAAATATAGGCTCAGTCCTAAATCTATTGACGTGAATGGAAAAACTTCCACTGGCCTTTGGATGAAGCATTAAGAGGCGAAATCATTTGCAGCTCTTTGGCAATTATGGGATTAATGCATGTATTTTGACTCCCTCCTTTACTTGTGCTAGCAAGAAACCCAAAAAAGAAGAAGAATGGTGGTCAGCGGGGGAGAATAAAGTTATTTCAGAAAGCTAAAAAAATTCAGTGCAAATTCTTTGTGATTTTTTTAAAAAAGATCTTTTGCATAAATAGGTAAAAGGAGGAGGCACAAGGACAACCACCATGGGTAAAAACACATTAGTATTCCTCTGGCTGTCAGATGAAAACACTTTTTCTTACTGAACCAGTTGCTGCTACACCAGTCAAAGCTCATGAGATTAATTCTATTCAGTCTAATTGCAGAAGTTAGATTTGGTATGGTAATTCCTCTTTACTCCAGATTCACATCAGTGTAAATGAGGGCAGAATATGGCTTGTGATCTATACACGTCAAAAGCAGCATTGTTAGTTTCAAACGAGTCACCTGATGAGCAAGAGAGACCATAATGCACTCATGCCAAAGGTGATTTTGGTTAGCTCTCATGTAACTAAGGAATCCACCTGACTTATTGCGTATGTCCATTGTTCACAAGTTGACCAGTTTGAAAAAACAATACCATTTTGAATATTTAAAGATCATTTACACTAGTGTAAATCTGCAGTATGTAGGAACTGTCATACCCGAAGTAGTTTCTTCATTTAGGGAAGCTACATTGGAGCTACATCAAGGGGAAATTTGGCTCACACTCTTAGCTACTCACTAAGGCTCTGATTTCAATGGGATTTTAGCACATATTTAAAATTAAGCATGTGCTTAAGTACTTTGCTGAACTGGGGCCTAAGACTTGCGGTAGGATCTATGAGCATGCATCTGTTCACCCACATAGAATCCCACTGACTTCAATGGGACTTTGCATGGGTTTAAGGGTTCATAAAAACAGATCTCATTGCTAGATTGGGGCCTACCACTCAGGCATCTGAAGAGAGTTGCTTTGCCATGGTAAAGGATTGAATTGTAATACTTTGGGTATCACAACAAAGACAATTGATTGTAGTGGTAAATATAATAAATAATATAGCAAATGAAATGTAATTATAGTATCAACTAAGTATTATTGTATCAATCATTTTTCATTTGATATTCATTTCAAAAAAGCAACATTTCTTCACTTTTACTCCAAATTCTTTTGGTCAATGTTCCTAATGTCCATCAGTTTACAGGAGTTTAAGATTCTTGCAAGAGCTATTTAAATTCAACGTTTCTGACTTTTGTTGGCTTACACTGGGTCCTTACAATTACCTTAGCATTATTTGGTGCCCATTAATGTGAGCACTTATTAGGACCTACTGGTTAATATATTTCAAATAAGGTAAAACAAATTAAGTCTTGCCAAGCTTGAGAAGCTATGGAGACATAACTAAAATCAGTGGAGACTTTCTCCTTTCTTCTCTATTGATATGTAAGCAAAAAGAAACATGTAACAATGTTTTTAGGAAATCAATCCATTTTCCCCACTTGTTACTGAACAAAGTTCAACTTTGGCATAAGTGGGCCTAACTTCCAGGACATCAAAATTTTGTGTAGTTGGTAAGTTGAGGCTCAAGAGACAGAGGGATCTACACTCAACTCTGGTGCTAGTGGTCACTGACTTCATGAACTATTTCTGTCTTTCAAACCCCAACTTACACTTAGACACACACAATCCCACGTTCCTGAAGATAACCTGATTCCCACTCCATGCCCCTTGGTTTCAGCATCTCCATTGTATCTCGTTCTTAGAATTCTTTGAAATTTTCTTCTATTCTTTGTCACAATGAATCTAATGAGCATGTTACCTTGAAAGGGCCTTTTCTTGTGATTTGCTCTAACAATAGTTATTATAATACATTTTTAATATATTTATCTAAATCTATTTCTACAAATAAGAAATGTTCATAAGGCCACTGAAGTTAATAGCCAAATTAGGAGGATATTACTAAATAATTTTGCAGTTAGAAATCAGTTGGCTAATACTTTGGTTCTGGAACCTCTACAGTGTGTATTATAATCTCTGAGCTCTGCACAAACACAAATCAGAGACAAAGTTTCATTGTTGAACAGGAAGATAAATTCTTCTAATTAGGAGTATATGATGTTCTATTGACAACATTATCAAACCAGCTGTCCTAAGTGTGCAGATTCCACACACGCATTTTTGCACGCAGACCTACTGCAAATATAGCAGAAATTGAATATAAAAATATGTTAGCACATGCAGCAAAACCTGTTAAAATTAACCAAATTACATGAAAGCCGCCATCTGTGTGTTACATTATCCTGACAATGATAGTGATAAAGCATATTTTCTGACTGTGTTTTAGAAAGTGTGCTGCCTGTTTAAAAAATAAAAATAAAACCCCAATGCAACCCATAGTGCCATTTGTCCTGAAATATTATATTTACGCAGATAACATTTATTCACTGTTGCATATTTAATTATTGGTTTCAGGTTGACTTCTAAGCACTTTTAGCAATATGGCAATTATTGCTTAACCATGATGTTTAACGATGGATGTAGTTTACAATAAACAACTAAAGTGCAACTCACCTCTCAGGATGCACATACCAGCTTACAGAATTAAGCTTTTGTGATGACTGTGGCCCTGACTTTGCAAAATACTTAAGCACATACCTAACCTTATATGCGAGTAGATGCTTAAAGTTAGGCACATGCCTAAATTCTTGTTAAATCAGGACCTATTTGATGACTATTGGGGAGCCAAATCCTGAATATTTTACTAACATATGCTTCCCCTCACTCATCAAAATACTTAAAAATACAGGAATCTCTATTTCAAAATAGAGGAGTGCGCCTTTCTAAAAATGTTTATCAAGCCATTAACCCTGTTTTTGATTAATTGACAGCAGATTCTATAGGAAGACTGAGAGTAGCAGTGACCTTAGGTTTATGCAATTCATGGAGTTACAAAGAATGCTTCCCTTTTAGTAAATAACAAACACAAAGCATCAAGGCAGATAGTGTATCGCAAATGTAACCTATACTAATCTTTAAACAATATTTACAGTTCATCATAGCCAGTGCTAAAACTAGGAATGCTGGCTTAAAGTAGTAACAACAAGCCAAATGCTTTCAGCATCCCCACCATAAAACTTGTTCCAGCACCACTACAGTACAGCAGTGTGAATTATCCCCAAATCATACTGGATTAATAGATTTTAAGGTTAGAGGGGACTATTATGATGATCTATTCAGAACGCCAGCATAAACACAAAGAGTTTAGAATGTCAAAGAACTTCACCCAATAATTTGTACATCTTGCTCATAACTTTTGTTGCAGTTATAGTATATCTTTTAGAAAGATATCCAGTCTTGATTTTAAGACATCAGTTGATGGATAATCCAATACATTCCTAGGCAATCTGTTCCAATGGTTATTTTACAAAGTAACCATTGGAATTAACTGTCAAAATATATCTCCTATTTCTAATCCGACTTTGTGTAGCTTCAGCTTCCAAAGACTGGATCTTGTAATGCCTTTTTCTTCTAGATTAAAGAGCCGTCTGCTGTCAGAAATCTCTTCCCAATGTAGGTACTTGTAGACTGTAATGAAATCACCTGAACCTACTCTTAGATAAATTAAATAGATTGAACTCTTTCAATCTTTCACTATAAGTCATGTTTTCCAGATATCAAATCATTCTTTTTTGAGCCGTTTCCAATTTTTTTAACATCCTTTTTGAATTGTGGATATCATAACTGGACACAGAATTCTAAGTAGTATAGAATTTTATAGCATGCTCTAAAAATTCTATATAAACATTACCATTTTCATTTAAATTCCATGGATGTTTAAAGTAATTTCCATAGAATTCTGGTAAATGTCTGTAGAACCTTGTTATGTTTGGGACCTGGATCTGGAAAAATCTTATGCACATGCTTAATTCTACCTGCTGTAAATAATCCCATGAGTTCACGGGGGCTAGTCACAGTGCATAAAGTTAAGCATGTGCACATCTTTTTTGTAAGATCAGGGCCATCATCTCTATTAAATTCGGTGGGAATTTATGATAAGGATTCTCAAAAATGCTAGAATTTATCATTTGCTTCCAGAAAATTATTGACAGTTTATTCCAACCCCCTCAGAAAAGCTCAGAATTCAAGTTTGCCATCTCCCATCTTTGTGTAGAGTAACTTTTTTTTTTAATCATCAGCATGAGATAATGAAAGGCTGGCTGCTAATTTTCTTTCCACTCTCTTTGTTAAAATATGTCAAGTTCCAGATTTTAGGCGTTTAAGAAAATATAACCACATCTTTCACTTGGAAAGAAAAATTAGCAGCAGCTGGGAGCATTTTCCTTTCTGGCAATTTTTGTGTGTTTGAAAAAGTACTGAAAATTGCAGGCATATATCTACACCCAGCCATACATGCTGATTTCATAAACAAACAAGAAGTCATAGCAGAGTTAAACATTTTACCAACATCTAGGTTGAAAATCTCTCTCTCTCTCTCTCTCTTTTTCTGACTTTTTATTAAAACAAAAGCCTATTTTTGTTTTGATGTACAATTTCCTATCAGGAGATAACTCCACACGTTAAAATAATGAACATGTCAAACTCATTATCACTTGTGTACAGTGAATTATGATTTATGAGCATAATTTAACTGTATTACCCAAGTATAGGTTATAGACTGTTTTCTTTCACAAACTTTATATTTAGGATAATGAGTAACAGGGGATAAGAATAAAGTTACAGCACCAAATTTCAACTGGTGTAAATGGGTGTAAGTCTGCTGACATTGTAACAGCATCCAGATACATCAGGTCTGAATCTGACCTTGTAAGCTAGAGTTTGCATGGGTGCACAATAAGACAGAAGAACCTGCCATCATCCATGCTCCCTCATACAAGGACAATCCTAACCTTCAAGCTACCTGTGCCCAAGGAACTGGAGTCTGTGGTGTTGACAGTGATGAGGGACAGAATAGCTGTGTCACAGGCCAAATGATATGCAATGAGCAAAGGCCTCAGCAGATGTGTCTCTTCCTCAAGCAGGCAGATAACCTTCAAGTGCTGGTCTTGGATGCTGGTGAGTGGTTTTGGATGTAAGGAGAATTGTAGTGCTGAGTTTTGTGGCTGATGGGTGCAAGTGAGGAATGGTGCTGAGATTCCAGGATCAGATACTCTCCTTTCTCATCATTAGGCCAGGACTATTGCTTAGAAAAGTTTTGACTCTCGAAGCAATTTGCTGGACAGGTAAGGTGTTTTTCTGTCCTGGCAATTCATGAGACACTGGACCTTAAAGAGTAGGTACCACAAAAAGAATTTTTACAATGTTTTTATTATTGAATATTAATTCTCAAAAAACACAAATAACTTTGCACAATAGCAGGAAAAGTTACTATCTGTCCTTTCACTGGTTCCTTCTCTGTGCAAAGTCTTTATTATGTCAAAAGCCTTTGGGGTCATAAATGTTTCCTGTTTCTGCTTTAAAATTGCTATGAAAAAGAAACACAAAAATGAATGAAATTAATGGAACAACATATCAGACTTAAATGGGGGGGAAGATAATGAAGTTCAATATTTTCTCCGCTGAGCTACTCTGAGCAGTTGATGCTTCTCTTGGATGTGGAAATACGAAGTAAAATTAAGCCACTAAAGACAGGTTGGAATTGAAGCTGGGGAAATAAGATGGTCATCAAAATTATTTAATTTGAAAACTGGGATTCCCATCTTTCAGACTGTGTAAAGCATTAGTTCCTCTTATTGGAGTTTTACACAGCAGACCTTAAAATGTTCCATAGTCTCCCAAAGAAGGCTAGAATACAGGTATTCATCAGGCCGACCAGAATGCTTCAGCATCTTAAACCACTCTGCCATGCCACTCATGCCAACGAAATGGCTGTGACCTCAAGATCTCTCCACATTGGACCAGCTCACAAAGGAGAACATGGCACTGCTGTGTTCATTCCCTCAGTGTTTCTGGAGCCTTTGTGAGCCAAGCACAATTCCTCAGGAATCTGCCGCCAATGCATAGTGCATTATTCCTCTCCCTTTGCCTCAAACACAGCCAGCAGCTTAAGGCCACAAATCTATTCCTAATGTTTTTGCTTGTGGTATTGTTACAAATCCCATCTCCTCAACTGGGGAGGGAAAAACGTTACTTTTTTCAACAGTCTCTTATTAACTGCAGGAGCAAGAAGAATTCACACACTGAGTTCCTAAAGTTCATTGTCCATCTCTTTGAAATAAAGGAGTACTCTATTACTGCAGTAGTCTCTAAAAGCTATGTCTCTACACATCTTCTCAGCTAGCATGCATAGCTTTTATGCTTTAAATATCAGTTTTGAATAAGGGTGAACTTGGATTAAAAAAATAAAGCAATCTCGACAGTAGGTCATGTGTTAGAGTTGAAGGGCCAAACCTAGACCTTCCAAGGTATAAGGAAGTTTGAACCAAAACACAGACTATATGGGAAAATCTTTCCAGAAGAATAAGGGCCAGAAACAGAATTGCTTTCAAAATAAATGGAAGCTTCCATTCTGCAGAAAGTGAGGGCCAGCAGGCCACAAGAAACATGTTCTTGGGCTACATGTGTGTGTACCCACTGGCTGTGGGCTCTTAACCGCATAAGGAAAACATCTATTGTTGGTTTACCCTGAAACTGCTTCCCTTGCCTCAGTTAACTGGAATCTGATGAAAATCCAGCTGTCTGGAGTCTATCCCAGCAGGCCAAATTCATCCTTGGTGTACAAGCTATAATTTACTTGCACCAGAGATAAATTTGGCCTAGTATATTTTTGAAAAGTGACTTGATAAGGACTATCAGGAACATTCACCATTTATATCTACACTGCATTGAAGTTTGACTAATTTTGACTTCTAAAAGAGCAAAAAGTGAGAACTACTGCTTTCTGACAGACAGGATGTTTCACTTATGTCCTAATCCCTCAATACAAGATAGAAGTTTAATAAAGAAACAGAAATACAGAACTGAAACTCTTCTTTAGAGGCTCCCATTACAGGATCATAAAGAAACATGGGTGAGGGGAGAATGGAACAAGAAAAGAAAACCTCAGATCTTGAGCTAAACAAACAGAGCACTAGGAATGTGAAATACACCAGAAGAGCTGACTACAGGATTCTGCCACCACAAACTCCTTTGAATGGTGATCGCTCAGTTTGCATTATGATTATAAACCTAGAACAGAGATGGCTAGCTATCTGCTCTAATCATTAGTCTAATGGGTATCCTCTTGTCATTTCCAAGGCTAATTGTTTTAATAATAGTCCAATATATTTCAGGATGTTTCTAATTTAAAGTGGAAACATAGTTTAATAATTAATGAGGTATAATAGATTATAAAAGCAATATTCACGTTACAAAACCAGCTTTTTTGTGTTATTGTTAATAGAAGAGACATTTTCATGTTTCAGACTTATTACAATCTAGTCAGCTTTTGCAGTAACTTTCAGGTATATTTTGCTGTGTTTCTATAAACAAGAATAGAAGAATAAAGCACTGTGAATTAAAAAAATGAGTAGTTCAACATCTACAGCTGCCATATTACAATGGAAATTTAGTCCAGCATGAAACCAGATTTGTGTCAATCTTGTCATTTCTACCTTGAGAATTTTCATGTAAAAACCTGAGATTTGGGCAGATATTGTGACAAAGTGGGAATCTGGTCAGGGCAAAATATTGCCAGTTACATCGTGAATAAAAAGTAAGATTTCACCCTTTGGATATAGACACATAATTCCTTTTGGGTCTTAATGGCAGGTGGAGGTTTTAGAATGTGGTCAAAAATGGCAGACTCTAACTAAAAGGGTCAAAACCCGAGTGTGCCTGTATGTATATATAGGAAGAAAAAGACCAACTTACATAAATGTTAACAATCATTCAGAGATATAACATTCTATAACAATTCTAAAGCTTCTAGCTATGATAAAAGGTTCTGGTTATGGAATCAAACTTTTATCAGTTTGCTATGAAAATATAGTTTTCACCAAAAACAAAACCAGACCATTGGAGGTTGGCAAGTCTTCAAAAAGAACTTCCCATTTCCTTGCATTACCCTGCTTGCAGATAATTTTATTAAATGGTAAGTCAGATGATCTCTTTTATCTTGGGTGCCCATTGGTTGAAGAACTCTGCACAAACTGTATATATTCTAGGAACTTCAGTTATGAAGATTGAAGCATGGAAATTAAAAGAGTTCCATTTTCAGTTAAGTAACATTCATGACAAGGATGAATGACTGAATATATATTAACAACACAGCATTGTGAGTATATTATTGAAAAGGATTAATCCTGGGAAAAGAAAGGGAATTTGATCCCTGACTCTTGCTGCCTCAGCATGTAATGATAGGTTATGGGCAAAACCGTCACTCCTTCTGTAATCCCATTTATAAAATCAGTTTGGGAAGAAATCATCTATTTCATACCTTGTATCACTGGTAGACGTAGATTGGGAGGGAGGTTTTAAGGAAGCCATTACCATGATTGCATGGATGTACATGAGAATAAAGTGATGTGTGAGATGTAATTTGCTCCATGGTTCAATGAATCCCTTAATCCATTTAAGTGCAGTTAGATATTCTTCAGACTTGGGGTAGAGAAATACCACTTACACCACTAGACAGCACAGCCTTTTAGCACATGCTGAACTTTAAGGATGGTCCTGACACTGATTTCAGTGGGTCTATTCACTTCCTTAAAGTTTAGCATCTGCCAAACTGAATTTTGGCCTTATGCCTCAAGAAACAAATCTTTAGCTGGTGTAAATTCTCATAGCTCCACTAAAGCCAAATGCCCCCAAAATTTCAGGTGCAATAGTGTTACTGCTAAGAGTGCCAAAAGCACCAGAAGCAGGGAGCAACGTTTTGAAGTTACAGAAAAGTTTCTCTAATTAAACCAAATACCGTGCTATTAATCATTTGTGTATTTTGGATCATTTACTTGTGGTTCTACAGCAATGTTTTTGAAATATCAGTGGTAACATATTAGTAAAAGCTGCTGAATTTTGAAAGTAAATATATTCAAAATGCAAAAATATAACAGAGTATTTGGAATTTAACATCTTTAAAAATCAGGTCACTTTAATTCTTTCCTATTATGCAGCAACATAAGGTATCTAAAAGCTATACAAAATGGAGAGTTCCCAAAAGCAATTTAATAAAACAATGCTGAATTAGACCTTTTTTTGTTGTTGTAAAGCATATCATTGTGGAACATACTGGATTACTCTCAAGAATCAGCAGAAAATGATGGAACAGCATAAAGGAAAGGAGAATATAGTACTTTTTTTTTCACGAAATCAGCCTTTTCTCTTTGCTAAAATGTGATGCTGAAAGAGCCCCCGTTCATTCCTTAAAAAAAAAACAAAGTAGGACTTGATTTACATCAGGAGCACATACTAAAGAACGTCTATCTTTGTGTGTTATCCATAGATTTATATGTATCAGTTTTTGTTATGGGGGGATTGTTTGTAAAAGCAGAGGGTTTCATCAAGAGAGAGGGGTCAAATTCTGTTCTCAGTTACCTCTGCTATAAATCAAGAGAAATTCCTGTCACTTCTATGAACTTTACTCTGGATTTACAATAGTGTAATTGACATCAGAATTTAACCCTTTGTGTTTCTTGTTAGCCAAGAATCAACACTTCCATATTTTCCAGAAGCAAGAAAACTTTTTGAGTGAGCTGAAGAAAAAGCATACAGTAGCTAACATCAAAGCACCTGAACAAACAACTGGCTATGAGGCTCACCCTCAAAGATTTTTCTCAGACTTCACAGTAAGGAATAACTTTTCAGAAGATAGAACAAGGTCAAGATTCACAATCGGCTTGCGGTATCAGTCAGAGAAGATTTTGGAAGGGAAAGGAAGTTGTGGAAGTACCTGAAATCAATACAAGGAAATAGTTATTAAAAATTACTAGGAATAAATTGAAATGCTAATGATAGAATAATTTGAGAAACCTGGGTTTCAGCATCCCTAAGTGCCATGGCTCTATAAAATGGACATAGGTTCAGCAAACAGCAACAGCTCCAATTGCCTTTTTCTTTGGCAAATGAAATTTAGAAATTACTGACAAGCAGTTTAAATTAGAATTTAAATTTCTGGATTGAGCATGAGAGTTGTGATCACTTCATCTACATTTCATCCCATCAACGAGAAAAGAGAGTCTTCCCTCTACTGCTGAAAAGACCAACTTTTCCCTTTATTGCATCTTTTCATAATTAGATGCCATCCCTTATGCAGAAACTTTGAATGGAGTCTTCTGGTTTTGAAAATAGGGGGAAAAAAAGGATTTTAGGACCAACTCCTGGAGCCCATGCAGCATCTTTACCCTCATGGAAAGGAGCAGCTTGAACCATTCTCCAAGACAGAGACCTAGAAGATGAGGAAGTTTACTTCCTCTGATCTTTAATTTGACAGATCCCCATCCCCAGCTGACAACTCAATTGCTCTAGTGCTGCAGCTGAGAGAGAGAGAGAGAGAGAGAGGAGGGTTGTTGGGTTGTTTCAGAGCTCATCTCTTTTGAATGGCTTGCAGCCAGGGAGCCTCCCGAAGGACTGAACTACCATTCACCATTGTCTCACCTCAGTGGAGTAGCTCTCCGGCTGCTGTACTGGGGACCTCCATTCTCAGGATCCAAGTAAAGCTCAAGCAATAATGAGCCTGGCCAGACCACAGCACTGCGGGAAAGCTCCATGTTCAGCCACTGCCAAACTGAGTGTTTGGCTGGCGTATTTAACATTGCTATTCAACATTTCATTCCAAAGTGCTTTAGAGATGGATTCGAAAGCCAGAATACAAAGCTAAAGTGCAGCCATGGCACAGTAGTTCAGGACAGGAAGCAGAGGCATACAATGGGAAAGAGATGACAGAATAATCATTTAAAGAAACATACAAAAAGTTATGGAATCTTTTGATATTTCCATATTTTTTGACATTTCAAAAAATGGGGGAAAATATCTAACCAGCTCTATAGTTGGCTAAATGCTCTAAAATGTTTGATAACACTTTTCCTCTGAATATTTTATTTGTTTTTCACCAAAAACTGAATTCTCAACAAGAATATATTTGAAAACTCATCATTTGGGAAATTTTGACAAGTAGAATGTAATTTTCCACATGAGGATTTGTCTATTATACTGTGATTAAACACTTTTATTTTTTCAAAGAAAGACTTAGCATATTAATGGCCACTAGTTGTCAGGACATCACTGACAGGAATGCCTACAAAAAGAATAAGTGCTCAAGCATTTATTAACAGAACATGCATTGGAAGTGAATTTTGAATGCACAAGAATGATTTTCTGCAACAGAAACCTGATCTTCATCCAATGAGGGAAGAGCATCATATTATGTGTCCTTTGTTTCCAGTTAAAACTAACCAATGCAGCTTGAATTTCAGATATTGACTATTGAAAAATGAACTGATCATGCAAGGCCAATTATCTGCAAAAATTACTCTAAAAATACTGAGAAAGTTAGAAGTAGTTCATGAAAAATCATCAAGTGGAAAGAAGCAGAATAAAGTGAATAAGTTATTTTCTTAGGTTTCATTTTATATTTCTTCCTACCGAGTGATATTAGTGCATGGTGTGAAGACATTATGGTTGTTGTAACAGATCTGAAGAATTCTATGAAATGCTTGAGTACACACCGAAACTACCCCAAATTGGAGACAAACGATCCCAAATTTCACATTTTGGGGGTGGAGGGGAAAAATGTCTCTTTTATAGTGGTTGCAGGAGAGAATATGAATGAGAGTTTGCGATCTCACATTATTGCAATATTATCAAGAATGTGGTTCTTTGGGAGAGAGACTAACAATACACACTAGATTCTATCATACAACAAAACTATACAGAGAAAGGATTAGGTCATCCCAAAGGGACAAAATGATTGGAGGCTGATCACTCAGGCAAATGGAACTGACGAAGAAACACTAGACTTCTGTGATTACTAGAGCTGATTATCGCCCAGCAAAAATAGTCATGAAAATTGTAAGAAATGTTTTTTTTATTTCTGAAATTTCAATGACGTTTTAAAAACTGAAAATAATTTCAATAACTTTTGTTTTGTTTTGAGAAATTTGATTTTTTTGACCAAAAAAGGTCATCCTCTTCTACTAACATTTATATAATCAAGATGGGCAGTGCAATGTGATGCAGGAGAGACTTGCATAGTGGTTTTTTCCAGAGCCAGATTAAGCCATGGACATAATAGGCACCGTGGCAGGGGCTCCAGAATCTCAGCTTCCACTTAAAAAAGTCGCATTCCAAGTCCTCATGGTTGCAAAGAAATTATTGAAAACATGACCCGAGCATAACTGATGAAGTATCATCAGCCCATGCATGCAGACAACCTCTCTAGCAGGAGGAGGAGCAGCAGCCACCAGAACCAGGCAAGAAGGCATTTAGCCCCATATCCACCACCAGAGTAGACCTGTTCCCTGCTGCTTGGACGGGAAGGGTGCTCTGCAGTTGCCACAGCTCTGGAGGTGCCACTCTGCTATTGCTCAGTGTGGAAAAGGGGCCCATGCTGCCACTCCTGCCACAGTTGGAATGGGAAGGCGTTCACCACCACCAGTCCACACTTTGGTGAGGTGGTGGTTATGGGAGACCTCATGTGGAGGAATGCCCATAGCCCCAGATTCCCTTACTCCAGCCCTGGCCTCATTCCCTCTGCCCATTTCAATTAGATCATGCTAGAGGGGTGTGCCAACAAAGCTCAGTGGGACTGCGTCTGGCCCTGTGCCAGAGCACTAAATGGGAGAGAGATTCTTTGTATCCCTTTCACCTATTGCACTGCTATAGGGCTTGGCACTGTCCATAACCGCAGCAGCACATTGAGTCCATGTAATCACCGGGAGAGAAATGCACACCAGGTAACAAAGACAGGGTTTGAAACTGAGCTCAGAAGGGTACACAGTTTTCTCCTGTTTATTTGACCCCATGGATCTCCCCCAGCAATAATCTGCTGCTCTCCCAATGGGTCACTGTGTCCTTTTAGCCAGGAGAGATAGAAATCAGTGAATATACTCAGGGCAGAGGCAATCAGGAGGAGGCCTCTGCCAACTGCCAAGTCATCAATTTACCCTCCCTGTCAAGCAGCCACTCTTCTATTAAGCTCAGCTGAAAGCTTCCTTTTCAGATGGCACACGGAGCATTCATTGCTGTTAATCGGGTGGCAGACCTCTCCTTTGAATCAGAATAATGATACCATGGCAGGGTTTACAACACACAGACAATGTCACCACCAAAACTTCCAGCTGCTTCTTGCACTCCCCAGGAGTAATCAGAAGTTTATAATTAGACCAAATAAAACTAAATCCGTTTACCAACATATTTTCACCCAGCACACGTAGTAAAAGCACAGGCATTTCCAAGATCCTATACCTCTATTCATAGCTACGCCAAATATTTGTATGTCTGAAATAAGGTCCACTCATCTAATTACATAGAAGAATATTAATGAGAGCATTAAAATGGTTTTTCATGCACTTATTGGTAGATACTGGCTTGTTTAATACATACAATCTGAAGGGCGTTCTTATCTTTGCCTCTTTTTATACTATGGCTCAGGACTGATTGCATTTTAAGATTAAACTAAATAATATCTATTTTGTATATAGTACTTAGAAACAACTGGAACAGAACATAGGTGAGATGACTGGACAGGGTGGTTTCCCTCTATCTGGTCAATGCCTGAGGAGCCTGCATTTATTATGAGATTTCTTTAGAGGTTCAACATTTTTATTTTTATTTTAATCTGAAGGGTTTTATCTGAAACAAGGGACCAAATCCTCTGCTGGTGTAAATTGGTTTAACTCTACTGAACTATCCCATAGCAAAGAACCAAATATACATTTTATGTTTAAGATAATAATCGAGGTGTAAATTGTTTAAGGGATATAGAGGGAAAGAGGAAATTGGGTTGTTGGGTTTATTTGGTGGGGGAGATTGTTTGGTTTTCTGGTGTGTTTTGTTTTGGTAGTTCTTTTTTTTTCTAATTCTAGTAGAAGAAAATAATTTTTCTGAAAGGGATTTCTGTGGCTTTTTTGGCACTGATAATTTGGGTGGAAAAGTAATGTTTTCTGGTGTGTTTAATTGTATGCCAAAGCAGCTGTTAGCGCAGTAGCTATCTGCAACAAATTAGAGGGCAGTTAAAGTGAGATTTTCCACAATCAAGAACAAAGCAGGACCAGTTAGCATGAGGACAGCTTGTTCTTGTTGCTAATGTGCTTAAAAACTTGCTGCTCATAATTTGAAACAGCTTTTGTGTGAGGATGCCGGCTCTGGTTTCTGAGGTCTAGTGCTAAATCAAAACCAAATGGAAAGGGCTGAATAAGAAAATGACAAATTATACACTGACGTCTCTTACTCTGACTAAAGAGATGATTTTTTTTCATCCTTGCTATTGATTTAAAAGTTAATTTCCCTCAATATTAAAATATTTAATGGATGACAGCTAGCTGAAATCTGGAGCTTGCAGCCAGCTATCTGCTGAAGGAAAGCTCTCAATAACTATGTGGCAGATATAACACACTTACAAATTATTTAAAGATGTATTACCTTTACTATTAAGGAAATGGATGTTAAGAAGATTCAGTGCTTCTTTAATGGCTAAGCTGAATCTCAAGAGCTTTAATCAATGTAACTTTCTATTTCAATGGCTTTGAATTAAATGTGGATCCACAAGGTTAAATACATTGACTAGTATCTTTGGAATCCAAACAGGTTTTCAGCACATAGAATTACAATTTTACATTTCTAAATCAAAAAGGTTATTGAAAATTAAACCTAGAATAATAAAATCATAGAAATGTAGGATTGGAAGGACCCTTGATAGGTCATCTAGTCCAGTTCCCAGTGGCCTGGCCCATGCTGCTTCCTACAGCTCCCATTGGCCAGGAATGGCGAACCGCGGCCAGTGGGAGCTGCGAGTGGCCGAACCTACGGCCACTTGGGTAAGCAAAACATCTTGCGGCCAGCCAGGGACTGACCCTGGCCGAGCCACGGAATAGGTTTGGGAACCCTGATATAGACCATCCCTGACAGCTGTTTGTCTAACCTGTTCTTAAGAACATCTAATGATGGAGATTACATAACTTCCCTAGGTAATTTGTTGATTTTGTTCCAGTGCTTAACTATCCTTACAGTTAGGAAGTTTTTCATAATGTCTAACCTAAATCTCCCTTGCAATTTAAACCTATTACTTCTTGTCCTGTCCTCAGTGAACAGAGCAACTTATCACTCTCCTCTTTATAACATTTTACATACTTGTAGACTTATGCCCCTCCCTCAGACTTTTCTTCTCCAGATTTGAAAAAAAAGAGTTTGTTTATTTTTCCTTGTAGAACATGTTTTCTAGACCTTCAATCATTTTTGTTGCGCTTTTCTGGACTTTCTCCAGTTTGTCCACATCTTTCTTGTTAGACTGATCTCACACTTGGTAAGGCAACTCTCATCTTTTCATGTATTTATACCTGCTCCTGTATTTTCCACTCCATGCATCTGATGAAGTGGGTTCTAGTTCATGAAAGCTTATGCCCAAATACATTTGTTAGTCTCTAAGGTGCCACAAGGACTCCTCAAGGAATCCTCATTTTTGCTGATACAGACTAACACAGCTACCACTGTGAAACACTGAAAAGAGTGATCACCTTTGGGAACTGAATTGTTCCAATGGTGTTGAAGATTTGTGAAAATAAAAGACCAAATTCTGCTTTCAATTATAACTATGAAGTTAGAGCAGAATTTAGCCCAAAGTTGTTTTTCCCTTCTACACAGTTCTTTGGGTTTTTGTTTTGTTTTTCCTGGCATTGCATTATCTAGAAATCATTTTTAACTTCAAGAAATACTGTCTATGTGAGGAGGAAACACCATAGTATGCACTTAGACTAGGCAAATAATATATATGATACAAAAATTGCTTTTTGTATCAATATTTAGTTCTGTGATCTGTGGCATATAAGCAAGTAGTTGGAGATAGTATATTTTCAAAATACCTATGTAAGATGGGGAGTTGAAGAGGACTTATTCTCTAGAATTCCTAGCTTGGTTTTCATTAGAACAAGGGTAAAGTGTTTTAGCAACTTTGAATAGTTATGAAAATGAGGGGTGGTCATGTAGGTCCATGGATATTTTAGATCACTTATTAGAGCCAGATCCTCAGCTGGTGCAACTGATGTAATTGATGGTACAGTTGATATAACTCCTGATTTACAGAAGTTGAGAATTTGGCCTATTAGTTCAAATTATCTCAGAATGATTTTGCATCACAATAAAATATGAATTGCCTTGCACTGTAACATCACTTCCTAAAGCACCACCCTTTGTATACTGCTACAGTTATTCCTTTAGGCCTTTTGACTTCAGTGGGATTATGCACATGCTTAAAATGAAGCACATGCTTGTATGCTTTGTGGGACCAGGGCCAATATGCCATCAGAGCTGTATGGAGCTGCATCAGTAAATTGTGATGAACAAACAATAGAGGCCTGTGTTCTGAAGAAGTTACATTGTAAACGCAAAAGGGAGTAAAATTCAGTACAAAATTACATACACACAGAGAAAAATGTGGTCTTACGGAATTGGAATGAGTCATGGAACACACAGCTCTTCAAAGATTTTGTCAAGGAGGGGGAGAGCCTTCCATGAACATTAATTGTCGAGCTGTTCCAAGTATAAAAGGCAGACTGAAAGAAGGTGTGAAGATAAGAGTGTGTGAAGGAGACAAGGACAACAGTTAGAAGAGTAGCTTGCAATGAGCATAGGAACAAAGGAGGAGTAGGTAAGAGTAAGGGATTCAAATTTGATGTGGAAGCTAAGAAATCAGTGAAAGGATTCAAAACAAGCCTAGCTAGGCCACGCTTTTGGCTAATAGGGTTTCTTTACAATAAAGCTAATACAACTCATTCAATGCAATCTGAGCTCTAGAACGGAGTGCAAATAGTTATGGAGTATTTTTGCAAAATTTCCCAGCTCTGATTACCAGCAAAGATTAAGATGACGTAAAACAAGGGAATAATGCATGAAGAGAGGGAAATATATAGTCCCATAAAACCTTATCAGATGGCAATCAAATGAAACATCTACATTTTTTTGCACCTTACAAATATCTAGTTTATAATCCACTAAAATTCTGATTCTTCGGTTTTTATCCAAATTTGCAAGCTAAGGTCTTAAACCAGCTGAACACTTGGAACTCTGATTTAGTTTAATAGGAGTTATGAGAGTTCAGCACCTCTCAGAATCAGGTCTAGATTATTTAAACGAATAAGGCCACGTGGACCTGCCAGAGGAGCTGCAACCTAGACAGCCAGGCTAAAAGAGAATGGACTATAGATTTCACCCACAGAGAAGGGTGCATTCAAGCAGGGCTGCAAAGTTGCCTAAAGGAGAGGTGGGTGCAATATTTTGGACAAATAGCTTATTCATCAAAAAACTGAGTCAGGCTGACTGAATCTATCTGCAAATTTAGGTAAAATTCAGCAAGCAATTTCAGTCAAAAACACATTCTGTTTCAGCATTTTCAGAACAAAACATTTCATTTTCATGTTGAATGAGATGTTTTATTCTACCCAAAACAACTTTTTATTTTTGGTTTTTCATTTCAGCAAGAAAAACCAAACATATGTTGATTTGGGTCATCCCAAAATTAATTTCTTTTTTTCACTTCATTTGACCACCAAACCCAAAAATAAATTTTCCCAATTTCTAGTCTGTAGAGCTCCCCTGCAACTGTGACACTTTTACATGTTTTGCCACTATCATATTACATATGACATACTTTCCTTCTCTATATACTTCACCCTGTCTTGGCTCATACTGGGTTCCCCTTTTCCCCTTCACTCCTATTCTCTCTCTCTCTCTCTCTCTCTCTCTCTCTCTTTCTCTCCCCCCTTGTTCTAATGTGATATATGCCATCATGTGCCAGCAATGCCCTTCTGCCACGTACATTGGCCAAACAGGACACACAAAAGAATAAATGGACACAAATCAGACATCAAGAATTGTAACATTAAAAAACTAGTGGAAGAGCACTTCAATCTCCTTGGACACTCAATAACAGACTTAGAAGTGGCCGTTCTACAACAAAAACAACTTTGGAAACAGACTTCAATGAGAAACTGCAGAACTGGAATTAATTTGCAAACTTGACACTCTCAAATTAAGCCAGAATAAAGACTGGGAGTGGCTAGGTCACTACAAAAAATAATTTTCCCTCTGTTGATACTCAGCCCTTCTTGTCAACTGTTGGGAATGAGCTACATCTATCCTAATTGAATTGGCTTCGTTAGCTCTGACCCCCCACTTGGTAAGGCAACTCCCATCTTTTCATGTGCTGTATATTTATACCTGTCTACTTTTTTTTTCACTCCATGCATCTGACGAAGTGGGTTATAAGTCATGAAACCTTATGCCCAAATACGTTTGTTAGTCTCTAAGGTGCCACAAGGACTCATCATTTTTACTCAAGTACTGTTCCTCTCCTGCTACTCCAGTTCTGACAGGAAAACAAATCTGGTAGACAAAGGTTTCAAGATAAGGATCCTCTTCGATGCTATGAACAGCTCATTAATATGAGGCCTCCTTTGGACACCACTGCAAATTATTATGGGATACTTTTTTCAGGGATGGGGGAAAGGCAGAGTGAACAAACCCCATCTTTAACTAAGATGTCAATTATTTGGCTGTAATTTTGATGGCAAGAGCCTGAGGCTGGAACTGTCTCTTAACGTATAAACAGTGTTCAGCTAAACGAGGCCCAGATCAGATCAGAACTGCTGCTTGCCATCATAATATGAACGGCTCTTGTATATTCCATGGTATCATCTTTGCTTGTCCTCTCTTGCTAGCTGAATCTCAAAATAGAAAATAAGCCCCATGCCCAGTTCTTTGAAATAAAGTATAGCAATATAGCATATTTTGCCAAATTCACCCAGACATAACTTGAAGTCAACAAAATTACACAAAGGTTAAATTTGGCCCATTTTGTTCAAGCTAAAAGTTATCAGGAGTTTAGACCTTGATTTTTAGACTACTAGTTTTGTACTTTAAATTGATATTAACAACATTCTCTGTTCCCCCTCACACTCTCTTTTGAGAACACACACTATAATATAGGATTTGCTACTTAAATAAAACAGAAATAAATTACAAAAGCATTACCCACATTTCCAGGTAAAGTTCTGAGTACTCTAAATGCCAATTTAATTAGATGACTAGATGCCAGGAAGGTTTTTTTCAAAGGGTGTTTGCATAAATGACTCAATAGCAAAGAAAAAGGATATGTGAAATTATCCGCCTTTTGTTATTTCAGCTCTAAGGGCTTCATCAACGACATTAAATTACTGCCAAAATAATGTTCTGTCTCTTCAAAATGAGTATAAATATTCTTTTCCCAGCCGAATTTAAAGGTCCTGCAGCACCAGATACACAAAACATATTTCCATTTTTGACTATCAAGGTTTAAAACATTTTTTATTATATGCCTCACAATCTGTTCACAAATCTGTTTCAATGTGGCTTTCTCCGCACTAATAGCATAATCCTCTTATATATAGCACCTGAATATCTATTGAAATGCAATCAATCTCTGTTGATTACCAGACCTCTACCCCCCGCTCCCCCCAAAAAAAAAGAAATGATAAGTGTTTGCCCAGTTCATAAAAAGGTTTGGTTATTTCCAAAATCATTAACTCGAGACTTCAGTGAGACTACTTGCTTGGGGACAGAAAGAACAAGAGTGACAGTGTGGGAGCATTAGCCAATTAATGCCTTAATGAATAATTTCATGCCCAAGTAAATAAGATGAAAACGACTTGTGGCACCTTAGAGACTAACCAGTTTATTTCAGCTTAAGCTTTTGTGAGCTACAGTCCACTCCGTTTGAGTAGTTCTGTTGAAGTCAACAGGAATGCACAACTACTTAAATATCTTGCTGAATCAGGGTCTAAGGTACTGTCTCAACAAGAGTCAAGGTATGTCTAAGCTGCATACTTCTTACGGCAGTGCGCAGACTACATACACAGCTAGACTCGGTACCACAGTACAAATAACAGCGTAGTGAGGCACTGCTTAGACAAGAAGAATAAAAATATGACTGAAGCCTGTGAGTATATACTCAAGTATGTACCCTACACATCTCTCAGTGCCTTCATCATCTACACTGCTATTTTAAGCAGTATAGCATCCCACTGCTAGAAGGGAAGACTCTGGCAGTGGGGGAAAGCTCTGGCAGGGAGGGGAGGTAGCAAGAAAGGTCTCCAGCAATTTCCCACTGCCCTCCCTTGCTGGAGCCTTTCCCCACTGCCAGAGTCTTTCCTTCTGGCAGGGGAAA
Organism: Dermatemys mawii; assembly: GCA_007922305.1. NCBI lineage: Eukaryota > Metazoa > Chordata > Testudines > Dermatemydidae > Dermatemys > Dermatemys mawii. The sequence continues at coordinate 12,740,828 of ML677339.1, read as the reverse complement.
GGTTCCAGCAGCAGGGAGCTGATTGAAAGAGTTTCCCACTTTCTAAGCACACAAAACCGAACACCCTGCCCCTTCTCTGAGGCCTGGCCCAGGCCCTGCCCCTTCTCCGAAGCCTTGCCCCCAATTGCTCTATCTATCTTCATCTCTCGCTCTTCCCACCCTCACTCACTTTCACTGGGCTCGGGCAGAGGATTGGGGTGCAGAAGTAGGTATGGGTTCTGAGCTGGAGGTGCAGGCTCTTGGGTGGGGCCAAGGATGAGGGGATTGGGTTGGAGGAGATGGCTTAGGGCCGGGAACAAGCAGTACGGAGTGCCAGAGGAGGGCTGGGCTCTGCGGTGGGGTCAGGGATGAGGCGTTTGGGTAGAGAAGGGGGCCTCTGAGCTGGGGCATGGGATTGGGGTGCAGAAGGGGGGCTCTGGGCTGGGGCAGGGGGTTGGAGCATGGGGACTGAGGGCTCCGGTGGAAGGTGTGAGCTCTGGGGTGGAGCCAGGATGAGGATTTGGGGTAGGGGAGGGAACTCCAGGCTGGGGCAGGGGGGTAGAGTGTGGGACAGGGTGCGAGTCCTGGCAACACTTTCTGTGGCTCCAAGGAAGAGGTCCCCGCGGCCTCTAGGTACGTGGGCGACCAGGCGGCTCTGCATGATGCCTTCATGCCCGCAGGCACCGCTCCTCTCAACGCCCATTGGTCACAGTTCCTGACCAATGGGCTTTGCAGAGCTGGCACTCAGGGGGCAGTGCACAGCACCTCCCAGCCTCTGGCTGTTCCAGTGCCTAGGGGCCACAGGGACCTGGCAGCCACTTCTTAGAGCAGCACAGAGCCAGGGAAGATAGGAAGCCTGCCTTAGCCCTGGGGCCCCACTGTGCCACTGACTGGACTTTTAATGGTACCAGAGCCACTAGGATCCCTTTCCAACTGGGCATTCCAGCCAAAAAATCAGACACCTGGCAATCCTACTGACTGAGCCTTTCCCTATTGCCTCCCTACTGACTGAGCCTGCCACCAACATGTTTTCTACACCCCACATTATGCAGTCTGCTTTTCACTATGATATGCAACTACACTCGCTCTACAAGCCACCGATACCGGTGTGCAGTGTAGACATAATCTAAGGGTGGAAGATTCTGCTCTTCAACAGTGACCAGCAGACTTTGAGTCACTATGATTCATTTCTAAGGGACTGGAAGAAATTCCTCCTTGCTCTACAAACTATCTGCTCACTGTGCCTGATTCTTCACTAGATTCCCAGCCACTGAATGTAACTGTCCCCTCTTCTGAATACTTTTCTATGGTTTACATTAGTATTTGTGGAGCATATTACAGATCATTTTTCTCTGTGTGCAGTTTAGCAAATAGTGCATGGCTTCCCCCACATGCACACCATATACATTTAAAAATAACATAAAAATATACATTTTTATGCAATTTTTTATACAAATTATACATATTATAACTGTATTGTATAATTATATGTAAAATTATACATATTATAATTGTATTGTATAATTTTTTATACAAAAATATACATATTTTTATGCAATTTTTTTATACAATATACAAAATATATAAAATAACATAAAAATATACATTTAAAAATAACAATTTAAAAATAAAAATGGGGGGAGAGAAAAGTATGGCTTTAATTAATTAAACAGGTATAAAAATACAGGTTAGCTGCCCTCCAAAGGGACGGTTCTTGGGAGGCAGCACTATGACTATTGCCCTGAGGTTTATGCTGCAATAAAGAAGACTGATGCCTATGATGCTTTTGGAAGCTACATGCTAGAGCACTACAGCCTGCTAACTGGAGTACTGCTCCCATTATTCTCAAACAAGAAAATTACAACCAAGCTTCTCCTGCTTGTCTAAAACCTCCTAATACCATTAAGGTTAAAAAATATTGTTGGATCAGTTGAGGATGTTCCCATTATCGGTGCCTTGACCACCCTACTGTTCTACCCTATTTGGAAAGCCCATGAATCAAATGGATGCAACTCCTCAGATGGCTTTAAAGTATTATGTTCTCTTTCTTAAAAATGCAAATATATATAATATAGTTGCAGGGGCATCTCCTGAGAGATGTCCATGTTACTGAAAAGTGAATCTGCTGAAGCACTGCAGGGTAAAACTCAACATACAGATAGAAGAAACTGTTCCTAACTTTTTATGTTTAACATTTTTCAAGTTTAATAAGAAGGAATAACAAGAACAGTGTTCCTAGTGGTAAGGAGCTTTTTTTCCAGTTGGACTCTTTTGAGGGCAAAGTACTTTAAAAGTTTTTTAAACTTTTGGCACATATCAAGCAAGGAGAAAACATAAAGGTTTCATTTTATGCTACTGCCTGCTGCTTAACTAGACCCAAAAGGTCACCGTATAACACACTTCTTTGTGTGCATGGCTGTTGATAACCTTACTGGGGGGTTCAACTCAAGCATCTCCAAACTATGGTCTTGGTGCTTGGTCTTCAGAGTTTTCAGATCTTTAAATGGCCCTACTTAAAAAGCTTTCTTGATCCTAAGCAGGGAGGGATGTTTTCCCCCTTTGTTTTTACAGTCTACTCATGCTAAAATGAAGTATTTCAATACCATGTGCCAGATTTCAAAGGTAGTTAAGCCACAAAATGTGTGTGGGATTTTCAAAGCTATCTCATTATCCATCTTCAAATTCCTACTTAAAACTCCCCTTTGCTGTAATGCCTATAAAAACTTGACCACAATTAGCTCCTGAGCAGAGACCACTGCCCATCATGCTGACCAATATTGCCTTATTATTTCCTGGTACTCCCCAGTCAGTCTGTCTGTATCCATCTGTTGTCTCTCATCTTGTTCTTAAACTGTAAGCTCCTTGTCACAGGGACTGTCTTTTCTTGTTCTGTGTTTATAAAACACCCAGCACAGTGAGCCCCTAGTCCATGACTAGAGATCATTGGTGTGGCAAATAAATAATAAATAATAATAATAATGATAATAATTGTAGGTGTAAGGTGAGAAATGTAGTGCAAAGACTTGGGACACTCAGCCAATAGTTCCTTCTCCTTTAAATGGAGAGAGTCCCAGCAAGAATGGCAAATGCAGCAGTGGTGCAGGGACAGAGGTGGTCTGTTAAATAGGCAGATCCTTTTAATTCTTGCCCTTCGCTTCCATTTATCTGCTCTTCCCCACCCCCCTTCAAATTTCCTCTGGCACACTCTTTCCCATTTTTTGTTTTCTTTCCTTCTTCTTCCGCCCTTCTTTCTGGTTGGTCTCTCTCTCTCTCTCTCTCTCTCCCTTTCTCTTTACTCCTCATTCTTTCCTCACCTTTTCACCTATTTTTCATTCATCTACCACTTCCCTTCAATTTGCATATCTACTTTTCATTTTCTTTGCCTATCTACCAAAACATTTTAACAGGATTTCAACATAGGCCTACTTATCTATATCAATGGGAACATTTACTTCTACTTACTGGTCATCTATTCCCTTCTCATTTTTAAAAACACTCTTACTTTAAGCTATCTGATCTACGCCAGATGTTTTCCTATCACTTTCACCAGGCTTGTGCTCTTGCATCCATCCCTTATTTCATCTTCTTGATGTACAACACCATTGGGGAAGATCTGATTAACCACACGGCTTCCTTTCTGCATGGGAATTAACTACTAGGGCCAACAAAGCACCAACTTCTCCTTTTCTTGCTCTTTTATCATCTGTATCCTGTTTTCTAACTACAGCTGTGTCAGATAGTCCCTATAGTTCTCCTAATAGACTGCGTTTTTTGTCAAGGAAGTGTTCCACTTTCATCTGACCTGTTCTTCCTCCCCTACTGTCCTGTTGTAGATTAACATACTCTGTCTATTCTTTCTACTAATTTCACTTTTTAGGGAGAAAGGCCATGATGCACAAAGGTATTTAGGAGTTTCAATCCCAGATTTAGGTACCACTGCAATTCACAAACCTCCCGCTCAGTTGCTGAAGATGTCCAAACTCCCTCAGCACCTAAACTTTCACTGTAAAAGTTCCCTAGATGCCAAAGTTTCTGCCTCTGAACATGTGCACTGCTGCCTCAAGCTAGGCCCTTGAATGACTAAGCCCCAGTGGGATCCTCATACCAAGGGACAATAGGTAAGCCAACTATCCTATCAGGCCTCATTCAAATTCCTGCTGGAGGAAGAGGAAGTGGCCCAGGGAGACTGGGCCCTGGGTCTTTTACTCCTGAGTAGGCCCTAACCACCATGCTATAGAATCACACTCTCTTTCTCTCTCTGGATAAATACTTAGCCAGTCACTGGGCCAAAGAGGAACAGCTCAACAGAAGAGATTGAGGGAGCCCCTCATTAGAATCCCATAACCCTAGTGGTTAGCACACTCTCCTGAGAGGTGGAAGACTCCTGTTCAAATCTTATTCTCCTCTGGTAGAGAGAGGGGACTTGAAGCCAGATCTCCCACATCACAAGTGCACTAACTACTATAAAAGTAATAAGGGAGAAATCATTTCCTTCTCCCCTACCTAAGCTGCTTGACTTTAGCACAGGGCTTCCCAGCTATGGATCACAGTCGGGGTTATAGGGATCAAGCTATGGATATATCTCTCTTCCCAAAATATACTATTAGTTAGTTGAGGTCACTCCCTACCTAGTGTATTGGATTTTGTGGATCCCATTCTCAGTTGCTTATCTCTCCCCATTTATTGTACAGGAAGTATAGGCACCTAACCTAGGCTTTGTGGATACCAGGGATCTTCAAGATGTCTAAAAGTTAGTCGCTACAATGCTTAAGTCCCTTTGTGGATCTGGACCATAGTGACTGAACCTAATTTCTTTCTCTTTTTGAAAACCACAAACTGAGACAGCACTTAATTTCATTTTGGGATGCTGTGAGGATTCATTACTTAAAGCTTGCAGATCACAAGTACTATATTTATACTATTATACTGTGCAGCATTCTGGTATTTCTGCTTCTGGACAAAATAATAGTAATACCTAGCTCTTGTATAGTACTTTTCATGAATAGATCTCAAAGCACTTTACAAAGGAGGCCACTATCAAAAGAGGAAGTCTAGGGGCACACAGACCTGAAAGGGGGCTATTAATCAAACTGTAATGAAGCTCTAAAAAGGCTCAATTAGAATTTTGCTTGAAAGCTCAGGGTCTTACATTGTCCACACTGGGTCCTCTCATATCTATTGCACACTAGTGATGATATTCCCCCAGCATCCATCCCCTTTAAGGTACATTCAGTATCCTGGGCTGGTTTGTATCTTATGTACCTCTTGCATAAATACTATATTTGTGAAAAAACATCAGAAGCACAGAGTTTATGCCTCCCTATTTTCTTCCCCTTGCAAACTATGAAATGCATCTAAACAACAAACCGAGCCATGATGTGAAGTTGTAAAATTTCCAGTAATTCCAACATTTATTATAACCCAAAATGGGTGCTCAGTCATTTAGGCTGATTTCAGTAATCCAAATGATTGGATGAGTATGACTGAACATTGGGCTCTGTTAAGTAGTTTCTGCTGGTTCCAACAAGAAAGCTATGGTGATAATGTTTCGCTCATTCTTTCCTCAAATACAGCTATTAAAATTTAAATTAAAAACACCAATATGTGCTGCCATTGAAATTAGCAAAAAACATGTTTTCCATTTTTTGTGAAAAATCCACCTCTGACACTTTGATGGACACATCCTCCATGAGTGAATAGTATTTTGTATCTAAGAGTAATGCTGTATTACAAGTGCCTGTATGATGCAATCCTGCCTCAACAGAGCAACACTTTCCATAAAGAGGTGCACTTTAGGCATAATGATCGGGGATGAAGCTTAAAATAATTGTAATAAATAATTTTGCAGGTAAGGCTCTGGATAAGGCTAATGTGGTGTTATCAGTCATGAGATAAAATTAAAATTCTGCAGTAAGAACAGCTCTAGCCAGGAAGAGTGAATTTTAGAACAGCTGTTTTCTGTTACATACTGCTGTATTCCTTAGCAGCAAATTATAGTAGATCACAAGAATGCAGTTAACCATTTCCTCAAGCAAGGACACACTGGGGTCCTAAATGAGGTTGAAGTACATTGAACAAAAAGTCTTGGAAGCAAAGGGACAGAGGCTCCTCATCAAGCTGTAGTACAGCTTTCAGAATGCTAAATGAAGAGAGTTTGCTAGTGCCCACCCTCTGAGATAAGTACCCATTAGGACAAAAACAAACTACTATTGAATACCTGTTAGGTAGGATGTAGAAATCTTTTGAACTTTAAAGTAGCTCTGACAGAGTACCTACCATACTGGGTCTTGTGTCTTACTGTACAGTCAGGGCTTTCATTGAGGCCACCTTTGAGCAACACCTCCATTCAATTTTTTAAAAAACACAATATAACTAGAAGCACAGGGTATTTCAGCACAAAATGAAAATAATTGAAATGAACAGCCAAAAAGACAGTACATTCTACAGCATATTGTTGCACAGTAAATTAAACTTGTGGTGCTCAGAGTCTGGCTCCTTGCTGCTGTGCTTGCTGTATGGAAAAATCACATGCTTTCAATTTGTTTTAAGTCTTTACAGATGACAGTAATAATAAGAACTAAAACCACTAAAGAGAGCATATGAAAGAGAACTTTCTTTCTTTTTTCCTATTAATAAGAAGTCATCCCTTCTTACCATATGCTGAGGTACAGTAATGGTTTGTAACAGGTTTCTGAAAGTACTTTAAAAGAATCACTGCAACTTTCTGCCTAGTATGGAATATTGAAGCATGCTCTTATTTTCAATGTCTCTTTACATTGTTTCAGATACACTTTTAATTTCAGTATATAGCTATTGTACGTCTAACATTAGCTGACTATTAAAAATGTGTACGGAGGAGTTGCAAAAGATAAGGTAAGAGATGCAACTATCTTACAAAGATACCTGTATTTTCTAAATACTTACTGGATATATAATTAACTGTTTGTTGTTGCAATTAAATGCATTTTGATACTCCTCTTTCCCCTTCTTTCTTTTGTCTAATTGTTATTCCTTTTCTCTAAAGGAAGTGAACATCCTTAGGAAAGGAAAAATAAACTAAGATCCTTTTGACTCTGCACCCCATAATTCTTTATGGAAATATGCTTATTAATGTATATATGACATAACTGGAATATGTGTTATGTACATATGCCATGTAACATATCTCTGCAAAGGTTATGATCTACTGAATATATTCATCCTATTTGTAGGCATGTGCCATTTTTGTATTCAAAGTTATGAATATTGGCTGTGTATTTGAGTTTAAGTAGCCGTAATAAAGCATTTGGTCAGCTTCTTGAGAAAGGAATGTGTAAATTAAGTGCACAGTCAAGAAACACTTAACTAACAATGGATCTTGGAAGAGTCCAATTCACATAACAAGTCTTGCTAGAGACATTCAAGATAGCATGCGGGCAATGGCTCTTGCATGGACATGTGACTTGCCCATGTGACTCCAAAACTCTATGTTGGAGCTGGATTTGCATAGGAGAGAGGAGGGGGTCTCCACTCACAAGATAAAGTCTATGTAAGTTGCTGGGACACCCCTCCATATTGTCTTCAGCTGGCTCAAGAAATAGCCTCTCCACCCGCCAAAGGATACCTGAAAGAAACTGGAACACAGGATAATAACTGCAGGGGTATGAATGATTGCTGGAGCCAGACTCGAAGGAGGCTAGTCTGTAAAAGAAGCGTACTGGAACAACTCTGAGGGTGAGATTTCATTTGTAATCACTTTCTTACTGTATTAGGTTTAGACTTGCGTGTTTTATTTTATTTTGGTTGGTAATTCACTTTGTTCTGTCTGTTATTACTTGATATGCAAGGGGGTCTTCATGAGCTGTTGGGGCTTTGTCTATCATTGAACTACCTTCACCAGGGGACAAATTAGCAGTGCTAGACCAGCGGACCTGTTCTGCCAAGTTTTTGTGACTAAAACAATGTTATAATTAGCTCATTCAAGATGTAAAAAAGAGAACACTTAACGGAGAGGGATATGCCTGCATGGATGGGCTAGTGAAGGGGAAAGGTAAAAGGGAATTTTTGGTTCTGGCTAATCTCTCACTCCTTCAAATGAGAGCTTGCTCTTATTTCTATGCTCAGACAACATCAATACTCTGATTGGTTTCCAGTGACAGTGGTAATGCACTCTTTGCTTCCTAGATAACAGACTTGTACCTTTAAGACCTACATGCTAGCAGCATCTCACATTGCACACTTCTCTAAAGGGATATCATTCCAAAAAGAACACAGAATGATACAGAACTTGGACCCAGTTGGATGAGTAAAATTCAGTGGGAACAGGGAGGTAGTGTCTCCTTGCTGCAATACATGTTCATGTTTTTGCCAGCTAAAATATTCTTTTTTCATGAAGCAGCAGTACCCTTTTCACTAAAAAATAAATAAATATTATCTTAAGGATTTCAGAGTGCTTCACTGAAGACTTGTTCAGAAGAATTACTTGACTTGTAGAACTATTAGCCTGGTTTTCACTGACATCATAGTCTCTTTGGAAGCCAGTAGAGTCTGGCACAAACATTCCAAATACTTACACTGCACCAAAGTTATGTTAATGGTTTCTGCTCAGCCACACACACACGCACACACACACGCATTACAGTATTCTATGTATATATGTTTACATGTTCATGTGCTCATATAGGTTTTTTTATACTTTTACAAGTTTTTCAGCATGTAAAAACTTCAGGTTCAGGTAAGCTGGCGCTTCATTTTAAATTATGCATCAGTATATAATTTTCCCCAATGCAGATTTCAAACTTACTGAGCGACTGAAATGAGTGCAAGTTTTGCAAGTCTCTGACACAACACATTTAATGCTACTGACACATGTACGAAAATCATGTTTTAATAGGTTTAGACTGTGTGCAAACATGCTGCACTTGTGAATGGGCCATCTCATTTAGTCCTTATAACACTGGCTCTGTTTATCAATGGTAATTAAAACCATGGGACAGACTTCAGGGAGATAAACTGCATAAATGATTTGTTTTAAAAGCTTGATAACATTTTGACTGCTGTGTGAACTCTGAGGAAGTCAGAGATGGAAAATTATAGGTTGTTTTTAAAAAATCACTGCCAATGGTTGAGACTGAGGGTTTTGGAAAAGAGACTTATGACAATAAACTATGACACCCAGTGCAGTCAAGCTTTTACTCACTCAGTTACTTAGCTGTTATGTGACTTTGTACATCCATTCATAAGGGGTCTTTTATTAAGCCTAGTGTAATGTTGTCCAGGTGTCAGAAATGTAGTAGAAGCCGTTATGTAAAACCACGGTGGCTAGAAGTTGTTTGAACCCCCTGTCATGCACCAGAGTGCAGCACAAGTATAACCACAAAACCACACTGTAGTAACAGCAACTGCTGTGATAATCTTTTGAGAGGTGAAATGAATGTGGTGCTATTTTTCTGTCTGCTCCAAAGTCTCCCTCAATGTTAATAGTTTGATTTTGCTTGGTTTGGCTGGTGTGGCTGTTAAATTAATGCTGGCAAACTCAATTTCACTCTGAGACACATCTAATTCCTTAGTCTCCTCTCGCCCTTGGTTCTAGTAACACTGTCATCATTCAGCATTCATTCATATTATTTCTTTGAGGTAAAAAAAACACTGTTTAACATGTTAACATTTATAACATATTACCCAATTAATATGTTCTACCATACTCGTTGTAAAATGATTAAAGCATTTTCAGTAAATTTTAGTCCCAAGAAAAATCCAGAGTAAAGTGTTAAATTGTCTTAAATATGCTTAACATTACATATAATTTACATTAGGCTAGACTATATACTAGACTGTATACTAATTAAATACAAGTTAATTATTCAAACATAGTAATGGAGCATTAAGAGCTCTATAAAAGGGTCATATCTCAAAAATTTACTGTCCCCAAATACCTTATAAACAAATTAATTAGGACCATGGCTCTGCTCTTTTATTGATGACCCCCTTTTCCTGGAGGGGCGAGACCATCAGGAAACATTTATTATAATAAATAATTATACTTAGTATGGCCTATTGATAATGCATTGGACTGGAACTCAGGGGATCCAGGTTCTATTCATGGTTCTCTCACTCGTCTGCTCGGTGACCAGCTCACTTCAACTCCCCATGCCTCAGATTCCCCATCTATAAAATGTAGATAAAGGTACTGACCTCCCCAGTAAAGTGCAGAGAGATTTACTGATGAAAAACTCTGTGTAAAAGATATGTATTGTTATTACTATTTGTATTACAGTAGGATCTGAAGGCTCAACTGAGATTGGGGCCTCATTATGTTACTTGTTTAACATATACCTCATAAGAAGCAGTTCCTGCCCTACTCCATACAGACAAACAAAGGATAAAAGAGAGTACTATGATCCTCATTTTATGGATGAAGAACTGAAGCAGAGAGATTAAGGCCCCAATTCATCAAGGCATTCAGGGCCTGATCCAAAGCCCATTAGAGTTAATGGAAAGACTTCAATTGACTTTAGTGAAATCTGGATCATGACCTTAAGCATGTAATTATGAGTAGATGGTTCAAAGATTTTAATTAAAAAAAAAAAAAGGTCATACACCAGTTCAAATCCAATCTGAGGCCTAAATCATGGCTACAAAGCCAATTTGGTATGAAAAATTTCTGCTCAAAAATACTAGATTGATAGACTTGAAGAACGATAAACCTCTCTTTATTCACAGAACATTTACATCACAGGCAACATCTTTTATATATCTCATGCTGCCTTTCACTATTGCTTAAAAGATCACCACAACCAAAAGGATAGTTCAGCCTACATGCCTAGTCAATCCTTTCCTTCTACAACACTGATTCCCTTCCTTAGGGTATAGCCACTTCCTTCAGTGGCTGGGGGCAGGCCTGGTCCCACACACTGCTCCGTGTCCCAACCCAGGGACCCTTTAAGTATTGCAGCCTTGTGCTTCGTCCCTTTACTAGTTGTTGCTCTATGTTGCTCTTAGCTGAGTCCCAGCAGCCAGTCAGAAGCTCCTTCCTCGCTCTCCTGGACCCTGCCAGTAACTACTTGCTTAGTCCCAGCAGCCAGCCCAGGGGTTATTCTTGGACCCCCCCTTGTCCCTGCCAACAACTGATCTGTCCAGTCCCTTTAGCCCCAGCAGCCAGCCAGGAGCACCTCTTACTCCCCGCCAGTCCCTGCCAGCAGACCAAGTTTACCGTGGCCCTGCAGCTCCTTTTATAAGAGGCTACTGACCCCTGATAGACTGCAGGGAGAAGCCTTTTTCCTGACTGGCTGCATCCCATGCCACCTCTCAAGGGAGGTTGGAGGACCCTGTCTACTGCCCTTTTCTGGGGCAGGGCCACCAGGCCTCCAGCAGAAAGTTTCAGGGCCTAGTCCACTTCGTAACACATCCTCTATCTTTTTCAAAAGCCACTGTATTTTCTGAAGTGGAAAATTTTCATTGGAGGATAATATACTTCCTGCTTGTTTTCCCTAGGGTTTTTCCCACTCTCACTTTCTAAGTTCCTAATAAATTTACATTGGTGAAAGGAAAATGTTGACTTTAAATCTGAATTTTCTCCTATTCCACATGAAATACAGAAGAAAAATAGATCCCCAAATCCAACCTTTTCAGCTCCAAGAAACATTCTCAGTCTTGGAAGCCAGAGCCTCAAAAATGGCAAATGTAAATCAGTTGCTTCCAAAAATTTCAATATGAAATGAAGGCAAAACATTCTTCCTGATTCTTGCATAACCCTTCCACTGAAATGAGATAACAAATAATCACAGCGTATACAGCTATGTACAGGTAGACTAGAGACAGAGCCACATTAATATATATAAAATCTTTTACTGTCAATCTCTTTCAACCATTCTCCATATAGGACATCCATTATGAGACTGCCCCTCTGTCTTTTTTTATGATCTTCTCCAGTATGTCTGTTACTTACTTAAGTTGTTTTCAGAATTATTTATTTTAGGTTTTTATGTCATAATTCCTGTCATTGTTCCTTCCATCAGCAGAGTGGTGTAGGTGGTAAGATTTATGTTCTTTTTTCTTGGTTGTAGATTTACCTTTTTATATTCAGCACATTAATCACCCTTTAAAAAAATCACCCTAAACATGGTCAAACTACATCTAGTTCCAGCTTTTCATTCTAAAGCCTGATGTAGACATAGATTTGTACTAATATAACTGTGTCATTTAAGGGGTGTGATTTTTTTAAAACCAAAATAGTGATACCAGTACGTAGGTATGCAGTTATAAAAAGTAATAAGGTATATTCCCTTTCCCATATTGGAATAACTACTCTGGCATAAAGCACCTTTATACCAATATAACTGCATCCAAGGTTTGTATGCATGCTCAAGTTTTAAATATACTGCTATAGCTAAAGCAGAAGAGTACTTCTGTGTATATAGGGGTATTATATCTTTCTACTGACTGTTCCTCTTGCAGCTGATTTGCCTTTTAGTTTCTATCCAGCCCTGTCTTTGTTTCACTGGGTTCTTCTTCCAGTCTAGTTCACAGCCCCTGTTATTGAACTCCTTTATCAACTCATATAGGTCATGTGTGCTATGATCTGTAGGAGTCCTGACTGTAAATAAGAACATACAGTAGTTCAACTGCTCTCTATGGGACCCATCAAATACTCATTGAAACCAATGGATTGCTTTACAGTGACTTCAGTTGGAGTTGGAATGGGCCCCATTTGTTTTCCCCATATCCAGTTCCTAATTAACTTTTGCTAAAAACTATTTCCCGGAGAAAGCGATGGCACAATAATGCAAATTGCAATGCAGTTATTATTTCAAATAGAACTTCCTGGTAGTTACAGCATTATTACTATGAAATAATTTAATTTCACAGTTGCTGTAAAATTACCTTGTATTTCTTCTGTAACCTTTCTCTTTCTTTCTCTCTCATATATGCTGGCATTGCTGAAGTCTTATTGTCAAGCTTGGACCCTTCTCTTCTACTCCCCACCTTGAAGAATTCCTACTAGAGTCATTTTTCTTGGTATTAGAGATGGCAAACATTTTCCACGTGCATTTTTTTCCCCTGACTAATTTTGTCAGATGTTTTCACTGTATCTCAGTCAGGATTCCATTCAAATCTCTGTTCTTTCTGTAAATGTATTAGAGATCCATTATTCCCTTCAGATATGTTACTTCTGCAATTATTGCAGGATCATAATTCTAAGGGAAATGATGTCCTATGTCCCATAATTTACTTTCATTCTTTCTTCTTAAAGGCCTCTAGAATTTAATGGAGATGAAACTAGTAGAGTTCCAAAGAAATTTTTCTACAAAACTACAGAATGATAACTTTCCCCTATGTTTTTGAACCACTCTACAAAATGTAAAAGAGAATATCGTCTCCACTAATTCACAGATTCCAAGATCCCTAGGCCAGAAGGGACCACTGAGGTCATCTAATCTGACCTCCTAAGTAACAGACCATAGAATTTTCTCAAAATAATTCCTAAATCATATATTTTAGAAATACATCCAATCTTGATTTAAAAATGTAATGATGGAGAATCTACCATAACCCTAAGTAAATTGTTCCAGTTTATTACTCTCAATGTTAAAAATGTACACTTTATTTCTAGAATCAGAGGGGTAGCCATGTTAGTCTGGAATTGCAGAAGTGACAAAGAGTCCTGTGGCACATTAAAGACTAACTAAAGTATTAGAGCATAAGCTTTCATGGGCTAATACCCACTTCGTCGGATGCATGCAGTGGAAGTATCCAGGGGCAGGTATAAATAGATAGGCAAGAACCAGGTTAAAGATAACAGGGTGGGTCCAATGAGGCTGAACCAGCTGTTATCTCTAATCAGGGAGGGTGAGGTATTCCTCTAGCAGCAACATCGCCTGCCTCACTACCTAAGTCGAGCAGAACGCAATGCTATCCACAGCCTCAGAAACAACCCTGACATCATAATCAAAGAGGCTGATAAAGGAGGTGCTGTTGTCATCATGGACAGGTCTGACTACCAAAAGGAGGCTACCAGACAACTCTCCAACACCAGTTTCTACAGGCCACTTCCCTCAGATCCCACTGAGGAATATACTAAGAAACTGCACCATCTACTCAGGACACTCCCGACAGTAACACAGGAACAAATTAACATACCCTTAGAGCCCCGACCGGGGGTATTCTATCTATTACCCAAGATCCACAAACCTGGAAATCCTGGACGCCCCATCATCTCAGGCATTGGCACTCTCACTGAAGGACTATCTGGATATGTGGACTCTTTACTCAGACCCTATGCCACCAGCACTCCCAGCTATCTCCGTGACACCACCGACTTCCTGAGAAAACTACAATGCATTGGTGATCTTCCAGAAAACACCACCCTAGCCACCATGGATGTAGAGGCTGTCTATACAAACATCCCACACAGAGATGGAATACAAGCTGTCAGGAATAGTATCCCTGATGATGACACAGCACAAGTGGTTGCTACGCTCTGTGACTTTATCCTCATATACAATTATTTCAAATTTGGTGACAATATATACCTCCAGACCAGTGGCACTGCTATGGGCACCCGCATGGTCCCACAGTATGCCAACATCTTTATGGCTGACCTGGAACAACGCTTCCTCAACTCTCATTCACTCACGCCCCTTCTCTATCTACGCTACATTGATGACATCTTCATCATCTGGACCCATGGCAAAGAAACTCTAGAAAAATTCCACCATGATTTCAACAGCCTCCACCCCACCATCCACCTCAGCCTGGACCAGTCTACACGAGAGGTCCACTTCCTAGACACTACGGTGCAAATTAATGACGGCCACATCAACACCACCCTATACCAAAAACCTACCGACAGCTACGCCTACCTTCATGCCACCAGCTTCCATCCCGGACACACCACACGATCCATTGTCTACAGCCAAGCACTGAGGTACAATCGTATTTGCTCCAACCTCTCAGACAGAGACCAACACTTACAAAGTCTTCACCAAGCTTTCTCAAAACTATAATACCCACACAAGGAAATAAGGACACAGATCAACAGAGCCAGACGTGTAGCCAGAAGCCTGCTGCTGCAAGACAAGCCCAAGAAAGAAAACAACAGAACACCACTGGTCATCACCTACAGTCCTCAGTTAAAACCTCTCCAACGCATCATCAGTGATCTGCAACCCATCTTGGACAACAATCCCTCTCTTTCACAGGCCTTGGGAGGCAAGCCAGTCCTGGCCCACAGACAACCAGTCAACCTCAAACATATTCTTACCAGCAACAGCACACCGCGCCATAAGTCCTCTAACTCAGGAACCAATCCATGCAACAAACCTCGATGCCAACTCTGCCCACATATCTACACCAGCAATACTATCACAGGACCTAACCAGATCAGCCATACCATCACTGGTTCATTCACCTGCACATCTACCAATGTAATATATGCCATTATGTGCCAGCAATGCCCCTCTGCTATGTACATCAGTCAAACTGGACAGTACCTACGAAAAAGGATAAATGGACACAAATCAGATATCAGGAATGGCAATATATAAAAACCTGTAGGAGAACACTTCAATCTCCCTGCACACACCGTGAAAGACTTAAAGGTCAGCATTTTGCAGCAAAAAAACTTTAAGACCAGACTGCAAAGAGAAACTGCAGAGTTGCAATTCATTTGCAAATTTGACACAGTCAATTTGGGACTGAATAGAGATTTTGAATGGCTAGCTAACTACAAGAGCAGTTTCTCTTCTCTCGCTGTTCACACCTCCAGTTCAGCTGCTAGAGGAATACCTCACCGTCCCTGATTAGAGATAGCAGCTGGTTCAGCCTCATTGGACCCACCCTGTTATCTTTAACCTGGTTCTTGTCTACCTATTTATACCTGCCCCTGGATACTTCCACTGCATGCATCCGACGAAGTGGGTATTAGTCCACGAAAGCTTATACTCTAATACTTTAGTTAGTCTTTAAGGTGCCACAGGACTCTTTGTCACTTTATTTCTAGTCTCAATTTCTCTATCTTCACCTCCCAGCCATTAGATTGTGTTAAACCTTTCTCTGCTAGATTGAATATCCTATTATCAAATATTTATTCCACATGCAGGTACTTGAAGACTGTAAACAAGTGACCTCTTCATCTTTACTTCATTAAGCTAAATAGATTGAGCTCCTTGAGTCTCTTACCAAAAGTTATGTTTTCTAATCTTTTAACAATTCCCACGACACTTCTCTGATTCCTCTTCAGTTTATCAACTTACTTCTTGAACTGTGGATACCAGAACTGGACACAGTATTCCAGCAGTGATCACCCCAATGCTAAATACAGAGATAAAATAACCTTGCTACTCCTACTCGTTTATGCATTCAATGATCAGATTAGTCCTTTTGTCCACAATATTGTTCAGCTAGTTATTCACCACATACCCCACAATTTTTCAGAGTCACTGCTTCCCAGGATAGAGTCCTCTATCCTATAATTATGGTTTCTAGATGTATACATAGGCTCCCCTAGAATGATTTAGAAAGGATAAATTTTTTTACTAAATTCTACAGGACTTTCCCATAAAGATTATATCCCATTATATCCCATTATGCTCCAAGAGGTTCCTATATATCTTGATTATATTAAATTTCATGGTGTACTCTGTTAACCTTTTCTTGGGCTCTTGCATAATTCATAATCATCTCTCTCATACAGTGACATCTATGTAGTAGTTTCTTTTCATTGTGTACTTCACCATTCTTGACAGTTCATTTCTCCATGGCTTCTTCTATGATAGTGAATAGTTACCTAATTTCTTTCATGTTTGTACATTTCCTATCTTATAGAGCTTGGGAGTTGGTTCTGTCCTTTTGATCATGATTCTTTTGATCATGAGTTTTTCCTCTTTCCACTTCAGTATTAAAGGCCTACAACTGACGCTAATGCAATATATTTGTACCTCCACTAGACAGCTATTGATACTAATACATCTTGTATATTTATATGTATTAGTATCATAGTAGTTATATTGTTCCATAACCGAAAATATTTGTCTAGTATGTTTTCTAAGTTTTAATTCTATTTTCACATTAAACCAGTTCATTAAATCCTTTTCTGGGTGGGGCAGAGGGAAGGGAGAAAAGAAACTACATAAAATATTAGTATATAGTATTCTCATTTACTTGTTATTTTACTTTAAATGTTCCATTCATTGCCTGTTTTAATCTACTCACTCTCAGTACGTCACATATTATTTAATTACAAAGTCAGTTTGTAAAGCAGTCCTGCAAATCCTTGCTTTTTCATTTTTCAGATAAGATGTAAAAGTGAGTCTCTACCACGTGTAGTCAATAAAGATACTGTAAGATTTTTCACAAGATTAAAAGTCCTGGTCAAACACCATCAGAGGTAACTGCATTCAGCCTATCTAAATTTATTCCATGTTAATTTTCACAGCTGCCTAAATTCACAATGATTATTCTTATTATTTGTATTAATATATTGTGTTGCTGGTGCAAAATAACTATTGTGTTTCCACTTCTGGAAGTTGCTTCATTTAAGTTACAAGCAAGCATACTGTCCTGAAAAAAAATCATTATTTTAATACTTACTGAAATTTACACCTCAAGGTCTGTGCATCTGTTGTCATTCAACTAAGTAAATGATCCTTTATTCCCAAGGTTGCAACTCTGCTGAAAAAGGCTTTTCTTACTCAAGCTAGTCCGTTAATCCAAATGCTAATTGACTCTTTAACAATGCAGTGAGAAAACAAATAAAATCTTAAATTTTGAAGGGTACATTGCAACTATGTTGACTAAGTCATTCTATTTGTACTATGACAAAAACAGATCTGTATAAAGAGCCTACATGTCTAAAGGGAAATAAAGTTTCTTTGCAATATGCAGCCCTGTCAGGAGTCAGGTCTCAGTCAGTTGTAGTAGTCTAGGTGGTATACCAAATCTCCTATTTTATTACAATTTTATCTAACATTGCTTTTAAAAAACATACACACAGTCAGTGGATAAAATGGCACTTACAAAGAATTTAAAAATCATACTAATTTAGGCCACACTGAGAGAAAGCACAAATATCAAATAATGATATATCACAAATCAAATATTCAGAATATCTTTTTTAATCTAAGAGGAAACAGAACTCTCTATTCTAATTTTGGTGTAGTGCCTTTGGCTTCCTGAAGTATGTGATCTTGTTAAATTAAAGGATTAAAGTGAATGCATCCTTACTTTGGTACGTACTTACAACTAAATAAATAACACACTTGTTATGTCTGCAAACAAAATGAATTAAGTGAAACGAGAGAGACAGCACCGACTTGCTGATGTCTTTGTTTTCAGTAGAACCTAACCCTGGGAACAGTAACTTACCAAGATAAATAACAAAAGTTCCCTATTATGGTTAGCAACTCATTTCTGGAGCTCTGATTTGTGATCAGAAGGATAGCATAATAAATAAGGCCCACACATCTGCACTCTGATTAAAAGAGACTTTCTGTCCCCACATCGTAAACCCCACAGTTGCCTTAGGGCGGAAAGCAAGAAGAAACTGATTAGAGGCAGAACAAGTTGTGGGGGGTGGGGGGCGGGGGGCAGGGGGTTGGAGAGAAGGAGATTTGAAACTGATCATTTTCTTTGTATTTTGCACTCTAAACAATTGGTCACTCTTGTTCTTAAGTTGGTCTCTTTGGTAAGCATTCCTTTTAAAATTATGATTGTTTTCAATGAATCACTATTACTGCCCATATTTAACCCAGGATACATTGTTGCTTTTCTCTTCATGGAACGTTGCTCACAGCAAAGCACTCAGACAATTAAATCACCCACAAGCACACCACAAATATTTGTTTATTGGGAAAGAAAATATGGAGAGACTTACAAAACTGGCATGCGTATTATTAACACCAGCTTTGAAAGTGCTGTGGTTGAACTATGGTAAATATCATTCGTAGTACAATATTGAAGAGTTTGGGAAGTCATCAGCCAGCCCTTGAGATCTGAAACACATGACATAACCACAAGCTGCACTTTAAGAAATCTGAAACTGTAACATGAAGAGTGATCTAATTTAATTCACGTGGTTCTATGTTTGATGTTAATAGACCCTTTCTTACTGGGGGGAATAGGACTTTTAATAAAATACCAGCCATATCCTGCCATGCCATTTATCCTGGGGGACTAATTCTATTCATATTATGATTCATACTTCATGGATTCAGTGGGGCTTGGCTGTACCTCTTACACATCCTAATTGAAGGAGGTAATTAACTGCATGTTTAAAATGGTTTCCCATCTGCAGGTGTAATGGTGGGGGAAAGGAGTCAGATTAACTGAAAAAATAGCTATGCTACGTGTGACACCAGAGACAAAATAAGATACGGGATATGGGACAACTACTTTTCTCTAGTGCTTACAAGCAATGCTCATCTGCCATTGTTCAGAAGTCCGTCTTGTATTAGTGTTTTATAAACTCTGTTTAATTGGTTTGGTTTCTGCTCAGATTCCTCCCCCCCCGCACCATTATGTTTATTTTCCCCCAGAGAATCATCTAGAACATGAGTATCACCAGATGATTTGATTATCAACTTGGGTTTTTTGAGCATTTTTGTTGCCTTTACAAGCCTGATATTGTGGATCTTTTAACAGGAACCATGTCTCTCTACTGATGTCTTGCTCACTTATATTTTTCTTGCTATCAACACTTCCCGGTCTCAAAACCTTCCCATATGTTATGCTGTAAGTAAAAAAAAACAGAATTTCTATCTCACAGAAAATTCTGATATTTCAAAATTTGGTTTCATCTTGAATTGGAATGACATTGATTTATGTGCCCCGGAGCTGATGCCTCCCACTTTCATGAACCACAATGATAATTATAATGAAAATATTCCTATTTTACTCAAAATAGTGGGCAAGTAGTAATTCTGAAGGTTAATATACAGGGACAAAGGAAGATGAGCAAAATGGATCAAACAGGACAGAATTATTATTGAAAAGGAGATTACAGTAAAAATGGATAGGACAGGTAGGCAAGTTTGAGATTTGCCTAAAGTATAACTATTTGTGGTAAGGATAAGGAAGAAGACAAGAATTTCTAGCCAGCTCTTCCCCATCAAAAAACAACAACAAACCCATAGCAGTTAAGAGAAGAGTATGAATTTTCACATAGGGACACAACTCTTGTCAGTAAGTTACCGTGTCATGGAACTCTCAGCAGTGGTGTTATTTAGTCTCATCTTCTGTGCAAACAGAAGCTCATTATCTTTATACATACAGTACGGCTTTGGGGACTGAAGTCCATTGAAATTATTAATGATACAAATATAGATGTTGTCCAAGCAAGACCATGTTGTTCAGTAAATAGATTCAACTCTTGCTGATACAAGTTGAACCACTCCAAGAAATGGTTGATGCACTGGGAGCTGTCTGTGAACATGATTTCCCTCCACTTTCCCTCCCCAACATAAGAGAAGAATTCAATAGGCTTTTTTTCTTGCACCATAATGTCAGGTCCCTACAGTATCTGTGAGTCATTAATTGGGTTTCCAACAGCTACACATGATCACCCCAGACAGAAAAGCTGCAGCCATTTATTGGCATTTCCTGATGCTACACTGCTTGCACCTAATAGCTCAAATACATAGTGGAAGACCAGGTGTTCCCAAAACAGGTCACGGCATACATCTATGTGCTCATTTGCTGCTTTAGCATGCTTCTGGCCTTTTCATCTTCTGATTCTTCTGAAGGCAGATACTAGTAATGAGCCTCCAAGAACTCAGAGAGGAATTCTTTATAATAGTTAAGAGGCTTCCTCTAGTGGTATTGAAAGTGCAGTGGGACCCACTTCACAGCCTCATGTACCTGGGATAAAATGCTTGTTGAAGGACTAAATCCTTTTACAGAATATATTTTCTCAGCACCCAACCAAAACATAAAGAGCACAAAGGCAGCTTTTTAAAGGATTAAACCTCTTTAAAAGTAATAATACAAAATAACTTCCTGTGCACCATTAACTAATGTTTTGACTGGTATAATGAATGAATGCATTAATACTGTAATATTATCTGAGTTATCAAAAAACTTTCACCAGAACAGTACATATTAACACTACAAGTGCAAATTGTCAGCCAATGAAGACCGAGAAAATTCACCCATATAATGGACTACTTTGATGTGTTAACTCTGTGATATCACCATGGAGTGATGTTATCATGGCCCCTTTCCCCAGAGTTTCCCACTAACCAATCACTGTAAGGAAACCTAATATTCTAATTTAATGATCCACAGTCTAGTTTCTCTCTCTCTCTCCCATGCCTAATCCTACATCCCATCCTTGTCTCACTATCCATAGCTACTTAGGGTTTTCCTTTTTGCTCTTTACATATTGAGTGCAAAGTTAGTTTGCCACCTCTCTCTAGCACTAACAGAACCAAAAAGAATGAATTCCTCTTCATAAACATAATGGGCCAGATCATTATTGGTATTCCATATGAGCAAAATAAGGGTAATTCCAGTTTGCTTCAGCACCAATTGAGATGATTATGATATGCTGGGGGAAAGTTAAATCGTGCCTCACTAATTCATTAGTATTCTTTGGGGGAAGAGGCCAACAAACATGTCAACAAACACTTCAGTCTTCCTGGCCATTCCATTAAAGACTTGATGGTGTCAGTTCTGAAACAGAAAAACTTCCAAAACAGACTCCAACAAGAAACTGAAGAACTGGAATTAATTTTCAAATTGGACACAATAAACCAAGGACTAAATAGAACTTGCAAATGGTTCACTCATTACACTAATTGATTGCATTTCCCTAGTTAATTTACCTTCAATAGTTATCTCCTGATATCCATTTCAAAAGGTACTTTTTTCTCCTGCTGATAATGGCCCAGCCAAATTAAACAGCCTCTTAGAATTGGTATGCTAATGTACAACCTTTTTTTTGCTTTCTGTGTGTATAAATGCATCTTACTTCAGTTCCATTCTATGCACCTTATGAAGTGGGCTATAGCCCACAAAAGCTTATAATGAAATAAACTGGTTAGTCTCTAAGGTGCTACAAAGTCTTCCTCGTCTTATAAAGGTAATCCAGTTGATATAGCACACTTGAACTTTCAACAGGCCTATGATAAGGTCCCTCATCAAAGACTTTTAAACAAAGTAAGCAGTCATGGGATAAGAGGGAAGGTCCTCTCATGGATCAGTAACCAATTAAAAGATAGGAAATAAAGGGTAGGAATAAATGGGCAGTTTTCATACTGGACAGAAGTAAATAGCGAGGTACTCTAAGAATCTGTACTGGAACCAGTGCTGTTCAACATATTCATAAATGCTATGGAAAATGGGGCGAGCAGTGATGTGGCAAAGTTTGCAGACAATACAAAATTACTCAAGATAGTTATGTCTGAAGCTGACAGTGAAGTGGTACAAAGGGATTTCACTAAACTGGGTGACTGAGCAACAAAATGACAGATGAAATTCAGTGTTGATAAGTGGAAAGTAAAGCACATTGGAAAACAATTCCAACTATACTTACAAAATGTCATATATAAAAATGACACATGCCTACAAGTAGGATGAATACATTCAGTAGAACAGAACTTTTGCAAAGATATGTTACATGGCATATGTAACATAAAACATATTCCAGTTATGTCACATTTACATTCATAAGCATAGTCTATAAAGCATTATAGGGTGCAATGCCATGGGTCCAATAAAATAGATTACCTCATCCACATTGTCTTATATATAAATATTTTATATTCTATTATAATGTTTCAGCATTATCACTACAAAATGTTTCATGTTTCTGAATTAAAATTTTTCAGAATTTCTTTTCTGTGAGAAATTACAAAATTTTGACTTTTTTGTTTTGATTTGAAATTAAATAAAATTTCAAAATGTTGGAATTTCCATGGCACAGAAATTCCATTTTCCAATCAGCTCTACTGAGACCTTAATAAAGACCTCAAACAGCCACCTGATAGTAGCAAGGCTGTCCCTAATGTGTTGTGCTAGATTCATACTGATGTTTGGTAGCCTTAATCCTGCTATCAAAGTAGCTCTTTATTTCACCATGACCTCTTTTTCCAATCCCACTTTAAAACCTTGTTCCTTTTCCGCCCTTTCTTCAAATCCAGTTTCAGAAAAATGTTCCATATGATCAATTTGACATCATCTTGCTTATCTTCTTCCTGCTGTGCACTGCAAAGATTAATGTTGATAAATTCAGGTTTGAGTAATGGTCAACTTTCTTGATCACATCGTTGACTTGAGTCACAGTCTCAGAACTGAAGTGGATGAATAGGACTCTGTACTATGGATCAAAAGGAGTAGTGGAGAACAGTTGCAAGAAAAGACTACATGCTTTCCTTTCTTTTGATTTGTTTTGTTAAATCATACTTGAGAACAGGAATCAGAGAATAATTTGTAGCACTATAGTTCTATTAGGATGGTTGTTCTGTTTCATTAGCAATAAACATTATTTGGATAAAATATCTAGTCTTGCTGTTCTGTTGCTCAAGATCATTGTGTCACCTAGTGAAATAGTTCTTCAAACATAATAGGAAAAGTACTCTATTTTTAAATTCTGACATGAAAGTAGCAATTTTTCAGCCTTCAATATTATACTGAACCAGCTAAATAATGTTGAAATTGAACCGGAGAGACCTCTTCCACCACTTTTCTTTCCTATGGACATTGTGTTTTGAACTGTTCCCCACCTCTAAGAAATCAATCCCACCAAAGTTACTGGGGAGCACAATATTACTGATGAAGCATTAACTATATAATATTTCTAATGCAAACATACCTCACTGTATAACACTGATAATTTTAGCAGTGTCATTTTTTAAGAAAATAGCCAAAGATACCAATTAACAATGAACACAAAGGATCTGATTTTCAAAGTATCAGAGGTACAAGCCAGCTTGCAAAAATATATGCCCAATTACATGCCTAATTTGCATGCACAAATACTGTGACTTCCTGTGAAACCCAGGTATTGAAACTCAACTGGTCATTTGCATGTGCACATACTTGACTTGCATTTGCAATTAGCGTGACCAGACAGCAAATGTGAAAAATCAGGACAGGGGGTTTGGGGTAATAGGAACCTATATAAGAAAAAGACTCAAAAATCGGGACTGTCCCTATAAAACGGAATATCTGGTCACCCTATTTGCAATGCACATTCAGAATAAGTGTGCAATTATGCATGCACTTTTCCACATGGCCCTGAGCTTCTCATATTTGGAAAATTAGACCCTCAGGGTTATATTTTCTTCTTCAATACACACAACTCCCACTGTCTTATTAGGAGTATATTCAGTGGTGGAATTTATTTCTATATGTTCTCACAGCCCCTAAGTTTTACATTTAAATTGTCTTTGATATTTAGAAAGTAGCTGAAAAAATGAAATGTAAAAACTAAATTAAAATGGCTGAACTGATTCAATTATGTAATGTGCTTTAAAACAGAGAAGTAATTTATAACTCCCTTAAGGGGAAGTTTGTAACTGAAATGCCAAGAAGTGCTTAACTACAGTGTTGAGAGTCCAGCACCATAATACTTGCACAATGAAACATTCTTGTGCTCCAAGGGTCTTTTCTTGTTCTGTGCTTCACATTCATCCATGGAAACAAAAGGTGTGTGTGTGTGTGTGTAGGAGGGGAAAGTAGGGTTTGCAAAAGGAAACTGAAAGGTAAAGAGGAAAATGAGAAAAAGCATTGGACCAGTTAAGGAGTGCACTGGACAGATATTCAAATAACAGAGCAAATAACCTTTGGTAGTCTAGTGGAGTGCAGAAAAGAAGAAAGAAGCTTAAGTGGCAGGGTATCAGAAGGAAAGAAGTTAAAGTAGGACTAGAATTTTTATATCTATGACTTACTCTGTTGAACAGATTAAGAAAGTCAAACCATGTAAAATAAAAGATGGCAAAATTTAGTGGGTCTTAACTATATGTGATAATGGTGTTATTAATGGTAATGGGCATTTATAACATGCCTTTCAGCTGCAGGCCTCAGAATGCTTTACACAAGTAGGTATTATTTTACAGAAAGAGAAACAAGTGGTAAGCCACTAGCAAATCTACAAGTACTACTCAAGTAGCCTGATTTCCTCTTTGCTGCATTAATGAGACCTCTCCAAATAGGGAGTACAATGAGGATGGCCCTTTGTGCATAGGCAGTGTCAGTGTTTTACTAAAGTCTATTTCCCTAATTATTTGTGTCTTTCACATGACAGCAGGGCAGAGAAAGCTATTTTTAAAAATAGGAAACAGTTGTAAACTCAGAAGAATTGGTAGGGAAACTCTGGGGGCAAATACAGTATCTGAAAAAACTATTTTTAACTCATTTTTAAGACTTGCCTAGTTTGAGGTTGATGTTGTCCCTTCAAAATAAAAAAATCTCTACATGTGCTTACCAGATATGTGTACGCAAAATGTGGCATTTGTGCACACAATTTAGGAGGTCACTTCTGAACTTTAGGTATATGCAAATAATCACTCCTTGTTTATGAGGAATGATTTCTGGAGTTCTAATAATTATGTAATAACTAATTATAGTCACTTATTAAACGATTATTACACTGACAAATTTTTAATAACCAATTGATATTTGACATGCAAATTAGGCAGCTATTATTAGGAAAATATTTTGTTTAGGTTTAATCTCTAGGTTTAGCTCTATCACTTTAAATGTAACCCCCAATAAATATGTTCGCAATGCATTCAAGTGATTATTTATGTAACATGGGTTTTATACCCATTTCCTTCTATGTAGCAAAAAGGGATGGGGTGAACATAACTGAGCACCTGCACCATCCTTGGCAAGATGGCAATACACAAGTATGATGAGAACTACCAATGGAGCCATGCCACCTGGGAGAAATGGGAGTTTAGGAAGCTTAATGAGGCCGCAACTTTGCCCTTGGTGGAGCTCCCCATTCCCTTCAGATCCCCATGATCTACTGGATTTAAGTCCATGCACTATATGACCTATGCAATCTCTCCCCTCTGAGGGAAAACATTAAGTCACAAGCTTCCCATAGCAATGCTCAGGGAGTTTCCTGAGCCCCCTGTCTCTTTCCATAGGAGTTACCAGAGGAATATGTGATGTCATCCTGTATTATTAAATCTAATTTTAATAATTATTTGGGACACTTTAAATATGACCAAGAAGCTTCACCTGTTGTCTCTTAGATCAGGGGTTCTCAACCTTTTTCTTTCTGAGGCCCCCCCAAACATGCTATAAAAACTCCACTGCCCAGTGGTGCCACAGTAACTGGTTTTCTGCATATAAAAGCCAGGGCTGGCATTCAGGGGTAACATGCAGGGCAATTGTCCAAGATCTCATGCCATGGGGGCACTGTGAAGCTATGTTGCTCAGGGCTCCAGACTTCAGCCCCAACCAATGGGACTTCGGCTTTCTGCCCTGGGCCCCAGCAAATCTAACACTGGTCCTGATTGGCGATCCCCCTGAAACCTGCTTGTGACCCTCCCAGGGGGCCTCAGACCCTGGTTGAGAACCACTGTCTTAGATTGTAAGCACCTCAGGGCAGCAACTCTCTTGTTGGTGTTTATATAGTATCTAGTGCAGTGCTCCTGATGGGGAAATAGTAATCGTAGTAATTTGCTCTTTCAGTGGT
The DNA here is from genome assembly GCA_007922305.1 of Dermatemys mawii. Classification (NCBI taxonomy): domain Eukaryota; kingdom Metazoa; phylum Chordata; order Testudines; family Dermatemydidae; genus Dermatemys; species Dermatemys mawii. The sequence goes on along the minus strand of ML677339.1, from coordinate 12,714,226 downwards.
CTGCAATTGACTCATTTTCCAATAGACTGAAAAGTGTCTACCTGAATTTCTGTTTTGCTCCTGTTCACTTGCATCATATTTCTCGAATAGTGACACTCTATCAACATTTAGGAACAAGCTGCCCTAGTTCCTAGATCAAAATACTGCTCCTCTGCAAATGTCACCTCCTTCTCAGACAAAGTTTGCATTTAATTCTTTTTTGGTGCTGTATATTCTCTTAAGTTTCACTTAACAGAAATATAGAAATCCTCAAGATAACTGTGTTGATTGTAATCTCTTGAGAGCAGAGACTATCTAAATCAGTGGTTTTCAACCTGCAACGGTTCTCAACCTGCAGGCCGCAGGACGCATGTGGCCCAATCAGCACACAGCTGCAGTCAATGTGACATCCTCAGAATCATACAGGTAGTTTATATGTGGGCTACAGCCACACAATATAACACACAGAGAACAGTGAGATGTGTTTATGATGGTAAATAGGTTGAGAACCACTGATCTAAATGGCTAAGTGAGATAAAAGGCGGAAGGGGAAATGGAGGCAGATAGAGGTGAAGTGACTTGTCCAAGGTCACCTAGTGGGTTAGAGACAGAGCTGGGGAAGACCTAAGTCTCCTGAGTCCAAGTCTAATGTCCTCTCTCTCCTGGACCAGACTACCTCTTAGTTAAAGAGTTAAGCAGAACTCTTCTAGCCCTGGTGGTTCCCTGAGTTACTCAAGTCCCTCCCTATTCCCATGTAACTGACTGTAGAATTTGGCCCCCTTTGTTTTTAAGACGAAAAAGTTGCCTCTACCATTAATTGTAATGAGTATTTTGTACTTCCCTCATATTGTGGTATGTTACATGTTAAAATCGCAACTGGCAAGCTGCAATGTCTGGTGAGATGTGACCTATTAATGGAATTAGTCTCATAAATGTTATACTGTGTTAAACATTCTAGGAAACTAAATTTAAAATCTGCCCTAAAATGGAGTACTGGATCATGGCTGTTAGAGTTATGGTGTAAATGAAGTCCAAAATAGCAAGGAAGTCTGTGGAACAGTCCTCTATTAAAGAGACCTTCACAATGTTATCTGTTTTATGGAAAATATCTAGGAACAACCTGAGTCTTTGTAGTGAAATAAGAAAAATCTCCCTTGTTTTTGAGAGCTCTTTAACAAAGGCTCATTTTGTTGTGGAGTTTTCTTAACCCTTGCTTTTGTGGAGGTAAATCAGACCTTGAATAGTGTTTAAATGTAATTTTCTCACGTAAAAGCCTGCTTTTTAAACTCAAGTAGCAATTTAGTTACCTGGACTTTATTATATATTCCTGCTTTAAAATTCACCTCCTATTTGAACACAGTTTGTCTTTCATTTCAATCCAGTTTTAATGACTCAATCCCTCCTGCTAGATTAGAATATGGTAATAGAGACAATTATGTCATTGAGTGTGCAACACAGCTCTCAGGTTAAGGTTTCACACCTGGGTGTCATTATTCTCTCCCATATCAATTTATTATTTAAGGACTTATTATTTGAAAGCTCTTACAGTGCTCTGGCAATTAGAGTAGCAGAGATTCTGTCTGCAATAAGTGTATTTATTTTGCTTTCCTAGCTTTTTATGCCACAATAATTAAATCCCTTTTTAATATAGCAATCACAAGACTGTTTTGAAATTGCCAATACTACCCAGATTCTTCTAATCACCACCAAAAGAAACCCGGTACTAACGTATATATGCACATCTGTATTACATACACACACACACACACATGCAATATAGTGGTATACAGATGTTATTAAAATAGAGCTAAGTATTTCAGTTTTATTCACATTTGGTAATGCAAACTAATTTTTCCCATCTCATAGCAAAAGTACTGCAGTCGGAGTTTAGATAGTTGCAAACTAGCTAACCAGTGAAAAAAATGTTCAATGAAATAAGCTGAAAAAAGGAACAAAATCCATCCAGCTTTAGCAACATTAATACATATGGTATCTTAATTATGCTACCTATGGTGCATTACCAAACTTAGAACTCTGTGGCATAACCCATAAGAAATCTCAAGCACTAGACACGTACCAAACCTGACTGATGGCAGTTTTTCCATTTAAATGGAATGGACATAAACACTGTTTACCCAGTATTAATATGATGAGGCTGTAAACAGCATAATGACTTGTCTCTTTTCTCAAGAACATATTTACATCTGTTATTCCAAAACAAGCTTCTCCTTTATTGCTGCTGAAAGATTAAAGTTGCTACCTAAGAAGAAAAACATTTGAAGGCACATCTTGAAATATATAAAATACATTTGGAGTCTTGTTTCCTACAAACAAACAAGTAAGTTAAACACATATGTGATGTACTGAGGACTGTGTTGCAACTGTAAGTTGTCACTTTGGGTACATCTACACTGAACACTCTTTATGGTGTCATGTCGAGTACATAAACTGCATGCCCCACTAATCATTATCATGTTCCTATTATGCCTCTGGCTTTTAGGGCAGTGACGAAGCTCCTCCACTCCTGTATGTTTCTGGAAAGTCTTTCAATGGTTCCGCAGCTGTGCTCCAGGTTTTTCAGTTTGGCTTCCACAGCTCTTCACCATGTTGTTTTCAGGTGGCCTCGTTTTTGCTTGCCTTCAGGTGTCCATCTTTTTACTACTCTGGTGATTGAATCAGTTTCCATCCGAAGCACAACTGATCCAACTCCAACACCTCCTGGCAATGATGGTGCTCATATCCTCTTGGCTGCACTGTGTCAATAGATCTTGGTTTGAGATTGCTCTGGGCTAAAAGATACAGATGATTTTTCTGAGGCAGGTTGTATGGAATGAAGACAGTTTGGACATGTCATACTTTCTCATTCCCCAGAATTCTCCACTATAGTGTTGAAAGCATGCAGCTCTGATAAATCTTAAGTTTGGTTTTAGTCAGGGGTGGAAGTAACTGAGGGGTCTTACCGGTACGGGGATTGGGCTGGGGCCAGCTCTGGCCCCTGGAAGGGGCGGGGCCTCAGCTGGAAGGGGCAGGGCTGTGGGCAGAGCCAGCCCAACCCCTGTACTGGTAAGGGGCCTCCCCACCTATCCTCCCCCACCCTATCCCTACCTCCCCCCCCCGTCTCCTGGGGCTCCAGCAGCAGTTTAAAGGGCCTGGGGCGGTAGCGGCGGTCAGCCCCCGGCTCTTTAAATAGCTGCCAGAGTGCCGCCACCACTTCCCTAGGGCTCCGGCAACAGGGCTCCCATCCCTACAAGGCCCTGGGGAGGCTGCCGCGGGGCCCCAGCAGCTATTTAAAGAGCCTGGGGCTGGGCTGCCGCTACCACCCCGGGCCCTTTAAATTGCGGCTGGAGCCCCCGCTGCGGGACCCCGGGGGAGGCTGCCGCGGGCCTCCGGGGGCAGTTTAAAGGGCCCGGGGCGGTAGCAGCGGCCCAGCCCCGGGCTTTTTAAATAGCTGCTGGGGCCCTGCGACAGCCTCCCGAGGGCCCCGCGGGGACGGGAGCCCTGTTGCTGGAGCCATAGGGAAGTGGCGGCAGTGCTCCGGCAGCTATTTAAAGAGCCCAGGGCTGGGCCGCCACCACCCCGGGTTCTATAAACTGCCCCCGGAGCCCCACCGCAGCCTCCCCCAGGCTCCCACAGCCCAGGCTCTGGCAGCAGTCTAAAGGGCCTGGGGCTCCAGCTGTTGCTGGAAGCCCCAGGCCCTTTAAATTGCGCCTGGGGAAGCTGATCCTCCCCAGTATGGTGCACCGGCTCTTGCCGGTACGCCGTACCGGGGCGTACCGGCTTACTTTCACCTCTGGTTTTAGTGTTGCATTTTGATGATTTCTAGATTGTATTTAAGCTCCTGAAGGTGTTCCTGGCTTTACTGATTTTGTTCCGGATGTCCTGGCTTATTCCACCATCCTGACTGATGGTGCTGCCCAAGTATGTGAATGTTTCTACATTGGTGAGAACATTATCCTCTAGCCATAGTGGTGATGGTGAGGTAATATTAAGGGGCATGATATCTGTCTTTGCTGGCTGAATGCATTGAGTCGAGTTGTTTTTTCTTGTATATGGTGTTGGGTATGTGATAGGAGAGCGAAATCATCTGCAAAGTCCAGGTCTTCAAGGGATGAGAAGAGTGTCTATTTAATGCTTTGTGGCATGTCTTCTGTGTATGCTGCATTACCCAGTTGATGGCATTGTTGAAAAGGATTACAGACATGACACACCCTTGACGTACTACTTTTTGACTTCAAAACTGAGCTCGTTGTTATCAACACTGCATGTAAAGTTGAAATGGAAGCTTTTGATTACACTGATTATATGGAAAGGAATTATACGCATGCCTGCAGAATGTGCCATAGTCTGGTCCTGTGAATGCTATCAAAGGCCTTCTCAAAGTCTATGAAATGTATGGAGAGTTGCTGTTGCACTAAGCACTGCTCCATTATGTTTCATAGAGTGACAATCTGGGCTGTGCAACCACGCCCTTTCTGAAAAGCAGCTATAAACTGCCTCTGATATATGCTGGACTATGATCTTACACAATACTTTGCTTGGCACAGATAAAAGTGTGATACCACACCAATTATTACAATCACTGAGAGTTCTGTTCTTTAGTATCTTCACTATAACCCCACTGGTCCACTCCTCTGGCACTTTTTCCCTTTCCCAGACTGATGTAAATACAGGGACCAGGATAGATGCTTCTAATTTAGGATTTACCTTGAACAATTCTGCATTCAAGTTTTTCTTGCCAGGAATTTTCCCATTTTTTAAAGATTTGATGGCTTGAATGAGCTCTTCCTTAGTTGGGGTATCTGTGTTGATATCAAGATCTTCTTCTGCCTCCTGGATGTTTGCTTCCTCTGTAAGTAACTCCCTGTTCAGCAATTCTTTGAAATGCTCTGTCCAGCCCATTTCTTGTTCTTTTTCAGTTGTTAGTAGATGTCCTTGTTTGTTCCTGATGAGAGTGTTTGTTGATGTCTGCCGTCTACCACAGATAAACCGTGTCATTTTGTAGACTGTTTCTTGGTCACCATGAGCAGCTGCATCTTCTGCTTGTGTTGCCAGATTACCAATATAATGTCATTTGTCGCTCTCTCAAGGCATTTGACTTTCCGTTGTGCCTTGCTATACTGCTTGTAATATTTGTCCTTTAGCTTCTGGGATTTTGTGTCTCAAACTTTTTTCTTCAGGGCTTTTCTGGTTTCTATGGTATTTCCTGTGCTGGGTGTGATCCACTCCTTCCTTCTCTTCTGCCTGTAGCCTAGACAGGCTTCACCGTTCTGTTTATAAATTGCTGTTACTTTGCTGGTAATTTAACTGCAGAACCAAGGCTTTCTGCATTTCAAGGGACTTCGCTTGTCAATATCATAACGTCTATGTCACTTGTTTGATGCACTCACACTTCTCAGTTTTAGCTTAATGGAGACTGTCACAAGATGGTGGTCGCTGTCAATATCTGCATTCCTTCTCACTTTCACACCTGTCAGTGAGCATCACCATTTGCCATTGATCATGATATGGTCAATCTGGTTCTTCTCTCTGCCATTTGGGAACACTATGTCAGCTTGTGAATTTCACCATGTTCAAATAGGGTTTCACCCTGACGAGGTCATTCATATTACAGAAATCAACAAGCCTTTCTCCGTGTTCATTCATAGTGCCACAGCCATGTCTTCCCATTGCTCTGTTGTTATTTCAGTTGTGCTTACCAACCTTGGCATTCAGGTCTCCCAGGATCATAGTTAGGTCTTGGCATGGTACTCTCATAACTCTGGCTGTAGTGTAAGGTAGAATTTGTCCTTTACTTCTTCATCACTGGCATTTGTCAGAGCATAAGACTTGAATCAGGGTGATGTGTTTCCCTTTCGGTCTGTCCTCCCTTAGCATATGAATAAATAGCCAAGTAGATGGTGACGCACTCTTTAGGCAAATAAAGACATTCATGAACCATATGGGTATGTACTCTACATGGCTCTTTACCTGCCCAAGCATTGCCTTCCCCATCTACCTACTACTTTTAGCAGTATAGTGTCCCCCTGCCTCCCCCTGCCAGAGCATTTCACAGCCATGTGTAGCTACAGTCTGCAGCGTGGATGCAGTCTGTCTTTCACTGTGGCAAGTAGCTACATATACCCTACACAGCACCACCAGTTGTATGCAGGGTAGACATACTTTTTAAGAGTATGGGGAAAAAGGGGTGGTTTCCTGGTCATGCTTGTAGGCCAGGGGACTCTGTTGCAAAGTGTACAATGATATTGGTATGGAAAAAGCCAGCTAAAAACAAGACAAGGTGAGCTGTGCTTCTCTGATTTAAGGAGCTATGTGCATCTCTCTCTTTCTATACTGAACTCTAAGAAATAAAGTAATGTTGCACTGCAACCTTCCATCAAGAGAATTTATATTTTATCTAATTTCTCTGTGTGTCCGCTGTGAATAGAGCAACACACACACACATTAGCAAATTCAGACATTATGCGTACAATAGTGCAAGTTACACCTGAGTAAGCAGGAGTTATTTAAACTCCCTTCCAACCAGTAAGTGTAACTAACTTAAATGAGTAATTTACATCATACTATGGGGCAAACCAAACCAAAGTCTGTAGACTGTAGCAGAAACAGCAGCACACAAGCACCCCTATGTTAACACACACTTATCCCTTTTGCATTTACCTGACAATAATTCATATTTATTTACTGGTATTTATGTACTTATCTTACATGTCACCTCTGAAACAGGGTTTAGTAAATACATATTTATCTCTATAACGTGCCCAAGTTAGACTGATATCTATTTAGTTATTAATATGCTTGTATTTTGTCTTTTGTGCTTTGCATGTCCATATAGTAAAATGGTCAATAAAATAGTAAAAAAGAGAGAGAGAGAGAAGTGAAAACTAGACAAAGGATAAGGAAAGCATATAGTGCCCAGTCATCATTTCCTAATCCAGGAAAGGGCAAAATGAATTCCTGAAAATATCTGAGGCTTACCCCCATAAAGCTCACCATTCCATGCTCCCAAATCCAGTTCTCATCTGATTTTGATCTCCTACATTAGAAGAAATGGAAGGAATATCTGACTCACAGAGTATGGTTGTGGCTGGAAGAAAAGTCGGACTGGTTGCAAAGGCTGAAGGAGAAGACAAACAAACAGGACAAATGCTCCGATGACCTAACATGCCAAAATATTCTCCTTGGCCTGTAGCTGCACAAACTTAGAACAGAAAATGGACCCACACAGAAGAATCACAGAAGACAGGCAAACTCTGAAAAGTGTATGATCTGAATTAATCTGGAATAGATCAGAGCAAATCAAAAATACTCAATATGCTACCCTGGAAACATAACTTACTGCAGGACTGGGATGGAAAGGTATAATACTGCTTGGAGGAGCATTAACATGATGTCAGAAAAATCAGCATTTCATATATGAAAATATAGATCTTTCAATGTCTAAGCATACAGGAACTAGCCAGAAATGGTGTGTGTTATGTGACTTTCATCTCAGACAGCAAGGGTCTTAGAATAGTTCCCTGCATATTTCCATATGTAAGAAGGCCCCTTCTACAGGTCTCTCTGCTTCATGCATTGCACTGCAGTGCTCCAATCATCCTTATAAGTGTATCAAGTTTACCTCTTCAGTGGTGCTGCTAGCCATGCTCACTATTTTGCATCACAACCATCTTTTGTCATGACTGAATGGCATCTATTTTAGCTTTACAGCTCCTGTCACCATGCTATCTAAAGTTCTGGCATGACATGTAATGACAGACACTGCTCAGTTTCTTGGTAGTTGTGGGGTTTTTGGTTTGTAAGTGTCTCAGACCTTCCTCAGTCTTCTTGCAACAGAAAGCAGCATGTGGTAAACAAAGGGCAGCATTAAAAGTAATGGCTTAAATTATATCCCAGGAAGTGTCTGGCTCACTGACATATGGAAGTGGACTTCCAGCAGTTTTATTTTGGCAGCCCACAAGACCACCATAGTGTTGAGCAAATAGTAGAGATAGAGCATGAGCTAGAATAAAGCAACAACCCAAATCTTTGCCCAAAACTCAAAATGAACCTGACTGAAGATCAGAAACTCTGGGTTTCCTTCTCACTATCCCTCACTCATTAATTTGTATTGAAGAGGAGTCTTAATGTAAAAAGTTTTGAGAAACACGGCTAAGTTTCGAGTCCATACTTGTGAGAGAGTCTCAAAGGTGCAAAGAGCAGGTAGGCACCCAACTCCCATTGACTGTCAATGAGAGTGGATACCTTACTCCTTTCTGCTCACTGCGTTAACAGATGTATTAGAAGGGCTGAGCCACTAATAGAAAGATATCAAAGGAGAGGGAGAGGCAAGACACTCAGAACACATTTATTCTCCACCCTTAATTCAGATAATGGTGGTGACTGTAGAGATAAGGGCTGAATTACACGAGTGGAACAATTCCCTTAATTTATACTTTTCTGTCAAACAGATTATAGACTGTATAAAAATGACAACACACAGGGAGCTTTTATACATTTCAGATTTTTTTGTTTGTGAAGGCACTTAAAATAATTATTGCCTTCCCCTGGTGTTGCTAAGCAGACCTATAGTGGGCACCATCTATTTCAACATGAGTAAATTAAAAAGAATTGCACACATGAATGAAATTAGGAATCAGAGACATGGAATTGGCAACATAACATAAATTTGTTATCTCTGAGGAAATCCATGTTGCTGAACCTCATAAAAACAAAACCAAACCCCAGTAAGCTTAAGACCCCCACAGAATCAAAGTTTAAAAGGCAATACATAAAAATGAAGAACCACAGAAGCAATAAAACCTTGAGCCACAAGAATTCTCTTCAAATACAGTTTGAGTTGCCATAGATTTAGCTGACTGCACAATATAATCATTACTTGCACAGGGCAAATAGTACAAAAAAGAAAGAAAGAAAAAGCTTTCATGAACATATGTTTGAATAAACCATTCACTGGTTTAACAGGGTTTGTGATCCTTTTTATTCACTTACAGAAGAAGTCATACAAGTATAATGTATTGAACGAGCTGTTCACTGCAAATAGTTTGCCTTTCTCTGAGGATACAGCTGTAGAAAGCATTTAATAGCTTGGATTGTAAAGTCAATCTGGGTCTGCAACTCACTAGGGTGGGGTGGGTTTCTCAATGTCAGTGTAGACACCACCATTTTTTTTTACTACACTAAAAAAGAGCAAAAGCCAAAGTTGCTAAGCAGTGATGTGGGTCTATTCAAGGCCCACTGAGTGGCAGCCAGACTCGAGGGGCTAAGTGGAGTCAAGTGGCACACACGATCATCTTTCTGTGGAATTTACTGTGAAAGATGCCTCACTTTGGCAACTCACATGGGCAGACCTTTGTGGGCAGAGCTTGGGAAATCCCCTCACCTCCTCTCTCCCCACCATGTGACAACTGGTTAATTAAGCCTTGATTTGTCAAAAGAAAAATAAATAAATTATAAAAGTAATTCACACCCTGAAAGTCTCTTGCAATAAATACTAAGAAATAGGTTTAGGGTTTTTTAAAACTATAGGGCTTGCTAACCTCATCTCATTCAAAATGTCATCATTTCCACTATAAACTCTTCTCTTTCAGGATTTGGAACCTCTCTCTGATATGAATTGGAATTTGGCAAACAAAGATCTGTTTCTCTTAATTTTACCACAGCTTTGCAAAGCTTAAAAGCCTTGAAAAGCAAAAACCTGCCTAAGCACAAGTTTTACTTGCCTGTCCTTTTAAAATGGAGATTATAATTTTATATTACATCTTAAAACAACTTTGCAACCTTAAAGGTAAAGACTCAAAAGGTTGCCCATGCAATCTTAATTCAGCCCCCTGTGCATATGTATTACAATGCAGTCTTTAATTATATGATCTCATACTATTTTGTCCAGAGGACTCTGGCCTCATTTAGTGCACAGGATGGATGGTGCTCACAGAATGGTAGCTATTCAATATTTCTTTTTATCTTCAACATTCAGTGTGTGGCCACATGCATTATTTACTACACAATATCCAAATCCTGTGCTGAATATATAATTGGTAACTTCTTCATAGGATTTTCTAGGAATTGTCACATTGCAAGGTACAATCCAGACCAGTGAGAGGTTTTGTCACTGCCTGCCCCATAACCCTGGGTGCCTTACAATGATTTACTGTTGTAGTGGCCCAAGCATTCAAGTCATACCCTCAGTGTCTGTGTATAGCTGCGGCCTGGTCTAGCAACTCTGGCTGCAATAGCCTGTCGGCAACACTCCAGTCACACGCTGGCTTCCACCAGCCTGGGTTACTAACTGCAGGGTGGCCCCAATAAACTCCCAGTCCAAAATTACTCCTAAAAATATGTGTTCTGCACTGTCCAGCCTTCTCCTGGACAGTTCAGTTATTAGAAGTCCAATGCAGATCAATTTATTCCTGTCTCCCTCCTTTGCCAAAGAAGGGCCACCTTATACGTGATTGCCAATCAGCTTTGATGAAACCTGGCTAGAGACATCAGCTTGTCCTTTGTCTTTGAGAAAATGGTCTACCCACTCCCCAGACTTGTCCGGTTAACATACTGTAGTCATAATTTCAGTTTATGTACACAATTCTTAACACACATTTTAGAATACATTACACAAGAATATTGACGATCAGTGTGCTACTAGTTTTTAAATGAGACCTAAACAAGGGATATTTTGCACAAAGATTAATATAATGTGTAGGGGGTGAATACAGGGGTGCTTTGGGTCACAATGATGCTGTCATTGCATTCTCTTAGTTCTTTTACAAACATCAGTTAATTTACCTTCACAATAGCCCTGCGAGCTGTTGGGGGTGTTGTTATCCCAACTTTGCACACGGGGAACAGAGTGTGACGCAGATACCCATTGGTGCCAACTGGAAAGGGTTCACTGTCCTTTACAAGCAACTCCTGTCTCAGACCTGATAAACTCACTACAACAAATACACAACTGTCATAATCTCTCTCCATAAAAGGTAACATTTTGGATCTTTAGTGAAGGTTTGTAACTTATCAATGCGTGTAATCATTGAAAGCTGTGCGTACAGCTAATATTTAAGGAATAATGTAACTATATCGACAATTATGCCTTTATGGCCTTGGGGTGAACGTTACTCACCAGGAAATAGATTTTGGTGCTGACTCATTCAAGTGGGAGGGAGTTGTCACTGCTCCCTAGCTTGCCTATTACCTAATGCATTGCTCAATTGTCTACATTGGCACCAACTGGAAAAGTCAATGGACAGTCAGCAAAGAAACTGCAAACATTGGAACAACTTGGACATGAAAAAGGAATGATATGACAGTGAGGGGATTGCTCTATTTGTGAATGAAGGCAAAAGACTGATTCAGTGGATCAGAGTGGAGAAAGACATCCTAGATCCATTAACTGAGAAGGTACCTTGATGAGTGGAAGAATTTCACAAAAGACTGAATCCTAGCTTCTTGGAGTTAGCAAGCATAGCAAAAGACTCAATCTGGGGTGAGAATCTACTTTATTAGCAGATAAAGGTAACTATTAATAAATGTAGGCTCTAGTTCACGTGTTATGATTTTGTTTTGGATGTAACCATTTGTTCCCATCACTCACGCTTGTTTCTATTTCAATCTCTATTCTTTCTTAAATAAATTTCCTTTTCTTTTACTACAATTGAATTCATAAGAACATCTGTACTGGGCCAAACCAATGGCCCATCTTTACCAGTAGCCTGTCTTCCAACAGTGGCTGGTGCCATATGCTTCAGAGGAAATTAACAGAACAGGGCAATTATCAAGTGATCCATCACCAGTCATCCAGACTCAGGTTCTGGCAGGCAGAGGTTTAGGGACACCCACAGCATGGGGTTACATCCTTGACCTAATAGCCAGTGATGGACCTATCCTCAATGAACAACAACCCCTCGCAATGGGTAGCACAGGTTGACTGTGCATTGTGTGAAGTAGTATTTCCTTATGTTTTGTTTTAAACCTGTAGCCTATCAATTTCATTGGTTGAGCACTGCCTTCAGGCACATTTGGATCATAGCCTCAATACTCTGAAAGCCCGATTCTGATCTCACTTATATTAATTTTAAACAGCCCCCACTCTTGTATATAACTCTGGTGTAATACACACCCGTGTAGGGCCGTAGTTATTATAAAAATATGTACATTTGAATGCTTATATTATAAAAATAAACACTAATCTTAACATTCAATCTTTTTGGCCTCAATTATTCATAGATGTTCAGCACAACAAGCCCTTAAGGAAGCCTGAGTAAGGACTTCAGGGTTTGTTCCCTTTGTGTGACAGGTCTCACCCAGTGGTCCAATGATAATATTCTATATTGTCATATTAAAGGAAATGAGTCACCTCCAGTTTTCAAAATAGAAAGGACTATTAATGTCACAGAGGCAATGCATTTCTTTACTGATGATAATGCTTTGTATCAATAAAAACAACTTATCTAGCTAATTACAAAAGAGAGATAAGGAAAGTCCTGTCTCCTATTTCTGTTGCAAAAGATGGTGGATCTGATTTATGGTTAGAGTTAAGTAAAATGGCATCATCTTCAGAGCTCCAACAGGATAGTAGAGGAAGAAACCTTGTGTGAGTGTTTTATTTTCTGTTTCCTGTGGCATCTACCTAGGAACACAATTTACTGTGAAAAAAGAATATAGACAAAGGAGGCCTTTTCTCAACAAGCCATATGATTGGATGAACTAGGAAGTTTCATTGATCTCCATTGAAGGAGGACAAGACTTTTATAATTCACTTGTGACTTCACTACTTGTGAATTATGAATCTCATCCCTTTAATAGTGGGCACTAAGCTATTATCCCAATGCAGATTTTCATGTATTTTATAGATATTTGCCAGTATGCAGGGGTTCTCTCTCAGGGGTGCCACACAAATACTAGCAAATGCACTTTCCATCAACATGATGGCATAATGTATATTTGACTGAAACTCTTTGAGTCTTTCCTGTATCACTTTATATCTTTTAGAACTCAATATTTCATCATTTTTTACATCTCTAGAGTCTTTAAATAACAGAAAATGAAAGCAGTTTAATCTATAAAAGGGCAGAAAAAGTCCTGCTAGTAAATAGGCATTTAGTAGATTTATTATAGGTGTAGACAGTTACTTGCAAGTTTCTATCTGCTCACTAGTTGATTAAAAGTAAATAATAAATTAAACTGTATTCAGATATGAAGTGCAAAGAGTAATGTGTGTGTTATTGGAGTTTTAAACCCTCTCAAAAATAAAAGACTAAAATACTGGCTTTAAGCCAGACTTTTCAGTCATGGGCAGTGTAGATAAACATGATCTCCACAAAGAGGCAGACACAATGCCTTGGGAGTATGTTGAAAAAGACTTATTAAGTGGAATTTGTGGGTCAGAGTTAATGAAACCTGTAAGGTGAATTTTTACAAGTCAAAGCTGTTTCTAAATAAAATCTGTTAAGTTGATGCTACATTTATACAAGTTACCTTCTCTATCATATTGATACTGGTAAGGCTTAGGTTTTGAATTAAAAATAGTGTTCCTCTCAGGTAGTTTGCATTAGGGTTATATAAATTACTGGAAAAACTTTAGCAGTTAGTAAAGTTAATGCATAAATATTATATTATTTGTAAAACACCATTATACTCATTGATAATATCTAATGTAATATAGTAGCAAAAGGTTCTGTTGTAACATACACGTGCAATGGGGCAGACTTAAGGTTGTTCTAGGAATCGATTATGAATTTTATTAATTTTGTGAATGCAAAATCTCATTAACATTGTAGGGTTCTTTTATTGTTTTTATTGTTTTAATTTCTTATGCTAAATCCATTTAATAGAGCACAAGAACGCTGTTTAGGAGAAGTATAACTCATCCATTGGAAACTATAGGAAATATTGCAGTTGGGGAAAATTTAGTTACACAAGTTAAATACCTGAGCTGAATATAGTCACCACTACATTTTGGTTACTGTTTGCCTATTGAGATGGGGCAGATTGGCATCAGAAATAGATTATATCTTGTTTTCTTTTTACACTTTTCCCCCTTCTGTTTAAAATGAGTACTTTAACACTGAAGTTTCCTGTACTATATAGTTCCAGCTTTAGGAAGGGTGGAATTGCGATTTAGTGACTATAGGAAAATGCTTTTAAAAATTAGCAAAAACAAGTGGCATTAAAAAGGCAAAATTTAAAAATTGATGTAAAAACCAAAGAAGAGACTTTATTTTGCCTTTTTTTAAAAGCATTCATAACATACAGCTCCTCACTGGTCCAGTGATAAAAATATTAGGTGTTTAATTCTCATACATGTGAATACAACTTAAGGATAGATAATATTTTTTAAAAAATCTTTGAACTTTTGTTGAATCAGCAGTTCATTAAATTGTGTGTACAGGATTCCTAAGAGGTCAGAGACAAAGTCCTATTACTAAATGCCCTTTCCATGGCAGAATTGTTTCTTATCATATAGTGTCTAATGTTTTGTCTAGTATGTGAAAGAAGAGCAAAGAGAAAATGTGATGTGTTAATGTTTAAGGTTAAAAACAGGCATCTGAAACTGATTAATCTTTTCCGGTTAACAAGGTTCTCTTATATGTCATGGGGATAAACTGCCCATCACTTTTTCTGCTGATCATTTAATGAGAACTCAGAGTAAAATGCCTTGAAAAGAATGTTACTGTGGTAAAATTGAGGAGTCAAGTACTAAGCATAAGAGAGAAAGAGAAAGGAAAAGTGACATCTCCTTGCTATTAATATTACAGTGGACAAGGGCAATAAATAATGGACAGTTGTCATCTAGCTGATTCTTGGTTATCCATGGATTTAGACTTGGTCCTTTATATTGGTGCCATCTAATCTTGTTACATCACTTGCACTCCTCAATTCAGACATTAATATGTCTGCCAGTGACATGTGATACACACAGGCTTTTCAAAGATATCACAGATTGCTGATCAGCACCAGTCAAGAGCAATGTAATTGTCACTGGCAGACAGAAATATTACTGCCAGATAGAACACTGTAAATAATACAAAAAAATATCCTCCAACACAGCACAGAAAAATCTCCATAATTAGAGAGCAATCTCTTCAATCACAGCCACTGTATCTCAGTCCTGAATTAGAACTGCAATAGACTAAATGGAAGCGTTCAATTCAATCATACTGAGCACCTGAACTTTTTGATTATATATCATGCTGCTACAGAGCAGGTGTGTGGGTTAGAGGGAAAAGATTTGGAAGATTACAAGTGAGCATTTTAGATTTTGCTTCTGTTGCTAGTTTTAAAAACCTGTAGAGGTTGCACAGCAACTTAGTTGAGAATATTGGTGCTTAGGAATACCGCAAGCCTAAATTCATCTAATTGCTGTCTTTACATTACATGCAGATACAATGCACCTGCTGATACATTCATAAAGGAGGAGAGCTGAAAGGAAGAGATGAGTTGAGAGAGATGAATTTGGATTAGATTAATCTATAGTATATTTATACACTATATTGTACATCAGCTAAGGTTACACTTAATATACCTACCACAAAACTTAATTGCCTTGGTTAAGGCATCTAACACCATGTACTGTCTACTTTCCTGTCACAGAAAATTTTTACCACTAGCACAAGCATCACATATATCAGTATACAATCAACCACTCCCTTAATTCTGACCCAGTAGGTTAGATTTCCCCATATTTGAGAATCCATGTGGTTTCCCCATATGTGAAAGTCTGAGTGGATTCCCAGAACTGCCCCAAAGAGACCATAAAGGGGAGGCAGGGAGGATGGAGAGATCCGGAGATGTTTGTGATGGGCAAGCAAGAGTAGTGTATCAGAAGACATCACCTTCTTCAGCTCAATAGGATACCCAGTACCAGTGCAATTAACAGGAAAATAAGGGGAATGGAAGCAAGGAAAGGGGGAGTAATGATTTGTTAGAGCTAAAGCAGGAACAAAAAAGGGAAAAGAACTGCTGATAGAAGTGGTGTTTTCCCTCTCTTAGGTTGCTCACAACTATAATTATGACTTCCATTCTAAGGGCTTGATCCCAGGGCCGCAAAGAGACCTTTGGGGACTTGGGGCAAAATCTGAAACTAAGCCCCCCCTCCTTTGAAAAAAGTCACCACTGTGAGGAGGCTCGAGGGGATGAGAGGCGCATATTGGAGAACAAGCCCTTCCTATACTCATCCCACAGCAACAGCTCCTGAATCTGGACCTAGCTCCCCACTCCTGGCATTGTGACCTGGCATGCGGGGACACAGCACCACTCAGGTTTGATTCGGCCGCCCCTCCATCATGACAGAGGGGTGGCCGGGCCAAACCTGAGCAACACTATACTTATGTCTGCTGGGTCACACCACCACTTGGTTTGGGAGCCCTCCCAAAATGCCCTTTTGCTACATTTAAACAAAGGAGAAAATTTCCTTTGATTTAAATGGGAGCAGAATCAAGTCCCCATTTCCAGGCATATACAAATCTCCCTCCTAAACTTGCTTTCTGTCATGAGGAATTTCAACCCATGCTCAGCTAGAAATGACTAAATACTATTCATTGAGGCCCCAATTCAGAAGAGCCCTTAAATACACCCTTAAGTCCTTCCTGATATAGCAAAACTCTTAAGCACATGCTTATACCTTGTTGACTGCAAAAACTGTGAAGGTGAACACATGTTTTGGGTGTTTTTCAGAATGGGGAAGCACGTACGCATATGATTTTGTCGAAATGAGGTCAATGCATTGAAGGCACAGTCCTGGAAGCTAAACTCACTGAAAGAAACATAGTTGTACCTATTTTAGTGATTACACATAATCAGTAAACTAGTACTGGTGTTAGATATGCCAAAGACTATAACAAGGCAGCCTGGCTCTTTAAGGGTTAGAGGCCTGGAGGCAGCAAGCCCTGTCCAAATAGTCCTTCACCCGACACATGGGATGAGGTGTGGGACTTAATTAGTAGAATCAGCTGGGTATGGAGCAGCTGATTCCCCTTATAAAGAGAAGCAAGAAGCTGCAGCAGCATGCACACACATGGTGGTTGTGCAGAGAGGATGCGATTTTGAAAACTTTCAGTTGTCACTGAAATCAATGGAAGTTTCATTATCCACTCCAAGGGAAGCAGAGTTAAGCCAGTGTGAAGTGCTTTTGAAAATCCCATCCCAAAAGCAAAATTATTCACATAATAACATATCTAGAACATTGGATTCTGAGGTCACATATGAGTGTATTTCTCAGCAAGACAAAATGGTCAACCACATGTTGAATGTGCATTCAAACACGATTGGACTAAATCTGAAAAATTACTTTTTGGTTTTATTTTTTTTAAACCAAGGATTAGAAATGTAGAAGCTGTGTTAATGCAATATTAGAGATGACATTTTACTTACTAGTGCTGGGTGGAAACGGGATTTTCAGTTTAATAGGAAGTTTCACAATTTCAAAGAAAAAAATTGTTCAAAAGTGGAACAAAAGAACAAAACAAATGAGATTTCCTGTGGAACAAAATGTGGTCAATCAAAATGTTCCAATTTCAGCTCTTTGGAAAAAAAAAAATGACATTACTGTAGCAGGGCTGGTCACCTCCCAAGCAAACTCTCGTGGCCTGAAATAACTCTACAACAACTTTGCCTCAGTTCCTCACATTTTATGGCTTTCTCAATCAAATTACAACAACGAACTCTTCTTTGGGTCAGCAACACCCCTCCTGGGGGATGGATTTATTAAAGAACAAAATCACTTCCCAAATAGAGATCTTAAAAAGCCATTAAGTCTATACTCACACTCTTTCCCGCTGGAGGAAAAGGCCTTCCCTGCCAGAAGCTCTGTTCCTGAAAACTCAGGGGTCCCTTTGGAGACTACTCACTCCAAAGCTGATGATTATGTTCCTCATGCCAGTAGCTTTGGCCATTATTTCCCATTGTTGGCCAGCTTTTCAGACAAGCTTCCTATTGGTAAACCTCTGTTCTAGTCAGTATGTTTTATATATTCTCTCTTCTACAGTGTAATTTATATATAGGAAAACAACTGCCCAACAGAAAGCTGTATTTTAACAAAGGTTTGTGGCTGCTTGGTAAACCATGACAATGAGAGAAATTCATATTCATGTATCATTTCTAACCTATCCACCAGAACCCAGAAAATACAGACCATATATAGTATGTAAAATATTAGCGCTATAACATACAAACAAAACTAAATAGCTTGTATTTCATCAGGTTTATTGTCATGGAAAAGTTCTATAGAACTTAGAGAAAAGAATTTTCTCTCTCTCTATCTATATATTTTAAAGATCTATGACATTTAATAGAGAACTATCTCTGATGGGTTTCTATGCCATAGCTTCAAAACCCATAGAAAGCCTGTTATATTACATATTAAATTCTATCGGGATTTAGAATATTTTCCTACTGGTTTCATTCCTATCCGTTTTATAGGATTTTTATGACAAGGGCATTTCAAAATGGCAAAATCCCTTTTTTCTCCCCATAATGTGGCAGGTAACAGTCCAATTCTGCTTTGATATGCATTTTCCACATGCATACTTGGGATTAACCCTTAAGTCTCATTATTTCTGGCGTAAAGTGAAATTCACACACTACTAATAAAAATGGTGTTAGTACTGCTTGAGACAGCTATCCTTACTGAATGACGATTAATTTAGTCTCACAGTAGACACACTTAAAGTTCACTCTCATGATATTCTTGATTCCAGCTATTTTTCTATCTTAAATTGATGAATAGTTCAAGAATCAGTAATATATCTGAAACAAGCATGAATTTTGAAGTGTGCCTAGTACTTGCACACTAATACAACAGAATGGTCATGAGTGCACCATGGAAACAATGTATCTGACTTGATTCGATCTTGGAATTCTCTTCCAGAAAAAAAAGGTATTTTACATGAATGGTCTAAAGTGCTTCTTCCAGTTTTGGAGTGTTTGCTGGAGAATATGGCTGTATGTTGTAAAACAAAGGGTAGATTCATCAGTGTGACCATAAAACAGAGTAAGTTCTCACCAGTAGGGAGAGTAGATCCTATTGTTCATCGTGGCTGTCTGCCCTCAGAGTATTCTCACTGATTCATAACTAAGAGATAGCTTGATAACTGGCAACTGTCTAACAGTGAAGAGAAATTTTACATCCTTAGTTCTAATTCTCTGTTAGAATATCAAAATGTATATCAACTTCAGAAGAGCTGGGAATTTGCAGCTCCCACTAAGTGCGATTTGCTGGTGACTAGTAACTCTGAAAATCAGGTCATTACTGTCAAGGTGCATTGTACATATGTGCTTTATGATCAAACATTTAACAATATCACAACAAAACTGTGACTTATTACAATAAAGATTACTTTTACTCTACTGCATTTCAAAACAAGGGAATTATATTAACTGAGACACAAAACCTCTGATTACTTTTAATTTGTACATTCATAATGCTGTGGATTAATAATAGTTATCATTTCTCCCCAAATAGTTTGATAGTAAATACTAGAGCTCACAGAGAGTTATAATGAAACTGCTGCTTTCAGACTACATGAAAATATAAGTGTATTTCCCCCTTAAATATCTCATATACCACACACATCCTCCCAACTCAACCACTATCTCATTCAAAATAGGGCATGGGAGGGCTTTTGAGTATGTAATGAGAGCATAGAAAGAGGTAAGAACCAAATGGTGCCAAACTTGTTCCCTGAACAATTCCTCAAAGCTGTCTGTACTGTTGCCACCTATCAATCTGTTACTACCTGTGCTTGACTGACAGCTCATTTCCACCATCCGTGTAAACATATGGCCACACAATTCTAGGAGGTCCCTTAAACCCACAGATGCCTTTTGACTTTATTAAAGAAAACAAAGTTGATTATGCTTCTATAATAAAAGAAATAGTATAATTAAAGGGGGAGGGAAAGAAACATCAGTACAGTGAATGAATTAATTTTAAAGGAGTGATCTCTGGGGGACCTTTAGCATAGGCTGACCTGCCAACAAATTCCAGAATAAGGATAAAGGATTCATAAGGCTACAACTTATCACCTGGTTACCAAAGGAAATAGTGCACAGCTAAATTCAGCAGTTTTGGGCAGCTGTAACAAAAGCACATGAAAATCCAAACATCTGGGAGAGCAACAACCCAAGGGACATATAAGGCACTGCATTCTTAGAGCTGAATTTGTTAAAATTCTTCTATTTCTCCCCCCTGGTGACTTTGCTCCTTTTGCAAGGATCACAGCTGTTGTCACCTCTTGTAACATGTGGAGGCTGCTCCAAAGCGGAAATCAAGAATAAAACATTGTGTGACCCTGAAGTGCAGATTCAGAGCTTGTACTTCAGATAAAGCAGCTGGTTTGCTCCTTCTGCTTCAGGCACACGGCTGGGACATTTACCCTTGAATAGCCTTTTTTAATTTCATAGAATTAAGGACATAGATGAACATATTCCCTGGGGAACCAGGGGAGACTTGGCCTAAACTTAATGAGAAATGGGAATCACTTCATCAGGAAGAATTATTTTTGTTTAATTAAAAAAAATCAGCTCCCGTGCCTCATGCAAACAATAGTTCGTTAGTTAGCCCACTATTGAGAATACACCAATGCTAACAACTTGAGTGAAGGAACAGGCTACAGCTTTAAACCAATAGTGGCTGGAATATTTATTGGCTTAATCAGGTCAAAGCAACCTGCCACCTAGAACTTCATTAAATGTCATCATTGTCATTAAAAACAAATGCTAGCTGGACGAGATGGGGGAGGGTAGATGACTCCAGCCCAGAAAGAAGCAGCAACCTACTTTGTGTGTTGACTTTCTGTTTTCAAGATATATAGTCAGCATTCCTAATGAATTTGCTCGAAGCAGCTAGAATATTATGATTTATAGCACCTTCCCACTCTCTATCATAGCATTTTATTAGATGGATGGGAAGCCAGTAGTAATGAGGTTAGGAATGAGAAAACATCCATCAAGCTTGGCTACATCTTCTCAGGAAAGACAACACACTAACTCGTATGTCACAAGCAGTGATCTAGGTCACGATGATATAAAATGTGTGATTAAAACCAAGCATTTGACACTAGATAATAGGCATCTAGTTAAAAAATAGCTCTGGTATTCCCGACTTTTAATTAAACCCAACTCGTAAATATGTGCTGTGGTAAATATATTGCAGAATGGGACTTGTTTATATTCCACCACATAACAATTACCTCCAGAATGGATCCTTTATTTCACTACACGGTGTTATTAGGCAGGAGATGGTCTAAAATACAAATGTTAAGCCAGAGATGTTAGGGAGGTATACAATGATATCATCCACTTCACTCTTCCTCTCCTTCTCACACTTGCCACTGCAGTTATCAATCTAAAATAAAACATCCTTAATCATTTGTAGCAATCTTTTACTCTACCTTTGATTGCATCAGTAATAACTGCAAGAGAGGGGACTTCTTAAATATATAATGATAGTGCTCAGTAAATCTACTTCTTCAAAAGATTTATTCTTTTACTTGTGCCTCATTTAAAAGGGATTTTTAATCTTACATATGGTAATGTAAAACTGACAAAGTTGTAAAAAACTTGTGCTCATTAAGTAGGCTTGTTTGTGTAGGCTCCGATTCAGCAGGTACTTAAGCATGTGCCTAAGTATGTATATGGATAGTCCCACTGAAGTCTGTTAACAATTTCAGTTTATTTTTAATTCAACAGTTAATCAACAGAGCAGGCACTCGGTTCCTCAAAACATCAAGAGGTAGCATCCTCAGATTCAAACGAAAAGGTTCTGGGTTCGAATTTCATATGGGTGAAATCCTGACCCAGCTGAAATAAGTGGGAGTTTAGCCACTGATTTCAGTGGACCCAGGATTTCACTGCAGGACTTTGGCTCAAGCTAACAGTATAGTACATGCTAAAGGAAGGGCAATATACTTTCTCAGGCTCATCCTTTGACTCAGCTTTTAAACCAGGGACCCCTTCTGAGATGACAGCCATCCGGATGAAAGTTAAAGATACTAAGGCACACTTTGAAAAGAACAGGAGAGAAGCATTTCCACCTATAAGGGCAAAGGTGCAAAGATAGGAAATTGTCATTCTGTTGACATCTGCGCCTAGCCCCCATTGAGGGTGGGAAGACACTTTGCCACTGGGGAAAAATAGTTTTTCTTGAAATTACTTTTTTAAATGAGGAAAATATGACTTTTAGTTTACAAAGTCAAACAATAGTGGCGAGGAAGCCAAGTGCTGTCTTTCTTTAGGCTGCTTAGATAACACATACCCCTCTAAGCAATACAACATTCCACACTGATTACCCAAAACAATGCTGCATTTTGTGCCATCAGTGTACTCTAGTACTTTTTATAATCTCCATTTTACCTCTATTTTATTCATCATCCCTTTCACAGCTGTGATACTGCATTGTATCGATGGCATCATTAAATTCCTGAGGTTTTGTAGGCACTTGTGAAGTCCTGGGAAATCCTCTAAAAACCCAAGTCTCTGGACAAAAGCCCATGATTAGGCAGACGGGATAGTACCACTATTCTGGCCAACCTTCTCTGTCAATTACATTGGTTATGTGAGGCTGAATGGGACTTACTGCTGAGTACATAGTAGTAGCTGAGTTTTTCTACAGCGTCATCTCATTATCAAGATCTCATGCATTGTTTGTGGAAATGGAGTATGAAATGCCTTCTATTAAAGACCACTTCCATTCCAGAGTATATCAAATGAGCTAATATTGAAATGTGCAAGAGCCTAGAATTCTAAGTTATAGTTCCAACAGCAACAATAGCTCTGCCCCTTGTGCACATTTATTATGTAGAATTAATGTAAGCATTTTAGCTTTAGTGTTAAGTTCTAGGAGGGCCTGGAGTGTGTGCACACAAAAGCATTCTTTTGTATGCATGTATCACAACTGTATATGCATATCAAATTATTGGCACATGCAGTGAATATTTTGGTGCCTCAGTCACCATTTTTGCACACAAAATTGTAAGCTTATTTTTGTCCACAGAGCAGTCCTCTTTTTTTAAAAAAAAAAAAAAAAAAAAGAAAAAAAAAGAAAAAAAAAAGGGTCCTTAGAGCTTTTACATGTGCAACATCCCCATTAGGTTATAACATACCATTAACAGTTTGCTACACTGAATTTCCTATTCTTTTTTATCCTTCAAGTCCAGCAAGATGCCATCCAAAGAGTACGTCCTATACAACATAAGCACATTGTATAGGCTCAAGTCATCACAACTGTTGCTTGTGTGATTTGTGTGATACAACTGCCACCAGTTCAGTCTGCTGGGTTATTCTCTTCAATAACATCACTATTTGTCAGCTCAGCTACGCTTCTTTCTGGTTCATCTTTAGTTTGACTACTGAGCTCAGGCAATTCACTCTGTTCATAGGGTCCCTGCACTGATCTCAGATCATCAATTTGAAGGGACTGTGGTGTCAGCGAAAGGACTGATGGGGACAGTATGGCTACATGGGTTTCAGTTGGATTCCAATTAGTAATCAGCTGTCTCGCTTCTTCTATCAGCTGTGACAACGCACAAGGAGACACCATCCCTGTCCCAAAGTTCTTACAGTTTAAGACAAGAATTAGAGAGAGAGAGAGTAGGGGTGAGGATACAATCCTATATAATAATGTGACTGTGAAATACCAGCAAAAAGATAAACTGGCAGCCAAGACTTTAGGCGCTGTCAGGTGCCAGTTGTGAGGCCACCCATTATAATGATTTTATCATACAGAATTTAAATTACAGCAACAACTGCAACTGACAACCAGTCCACTGAACAAGTTATAGCAATGCCTGACTATTATGCTCTCCATTGCTTAAATGTGAGCCACAAACAGCCACTAGTCTGATTGATATGTCATAGCGGGTGAATACTCTGACCTAGTCTCATCAGTCATTTCCATTGTAAACTAAACTATGTTTGTCACGTGAGACTCACAGGGGCCATCAATGTCTCTACCAAGAACTGTGCGAAAAAATCGTCACATTTCTTGTGAGACAAGAAGAAACTCTTGGTGGGGAAAATCATGGGGAAATCATTTTGTTTTTACTCATCCTCACAAAAGGAAAGCAGTTGGATTGTTTCTTTTTGCAGGCAGAAAAAAAATGTCATTTTACTGGAAAAAGAGTGATATTGCTTGGTAAACATGGCAATGGTCCCCTGGAGAAAATTCACAGAATTTCACAGCTTGCCCCAGAAGACTTGGAGTTCTGTGATTTGTGCTAAAAAAATTGTACTACTTTTTTTGCCAGATACAGTAACTTTTGTTCTTAGGGCTATAAAAAGCATTTCTTAGTGGTCTGCAGAGAGCTGAATGGTCACATGACGCTGGGTCCTCTTCCTTATCTCACCTATGAAATCACATTGAAAGTCAGCTATTAAAACACATGAAGTACTTTCCTAGCGTGATTTTTCCAGGTATTCAAATGCTGGAGTTGCCACAGAGATATTATTCTGTAGTCAGGGATAGAGGATGTGGTCTGCGCAATCAACAGTGGAACTGGCCTGGTGCTAAAAGGGGGATGGAGAGTAAAGAGAATATTTGCTCCCCCAAATTATCCTTAAAGGGCCCAAAATTGTCAAAAAGGCCAAAATATGTACGTAGTTATCCGTTGTTAAGCAATGGAACAGCAACATCCTTTATAAAAATGTCTCAGCAGAATACTGAGATGGTGATCAAATTTTAATTTTTTAAAATTTTTTAATATTTAAAGTTTTTTGGAGGTCTTAGCTCACCTCTGGAATCCTGAAAGGTACCAACTAACCCCCTCCCATACTGGGACCCTATAACTATCCCTATGGAGGTGATCCGCAAGAAAATCTGAATTAAAATGTGGTCCAATGTATGAAAATGTGGGAATCCCTTAATACGAACAAACAAAAATGGATAGTGTCTCAGAATGTTATGCTCCTTG
The DNA here is from genome assembly GCA_007922305.1 of Dermatemys mawii. Classification (NCBI taxonomy): domain Eukaryota; kingdom Metazoa; phylum Chordata; order Testudines; family Dermatemydidae; genus Dermatemys; species Dermatemys mawii. Next base: position 12,689,351 of record ML677339.1, on the reverse strand, counting down.
TCACACACGCTGTAGGAGCTGTTGCTGGGTTTTTCCTAGGAAGTTTAGTTTTAGAGAAGGTATGGATTACTGGATACAGGAGCTCTCCCTAATGGGAAATGGAGTCTCTATATGGTAGGATCATTCTAGTCCTACAAGTAAACCAATGTTTTTGGGTCACAGTCTGCTCTTCTTGACTTCAGTTATGGAGTAACTCTACTGAACACAATAGTTACTTCAGACGTATACTATTATAACACAGCAGAATTTGGTTCTCTGCCTTGAAGTGCTAAACCTTGGCTCTTGCTCATTTGAAAAGACAACTTTGATCAATTGACCTGTACGGGTATACTTTTTATCCCCTTCTCTTTACTCTGGCTTGGAGGTCTTCACTGGGTAGTCATCACTTAACACATTCTTAAGGTAAGTAAACCAGTACATTCAATAGCATTATAGTTGTAAATTCTACCTGAAAGTATTGCATTAGGCATGCTCAGTAGGATAGATAGAGTTTTCTACGTGTAGTATTCATTGGCTTATCAACCATCCATAACCTTCTTATCCTTTTTAAATGACTTTTTTGGTGCAATTAGATTTATTTTTGTGTTCAAAAAAGCTCCCTCTTACTTGTATGGTGTTTATTACTAAATAGAAAATGATTTTTGCTATAAAAAGATATCTGAACAAGAACCAATTTCATCTTTGTTATTTCATTTGAAAATTCTTCTTAGGTATTCCTCTGATACTCCTATGCCTGCCCTTCCATTCCATGCTATCCCCACTGGGAATATAGTTTCTGATATGCAATGTACTCTAAAGGCACATTTTATGTCAAATGAACTTTACTCCTTACTGCCAGCTGGGTACCCATGGTTTTTCCACTCACCAGAATGAAATTGAACAAATTTTCATTTTACAGAGACATGGCTTGCATTCACTTTTGTAAAAGTGACCCTGGACAATGCCAAAAAGCCACAAAGACCAAAACATTCAAAAGAGGGTCTATGGAGCCAAGAAAGTAAAATATTAGTGCTTTACAGAGAACAGAAATTTTGTTTGGTGAAGGAATTTGATATTTCAAAATTTGGCTTTGTTTTGAATTACAACAAACCCTGAAATTTTCAAAATTCTTTCTGAAAGAACATTCTGATTTATCATCTTTCCCAGATTAATCAGAATTTACTTCAGCAAAATTGAAATGTGTTTTTGATTTTTATATTAACTTTTATATTATAATATATAATTTTTAAAAAAAAATCAGAAATTTAAAGGTGTTTCAAACTAAAAAAAATCAAAACATTTTGTTCTGACAATGTCAAAACAGGGTTTTTGAGGTTTCTGGTTTATTTTCCAAAATGGAATTGAAATAATTCACAAAATTGTGTCAGTTTTTATGGAACTATATTTTCCAACAGAAAATGGTTCTCAACATTTTTCCAAGAAGCTTTATAGAACATGGATGAAGCAGTGACTGTTTCTCCACAGACACTTGTGATCAATATTAACTCAACCCATTGGTGATAAGTAGGTGACATACAGGTAAAGTACTCCCTACCCCAAACAATGTACATCAGAAAATTCCACTCTTTAAAGATAACCAGTGTGATGGGGCAAGGCCAGATGGCTATAGGAGGGTGCTAGGGAACAGATATGTTAGTCTCAGGCTAAACAAATCCCTGGTACCACTGGAACCTTCTAGAAATCAGTAGAAACAACTAGCCTGATTGGGACACCTGAAGCCAGTCAGGGACTGGTGGAAACCAGTTAAAAAGCTTCCCAGTTAGTCAGGTGGGTGTGGATGTCAGGAGCTGTGGGAAGAAGTTGTGCTGTTGGTGAGACTAAGTGGTAGACATATCATACAGAAGGAAGGAAGCCCTGAGGTAAGGGTGAAGTGGATTTTGAAGAAGTGGGGACTGCTGTGGGGAAGTAGACCAGGAAATTATATTATGTTTTGTGGCCATCTTAGCTGATACTATTAGGGGCCCTGGGCTGGACCCCGGAGTAGAGGGCAGGCCCGGGCTCCCCACTTTCTTCCTCCCCTAATTAATCACTGAGATTGGGAGACAACAGAGACTGTGCCAGGAAGGATAGCTTCTCCTCACTCGCTTATGATGAAAATGGCTCAATAGGCTGTGACCTTGTCTCTAGAGAGAGAAGGGCTACGTGGAGGGTAACAGTAAGCCTCTGAGGCTAGTGAAATCTGCCAGGAAATGCAGAATCCACAAAAATAAGGACAGAGCTTTGTCACACCAGATTTTGCTGAACTGGTTTAACCCATTTCTAGTGCTCCATTAACTTAATACACAAAGGATCCATTCTAATGTCACATATTTGTTTAAAAAAAACATAAAATGAAGTCACTTAAAGAAAAATATTTCAGATTAATTATTGAAGTCTTCTTGGATGGAAATGCTTGGCGATGGAATTCAAGTTCCATTTCTGATATTCAGACTGGGAAATGTAACTTTAAAAATGTTTATACATTTCCTGTTCAGTCTGTGTATTGATAACAGGACTACTCTCATCCAATAAAAGGCACAATCTTCATGTACAAATAGGGTGGGCTACAGTGTAACAAAGATTTCTGAATTTACAGTGGAATAAAAATAGTTTCTTGGATGAAACAATCGCATTACAAGCAGGCTGAGAGATACCTACTTTCAGCCATCATAATCTTTGCAGAAAGAAATTTATTACACTGGGTTTTATTACACACCCATTTTTCAGAGGAATAAATTACAAGCTTATATTACTGTGTTAATATTGTGGGCAACCATTGGTGCTGTTTCCCTCAGCAACATCTTTCATACAGTGCCAATTGAGCATTAGGTGGGAATGTTGGCAAGCGGATTTTAACGTCTCAGCTAAAGGTCAATGCCACCTACTAAGACTCCAGCATTTACCTAGTAATGGATTGTATAGCCAGCACTGGGTTTGAGCCCAGCTCTTGTTGAGGGAATTAAATATACAGTCTTCTGAATGAAAACAGGTGCTATCAAAAGAGCCATATTGATATGCTGCATACATCCTAAAATAACTACAGTGCATATCCATGACCTCATCTTACCAAGCTGGCTTGTTTACCAGTGACTTTCAGGTGCTGTTAATATTCCATCATTGAACTAGTAAAATTTATATACTGAGAGAGACAAGGTAGGTGAGGTAATACATTTTATTGGGCCGCCTTCTGTTAGTGGAAGGCATAAGCTTTCAAGCTTCACAGAGCTCTTCTTCAGGTCTGGGGAAGGTAACCAGAGCATCTAAGCTAAATAAAAGTTGAGATATATTGTTAAGAATAAGGGGTTCACACTTAAAATGATGTGGGCAAGTAAGGGTTAGCAAGCAGTAGGGAGTGTTACAAATTGTTGTAATGAGCCATAAAACCAGTGTATCTACTTAGTCCATGGATTTTAGTGTTTAGCAGAATTAATAATTCAAGTTCCCAAGTTTGTCTTCTGAAGGTTTGGTGCAGGTTTCTTTTGAGAAGGAGGGGTCAGATATGGAGTAATCCCTTTGTGAAGTGATCATCCAGGGGTGATTTGGTATTTGTCTTAAATTTTCTGTGAGAGTTCCTTCAGGAACACAGTGATTACCTGTTTTCACCCACATAACTGTTGCTGAGGTATTTGGTGTACTGGATGTGGCACGCCACATTTTGTCACAGGCATGCATAGGACCATGAACATTGAAAGGTGTGTTGTAAGGGTTATTGATCATAACAACAGTGGAGATATATCTACAGATTATGTGTCTGTTGTTCTGGCAGAGGCTGGTGCCACTTTGAGTTGGTGTGTCTTGGTCTGTGAGGAGCTTGCTTTGATAAGCTCACCTACCTCACTTGCTTTCTCTCCCTCTTTTTCTCTCTCTTTCCTATCCTGGGACAAACATGGCTACAGCAACATTGCAACTATATACTCACACTCTATCAATACTGTGTGGTACACATTGTGCTCAGTAAGTGTACAACTTCCCCCCCCCCCCCCTCTATTTTCTACAGCTGGCAAGAATTTGTAACAGTGATCAAACAATCCAGCAGTTTGGAAATCTTAGATGTTTACAGTATCCAATCAAAGCTAATAGTCATTTTAGGTCATTCTCGAAGTATTGGGCAATTCCATTTCTCTGCTGGGTTCATTGCTCTTGAATGTTTAAATATATGATATTCATTTACCTTTTCCAGAGTTTCCTGACATCTCAAACAACCATTGTTCACAGATTTAGTCATGAGCTTCTCTTTTTAAATGCCAAGAGATGGACTGAAAAAATAGCCCAAGGTTTTTGAACCCAGTTGTTAGAAAATTTGGCTTTTGTGAAGAAACATGCCATTAGATATTATCTTACTTTCTTCATTTGTGACAGAGATAGTCAATGAATCCTGCCCTTGGTAAATAAAATTCAAAGTCCTGGATGTTGTAAAAATGCCCAGCTGACAGAAAAACAAACAGAAATATTATAACCACCAATAACAGTCCATTAGATGAGCTTCAGCAAACATACCACTCAATTCAAGAGAAGAAACCTTTCTGCAAAGTTTGAGGTGAGGCCAGCTGATTCTCTTGTTTTTCCAAACATTCCCTCCAACTATAACCAAGTTCACCTACCCTCATGAGTTACTGCCCCCTTCTCAGCAGCATGTGTGCCCAGAGACTCCCCCTGAGGATAAATTCTCCTCACATCCAGCATTAAAAAATAATAAAAAATAATAATTAAAAAAACCCTCAAAGATCCTGCCCAAATTCTTCATATGCGGGGAGAAAAGGAAGGGGGAACTCCCAAGTACCCCAGGGCCTCCATTTTTCCCTATGCCCTTTTTGTTTTCGAAAGGAACCGAATGAAAGTAGCTTCACCTCCATATTCTAGGGGCTGAAAAGGGACAATTCAATCCCAGTCAGAGATTAGGTCAGCTTGACGGCTGCTCCCGGAACCCTCATGGCTGGGGCCCTAATTGGCCTTGTAGCAGCCAGAAACTAGCTAGAAACTGTAACGCCTCCTCTCTCCACCCTGGCCAACTACACTACCAGGGTTCCTGCGAGGGAGCCAACTCTTCACCTGTAGGAGAAGTCCCCAGTGTCAGGGATATTCCTCAAGGGAACTACAAGGCCTTCACAGCCACCTTACACTAGCATAGCTGGTATTAAGTGGCACAAGGCACTGAAGAATTCAGTCCAGAGACAGCAGAGTCCCATGACCCTGCCTTAACCAAGACCCCTAACAACTTATCCAGTGTTGCCAACTCTTGTGATTTAATGGAGTAACATGATTTTAACCCCTGCTGGAGCTGGTCTGACAAAGCTGATGCAAGAACTCCCAGACATCATACGATTTTCATCACTGACCAGCAGAATCCTCCCTTTGAATTGCCTGACTTCCCTGTGTTGGCTGCTCTTTCCTAGGAGGCAGGGATCACAGCTGGTGCAGGGTCAGGCACAGCTTTCCCATCACTCTGAATCTCAGGAGAGGACATTTTGGTATGAGACAGGCAAAAAAGAGCAACCAATACTATTTTCAGAAGAGAGGAGAGGAGAAGGTCTCCTCCTGGCCTTTCAGGTAGGATGAACATCTCACCCTATCACACTCATTGCACTATATGATGCAATATGCATCACAGCTGAGAAAACAGCTATTTAAAGGAAGAGGGATCTCTTGCCAACTTCAGACAAAGTTTTGGATTCAGATCTTATCCAAGACAGTGATTTTACTGTTACCTACTTCTTACTCATGTATTCTTCATTAATATTATCTCACACTTGAAGCATGAGGCAATGCTCTATTATTTTCCCAGCTGTTCCCATTGCGCAGGATTCAGTTTCTTAAGCACTAGTCCATGTTGGGGCTACACAAAGGTGTTCTGCATAGGCACACTAAGGTATTGTGGCGTGCACACAGTATAATGTACACCAAGAGGGTCCTGGTTCACAAAAAGAGCATTACTGCTGGTATGCTCCTGAAGAGAATCCTGGATACTTTGCTCTTTGTGGCCTTTTATCTCCACTGACTGGGGGGAAGAAGGCAGTGGAGATGGCTAGTGTAGAGCCCAAGGACTGTGACTGCGCTCAGTCCCTGTGCATGGTGAACAAAAAGGGGAGGAAGCAAGAGTTCAAAGATGCTCAAAGTAAAGCAAGTGAATTGAAAACAAAAAAAGTTTATCTATGAACTGCTGTGAACCAAAACAGCCAAGCTCTAGGTTATTCCACATCTAATCAGAATGAACTGCAGTAAACGATTGTCTTACTCTCACGCTGAAACTTAAACTATGCCTTCACTGGAAAAAACAAGGCAAGTTTTACATTGCAATATATATATCGTAATCAAGTCCTAATGTGCAGGCAGTTTTGACCTTCAGGTGGCTATTCAAGGTCAAGGTAGGCTGCATACTGACCCGCAAGCCTTAAGGAGTTCCAAAGGTAAGGATTCTCTTACTGCATATGATGTCACTGTAAGTAAACAGCACTAGGAAGATTGTTTCCATTTTAATCTTTCAGCAAGGAGCATGCTGCAACAGAGAGAGAACAGCATCTTCCTTGTTAGAAACTAGGCTTCTGTCTCACTTTCCTAACTAGACTTCCCTCAATGCCATTGCATTTACTTTCTTTGCATAGAAAAGCTAAACAGTGAGCACACTGGTGCATAAGCCCTTCAACCACTGAGATATTGAATTCTGATCTTTAATAAACCATCACTGATTTACTTCACTGCTTCTGTTTGCTTAGTTAAGCTCCATTGGCATAAGAAAAGGCACACATAATTTAATCAGATTGCTTTTTTCATCTGATTTTTATTAATGCAGCAAGCAGGCACTGAGCACTGTGAATTCTCTCTTCTCACCAGTAGAATGCCCCTTCCCCCAGCCCCAGAATGGAAGTTTGATACTAAAACAAAAATAGCAATAGAGTACAGCAATTTATATAGAGAGGACGTGTTTCAATTCTATGGGATGGGCTTTCTGTTTTCAATTTTGCATTAAAAACATGCTTTGTAGAATTGAGAGAGCTGTGATAAATATACCATTATATTCTTCTTAACCAAACAATCCAACCACCATCAGATTCCAAGACATCTATCCAACTGACTCATGATTTTCAACGTGTGGCCCATCCTGCTGTTCTTAGTATTCTCCTACAATCCAGATAAAAACAATCCTGCTCAGCTGTCACAATCAGAGATTTTAGGAAGACCAGACAGCAAGTGTGAAAAATCGGGACAGGTAGTTGGGGGGTATAGGAGCCTATATAAGTAAAAAAGTCCCCAAAATCAGGACTATAAAATTGGGACATCTGGTCACCCTAGAAGATTTAGAGTCTCTCTTACTTTTTCTAATTTGTATTTCTCAACAGTACTTACCAAGCCTTTCCCATTGACTTGAGGGTCTAATCTTCAAAAAGGACACACATTCTCTCTCTCTCTCTCTCCCTCTGATAATGTTTTTAACAGGAACCAGGTTAGACTGCAGTTGAAAAGCTTGTGAGGATACTTTTGCTCTTTTCCCAGTCAAACGTCTGAAGATATTTGTACTATATGTAGAGGGAAAATTGATAGAGGGCCTGAACATTTTCTTGACTGAACCAGTTCTGCCTACCATTCTTCCTACTGAATGAGAATAGCTTGTTTGTCATGGCTGTTAAATTATGGTGCCTCTTTTCTGCCATGTCTCAGTGTATTTTGTTTTGGCATACTGGAGGCTGACTCACCACTTTGTAACATTCGTAATCTGATAAAAAACACACACTACATATGAGATTATATATCAGGCTTGGAAGTTACTGCATGGATGTATTTAATTAGAATTGCCCAACTTCAATGCTATTCAGCATCTCCAGCCATTGCATTTTCTTCAAGTCCTATATTTCCACAAGGGACCATGCGAACTTCCAGTATAATTGTCAAAATGATATTTCCTAAATGATGCAAGTTTTTCCCTGAAGGGGAAAATCTGACTAAGAGCGGGTAAGGGAAGAAGAGATCACCATAGAATTTCCTCAGCAGGCTCTCTTTGGAGGACAGGTTTGAGAGCAACAGGGGGAAGGGATGGCCAAAGATTTGGGAGGTTGAATCTCCTTCCAACCCTGTGGATTTTGAGGATTCCCTTTCACACAAAGCCTGGAGACTTCCTGCAGGGACACTGCTATTGCACTGGTTTCCACCCCCACCAATGCAACTCCTGAGCCTACAGTTAGGATCAGATATGTGTTTCTACTGGCTTTAGAATACATGAGCAAACTCAAGGCCCTCTGAATGCGTCCAATCCCACCATCATTTTGAAACCAAGAGGAGATTTGCTTGTGCAGAACTGCAGGACTAGATGTTTCCTCTTTTCTTGTATGATGCAATTTTTGATGCTGGACCTGTGCACACTTTGCTTCCAAACTTATCCAGTCCTTTGGACTGCTGGCCTCTTTCCATGACAGTTCTCTACCCAATTTTCAAATCTATGATTTGAAATAAAAGTTTCAATGTACTCCTGACATCTAGGTTGAAATTTTCAAGTGGGCTCAGACTTGGACTAAGTCTATAATTAGTTACATGACCCCCCGAGCTCTAGCATTTTTACTTTGGCCTGTCTGTATTGATCTATTGTTTTTTGTCTTATGTTTAGATTGTAAACTCTCTAGGGCACAGGTCATCTTTTTATTTTCGGTGTGTACAGCACCTAGTGCAACAGGGATCTTGGTCCATGACTAGGGCTCCTAGGTGCTATGGTCATAACAAACTAGATAAACAAAAAAGATTATGCTTTGCAGTCGTGGGAGTTTTATTATGGACTTCAAGGGGGCAGAGTTAGGCCAATGTAGTATTTACAGAAGCACACTATCTCTATGCGCATTGCCTTGTGGTACTAAAAGACTGGATTACATTTATAGACACATATATTTTAACAAAGTATATTGAGAGCAGCAGCAACAAAAACTACATCCAAAATTTTCAGCTTTGGATGCCAGAAGTTATGCAATTAAAACTGGCCCTATGTGCCGAGATGCTGAGCACATAATGACCCCAGTGATGCCTTAAAAGTAGTGAGTTCACATGACATTGTCTCAATACTATGGATTAATAAGAAATTACAGATCTGGAGGGCTCCAAAGGACACAGATAATGCCTGGAACATAAAATGTCCCCATGTATTTATACCATACTTCATCTTAATTGCTCTCAAGGTTCAACATCCTAATTTAGTAAACATACATATAAAAAAAAGAACTTAAATATGTATTCAAAGGCAGATCCGCACAGAATCCAGAGATATTGAATGCCATCACAGAAAAAAATCCAGCTGAGACAAATTGCTTTAAGGGGATAACTAAACAAAAAAGCCAAGTTGTTTGCAATGTTGCTGTAGCCATGATGCTCCTTGGATATGAGAGAGTCAAGGTAGTTGAGGTAATATCTTTTACCTTGTATCTCTCTCTCTCTCAAAAAAAGCAACACACACACAAGGACATTCACAATGGAGAGAATAATTTATGTTAATTATTCTCCATTCCCTGATTTGCAGTATAGCATAATATACAGGGATATTCTGTGTGTACTCATGTGAGACTTCTGAAATATCTATGCATATAGGGATAGGTGGGTTCTATTTTCAACTTAAAATCACAATTTCTTGTGTTTTAAACCAATGGAAGGATGTGCCTTGGGAGCTCCAGGTGAGGATGTGAGTTGATCCCACACCGAGCCAGAGAGCAGAGGAGCCAGAACACCCAGCAACTGGGACCAGGGCTGAAAGCCTGAAAAGAGACATTCTCCAGAGATGGGCGGCAGCCAGATGGGGTGAAGACCAAAGTAGGAAGGGACCCAGGGAAGCGGACGTCAGGCTGACAGCAGATGAGCAGCTGAACCAACCTCCCAAAGCCCTGGGTTGTAACCAGGTGGAATGGAAGGGCCTGGGTTCCCCTACTCTTCCCTGCCCCCTGCACTGTACCCATTGCTGTCCCAAGAACTACATTCACTAGGTGGAGTTACCGTCCCCTATACCACACCTGTTAAGGGTGACTAATGTCATAGGCACTAATCACTAGGCAGGAGATCTCTCAAGAAGGTTATGGGGTCACTTGATTACAGTCTATAAATACTTCAAATAAATAGTTGATAATGGGCTCTTCAGTCTAGCAGAGAAAGGTATAATCTGAAACAAATGACTGGAAGGTGAAGATAGACAAATTCAGATCAGAAATAAGGCATAAGTGTTTACAAGTGAGTAATCATCATTATACCAAGTGTCATGGTGGGGTTTGAGATGGTAGTCTCCTCATCGCAAAAAAAAAAAATAAGATTAGGATATGGAACATCTTCCCTATGATGAGAGAGTAAAAAGATTTGGACTTTTCAGCTTGGAAAAGAGACACTAAGGAGGGCTATGATAAAGGTCTATAAAATCATGACTGGTGCAGAGAAAAAGTTAATAAGGTGTCTCTGAACTTTGTTTGCCAAAAGCTGGGAACGGACAGCAGGGGATGGATCACTTGATGATTACCTGTTTCTGTTCTTTGCCTCTGAAGTACCTGGCTTTGGCTACTGTCAGAAAAAAAATTACCCTGTTGTTCTGTTTACATTGACATAAAAGCTATATTCAAATAAGAAGATTGTTCTGAGAAACATCTTTATAGAATGCTACCTTCAAAAAAGAAATATATGTCACAAAAGTAAAATGTTATCTGTCACAGGAAACATACCGTCACTGCCCTTCTAACAGGTGACTGAATGCATCTCTCTGGTTTGCCTGTTTGCATGAAATATAAGGGGCATTCACATTCAAAAAACTTGTGCCAGAGAATCTCCATCCCATTTAATAGTCAAATCACTCACTGTTCACACTGTCTGACAAATTGTATTCCTAACTTTAGATATTCCAAATAAGTGTATACAGGATAAGTATTCTGCACAGTCAGAGTCACTGAGCTAGGCTATACAAATCCCCTTAGCACTTCACATTTATTTCATGTAGACTTTGATTGGAATACATGTGACACCAACAGAAGCATTTCAACCAGGTTTGGTTGGTATTTGAATGGAAAAAGAGATTAAGGAACTCCAATTCCTCTGGTATCTTCATCTGCATCTTAGAAGCAATTCTTCTAGCAATGACTCATCCCTGGCTCACAAAGATACTTTAAAAGACCACAATATTTGCCTCTGAAATGTTTCATGATGCACCAACTAGCATGTACACGCCAAAAAAACTTCCCTGAGGGGAAGCATTATGAATGTGTTATGTATGGGAAGGTATGGAAGATGGTATTGTTTTTTCTATGAATCACTAATTTAAATCAGATGATCTTCTGTGCTAGTCTTCTGGGGGGAGGCAGTGCTCAGAGGCTACTCCATTCAAGATGGAGGATCTGAGAGGTGAAAATATGCACTTCACTTTCTTGGCCATGAAGATTTTATGTTTGTTCTCCCTTTCCCTTCTTCCCACCACAAACCTAACATAAAAGGAATAAGCTAATAAAGTGCAAGCTTTGCTCACTGTGAACTGAAAGCATACAAAGGTATTCTTTGGTCTCCCCTCAAGAGCTTTACCCCATCCCACCTGAACCCCCTGCACATTATCCAGTTGAAACAGGGAGGATGTGTGTGTGTGTGTGTATTAACAACAACTTGTTATTGTGTTCCCTGCCCTGAGTTATCTTTTACATGTCTTCATTCCAGGAATAACCATATTTCAATTTTAATTTGCTTAGGGCAGGTCTACATTAAAACACTGCATCAGCGCCACTGCACCACTGTCACACTTTCCTGAGGACGCTTTATGCCGATGGGAGCATCGGCGTAGTTAATCCACCTCCTTGAGAGATGGCAGCTATGTCAACAAGAGATGCTCTCCCACCAACATAGCACTGTCTATACCAGGGGTTAGGCCAGTATAACTAGGTCTCTCAGAGGTGTGGATTTTTCACACCTCTGAATGACATAGTTATACCAATGAGCCTGTAGCGTAGACCAGACTTTATTCTCTAGTGACAACACTATCCCTAGTCTTCATTGTATTGAGATATGGTATGTTGGATCATACCTTTTAAAAACATGTTTGTGAAGCTCACTAACCCTCTAAATCCTGGGTTGGAAGGGGCTGGGCATCTTCTGTGAGGGGATGAGTGCCTTTCACTTCCACCAAAGTCAATGCGAGTTGAAGGTATTCACAGCAGCCTACTGGCAGTGCTAATCACCTGATAGGATCAGGTCCTATTGAGTGCTATGCATGAAATCCTGACTCCATTAAAGTCAGTTGCAAAACTCCCATTATCCTCAATGCAGCCAGAGTTTCACCCTATCACTCTTTCACAGAAGAGTTATTTTGTTTATTATGGAACTGTATTTTTTTAATGTTCAAAAACAGATTTTAATCTCACCCTTAATTTATTGTAGAAGACTTAATGATCAAATATTTATATTGCAGCATCATTTCATGACTCCAACTGTACTAAGCACTGCACAGACATACAGAGAACTTACAATACCAATAGGTAAGACAGTCAAAGGGTGGGAGAGAAAATGAGCGGTAGAATGACTCATCCAAGTTTGCAGAGTGGTAACACCAGGCCTCATGATTTTCAATCCATTACCCTATCCACTACACCTAGCGGATTCAATATCGTTACTTGCATCTTACTTTTAAACCTTTGCTATATAATATAGATATTTTAAAATAATAAATTACATTTCATGCTTTGTTCTTGCTCTATTTCTTCTTGAATTTTCTGCAGGTTCCATTAATAACGAACATTCAGTTAAAAACTAAAAATATTTAATTAGCTCAGCTCCTTATGCTGATTATAAATAAGCAGCTATTACCTAGAATTCATACTGGTTCCATGTTTTAAAAATGTCTAATGTCCTACTGGATTCTTTACTCAACTGTATCCTTAATTCTCTACCTGAACTAATAAGATATCTCCCTTGTATTCTTGTGGAAACTACAGACTGAGATCTGCCAGTCCATCTGTGTGTCTGTCTGCTTTGGTAGAAAAGTCATCATTACATCTATTTTACTTTATATAATTATTTAATCCATGGAGGAAGCAGGAGAGCAAGAAAGCAAACTAGAAGATGTGGAAGACCGTATCTAAATATCATCATCATCACCACTACTGAATGGGTCTAATGATGGGGAAAATATAGGTTCGATTCTTCCATCTGGTGCACTGTACACTTGACCAAATAAATTCAAGTTACACCAAAATTATGCTAATTTATGAGCAAAGGGATAGGGAACATAATAAGGTTGTACATATATCCTGATCATTTTAAGAAAACTATAGAAAATGCTGCCATGACCTTCCAAAAGGTGATGTGTTTATGGCTATTAGTCTTATTATAAATTTATTATATCTTACAGGTAGCACAGGATAGAAAAAAATGATCAAAACTAGGAACTAAGTTTTTACCAGTTTCCACCCCCACATCCATTTTCCGACTAGCTGTTCACCTGGGATACAGAACAGCATTCACATTATCCACTTATCTAACACATTCTTCCTGCCTGTCTACCTGCTTCTACTGATAGCTCCAACTGCCACCATCATGCATCTGAGCTATGCACAATAGTGATATTTCAGAGAAGATTGCTGCGAAAACCAACAATCTGTTGAGCCTTCAGGGGCTGTATATGATTGTGCTTTTCCACATTTAAGAAAATACTGCTTGCACTTCCTGATGCAAAACCCCTATTCTCACTGAAACCACACCTACCAGCGAATTATTGTTCCTCACATTGCAGGTTCATGTGTATTCAATGAGAGAATAGGATGCAATTTATACTTTTGTGGTATATTTTTGGAGCACCTTTTCCCATGCTTTTTATTTTGAACACACATCAATGGGAAATGAAATCAAATATACTTTAATTATAAAAGAAACTGCATTGCATGTTCAGATTCTCAGTCCAAACCAATCTCTTCTCCTCCCTTCTCTTCACAAATGATAAGCAGTTCTGGCACCTGATTCAGCACGTGACCCAAATTCCCAGTGACCTTAGTGTATGGTATGCATGAGGAGGGCAGACAGGAGGTCCCCTTCAGTTTAATAAAGAAGATTCAGTCAACACATCACTGCAAAACATGTTGCCAGGTGAATATTTACATGCAAGCAAGATATGTTATATACCTTAATGGTAATTACATATGAAGTCTGCAGGTCCAAGACAGAACTGCTTCAAAACTACTGTATGCTAGCTCACTTGGTGACATTTAAAAATCTCCATTATCTATGGAATAAGGACTCATCTTTTTCAAAAGTGCATGGAATACTAAAATTGCCACAAGTATGCATTAATGGGGATCACCAAAATCTGAGAATATACTGAAACTGGTTTAGAGAAGGACAAGGTATATTTTAATAGGTGTACTGAGGATTCTGTTGAGATATTGGCTGATGTTAAAGGAAGGTTACAAAATGCATTATATGAGCCAGCTATCGAATGAGAGGGAGGGGGTCAAGTAGAAAGATTTCAAGGAAAGGGACACTTCTTTCAGGTAAAGTGGAACACAGTGATCTTCACTAGCAACTGCTCTCTCTAAGGTCCCCCTTTCTAATAATCAACCACTCTTCTTTTCTATCATCACTAATTCCCTTCAGAATCTCAGGTGTATTGATCATTTTGACTTCTCAGTTTCCCTTTTTAGCTTCTACTCCTGTGTGAGGGTTCTTTCCCTCATAGATTCCACAGTTTCTGTTTATAACCTCACTCCTACATGGGGTTTCTTTGAAGAAGTTGTCTGCCTTCAGTATATGATTCTCCTCTTCAGTACTGCTCTCCCAAAATTTCTACCATGCTAAGAAACTATTCTTCTCCTTCCTTAATGGGACACCTATGCCTTTCGCCATCGCCACCCTTTTTCTGCTTTGGCTTCTCCCCTTAAACTCTCTACTCCATCGTCTTCAATTTCTTCAAGATTTCATGAACTATTTCAAAACAAAAATCAACACCATCCAACACAAACTCTTCTTCAGCACCTCTCTCCTCTCCTTCTTCTTTTATCTCTTTTCATTGGCTTCTCCTCCTTTATTGAATGAGCCTCTCTCCTGTCTTCCTCCAATCTCACCCTATCTAGGGTTTCATTCCATGCTCATCACCACTGTATCTGAGTGCCTATCCTCTCAATTCAATATCCCACCCCGATGTCTAGCTCCCCTTAGTATTTTCTTCTGTTTCCCCCCACCCCCGAAGTGAATGGCCATGCTGTACCACATTTTATTTCTCATTTTTATCCTTATCTTCTCTTTCCCTGCAAGCACTTTCCTCTCTACATTTTTGTTTCTGCCTTCCTAAAATCCCTCTCTTCTGTCCACCTGGCTTGTCCAACTTCCATCATCTCCTCTCTCCTCTTCAGCACCCTGCAACCTGGCTTTCACCCTCTCCTCACCAGTGAAACTGCTTTTACTAATGACATTTTACCAAGTTACTGTAAATAATTCAGGTACCGTGTTAATAATGCACAGTAAAAGAAGAAATAAATTAAGAGGTACAGGAAAAGGAGAGAGAAATTTTCAGCAGAGATCTGAAATGAGATTAAGAGATACAATAACACTTCTGTACTAGGTGATCTCCAGAGAAAAAGACTCATATGCCAACAGTAGTGCAACTGTCTGATGAGGAGAGGGGAGCCTGGTGCTAAGTAAACAGAGAGGGGAATACAAAACCGAGGTTCATGAGGTGGCCTGAAATAAATCCACAGAGGAAGTTCTTAAAACCATTTTTAAAGTAGATAAATGAATGGAAAGCAACTGTAAATTTCAGGAATGGAGGATGGTTATGCTTCGTTATACTTGTGACAAGAAAGACAAGCAGTGTTCTGTGTGTGCCTTGAGGGTGTCCTACTTTTAAGACAGTACTTCTCTCAAATTAATGTACACACTTGTATTAACATGAATAGTTCTATGCTTGCATCAATACAAGACAAGGCAACACTGCCTAGTCAATGCAATCGTGAGAACTTTGTATGGATCTATTGTGATTCTGCCTTTGAAAGGATGCTGATGAAATTGCAACACAGTATGTGGACTACTTTTCATAGTGCATGGGATTTGCAGCTGCTGTCATAACTTCCAGCACATTTCTTTGATGCATTCTGTTCAGAAGATGGGATGGCCTTTTAAAAGTTACTGGATCAACTGGTTTATGTTCTCATTACAAAAAGACAGCAGCATTTTTTCATTCACACAATGGAACCTGAGAGCTGTGTTCATGTGAGCAGAGTGCTGAAGAAAATATAGATTATATTCATCCGCAAATAAAACAGGAACTAGAGCTCTCTGCAACATCAGTCAATTCCAGCTCTGGATAATAGAGAGAGAGAGAGAGATTCTCTTCACTTCTGCAATTAGCAAGAATATTATGCATAGCAACAATGTGATTTATGATGTTTCTTAGATAGAGGTCCATTATTTCCATGAACATATGAAGGATTCTTCAAATGCTACATCTTTCTCACACAGATGCTTTGTGGGGAAATTTGTGATTCCACTTTAAGTTTTCTCCTGAGGAAATGGCAATGCTGGGTCACATGTGAACTCTCAACATGTGACAGAAGATGATTTAATCTCTTTGAGGAGTCAGCTGGTTTGACTGGAAAACAGACTTTGCTTGAGAAACTTTAAAAGGTTTGATCAAGATTACACTTTTGCGGAGGGGGGGATGGGGAGGATGGGAAGGGAAGGCACTGCTTTAGTCCTCCAGTCACAATTCTAGGATCCTTACTCCAATACCATTGAATGCTTCTGGGGGAAAGCATATCCCAACCTGCAAGCCATGCTTTTCTTAGTCCCTAGGTGAGTGCTGGACAACTACTTTCCTGTAACTTCAATCTATGGAGGGAAAGCAACTTCTCTCTTGCCCTCCAAAATACTTTCTGATAGAGGCAGAGGCTAGGGCTTACACTATGAAGTCCGGAATCTTCTGTTTCCCCTACCAGCAGCCACATGTTCTCAGCCTGGGGAGAGATGTTCTATAATCTCTTGTGTTGTCCTTGTGCTCTATGAGCCCCTGTGCCATCATTAAAAAAAACAAAACCCAGCAGCATTCCCAAACTATAGTTCATGGGCTTGAAGTGCAACAGCCATTGTAAGATTATTGGGAGAAACCAGACAACATTACTGCAGATAAGCATAACAATAACACTAAGTGAAAATTTAACAATCCACTCTTGAAACAAAGCTCATCTGCTCTGGAACAGTTTTTAGAAGCAGAGTATGTCACCAGAAAAGTTTGTTCCACCTAACTCTCTCTCTAAGAATCTTCATTAATGACAACCAAATCCAGATTAGTTTTGACTGAAGTCAGACTATATTTTTCATGTTTTGTATAACTCTTCTCTCTTCCTATAAGGCTTTGCAGGCAGAGAGTTTTAAAAATGTTAAAAACTATCTTGTTTTATTATTTTTTTCCATCTCAAATTTTTAGAGATCGAAAATTTTATCTTGTAGAATTGTCATTTCACTTGAGCAGTAAAGCTGCCCTTTTACAGGTACAGGCATCAACCTAAAGCACATCAATAAGAGTAAAGAAGTACTTCATGGTACCAACTTTTCCACTCAATTCCTCCAGGAAGCACTCTATACTGAAAAGTTTATGATTTCAGATCTAGAACATACTTAGTATATCCTTGTTTTGTGACAAGTGTTTGCTAGTGCAAGCTTGAAAATAGCCTCGTAACCTCTGAGACGTGTTCCTTGGATGCCACATCTGAATTTTGAAAAGGTTGACTTTATGTTAAATTACATTGAATGGCACACATCAGCTAAAATCTAAACTTTGAAAAACAACAACTAAATATCAGTTTACTGACAGATTTATTTCAGTACTGCAATCAAGACAAATCTGACTTTTCCACATACACTTTATAACCAAAATGACCTTCCACAGAGAAATATGTAGCAGATCTACTCAGCCTCTATGTTCAGCTCTGTATTATCACCATGTCATCATATCCTCTACTTGTCACCATGTCGTCTGAAGGGGAGCAACCCACAGTTCTAGCGTCATTCATTATATAAATGAATGACGGGCAAAATTCAAAGGGTTTGATGCAAATCAGGCAAGCATGTGTGACAACACCTGCCTTTTATTGGTATATGCATCAATGTGAAACAACAATTCAGATTCTTATCCTGAAATCCAAGTCTTTTGATCTAAACTCACAGTGAGCCAATTGCTGACATCTGCACCACAGTTAGCTTCTTTCTTCTTTCCCAGGCTCTAGTCACTACCTTCAATTGAAGATCTGTGGGGCTTATCGGTTCAATTAGTTATCTTCACTGAATGAGCCTAACATTGTTCTGTCGGGCTCTCTGATGGGGCCCAGACTGCTAAATGACTTGACACAGTGGAATCTCTCCCCTCCTTCTCAAACTCCAGAATGTAGAAGATTGAGGTTCACTCATTTTCAATGAGAAAAATTTTAGATTTAGTTCAGTTTGAGTTTCAAGTGAAGTTTTAGACCAATGCATAATTTATTCAAATTGATTTCCCAATACTGTAGCTATTGATATAGCCAACTGAATGCCCACTGTTGTTGTTTCTAGTCAACTTCACCCTTGGACTGATTTACAAAAGGAAAGCAGATCTCGACCATGCCCATATACACATCATCTGTGTGCCCATTTGCACCATTGGCAATCATCACTGAACAAGGAAATTGCCAGTTGATTCATGCATGTAGTCATGATCACTGCACAAATGAAGCTCACAGCTTTAGACATAGTACCCCTTAGCCATGTACTTTTATGCATGGCTCAGGGTTTCTGTTCTTTTGAAAATCAGGTTCACTGTAAGCACTTTGGCTTTCACAGCTCAGGAAAAACTGCCGCAACATTTTCAAATCGCCCCTCTCTCTTCTCCCCACCCCATACATACGTAAAGTAAAGGCCAGGCAGAACTGCAGTCACTTGAGAGCACATGGGGGCTGCTCAATGCCTATCCTCTCAGGAGCATGGAAAAGACAGGGAGAACTTGGCTTTCTCCACCATCCTCTCTCAAAACACACCAGGAAACGGAGGTGGTTATCTATTTGAAGGTAGTAAGTGTATATCAGGGAATGCGTAGGTTCTGTGCATCCAGGAGCTGTGGGAGGAAATACTTTTCAGGTGCTCCTCAAAGGCAGGACTATGTTTGAGTCCTCAATGTTAATAGAGTATTTTGAGATCACTGAATGCTTACTCATTTCAATATCAGTATTAAGAATTGTCATTTATTAGGCATTGGTGTGGTCATTAATTAACCCAATATGATTGGTAAAGAATATTTTAATTACAGTTTAACACGCTGTATAAGCAAACTGAGCCAGTTCAGCATCACCTGAAGAACTTCTTTTACTTCAATTGTTCAATTCATTTGTTATGCAAGTTCTATTATGCTCCATGTCCCCCTTCCTTCCAATCAGGCAGATGGGTTTTACAGTAATCACATCTAGCCTAAGTCATCACAGAAATAAACTTCAGCACAGGCAGGAAAGGTTAAATATTTTTTAAAAGCAAACAAAATGAATTTTTAAAAGCTTCAAAATAGTCTTGGAACCATAAGACCTTTTTCCCAGCCACTGGCAGTTCTTTTAACAAAAGATGCTCTTAAGTTATGCAGCCCTCTCATTTGTCAATTCAGAGATTTCTCTGTCTCCTCTGCTCCATACTCTATATAATTTAAGGTGACTCACTGTACAGGAAAGTTCACCTTCCATTAAAATGTTTTCTTTAGTAAGCACTCTCCTGCAAGTGCTGTAGTGTAAACATGAGGGCTACGAATATGAACATTTATTAAATAGAACTGATGAATATTTCAATACCTAGGGGAGAGCAATTCACAGCTCAATCTTTCAGGCTGTTTTAAGTGCTACACAGGACAATTCCACTACATCTTCCATTAATATTTAATTGCCCATTTTATTCTGTTTACCTTTTTGGTTAATATATAATTTAAAGCCCTTCTACTAAAAAGGATGGGGGGAAAAAAAGAGAACAACTGTTAGTCTGCTTTTAACAAATCTCTGTTGAGAGCTTTTGCTTCATTTAAAATTCATTGCAAAGAATTTTTATTTAATATCAGTAACACAAACCTCAGGTATTAAAATAAAACTTGGAATCAAGTGTTGTGTAACATTCCTGATGCTGACTTGGATTTGATTTACCTCAGTTTCTGACTGCCATTGACAAAGTAGTAAAGCAACCTGTGATAACCCAGTGAAGGAAAGTCCCTGTAACCTGACTGGACAAAAAAAATTGCTATGGCAGAAAGCTGGCCACACAGCAGATAGTGATGGTCTTGTAGTTCTTTCTACATAGGTTTTACTGGCTAGGGAAAAGGTATACTAAGCAGAAGGAAAAAATACATTCCAGCAGGGAACACTCTCACAGTTATAGATGTGGAGACTGTGATTGCTAAATACTTCTCTTCCTTTTGGTGCATTTGTATAGAAACCTATTGGGTTAGTAGAAATACAGCCCTGCTAATGTCTGGGATTACTTCTTACCTAATCTGATCAATATATTTAGCAGATACTATACATAGGATTTTAAAACAATGCTTATGGGAGTGGGAGACCTGATCTGCACTTGCCAGTCATCAGGATTTCACAACATATCAAAAATTGTTCAATAGAAGATGATGCTGATAAAAATTAGCAGGACCTGTCAACTAAGATGCCCAGAATGATGCTGGTGAACAGCAGTATTCACAGTATTCACTGTAGGTTGGCAAGTAATCAGCAAAACATACCTAAATAATGCAGTTGGACAAGACTTGAAATGCCTAGTGCACACACATTATGAAATAGTTTATTGCACCCAGTTCTTCTAGAGTTCACAGATTTGATCAGAACATCAGAGTAAGCTGTGCACTCCTGATAGTCTTTCACACACAGAATGCAGTACAGGAAATGACAAACTAATGTTCTAGAAGCTACCAGGCTCCCTTTTCACAACTCCTGACAGGCGTAAGGAAGGAGCACGATAAGATATTGGATTGTGTGGAATTCCAGACACAGTTTAATGATGATACAATATCCTGCCACTGCAATGTGATGCTAGCATTAGAGTATTGTATCAGTGTGTGATGGATTATTTTAAATCATGGCATCTCATTGTTAGGATATCACTGCAATTATTTTGTTATTCTCTGCAAGGCTGTACAGTTAAGCAAAACTGATTTAAAATAATAAGAGGGAGGGGTATTGTTCAGGACTGTGATCTTTTTTGTATGTTTGCTAATTTGTCAAGCTAGCTATTTAAAAATAACAGTGGATAATCAGAACAGACAGCACCTAAGGTCTAATTGCCACTTTGGTAGTGTTACAGTAATGTATGAGGAGATGTAAAAGCTAAATATTCCTGTCCTTGTTCCAAGTTCAGGTTAGGTTTGCTTTTTGAAAATTGTTGGAGGGCAAGTACAACAAGGGCATCATCTTAAGCTTATTTCTTGCCTCATGGCCTTGTAGAAATGCTTTTTGTTGTTAATTTTCACAAAGAACTGTTAGGTCGTCCCATGGGCACTGCCTACCAACTGTCTATTCAATCTAATTTATGCTGTGTGAGAAGATTAAGAGCATGAGCATGTGGCATTTTTTGGTGATGTTTTATCCAGCACTACATACTTACACAAATCACTTTCACGTGACAGCAAATTTGACAACATTTATCTGAAATTCTCTATTTTTTTCCACTCAAAAACCAGAGCCCAAAAGTTACTCTCAGCTCCATACCCTACTCTCTAGGTCTCTCTGAACATAAGAACGGCCATACTGGTCAGACCAAAGATCCATCAAGCCCAGTATCCTGTCCTCTGACATTAGCCAATGGCAGGTGCCCTAAAGGGAATTAACAGACCGATTATCATCAAGTGATTCTTGCCTTGTCACCCAATCTCAGCTTCTAGCAAACAGAGGCAAGGGACACCATTCCTGCCCATCCTGGCTAATAGCCATCGATGGACCTATCTTCCATGAATCTATCTAGCTCCCTTTTGAACTCTGTTACAGTATTGGCCTTCACAACACCCTCTGGCAAGGAGTTCCAGAGGCTGACAGTGTGTTGCGTGAAAAAATACTTTCTTGTGTTTGTTGTAAACCTGCTATCTATTAATTTCATTTGGTGCCCCCTTGTTCTTTTATTATGAGACGGAGTAAATAACACTTCCTTACTTACTTTCTCTATATCACTCATGATTTTATAGACCTCTATCATATCCCCCCTTAGGCACCTCTTTTCCAAGCTGAAAAGTCCCAGTTTTATTAATCTCTCCTCATACGGAAGCTGTTCTATACCCCTAATAATTTTTGTTGCCATTTTCTGAACCTTTTCCAGTTCCAATATATCTTTTTTGAGATGGGGTGACCACATTTGCACGCAGTATTCAAGGTTTGGGCATACCATTGATTTATATAGAGGCAATATGATATTTTCTATCTTATTGTCTATCCCTTTCTTGATGATGCCCAACATTCTGTTTTCTTTTTTGACTGCCACTGCACACTGAGTGGATGATTTCAGAGATCTACAATGACTCAAAGACCTCTTTCTTGACTGGTAACAGCTAATAAAATGATGGGGTTTAAATAGGTATAGTTGGGATTATGTTTTCCAATGTGCATTACTTTGCATTTATCAACATTAAATTTCATTTGACATTTTGTTGCCTAGTCACCCAGTTTTGTGAGACTTTTTTGTAGAATTTTTTGTAAAATTTTGTAAAATTTTTGTAAAAAATAGTAAAATTGTAAAAATTTCATAAATTTTTTTTGTAAAATTGTGAGAATTTTTTGTAGCTCTTCACAGTCTGCCTGGGACTTAACTATCTTGAGTAGTTTTGTATCATCTTCAAATTTTGCCACCTCACTATTTAACCCTTTTTCCAGATCCTTTATCAGTATGTTAAATAGGACTGGGCCCAGTACAGATCCCTGGGAAACACCACTATTTACCTCTCTCCATTCTAAAAATTGACCATTTATTCCTACTCTTTGTTTCCTAACTCTTAACCAGTTACCAATTCATGAGAGAACCTTCCCTCTTATCCCATGACTGCTTATTTTGCTTAAGAGCCTTTGGTGAGGGACCTTGTCAAAGGCTTTCTGAAAGTCCAAGTACACTATATCAACTGGATTTCCTTTATCCGCATGCTTGTTGACCGCTCAAAGAATTCTAGTAGATTGAGGCAAGATTTCCCTTAAAAAAATATGTTGGCTATTTCCCAACAAATTATGTTCATCTACGTTTCCGACATTTTTTTCTTTATGGTAGTTTCAACCAATTTGCCCGGTACTGAAGTGAGGCTTACTAGCCTGTAGTTGCCAGGGTCACCTCTGGATCTCTTTTTAAAAACTGGCATCACATTAGATATCCTCCAGTCATTTGGCACAGAAGCTGATTTAAATGATAGGTTACAGATGACAGTTAGTAGTCCTGCAATTTCACTTTTGAGATCCTTCAGAACTCTTGGGTGAATACCATCAGGTCCTGGAGTCTTATTACTGTTAAGTAATCTTGGATTTTTGGGGTCATCTTTCCCGTATGCCTCCAATAATGGAGCACTGATAGATTGGTGCAAATGCATGACAATATTCTAATTTACATGTTCATATTTAGAAATCTTTTTTGAAAATGAAGAAAAATTAAATGTGAGGGATTAAATTCTGTAGCTGACTGTTTTTTTTTACTTCTTTCAATTTTATTTCATTATCACTATATGATGGCAACATTTTATTTAAAAACATCATTGAAAGGAATGATTCAGCACAGTACATAAGCACATGCATAACTCAATGGAATGAGTAGTTCCATTGACTGCAACAGAATAAATGGAAACACAGACATAAGTGTTTGCAGGAATGGAATCTAATGTGTTACATTCAAGGTAAAATGAGAATATATGCATATTTATGCATTCAGACAGAGACAAACACACCAAATATTATGGAAAGGCAATACCAATTATAATCAAGCCCTTCTTACTCATTTAAAGAGAGAGAGAGACAGAGAGAGAGAGAGAGAGAGAGAGAGAAACTAAACCAAAAATTATAACATGAATATGGGCAAAATAGCAGAGCTGCAATTCTTGAAAGTGAAGATCTGCTGCCCATACAAGTTCATCTGCCCATAGAATACTGTAAGCATATCCAAGATTGTTTCATACCACTTTTCTGCCCTTGAATCAAATTCATATGTTAGTTGGAGAAGGACAACAATTATACAAGAATTTAAGTTTGATAAGAATAAGGCATGTGCAGAAACCTTCCACAAGTTTAGCTACAGGCAGGATCAAGCTAGATAGTCAATACAGAATGAGAGTAAGTTTACATTATTTTGTTTGACTGAAACCTTGGACTATCAGTGAAATCTCAAAACCCAACTTTTTTATACAATGCTGATCATGGTTTAAAGGAAGAATGGGAGGGAGCAACAGCCTCTGCTAAAAGCAAAAGAAAATCACTCTCTTGAACCTCCGTGAGAGGTACTCTACATCCTCAGTGCTCCCACACAACAACCCTCCAATCAGGCAAGAGAGCAGGAAACAATAGTGTCCCTATACCCCAATAACAATCCCAACCTCACAGCTTCATTTCTTTCTCTGTATGATTGATGGCCCCAGCATGCTTGCCCAGGCTTCCTCCCTCTCCAGTGTTGCCATCTTCCATGATTTGCAGGAGAGTAACATAGTCATCAGTGGCTTCTACTTTTGCTCCCCTATGGACTTGGTGCACAGAACCTGGTTCTGCTTGGTGATTATGCATAATGTGCAAGATCTGTTTTGCCTATTGACTTATTTAAGCCATGAATTCTGACCACATCTTCCAAGGCTCTAACCAGGGGTCTCCAAACTTTTTGAGACAAGGGTCATATTAGATTTTTGAAGGGGTTTCACGGGCTGCTGCCGTATCCCCCCGCCCCTTTGCTCCTCTGGCCGCACCGCAGGGGCACTCACCCCTTTGCTCCTCCAGCCTTGCCACTGCCGCGACCCCCTATTTTGCTCCTCCAGCCACACTCTGGGGGCACTCACCCCTTCACACACGGGGCTGCTGGCAACAGCTTGCGCGAGAGGGCAGTGGCGATTTCTTCATGTGCCTGCTCGGCTGAGGCTTGGGGGGCGGACAAATTGATGCCACAGGCCGGATCTGGCCCTTGGGCCATAGTTTGGAGATCCCTACTCTAAAGTATGCAAAGCACATGAATATGAAATATGATCTCATGCTATTTAAAACCATGCAGATAATCCTTAAACGGTCATTGCCCAGCATGAAAGCAATGCATTTTCTAGGAGCAGAAATTACACACTTTTACTTCTTTTGAATGAGCCAAATCTAGTTTCTTCCCCTACCCAAGCAGAGCTATATGTTATTGTTTTCTGACATGGTAGAAGACACTAGAATGGTTTGATTAGTTACAGTCTCAGCTTGAAGCCATTTTTTGAATATCTCATTTCCACCCATTCTCTTTCTTGGAATTGATGCAATTTCATCACAACTCATGTGTCTTCCAATTAGTGATCAGGTACTACAGTAGCCACTGCTAAATATCAGAATCCTCCATCCAATACCTGGAGATGGTTTGTGCATGCTAAATATTCAGCTTGAATTAAGATCCTCATGGGCTTCGGAAAACAAGTCTACAGATGAGATAAAAAAGTTAACCTATTCTGGGTTTCGATCTTCAACTCAAATAGACATTGCATGTTATGGGCTACTTTATGGCTTTGTGCAATGCAAGTCTCAGTCCAAATTTCAGTAAATGGAGACAGAGATTGGGTGAAAACTATTAATCCGTAGTTTATTAAACAGTAACAGTATCGGCAGTCACATCCTTTTTGGTGCAACATAAGTTGATAAACATGTCTGCTAACATTTTCCAATCTCTATTCTAATTTCTTTTAATTCTCTTTAATGTTTTTCTCTTTTTCTTCTTTTTATGGAGTGGATGGCAGGGGTTGGCAATTTATCTATTTAACTATATTTTATTCATGTCATTAGTTCTACTATTATCTACATACTTTCAAGTTCTTTTCCACTCATGCCTAGAAATCTGATCGATAAATGGGATAAATGTCTGTCTTAACCATTGTAAAAAGATAGATGCAAGTAATTGTTTGTCTCTGTTCTTTCCTCTTCTCTTGTCTCCGATTTTCCTGTCCTTACTGTTAGTGAAAACATCTGATTTCACTGTCTGCTAGACATACTGTACTTCTAAAACCTTTAACTTTTAGTGTTGATACTCTGCTTTATTCAATGCTTGTTATCTGGGCTTGAGCCATTAATATTTTATTATATGCTTGTAATTCTTTAGAATCCATCTGGTCCCACCCATGCATAAAGTTACCAATATAGTTTGTAAGCACAGCAACACTTGTTTAATATGAGAGAATCAGTTGACTCAGTCCTTCCATTTAACACAACCTCAGCAGCTATTAAACTTTTTGATACTTGGTGTTTTCCTTCTAGACAACTGACTTAAGCTCACAAACCTAGTGCGTCTTGTCTCTCCCACTGTTTTTTTGTTTTGCAAGAGGAGTATGCACATCGGAAAATATGTTTACTATAATATGGAGTTCAGGTGCCAGCACTGTGTTGCCATTTGAGGAAGTCTACCTATATGAGGAGTGGGGAGAAGAATTCATTTCCCTTTAAACATATACAATACAAAAAGAGCAAGAACTATTGTATGTAAGATGTAAAACACCTTACCTGATCTTCAGCAGCAACATGGGAAGAAATTTGATATGCCAGTGAAGAGTCAGGAGAAAGCTTGACTTGCTTTTATCGTGTCAAAGAACTACCTCCACTTTGTCAGATCTTATTAGTGGTCTTGATGTTGTTCACACTGGATGTCCAAAGAGCTCTGCTCAGTAGCATGGCATGTGCTTGGCACATTCTAAAGGTAAGTAAAACATATACAAAGAACTTCAGATGAAGAAAATGATTAAAACCAGAAATAGTTCAAACCTAAACCCAGTAATTTGAGAAAAGCTGGATTGTCAAACCTTTTGTAGCTTACAACAGGGATAACCCTAGTTTAGTGTAAAAGAGAAAGGGGAACTCAAACATAAATGGAAAGTAGAATTTCTGGTGTACACATCACTATAACAGTGTAATCTTCTTGAGAGTTAGAAAAATTATTCCTGCCAGTATCTCAATTCTATCACAAAAGTACATATAATTTTAGTAAAAGCCATAGATTTTCTGACCAGACGGGACGATTATTATCACGTAGTCTAACCACCTGCATGACACAAGCCATAGCATTCCTGAATCTAGCCCAATAACTTGTGTAAGAACCAAAGCACATCTTTTAGAAAAAAGATTACATCTGGATTTAAAGATTCTAACTGATGGAGAATTTACCACATCCTATGATAACTTTTGGAATAAGTTAACTACAATGACTCTCTAAAATGTCTTATTTCCAGTTTGACTTTTGCTGACTTCAGTTTCCAGCTGGATCATATCTTATGTCTTTGTCTGCTAGATTAAAGAGACCTGGGCTATTTTTTCCTTATGTAGGTAATTATACCACAGTGTAAGGTTAAAAGGCAACTATGATTAAGTCATTACACAACATTAAATAACCTGAGCTCTTTTAGTCATTCATTGTAAGGCATGTACTACAGATCACTTATCATTCTTGTAGTTCTTCTCTGTACCCTCTACAATTTTTAACACTCTTTTTAAAATGACAGCAGCACTGAACACAGTACTCCAGTACTGGTCTCTCCAATGCCCTGTACACAGGTAACATCACCTCCCTACTCATTATGGCTATGTTTATTCATCAAGGATCACATTAGCCCCCTTGCGAATGTATCAGACTAGGAATGCACAGTCAGACAATAATTATTAGCAAGACCTTTTCAGCATCATTGTATTCCAGGATACAGGCCACTCCATTCAACATTGCTCACATTGTTCCTAGATACATAACCTTCAATTCTTTTGCAGGTGCTCCTACATCTGATCTTTGTGAGAGACTTACCCAGTCATCTGTTTATATTATAATTACAAAGGGGCTCAAAAATCAATTTCACTTTGAGCCTCTGGTTGCAAGTTTCACTCTGGGAAGGCAACTGCCTCTGCATGACAAGCCACACAGACTGGAAGAGCTGGTCCTACAACTCAAGGAAACAACTACCTCTATCTTGTGAGCTCAAATACAACTTCTGTTAGTTCTCAGATCTAGCAGGATCATTATGTTCCTTATAAGCTACAACCAGCCAAGAGAAAGGAAAATATTCAGAAACACATACAGTGCAAGATCCTGTTTCTCTTGACTTTAGTAGGAATAAATAAACCCTAATTGGGATCAGTAGGAGAAGGATGTAACCCAACGCTATCCACAACAACAACAAAAAACATTGATCTAGTATACACTAGTTTCTTCAATCATAAACAGCTTGTGAACTGTGAAATAAACTGAACTATATGGAAAGTTTATAAAAGGAATAGAGAGGGTCACAAACTACACTGGTACTAGATTGGGACACAACATTCATTGTAGAAAAGTCAAAATTTCAGATCAGGGTAAATTTTAATTAACTTCTGCTCAGAACTGTGCTTGCAGAAATATTTCCTGGCAATTTTCAGACCAATTTAATTTTCCAGTCCAAAGCTATAAAGGAAAAGAAGTTTAGAGAAGAAGCTCTTTGTAACCTTCCTATGACTAAGAATGACTAATTCTGCTCAGTAATACTGAGGCTTATTTGACTTTATAAAACTGGAACATAGATCTTATGACTGTGCTTGCTTTTATGGAAGCTGTTCTGCATCCTTCAATGGCATTAATAGCAGATCAGGGCAGTTTATGCTGCTGTAGCACATTTTCTACTGTCCAGATTCATTGTTTGGAGAGAAATACTAGAGTTTTATTAATTAACAGCTGAAAAAAATCTCCAGATTCATACCTACTTGTGTGGCAGTTTCCACTAGAGGAAGAACCTGACTCTGCAATTTCTACACCAACTGCTAAAGTCATTGACTTTCTTAACAGGAATAGGAAGACTGCCTATTTAGGCTTGATAAAAGGAGGAGCTCCACCTGTGTTAAATCCAGCATCCCTTCCTAACTGGGAAATTGTAACATCTTGGTGATTAATCTCAACTAATATTGCAGTGAGCCTAAAGCGTTGGGGCTTCCTTATAGTGTGTTTTTAGTTCCATCTATCTAGACCTTCCTATCGGCAATATCTGCAGACAGTGTTTGTGGGAGTTTAATATTTTTCATGTTTTAATTTCTGTACTATCACTCTTTATCTAAAGCAAGTGTTCATTGTATTTCCCGGTACACTACATTAATGGCACTAACATGCCGCAATAATCTCGCCTATATAGCCAAGAAAAAGAGTGAAACAAACTGCAGAGAAAGGTAAAGGTTTCAGTTTGCCTTTTATTTATTCAAGAAAAAATGTTTTAATTAAAAAAGAATTTTGTTTGCATGCTCCTGGAATGATCGTTTGCAATAGAAGTGGCCGTGCATGAAATATAGCCTCAGACTGACTCAGGAAGTCTCTGATGCATCATCTCTCACCAATTAGGAATAAAGATGCTTTTTAATTGTTTGTTCCAAATATGCCACTTTGGCTGAGATCTAAATACTGAGCTGTGAACAGCAGTGCTGGCTGCCTATGATTTCTGACATAAAATGTTTGGTGATAACAGTAATTGAGTTAGTCCCCTTTATCAGGCATGTGATAAAATATAATTAACGCTGTGCATATTCTTCCTCCGGGTTTGTGAGTGGGCTGGGGCAACAAGAGGCACCAAATGTCTCTCATTTGAACTGAATCCTGGGGAAAACAAGGTACAATTAATGCAGATATTAACATTTCCTAATAAGTTGACTAATTAGAAGTGGGTGTCTTATTATTAAATATACATACTCCTCTGAACATAAATGTGCATGTCTGGCACTGAGAGTCCTGATGTTTCAGTATTTATTTTTCATGCCAAATGAAATCAAAGCATGTTCTTCTGTTTTTTAAAGAAATCCACAATACGCATTTCACCCAAACCTAGAGAATAATGAAATTATGCTATTACTGTAGCCATCTGTCCCTTCACATCAGTCTTTTATGATTTGTATAGTGCAGTTTCAAGGCTCCATAAGAAATGATATTAGTTAACATTAATACCAGTATTTAATTTGATGATTTAAGTCTCAGTTTTGAATTAGCTTAAACCCGGTAGAGATTCATGTGTTTGTATGTCTTGGGGCGGGGGGGGGGGGGGGGATGGAGAGGGGAGAAATGCCTGGAAAGTTATTTATTGTGTTCTTCTTGATTAAAGGAGGGGATGATGTGCTCCTCTGCATATGTTATGTACTTTTTTTGCTGTTTGCCACCCTGACAGACAGAAAAGTTACAGCCAGTGCTAATTTGAGTTACATCTAAAGCCTGGCCTGACAAGGTAAATTCAAATTATGAAGCGATCCCTTCACATACAGAGACCTTGTTAGTTAGATTAGTGGAGGATTGGCTCCGTGTGACAGATTGTTTACTAAATGGGAGCTATCTGCATTCCCAATGCAGGCAGTCTATATATTCATTTAAGGAAAAAAAATAAAAATGCCATTTTTCTTATTTGTCACAGAGTTCATGTAATATTCCTTCTCAGTTTTCTTCATTGTTGACTTCTTAAGGAAATAGCAGCAAGTGTGTACCTTGGAGCGAGACAGCTAATTTTGTTACGGATGAACATAGTGTTGTGACAAAACAGTGGCACAGCTGTCATAACAGCTGTCACACATTAATCATGACAGTGACAAATAGCATAATTACTTTATCTGGAATTCCTAGCATGCACACTCAGTGTGCACCACTACAGTGTAAGCATATCAAGCGTGGTTTAATTAAAAGACATCAATACAGGTTAGTTAGACATGGGCTAGGAGATACTGCTACACAATGAAAATAAAATTTATAGTTTCCTTTTTAGGGACACCTGAAGACCAATTACTTAGCCAACAAGGTAATTTGAATCTGTTTTCCTAATCAGCCCTTCTTGATGCATATGCTGTGTGGTATATTGAGCTACTTGTACAGTTATATTTTTTACCAAATATCAAGTAGGCACCGTTCAATGGCTATTCCTCCTTTCCAGCTGTTTTGTATGTTCACTTTTGTCTCACGTCCTCTGGGTAAATAATAAGATTCTGAAGCACAAATAATGATTTCCATTGCATATGTGGCACAAATTTTATTTCCCACACATTTACATATCGAGAGAATCATGCCATGAAATTTGCACTCTGATCTGGATCTGCACATGCCAAAGTTTGGGTAGTACATACCACGAGCTCATTATAAAGACAGTCTAACTCATTCCCATGGTGTTAGATGTCATGAGGGTCCAAACAAGGTTTCCCTGTTTCATTCACAAAAAGAGAGGTTGATTGTAAGTTATGTTGAACAAATGGAATTTTATTAACATTTTATTAAACCTCTGTTCCAAACACTCCTGGATTTTGTCTGAAATTAGCACCCTCTGATAGCCATGATCTTCAAATGAAAGAACTCCTATATCCATGTGGCTGTCCACCCCTCTGTATTTCCCTGGTATCTCTTCAATAACACTCCCTCCAGGAAACATGATCCCTCTGACTCCAGTTCCAGAGATCATGATACTCTCCCATCTTTGTCTATCCTGGGCCTTTCTTTCTATTTTCTCTGTGTTGTTAAGTCCCATAAGTTTTCCCTCTCTGAGTAGTGTTTGATGGAGGAGTTTTGTCATTTGACGATCATGGCTATCAGACGGTGCTAATTTCAAACAACCCAAAGTCCAGGAGTGTTTGGAACAGAGGTTTATTTCAGGCTCATAACTAGTTTCATGTTTCTCTACTTCAGCATCATTTTACAGGTCTATGACTGCATTAAGCTTTGTTGTAGCTATTGTGTTTGGATTTAGTTTAAGTTTAACAACAATGTTGTTGCTAAGGCTCAGTGTAGGCAGCCAATTCCACTGGTATTTACCATCTCCCAGTATTTTTACTTTTTGCTCCAAATTTGTTAAGCTCTGTGATTCACTGAATTCACTTATTGAATTTCTAGGAGCAGTTCATGAATTGTAATGAAACAGAGTTAATGAAATATTAATGAATCAATTTCCATAGACATGGACTCATTATCTCACTGAATGCCACTGGAGAAAACAGTCCTGCAGGCAGTGTCCTTCCACCTGCCTGCAAGATGATTTGATTTTCTTCTATTATTAATTTTTTAAAAGCCACACTCAGGGACTTCTTGATAACTTTGGACCAGCAGTCTCCCATCAGATAAAATTAAGGGAAACTATTGTAATACCTTTTGCTGAACCTCACTAATCTATTGAAAACAGTCACCTAAAAGCAGGCAAAAAGAGTTCATCAGTGAGGTGCTGTGGATCACAAGAAGCAAAAGCCATGCTGAGAAATTTCTAATCCTTTCAAAAAAAAAATCACCTAATTTTTTAAAAATCAAAATGAAAGTAGTGGGGAATGACAAAATACTTTACCCATTAACTTCTGGATGGGATTGTAACTGATGAATCAAGCACTTGGCATCTGACATAAATTTGCACAGGGCAGATAAAATTTGTACTGACATGGAGCTGTTGTCTGCAAAATATCATGTGAGAACCTGTACTCATTTTGACTTGTCAGTGTTTTTAAAGATAATTTTAACAAAAGATGGGTGAACCTGCCAATGCTTGTCTTTCAAATCTGCAGCTGACCATAACCTTTATCCAATACAAAGCCCCAGACTGAACCCTTGGGCCTGACTCTCCTTTCACTGTATAGCTTCCTTAGTGTAGCTCTACTGCCCCTTACTGAGGTTCCTCTTAAATTTTGATGGTGTAAAATGAGCACACAACTAGTCCCCTTCTCTCAACATTCCAAGACTTGTGTCCAAGCATGCAGGATTCTTCTGGGCTCACAGAACAACATGAGAAGCCTCTTACATCATGACACAAATAGTAACTCTTTGTCTATCAAAATGAGTTCACAACATTCAGGTTGGAGGCAACAGTCTCAAATGGTACTTGTTTAGGCTACCTTGGATTGGTACTCAAGGTATCCATGAACCCCGATTTTCAGAATGTTCTGTGGCATTTGAAATTCACTGCAGTGAGAATTGTATACAATATTTCTTCACTGAATTTCAAATGCCACGCTTGCTTCCCTAAAATGAGAGTGTTAACATGAAAATCCTTTATTCTTTTCGCTCTGTTCATTAGATACCTCTCAGTAGCACTTTCTCTTCCTAACAATGGGAAGCAGCAGGCTTTTGGTGTAAAAACTAACAGCAGCCGATTGTATTTATCCCTTGACTAAGAGGTTTATTATTTATCTTCCCTGTTGCAGCGCCCATGTGGCAGTGCTGATATTGAGCAGCTGGACAGATTGCACCCTGGAGCCACATCTGCAACTATATAGATCAACATCACTTTCAATGCTTTAGAGCTGAAGAAGTTTATCTTCTGTCAGCAAGATTTAGTACCTACTTCATGAATTGTTAAGGGTCCCCCCTTTCCTTATTTGGTTTTCAAACTGCATTAGTGTAATCTGGTCCTGATTGTTAACAACTGATTAGTTAAGCTTTTGTTTACTTTTTTTTCTAATTAATAGAGACTTCCACTGGGGTTTGTGAATTTGAATCTTGAACAGTAAGGTGAATACACAGAGGTAATTCATGGAAGCTAGAAAAAGACAGTAAAAGATCACAGGCTATAAGACGTTACAGTAAGATTCAGAGATTCCAAGGTCAGAAGAGACCATTGTGATCATCTAGTAAGAAATGACTGGATGCATGATTATGCCATGGATTATATGAATTTCTCAATAGTGGATTGGACCAGCCAGTAATTATTTAAATTAGGTTTTCACTAAAGAACAGAGGAGGCCAAATCCAAAAGAATTTGGCTCCAATATTCAACAGGAAAATATATCCCTTCTGAAGCTATGTCTTATCACATCCCGCAGAGAAGCTGTAACAGCTGACAGAATCTTTTATTAGAGAGACAAGGTAGATGATGTAATATCTTTTACTGGACCATCTTCTGTAGACCAATAAAGAAGAACAGCTCTATGTAAGTGCGAAAGCTTGTCCCTCACATCAATAGAAGTTGGTCCAATAAAAGATATAATCTCGCCAACCCTCTCTGTCTAATATCTAGGGACCAACAGAGCTATACCACCACCACAGAGAGGATCTTTTACAGCAATTTACTCAAGGAAGTAAATACCAAGTTCTATAGCAATCCCCTGCTCCTTGAGACACTAATAAGCTTCTGACTGGGTTTGCTGTTTTGCTGGGAGCAGGACAGAGTCCAGGAAATTATGTGGGCCAGTGCTAGGAGATAAGATTCTAGTTTCTCACTCCCACTTAGGTGGTAAATTTGGAAGGAGTGACTCAGTCAACCAAGATGAAAGTGTTTAAAGATAGAGCTGGTCCTGAACCAAATATATGGTTCCAAATCAGCACTGGGGTAAGATCAAATCTTGGTCTGAACTTTACAGCTGAGACCAAGCTCTAGTTAATATATAGTGGTAGGATGAACCAGTTCAGACAAAGCTAGAATAGGCTTACAACTTTGTGGGTCTTATTCTTGTGGCTACAATCAAAGGCGGCAGAATTTTTCCTTCCACTTTAAAAAAAAAAAGTTTTAAAAAGTTTAGTTTCAAATGGAAAGAAATAAAAATCACCGGTGCTACTCCAAGTCCTGATTTCAAGAAGGACCGAAACAACAAAATACCAGAAGAATGAGGCCAGCTCAAGTCAGGAAATGCTGGCACTCTTGGATTATTGCTTATTGTTGCAAGACTTTCAGCCCAGTTCCCAGACACAAGAAGTTTTGTGTAACATCCAAGCTTCTGATGCAAATCTCCAGCGAGGTTCTGTTTTACATCAAAAAGTTTGAAGATATATAGTTTATTTATTTAGTTCAGAAGCAAACACCTTCTTTTCTCTCCTCTTTTAACCACTTTCCTGGTTAAAAGAAAACACGTTATGGCCCCCAAAATTGGAAAGGTTTTTCTTTTTAAAAGTTGTTTCATGCCACAGTTCATTCTGTTCTACACATGCCTCTGTTGATGGAAACCAAAGTAGACTACTTTTCAAACACATTAACTTGTCACAATGGCCCAGTGTATTAGCATAACAGTCATTTTAAAGCATTTCTTTTTAATCAAATCTCTGCTGCAAAATGGGGTGTATAAGCACATATGGAACTCTGGGCAAAATTTGACCCTCTTTATATGCATCTCATACAAATTTGCATTACAAATATATATATATCTATAAAATAAAACTGGTAAGAATCAGAGATATGCATGAGCTGCACCAACTGGATCCAGAATCAAACTTTTCCAAAGTTTGCTACTTGCTTATATCCAGAGTGTTGGTTCAGACTTATTTCTAGTATGAATAACAGTTGTCACAGTACGAATGCTAAATATAAATGTGGCATCTGACACCAATAGTGTTCAAATAATCAAGTAATTTACAGCTGGGAATGTTTCCCTTTTTCACTTTCTGCAGTTTCTAAATATTAAAAATCAGAGCTTTGCAAGTAACCTTTATTCTAAAGTACCATTTTCAGTGGCCTAAGGGCTTTAGTTTTGCTTCATGAGTATTTAACCAGAACATTATTTGAATCATACAACCAGGATCCACCACTGACTTGTTAAAGCAAAATTAAATAGTCATTTCTGACAATGAGAGACACAAGCAGCACTCCTTTAAACATTGTGCGAGGAATTATGGCATACTTTTAATCATGAGTGGCTCATTTCATTCTGGCTATTTCAAGTGCACTACATCTTTCAATATTACAATCAAATATTGTACAACACTGAATTAAAGCAAGGCTATGCTTTTGAATGGTGCAGAACCTAGTTAAGTGTAGCCTTATTCATCATAATGTGGAGTGAAGTAGCCTACCCATTTTTTCTTCTTCATCTACATAAATGTGGTACAAGGAATATTACTAATGAAGTGGATGCTGGGTCACCTAGTCACCACATGAAAAGGTTACCACTTTATTTTAAGTATCCCATCAATCATTATGAATTAATGTAGTATTCCATGTGAAAGTACTGATCACAATAAATTCAAGTGCTATTTCATGAAAATGTCAAATGTACACCCTGAGAACTTTATCAATATAGAAAACCTTAAACATGACCTATTCCCAATCTTTCTGCAGATGACCTGGGTTTTAATGCTTTGTATTACACACACATTCTGGTCAATATGCTCTCTTTGATGCAATGGGGGCTTAGACTGTAAAACCATTTTACCTAAGAATTTATACAGTTTCTATAAACATGGTAGCCAATCCTTGTAAGCTGGGGATCTTGGGTAAAATTTTCAAAAGCATGTAGGAGCTAGGACAAGTGACTAGGAGTGAGATTCACACAGATGTTTAGGTGCCTAACTCCCATTGAAATCAACCTAAATAACTCTGTGAATCCCGCTCTAGGAGCCTGTCTCATTCCCAAAAGTAACTTAAGCACTCAGAAGCCAAAGTTGCACTAAAAGGCAGTGGGACTTAAGCATCTAAATCACTTAGGCAGACAATGGGATTATCCAGTGACAGCTAGTGCTTAAGACCTATTAAAACCAATGAGTTTTAGGTGTCTAGATGCTTTCAAAAATCCCACAAGGTATCTAAATATCTTTAAAAGTCTAGCTGCTAGATGCTTTGAAAACGCTACCCATTGCTTTATTCTTTGTCTGTAAAGTGACATACACACTAGCAGTGCAATAGAAATAATAACTAGGGTGGTCAAGCTATTAAAATATTAATTGTGATTAACTGCACAATTTAAAAAATTGTGATTAATTGCACTGTTGATAGAATATCATTTATTTAAATATTTTTGGTTGTTTCCTACATTTTCAAATATGTTGATTTCAATTACAACACAGAATACAAAGTGTACGGTGCTCACTTTAAATTTTTGCTTACAAATATTCGTACTATAAA
Organism: Dermatemys mawii; assembly: GCA_007922305.1. Classification (NCBI taxonomy): domain Eukaryota; kingdom Metazoa; phylum Chordata; order Testudines; family Dermatemydidae; genus Dermatemys; species Dermatemys mawii. The sequence continues at coordinate 12,652,453 of ML677339.1, read as the reverse complement.
AACAAAATAATACATTTCAATTCACCTAATAAAGAGACTGCACTACAGTACTTGTATCATGAAAGCTGAACTTCAGATGTAGAATTATGTACTAAAATAACTGCATTCAAAAATAAAACAATGTAAAAGTTTAGAGCCTGCAAGTCCACTGAATCCTACTTCAGCCAAGCACTCAGACAGACAAGTTTGGTTACAATTTGCAGGAGGTAATGCTGTCCGCTTCTTCTTTACAATGTCCCCTGAAAGTGAGAACATGGCACTTTTGTTACCAGTGTCACAAGATATTTACGTGCAGATGTGCTGAAGATTCATATGTCCCTTCATGCTTAAGTTGCCATTCCAGAGGACAAGTGTCCATGCTGATGACTGGTTCTGCTCGATAACAATCCAAAGCAGTGCAGACCAACACATATTCATTTTCATCATCTGAGTCAGATGCCAGGTTGATTTTCTGTTTTGGTGGTTCGGGTTCTGTAGTTTCCACATCTGAGTGTTGCTCTTTTAAGACATCTGAAAGCATGCTCCACACCTGGTCCCTCTCAGATTTTGGAAGGCACTTCAGATTCTTAAACCTCAGATCGAGAGAGGTATCTATCCTTAGAAATCTCACATCGGTACCTTCTTTGCATTTTGTCAAATCTACTGTGAAAGTGTTCTTAAAATGAACATGTACTGGGTTATCATCCGAGACTGCTATAACATAAGAAACATGGCACAACAGAACAGGAGACATACAATTCTCCCTCTAAGGAGTTCAGTCACAAAGTTAATTAATGCATTATTTTTTTAACGATCATTATCAGCATGGAAGCATGTCCTCTGGAATGGCGGCCAAAGCATGAAGGGGCATATGAATGTTTTGCATATCTGGCACATAAATATATTGTAACACTCGCTAAAGAAGCGCCATGTAAATGCCTGTTCTCACTTTGAGGTGACATTGTAAATAAGAAGCAGTCAACAGGATCTCCCATAAATGTAAACAAACTTGTTTGTCTTAGTGACAAAGAGTCCTGTGGCACCTTAAAGACTAACTAAAATTTTTTCAGAGCATAAGCTTTCGTGGGCTAATACCCACTTCGTCGGATGCATGCCTTGTTTGTCTTAGCAATTGGCTGAACAAGAAGTAGGACTGAGTGGACTTGTAGACTCTAAAGTTTTACATTGTTACATAATTGCACTCATAAACAAAACAAAAAATCTACATGCGTAAGTTACACTTTCATGATAAAGAGACTACACTACAGTACTTGTATGACATGAATTGAAAAATACTATTTCTTTTATCATTTTTGCAGTGCAAATATTTGTAATAAAAATAATAATGTAAATTGAGCACTGTACACTTTGATTCTGTGTTGTAATAGCACAGTAATTTCAATTGGTATTCTACTGCTTAACAGCGTGATTAATCATGATTAATTTTTTAATCAGTTAATTTTTTTGAATTAATCACGTGAGTTAACTGTGATTAATCGACAGCCCTAATAATAAGTAATGAATTAAATATTCATAATCTTTTTTTTAATAGAACAGAAAAGTTTAGGGTCTGAGAGAAGGTTGGACATTGAAGTTTGGAGAGGTTATGAGGAAGCCATCTTCTTTACCAAGAATCACACTGATCACTTCAACATGGTGGCTTCCATGGTAAAAGAAGTTAAATATCTCATTATTACATTAGCCATTCTGGTTTCTTAATTGCATTTTGAACTATTTCTTTTATACTGCATGACAAAAGCACACCTGATGTTTGATGGTAACGTATCTTTTGGCCTAATCCCCAGTAATACGATCTAGAGAGGGTATGTGCTTTTATGACAGTAACAGACATACTAGTCTGCCTCATCGCTTAACTATTATAAAGCATGTTCTAGTGATCATAGCATGCTTGGAATAAAACTAGGTTTAGAACATAGTAATAATCCTAATTACAGAGAGAAAAACATTCCAGTAAAACGTCTGATACAAAAAGATTTTCATAAAACAGCTTACTGGTCCTCTAGCTGTCTTCCAATGCAGCAAAAAAGAAAAGGTTTGACTTAGAAGCATTAAGAAAAACAAAAATAAATCTTGTTTGGCTTTGTAGAGTAAGTTTGTTCCAGGGAGTTAAGATATGACTGACTGTTCTGGGAAGTTGTTTTGGTGAGCATGTTTTCTACCAGGTAATATCACATCCTGTAAAAGTACTAGTTATTTAGTAGAAATGATTTGGTCTCCAAACTAAGAAGAAACGCTAGTCAGTCATAGAAGAAAAAATGACTCCCCACTTCAAAAAAGATATCAGATCCCCCTCTGAGCAAAATGTATGTAGGCTTTTTAATTCATGTAGAAATCCTTAGTGCTTTTCTCTTTAAAATTGCAAGAACCAGTACTATCCTTTAAATGATTACCAGACCAAAGAATATTTCCCTAAGCCATCCCAATTAAACCTGTGTCAATGTTTACCTGGCACTCAAACTCTGCTGAGCAGGGAATATATGCCACAGAAGTGACACATTTAATTCACAGGAAAAAAAATGAAACACTTAAGACCAAAATTTCAAAGCATTGAATGCCCCTACATTAGGCCATTATGGATGCAATTACATGGCCTGAGTTTGTGCCCACAACTGAGTATCAAAGCAAATGTGGTATAAGGGGAAAGAGTGTCTGAAAGAATGGCTGTGTCGGGGCCCGTCAGAGTATCACTCTTTATGTCACAGAATAAATTCTTGCAAAGGTCCAGGTGTGACAGAAGCAATCATGAACCAATTTGTGGAGCTACAGAGTGATCTGTAAAGCCAAACATACAGAAGCCATGCTCTATCTGTGATGATTAAGGTGGGCACAAGTGCCTACCAGAGAGCTATGTGGAGAAATCACAGGTATTAGAATCCAGCCTGCCACTTGTCTTGCATGGAAATGTGATGTGCCATTCACAGGAGGATTAGTTAATACAATAACTTCCCCAGAGATGGGATGTACCAACAGCAAGTCTTGAGAAAATTCTAATTATCAATTGCTTTTACATTACCCTTTACACAATCTCCTCAGGAAGTGAGATGACTTCAGATGGGAGAAGGGGTTCCATTCAATCCATGTACTAGCTGCTTGTGTGGCCAGTCACCTTATCCAAAAGAGAATGATTTGCAGTGCTTCCTCTGATTATCCACACTTGCCAACACAACTTAGTTCCTCCTCCCCACAATCCCATACCCCTTAAAACAGTTTATGCAAATAAATAGCTAGTCACAGAAAATAATATTTGTTCTATATGGTGCTAAACTGAAAGCATTAACTCTTGCAATAAACACAGTTTAAAAGCATGTATAAAAATAAATTATAACTTTAAAAAAGGGTAAGGCGACACAAGGGTAGGCATTTATTCCAGCATATTGGAGCCCTGCTGGATTACAGTCTGTAATACAAATAGTGCAACACTAAAGGTATGTCTACACTGCAGTCAGAGGAGTGATTGCAACATATGCAGACATACCCAAGCTAGCTTTAATCTTCCCAGCTCAGGTACTAATAGCAGTGAAGTCACAACAGCAAAGACTGCAGTATGTACTAGTCAGACAAGTACAAACACACCAGGGAGCCTGGATATATACAGTGGAGGCTAGCGCATACTGCCATGGCTTCATTGCTATTTGTACACAAGCTAGTTGGATTAAAGCTAGCTCAGGTATGTCTGTATGTGCTATAGCCACACCTCCAATTGCAGTGCAGATATACTGGGGGACTATATAGTAACATTACATCTTGGAATGACGTTAGGCTGCTTGATGACAATGTTACCAAATATGACATGTATTCCCTTATCCTCTAAGACCAATGCATTAATAAAAAGAACATAGGATGTCTATTTAAACTATTTAAAACTATGCCGGAACCAATCATGCCACACAGTCCTCTACTGTGTGCTGCACAAGATGATGAAACAGAAAAACCAATCAGGACACTTATTATATGTAACTTTCTATGTATGAATGAAAAGTGTGTGCTGGCCAGCAATAATATACATTAATAATTGTATATAATTTTACAAGAATAATATTTAGTACATTAAATGAAGAAATTGAAAAAAAGATATGAAACATGAATTCGAAAAGATCCTGCCATCCCATTCCAAATCCTTTGAACAAAAGAGCCTCTTACAAAAAAGAAATTAATTAGAAAAAAAAGAACTTTAAAAGAAATTGAAAAGGAAAGGAAATTACTACATGTTACTATAACTAGGAACAGATTGTATCACAGGATTATTAGAATTTGGAGAAAAACATTATTTTTTAAATTGAATTGGATTATTTATTACAGTTCTAAAAAGTATTGAACACAAAGAAGAATCCAAGCAAATATTAGATTAGACCAGGAAATAATGTATATGAGAGAAGTGGCTCTGAGATAAATCTCTCTATAAACATTACAAATATTAAATTTTTCTTCACGTAGCTCAGAGCTGATAAGAATAGCCCTGCATTTTCTAAATAGCTAGCAGTGTAATTCTAGTCGCTACCTAGGTAGAAAAAACATAGGTCAAATTCTGACAAGAAGAAAGCTTGTACTCAACAAGGGAGAGAACAGGGTGGCTCCTGGCTCCTCCCAGCACTGACACAGAGACTATTTTGCAGGCCTTCCATTAGAAAAGCCACAGAAGCAATGAGATACAATGGCACTCACAAACCTCTCTCTGCTCTTCTGTGTCTCCTTATAATGCCATTTTACCTAAGATTCTCATACAGGTTAATAGAATAGATTTATTTTCACAACTCCTTTGTGAGAGAGGGATCCATTTTATAAATGGGGAGTTGAGGCACAGATATTGAAGTCAAGTGTTGCAAAACCAGAAACTGAACCAAGGTCTCCTGAGGAATCCAGACCAGTGCCATAATCACAAGGCCATTCTTCCTCTTTCGGTCAGTCTATTTCTACTCTATGTCGGCACTATTTGCTAATTGGGCAGCTGCTGGACAGAATACATGCAAATACTAAAGCTTATTTTGCATAGTATTGCCCATGTTCTCCTCTTTGTTAAAGTCAAAGGCATTGAACTGATTAATTATATTAATTTGTGGTTTGGGACCATTCACAATGGATAAATTCTGACCCAATCTGTTTTATCAAAATTTGAAAAGTATTGCAGCCTTAGAATAGAACCTCAGCAAAAGTAACAATATCTCCCAAGGCTGAGTCTGTTAATAATCAAAACTATGAAGACAAGAAATCCCAAAAGTTCCAAATAAAATGAGGGAAATTGTTTTTTGGCTAGATCAGTTTGGCATTTTTCAGCATTTTTCTGCTCATTTTTTAAAAAATAAACTGACCCAAGGTACTGATAAGGTCTCTCACATGTATGTAGACCACAAGAGCCCAAGAAAAGGAAACAATGTTTAATATTCTCACCCATGGCTTCTTTAGGGAAGGGGGTCTTCCAATCACAGTAAGTACAATGAGATTCTTCAGAAACCCTGTAAAACACTGCTATTCATATATCTGTTATGGAGGGTGACGCTTTTATATTTTACACCCTGTCTGTAGACACCTAAACATTTTATGGTTGAAAGCACTAGCTGGTCAGAGAACTAACAGAGTTACTGCTATTCATCTCTACTGGTCTGAATGTGGTTCAGGCTACCACTGAAATCTTTTGATGGCTGTTTCCCATGAATGGAAAGTGACAGTATCAGTCTAGTTCCTAGGAAACAAAGATGATCACCACAGTTGTTACACAGAACAATGGAATTACCAATTTAATGGAAGGATTGTCATTCATGCAGGAATGATCTACTGCTCCGATACTAGTCCACTTCAGGTAGATTTATTAATTGCCTTCTGAGAGAACTATTAATTTCAGTTTCTCTCTTTTCATTCATACTAAGATTAAGTGAATATGGAAAAGCTCCCTGGCTCTAGGCACCTTTGACATAAGTTACAAATACAATCACAAAGAATAAGTCTGCCATTTCCGCTCAGCCCCAAACCAGAAAATAACCAACCCCAGACAATAACATCTCTCATCCAGGGACACCAGCCATTATCATTTCCTGCATCCCAGAAACATGGTTAAACAGATGGGCCTTTCACATAAGAATGGCTATACTGGCTCAGACCAAAGGTCCATCTAGCCCAGTATCCCGTCTGCCGACAGTGGCCAATGCCAAGTGCCCCAGAGGGAGTGAACCTAACAGGTAATGATCAAGTAATCTCTCTTCTGCCATCCATCTCCACCCTCTGACAAACAGAGGCTAGGGACACCATGCCTTACCCATCCTGGCTAATAGCCATGAATGGACTAAACCTCCATGAATTTATCGACAGGAACTCCTCACTTAATGTTGTAATTATGTTCCTGAAAAATGCTACTTTAAGCGAAATGATGTTAAATGAATCCAATTTCCCCATAAGAATTAATGTAAATAGGGGGAGTTAGGTTCCAGGGAAATTTTTTTTCACCGGAAAAAAGACTAGACAGACAGATAGATAGATATACACACACACACACACACACACACACACACAATAAGTTTTAAACAAACAATTTTATACCAGTACACAGCGATGATGATCGTGAAGCTTGATTGAGATAGAGGAGTTAGAGGGTGGGATATTTCCAAGGGAATGCCTTAGTGCTAAATCAGGGGTTCTCAACCTGGGGTTCAGGACTCCTAAGGGGGCCATGAGGTTATTACATGGGGGGTCACGAGCTGTCAGCCTCCACCCCAAACTGTGCTTTGCAGCCAGCATTTATAATGGTTTTAAATATATTTAAAAATGTTTTTCATTTATAAGGGAATGGGGTTCACACTAGAGGCGTGCTATTTGAAAGGGGTCACCAATACAAAGGTTTGAGAACCACTGTGCTAAATGAACTAGCAATTTGCTGAGCCCTCAAGGATTAACTCTCACACCCTAGAATGCAACAGAAAAGGAGGGCAGAGACATACACCCTGAGAGACAGAGATAGCGATGTGCATTCCACTTTAAGTATCAAGAGTGGGGTCAAAAGTACACTGCCTTGTTAATTAGATCAGCAAGCCAGTAGCTCCCTCTGTGGTGTGTCCCCTCCATTCTATGCAAGATGGGGTAAGCGGGGTGCAGGATCAGGGGGAGGGAGACATCCTGACATTAGCCCCCCTCTTCTTCTTCTCTGCTCCTTCTCCCCCGCAGCAAGCAGAAGTCTCAGGGATCAGCTCCAAAACAGAGGGCAGGAACAGCACATTGCTTTGGGGGAAGAGACATATGAACTACTGTAATTGAACTGCCAGCAATTGATAGCCTGCTGGGCAGCTGACGACATTAGAAGGGAGCATTGCACAACTTTAAATGAGCATGTTCCCTAACTGATTAGCAACGTAACAACGAAACAACATTAACTGGGGTAACTTTAAACGAAGAGTTAGTATGGTTCTCTTTTAAATCCTGTAATAGTTCTAGCCTTCACAACTTCTTCAGGCAAGAAGTTCCACAGGTTGACTATGTGCTGTGTAAAGAAGACCTTCCTTTTATTTGTTTTAAACCTGCTGCCCATTAATTTCATTTGGTGGCCCCTAGTTCTTATATTATGGGAACAAGTAACTAACTTTTCCTTATTCACTTTCTCCACTCCGCTCATGATTTTATATACCTCTATCATATCCCCTCTTAGTCTCCTCTTTTCCAACTGAAAAGTCCAGTCTCTTTAATCTCTCCTCATATGGGTCCCGTTCCAAACCTCTAATCATTTTAGTTGCCCTTCTCCGAACCTTTTATGCCCTGAAACACAACAAATTCAAGCTAATTCACACCAAGAAGGGGAATAAATTCACTTATGGAAAATGACCAGCTGTGCAGCTCTTCCTTTTAAACTGAGGAGACTCCACCTCAGGCACCCTTGTTGATGTCAACAGTGGCTGTGTTATACTGGGAAAAGGGCGGTCTCTCAAATAAATAGGTCCCAAACCATTTCAGGCTTTATAGGTCAAAATCAAATGTACATCCACACAAAAGTCAAGAGACAGCCAATGCAGCTTGCAGAGCATCTCTGATTTCTTGGTTGATTTAAGATGTAGAGTTCATTACTGTAGTTGAGTTCTGAATGACAAATGCATGGATGATTGTACGAAGGTCCACATCTGCAAAGCAGTGTTTAAAAACACCCAGCAAATAAAAGATTAAAAGAAAGGACACCACCACCATCTGATCATCTAGCAGCAGACAGGCATCCAAAAATGTCCCCTAAATCTACCATTCTTCTAGACGAAGAACAGTTTCCATAGCAAGTAATTTCAAGTGGGACTGAGGGTGACCACGATTAGCCTATGAATAATTTGTGTAAATGTTGGTCCAGAAATTTTTGTTAGCTTAGTATGCACTGACAAAATGCATTATATTAGAAAACATTAACTAACACTACGTTAAAATGATATTGCCCTTCTTATAGGTAAAGACAATCACGTCTACAAATGTCTTAGCTGGTTGTGGTTAAGCCCAGGAATGATCAAAACAGTTTTTAAACAATGCTTGCCTGTTTATTTGTGGTGTTAACATGATGCCTTTCCACAATGTAGATATCACTTAAGAGGCTGGAGAATGGTCCACACCCAAATGTAATGTTCTTTCTTCCCCCACCAGCTGCCAAATGGATCGTCTTTATATCTGTTTCTCCTTTTAATTTTAACACAACTGCTTGAAAATGTATTTTTGTCCTTAAATTCATGTCTATGCCTAAAAGGAGACTATAAAATATGTGCTTTAAAGGCCGTATCTGAAAGAGTACAACTTGCTGTACAGTTTCCAAGTCTTATTACTAACCTTTGACACAAAAGCAGTCAAAGCTGAACCTTTTTATGCTCATTGGCATATTTTTTCCATAAATACAAGTAATTAGAGAAGTTGAAAGCTGAATATATTCTCTGAGTTGTGGTAGTAATTACAATATGGAAGTCTGACCTTTTCAGCATCCTGTATCATGTTAGCGTTAGCCTAATAATTCACATTACTGAGATGTATTTAGAGCTTGTAATATTACTATACTGATTGGGTGAGAGGTTTTTTCTTGTTTGTTTATATATCTCTTTATAATTCTCTATGTGTAGTGGATAGGTGATCTAGTGATCTCCATTTGTCATTTTAATATCATCAGAATGAACTTCAATTCTGTACTGGTCTTAAACTACATGATGAGAATTGTCAACATCACAGGCAACTGCTTCCAAAGAGCATGATACCACATGCCAACTGGAAGCAAGCAGGTGCCAACATATTGTTCTGTTTGGGACACCCGGGCAGGAAAACAGATTGAAGCAACAAAGCAGGGTTTCTCAACAAGGAACTGTTGACAGGCATGTTCAGTATTATCCTTTGCTCACAAATTCTGCCTGTGTCTCAACCTCCCTCACCCCAATCCCTGCTTGTCAGACTGATAAGAAAGAACTGGTCACTTGGAAGCTGCAGAGGGAATTTTGTTTCAATCACAGCCAAGCTGCTTCAAGCAAGCTCTAATATTATAGTAAGCCAAGGACTTCAGAATTTTTTTTGATAGGAATACAATAATTCTGTAAATCCAAGGTTGGAAATATTCCCAGATTTTTGACAGAAAGGAAACAAAAGTGGACATATGCAGCTATTTTGAAGTGCAATCTCATTAAATTAAAATCCCACCTCTTCCTCCCACTCCCCAACAAGTCAGTTCTGAACTCTCATCTCTCTGATTTATAACAAACTTGAGGCCAAATTCACAGCCAAAGAAGCGAGGGCAACTCCCTGTGCCAGGGAGGTAGCTATACTCTACAGAGAAGGCAGGTAGTATTCCACCACTACCATCCCACAGTTTTACACTTCAGAGGACAGCTTTAGATAATCCAGAGGTTCCATAGGCACTCTGCCTTCTAAGGCTGAAATGGCAACAAACAAACAAATACTAGTTGCCTGGAACAAACCAGTGGCAGAGTTCCAAAGGAAGACAACTAAGAATACGTCTGCATTTGATTCAGAAGGTGGGATTCCCAGCTTGTGTAGATGTACCCATACCAGTTCTTCTTGAGCCAGCACCTAAAAATAATAGCATGTCCACAACTGCATATGCAGTGGCTTGGGCTAGACTCCTGAGTACATACCTGTGGAGGTGGGGTCAGGAGGGATTGTACTTGGGGTGGCTAGCCCAAGTCATCATCCATATCACTGTGGACATAGTGGTATTGTTAGGTGTTATCTCAAGCAGAGCTAGTGTGGGTATTTCTAATGAGACCTATGCTGCTACATAATTAAGCACTTCTGAAAATTGTACCCAGTGTAATGCCTCGCACACTTTTGGTTACTATAAAATACATGGATTGGAAATATTAATTCTGAAGTTCTGCATATGGAAAAACATATACAATGTATGACCTTGCATGAAGTTACAGGTGCTCACTTCACCATCCAGGATTTTACCCATTGAAATAGCTTGTGTTTTATAATTTATTTATTGTGAGGAATAATGGGTAAGAAAGTCTTTGATGATCACTGACTCAAGCTAGCATAGCTAATCTTTTAAGTCTGGCAAGAGAAGCAAGTAAAACTGGATTCTTCTACCCCCACAAATTACCTCTCTCCTCAGCCCTGTAAAGTAACTAAATGATAACTGATGTGGGCAGCCTCTGGTTACCCAGCGCAAACAGAGCAGGCATCTGGGGTTTACTTAAAAATACACTTTTTGAGAGAAAACAGATGGGGAGATATTGAAGAGTCATCTACAACCTTAAACTAGAATGTGCTTCTGAGGCCATGTCCTAGACTGGGGATAGTACCGAGCTGTATTGTCTCAAAAGGAGCACACATAGAAGCAGAAAATTTCTTGCAACAAATCAGTGCCAAGGAAAGTTCTGAAAATAGTGGTACCTCCTTAAGGAGTGCAGTATTATTTCCCCCTGCACAGTGTGGGGATGGCAAAATCTCCTTTTGAGTCCTGGGTGCTTCTGCAAGCGTAATTTAGGAATAGTCCCCAGGCTTCACTACCTGCAGGGGTTGGAATTCTGACTTACATGTGAGCCACATAGGGGAAAAGTCATCTTATTCCCTTCCCCACTCTGTCCTGCATATGTGCAAAGTATGCTAGTTAGAACAAAGTCGATGGATAATGAAATCTGTAAAATAACTTGATTTTCAAACCATTAACTAAAACACATTTATATTAAACCAAAGATCCTAGCTCTGTTTCAACTATAGTGAAACTGCATGACCTGATAGTATGGGGCTATATTTTACTGTGGTTAGAGGGGAAAAAACCCTCAAGACATAAAAATAACTTTGCAGGGAATGTGATGGATCTGCATCAGGAGAAAGAGCCTTCAGAACATGAAACATGCTGGCTAGTTAGATTCCATCATAACTTCCACATCACTCAGATAGACACAGCTGCCTCTGCTTTAATCTACGGTTGATAATTGCTGGGAAGGCAAACCTCAGGCGTCTCCAGAGGGCCAAAAAAAAGAGCTGTTGTCAGTGTTTTACTACCAATAATTTAAGCCTTCTGGGAAACCGCACCTTTCTAGTTTACTGTATATTTCTTTGAAACTCAAGGCAGTGTTAAGATATCGCAAAGGAAACAAACTGATATTTAAGCCTATATCCTTAGTTGGTGTAAATCAGTAACTCCATTACCTACAACTGAGGTATTCCAATTTACACCAACTGAGCATTTGGCCTCATGATAAAATGAACTAGAAGAAGAATTTGGAACGTGATAAAAGAAATTACCTGTGAGGCAAGCTGCTACTCAATAGGAATACAGAAACAGAATCAGACCCAAAATGTTGGGGGAAACGGATGTGCAACATGGCAATTGTCCATAATTTCCCACTGTCAAGATCCCAACAAGGGCAGTCAGGGCCAAAGGTCAGAGCAGGGACAAAACTGCAGCTGAGAGAAATGGAGGCGTTAATAATCAGGCTCCAGGCTGGGCTCAATACCAAGGATCAGAGTCTGAGTCAGGTTTCAGGGTCTGACTCCTGAAGTGAAGTTCAAATCAAGCCAAGACCAAAGCCAGGAATTCAGATGCAATCATGGCAGCTACATGCTGTTGCCTACACACTTTCTAGAGCTCCTCTTGGGTTTATATAGGCCAGGGAGCCAATCAGGAGCCTGCTGTATGTCAAACCCTTGAGAAGGCGTTTCCCATGATCTGTGTCCACAGCCGGTTATGGGAAGTGGAGCACAAGCCACTGTTGCCGCTGGATGGCAGTTTGGAGATAACAGCTTCTTGGTAGCTCTCCAGGCCTGTGTTCTAGAACCATGGAATCTTACACCCATTTGGGAAACTGCACGTTACAGCTATGACAATTTTAGGCCAAATGCTCCTGCTCCTACTGTCATCAATTGTAAAACTTTCTTTAAATCCAATGAGACTTGAGTACTACTTGTGTTAGGTCTTTTGTGAGGATTATTTATTGCTATACCAACTTCTTGTAGGTAATCAATTTTATAGATATAGATATAGATAGATGTTTTATTATATATATTGATATCATTGATATATATATATATATATTACTGATCCATGGTATCAATATATTATACATTCATTCTCTGTTATGAAAGGCTGAGGCAATATTACCATCTGAAAAATCAGGAAACACTAGATCTGTGGTTCTTAACCAGGGGTACATATACCGCTGGTGGTATGCAGATGTCTTCCAAGGGGTACATTAAATTGTTTAGATATTTGCCTAATTTTACAACAGCCTACATAAAAAGCATTAGCAAAGTCAGGACAAACTAAAATTTCATAAAGAGAAAATGAAAATGTAAGCAATTTTTCAACAATAGTGGTCTGTGACACTTTTGTATTTCTATCTCTGATTTTGTAAGCAAGCAGATTTTAAATGAGGTAAAACTTAGGGTACACAAGACAAATCAGATTCCTGAAAGGAGTACAGTACTCTGGAAAGGTTGAGAAACATTGCACTAGATCACTAACATTTTACCACTATTTCACTCACAAGTTGTCACCAGTTCTATTGTGTACTCAGCTAAGGATAAATAAAGAATCTGGGCCTGACTATTAGAGATGGCCTCCTTTTATAATGATTCGATTTTGTGCCTGAAAATAAGCAATAATATGAGCACAAACAGTCATTAGGAAATTCACTACCCACTTATGGAAACCATAGAATAGCATAGCTCAGAAATTGAGTATTTACCTACAGTCTATTTACATACAGAGATGCTAAAAGTTATGCAGATGAGCAGAATTTTATATGCTATCATTTCATACCATTACCAATAGGACCAGTCCTGAGAGGTGCTAAGCAGCTCTCATTAACTCCAATTTCAGTTGTAGTGAAGGAAGATTTTTGCTGCACAGGAATGCAGGACTGGGCTGTGACGAATTAAAGAAATTAGGAGAAACAATTACATCTTGTTTAACTTTGCCATTAAAATTGCTTAACCTTTTTTTTTATAGCAACTTGCCTTTCTCTATAGCTATCATAACTTTATTCAGCTGACTTTTTATTTGTAAATGTATCAATCCCACCTCCTCTACTGGACTTTACAGATGAAATATTTAACATAAGATGCAATACTTTTATATGCAGCCACTGCAGTAATTATTAACATTTCTAAATAAATTATGCCATTTAACATCTGTTATGAAACTGCATTCACATTTATTGCCTCATAACAATGTTATTACAGATGAAAACTGAGCAGCTGAGCAGCATGCATTGTAAACACCACTAAATGTACAGTATTTACATAAATATTTGCTTCTCTAACTCTCTGTTCTTTTAATTGTGACTATTAACAGCCTTCTTAACTGTAACATAGATAAGATGTCTAACCTCCCTTCCCATATAAATTACCATACTGTTCATACAAAATATTATTTGTAATTCCAGTCTCATACTGCTTGGAAGTGTCAGATCTTGGATCTAGGCACAGAAAGAATTGTGTGCTAGTAATCTCAAGAAAAGGCTTCTTAGGCAAAAGCAGGCAATCTATGGGGCCTACCATTGTCCCAAAGTCACCATGACCCACGCCATTACGCTTCCTGTTCTTGGATGGGTGTCAGATTTCAAAGTTAAGATGAATGGAGCAGTTGGCACTTCTTGAAGCTATTTTTCAGGCTCCCTGCAGGTTCAGGTAATCCCGGGTTTCACTTGAATCACATTTTCAAGCTTTTCTTTGCAACCATAAAGATTAGACAATTTTTAAAAGAGAAAGCTGAAATTCTGATCTGATCAGGTGATTTCGGGAATTAGGGTCCTAGGCATAAGCACTAAAGGCCTATGTCTTAATCCAGCCCCAAGGAAGGAAAAAATCAAATACTTTGTGCTGCAGCAGCATCTGTTCCTTACCAGGCTCTCAAAGTGCATTAAAAACATTATCTAATTAATCCCCATAATACCCATGTGAAGTAAATACTATTAACCTACTTATAATGATGGAGAAACTCAGGCACAGAAAGGTGAAGGCCAACATTTTGTGATTGGCTAAAATAGTGCTCCAAAAAGAGCAGCTGCTGCTTGTAAGAAAAGGAGTCACAATAGTTTCTGCACTCACTCCTGACCATATGACAAACAATTCTGATCACAGAGTCAGAAATAATACCATCTCACTGATTTGACCAATCAGAACCAGCCCAACTTGATGATAAAAAGAAATGTGAAAATTTGAAGCCAATGTTTTGCTGTCATACAGGGGGAAAATATTGTACACTGTTTCATGGAAATGTTGAAAGATTGCTCCAAATTTGTAAGTCTTTTACACACATACAAATAGGCAGATTCGGACCAAAACCACAGTCTGCATAAACACTACATCCTGCATTTTGCCAGTTGTTTCTCTATGGTTTTAATGGAGTAATTGTATAAAAATTGAGAATGTTTTCCCATAGCCTATCCTGTAAATGTAGTTATCAAAACAAAGCATAAATATAACTTTCAGAGCATAAGTAGAATAAACTCCCCAGCAACCAGTGAAGATCCTGCGGGCCTACTTCAGAAAGCTTGAAAGCTCACTGCCATTTGCCCATTAGTCTTAAGATAAAAAGCAAGCCAGAAAGCTGCTGAGAAACATACTAGGCTGAGCCAGCCAGAGCACTGTCAGCATGGGAACTAACAGATCTAATCCCTCCGTTGCTGAAATGAGATAACATAGCATTCAGAATGAGATCATTGTGTCAGTGTTGTTCTGTATATGATTTCCTTGGTGTGCCTAGAGAGAGGAGACAGTGTGCAGATTAAAAAGGTAATTTAAATTAGTTATCCCTCAATCAGCAACATTTAAAAATATACTATATCCTACTGTGCTGTCCTTGTCCAGATTTTACATAGAATTAATTATAAATAAGTATCTTCTAAGATGAGAAAAAAATTCAACTAACCACAGCCAAAAGAATAAAAACAAAAGCATTTCTTCCTATCTCTGTCTTCCTCCCCACTCCCAAGATTTTATAAATAAAACTGCATTGTTTTTAGATCAGTCTGAGAAAGAAAGGCAGCAGCACATATGTTTTTCTTTTAACTTAAGCTATTTTAGGGGGAAGGAAGGTGATTGGTTTTATCTTAAAGTGAGATCAGTTGGCTGGAAGGAATAACTCTGATCCCAGAACAAAAGGAAAGCATCACGTTTAAACACTTAATTTAGTTTGACCCTGAGCTACTTTTCCCTTGTATTTTGACTGGATATCACTACTCTCTGTAAATCTGCCTATTCCCCGCCTCTGGAACATGGCCAGAATTCATCCTTGCCTTGATCCTGTCTCTGCTGAATCCTTAATCCCATCTTGTTTTAACTTCGCAGTTCCCTCTTTTATAGTCTTTGACTAGATGCCTATTATCTGAAGGGACTTGAAAAATCTGAGAAAATGGGCTTTGTTCAAGAGATCTCAATGGGAGAAAAGTACCTTCAACCCAAGGCCACAGAGCAATAGTATTGCCACTACAAATAGATGTCATTTCCCCATTCTCCTCTTAACTTGTGCCATTAGCCACATTTTTTCATGTTCTGCAAGTCCCTGGTTCACACTGCTACAGAACGAGCCATAGTATACACAGGAAGCAGAATTTCCCCAAGTGGCTTCTCCATTGCCTGCTTTGTTGCTATGTGAAACTTCCAGGGTTCTACCATGTTTGAAGATCTCCACACTTGGGGCGGGGAGCGGGAGGATAAAAGCATTTGGTTAAATTTTCAGGGAACTGTAATACAGGAAATCTGTCCATATTCTCCCATAATTTGTCACCTCCAGTGAACTCCTCTCCATTTCTGAATCCAATATACATTATCTTCCTATTTAAACATTCTGACTTGCTGCTTGTTGTTGCTGTTGCCAGTTATTCTGATGGTCATTTTTCCAGTCTTGACCTCTTCTCTATATATGTTTTGGAATGAGTAAAAGAGCTCCTGAATGCTACATAAAGACCTTAAGGGGAAGCTCTACTACTCATCCTTTTACAGTATATACATCAAATATCAGCGTGCATTGTTCTTCCTGCTTGGGGTTAATGAGTTAGTTGAAGTATAATTCACATTTCAGCTTTCCAACAAGAAACATAAAATTAGTACACTCTTCCCTCTTCCACTGACTGTCTGCAGTCGGATGTCACTATGTCTCTTCAGATGCCCCATACGATGTTCTCTGAGCTCAGTCATAGCCACCTATTGACTTCCTTCTCCAAACCTTACCATGAAACTTTTCTATTCACTTTATCATATGACTGCTATTAACCTTCAACCACGGCACCATTCCCATCAGAACTTCCATTTTCATGTTTACTGGTTTTTAGCTCTCTTAGCTTATGTTCTATCCCCTCTCACTGCATTCCTCCTTTCTGTAGGCCTATGTACCCAGTGCTACAAAGAAATATTCTTAACCTTACTGTCACTGTAAAATGTTTGATGAGGATTAACATGAAAAAATAAATGGAATTTTAAAAAGAAAAAGAAAGAGAAAAATCAGCCAAGGAAAGTGATAGTATAGGTTTCGATTATGGGTTTGTATTTTACATAATTTATAGTTACTTCATATTAAGATGTTATTCTTTCTGAAGTGATTGTGTAAGAATCTACAGTATTGATAATAATTTATTTTATTTTTGGTGGAGGTGTTTATGCTACACTTCTGTTCTCTAATGCCTTGATTTTTGCCACGCTTACCCACACTGGAACTACACAAAGAAAGGTATTACTCACCATGAGCAACAATGGCACAAGCAGGCCCTAACTGATCTGGGAAATCAACAAAGGCATGGCCATCTTAAAACAGTGCAGGGGCTTGTGCTCGGAGTCCAGCACAGTGTAAGTCCATATATATGAGAGAGTAAAAGACTTTAGCCAAGACTCCCTATGTGAATATGATAAGCAGCATTCTGCTCTTCAACATTTAGTTATATATCAGAAAAATCAACTTCATGGCTCAGTCCTGATTCCCTCAATCCACTCCACTGTATGCAAAAAGAAAGCAAAATTGGGCGCTAAATTGTTATCTGTATTAAAATGTACATATATTTAAGTGTTGAATAATATACTTTATGATGTTTGACTGCTAGAAGCTGGAACTGGGCAACAGGAGATGGATCATTGGATAAATTGCTGTATTCTGTTCACTCCTTCTGAATCATATGGCACCAGCCACTGTCTGAAGACAGACTATTGAACTAGATGGACCACTGGTCTGACTCAGTATGGCCATTCTTATGCTCTAATGTATATTTTAAAAATGTTACTACAATTAATTACATAAAAGCATTTTATAGCATTTGTAAGGCCAAAATAGAGTTTATACATTTGAGATGGATCAAAACTGAATTACATGCCTCCAGCTGCTTCCTAGGAGTGCTGGTGGGTTGGTTACCCAACCATGCAATTAACTGTACAAATCCACATCAAAATGTTTGGAACTTGAATTAATTACCTGAACATGACTCACTGAGATTAGAACAAGTATTGTCTCTTCAACATTTAGCCCGTCTGCTAGAAAATAAAGGAGTGAATTAAGAAAATATTAGAAGAAGAGGAATTAAAAGAAAATCTGTCAAAAGAAGGGAAGAGGTACTTAATGATGCTGTGTACTTACTCCTCTGTAATTGCCCTCTCTTGCTCTCACACCTCCCTAAACTACTGGTATCTAGTGAGTTTTGCAAATGAGCCAGTAATAGCACACTCATGCAGTTTGAAATATTTGGTTCTCATCCGTTTCATTGTACTTTGTACTATTCATCTAGTGAGCAGATGCCCTGTTTTCAGGAGCTCAGCACAGTTTTTGTGGAGACAGAGTAAAAGCAGTCTCAGATTCTCTCTCACTTACTTCTCGTTCAGTTCTCTGAGGTGTAAATTTGAAAGACAGAGGTATACTGGAAGCACTAAGTACATTCCACTTATTTTAGCGTCTACAACCTATTTATAAAGTAGGTCTTCAGACATAAGAAATGGAACCAAACCTGGCCCCACTGAAGTCAATACAGTTTTGTCATTGACTTCCGTTAGGTCTAGAATTTCACCCAGTGCGGTTCAGGATGGGAATTCAAGTTTCACAGCGGATCCGTATCTCTATAGTGAACCTTGTATCAAGCACTTAGAGACTGAAGTTCTGATCAAGACAGGTCCACTGTTTGGACTAATACATAGTATACACATGCATATTCTAAGATGCACATAATACACACATTACATATGCTAAACACGTCTCTGCTTCCTTTTTCCATTTTTGGGATTTACACACCCCTTTCAGTTCAAAACCATATTTGCAAAAGTTGTGTGGGTGGGAAAAGCACATTTTCAAACATTTCGGAATTCTATTGGTACATATAGGAAGAATCTCTTTGAAATGGCCTGAATAATTTTAAGTACTCTGGTCTAGACTTCAGCTTTTATAAGCCACCTGATCAAGTTATTCCTATCACAGCATTCAGTGACTGTTGTGAGAATTTTACTGTTGTTGTATTTCAAATTCTACTTGTCTGCCCAAAGATCTTCTGCAAACCTCACTGCAAACTTTTAGCACCAATTTCTCATCTTGGATGAGGGACACAGTCTCTATTGTCTTCAACAGGAGCCTTGCTCTAATCTCAGAAGACAGCAATTTGTCCTTCATTTTCAAATTCTATATGCCATATTACACATATCAATCTACATATCTATATGACAGAGCATTCTGCAAAATTCATGTACATAATTCTGTACTACTTGCCCTGGCCTGTACTGGTATTTTTTCATATATCAAAATAAAATGATCATTGTTGTATCAGAAGCACATTCAGCACTTTTATCTGTGATAAAAATGGCATAACTCCCCACTGTACATTTTGTATTTTATTTACCCATGTTATATTAGATCATTTTTTACAAAAATATGTTTAACAGTATAAGCATTTAGTATATTTATGTTAGGTTTTTTTGTAGTGATCAGCAAATTCATTCCTGATCATGCTCTTTACCTTCATTTGTCTCATACTTTCTCCTTCTCCTTACATAGACATATATGTCTACACTAGGTGCTAGTGTCCTGTAGACATACTCGTGCTAACTCTCATTGAGCTAGCATGCTAAGAATAATACGGTAGCTGTGGGAGCATGGGTTGCAGCATAGGCTGGGCAATCCAGACAGAAACCCGCCTAATCACCATGGGTATATATTTGGGGAGGCTACCATGGCCAACTACTGATCATGCTATAACAGCTACTCTACTATTTTTAGCATGCTAGTTCAGATGAGAGCTAGGAGGAGTATGTCTGTGCAAGCTGGCGAATCACACCCCTAGTTCAGAGCACTGATGTAGCTATGGATGCTCTACTTCTGTTCTCTTTAACCTTTTCCCCCCAACTCACTGCCTTACCACTCTTTTCCTGCATGATTGGTCTTTTTTTTTTGTTTTCATCCCAACTCATTTCTTCTTTCCTTTCTACTGCTCACCTGATGCTATTTACATACATATATTGTTACTGACTGCTAACCACCAAACTTTTAATTTCTCTCAGAGGGTGGTGACTTGAAATACAAAGCAACATAAAACATAAAGGCATATTAATCCAATGGTTCCATGGTGATAGTAAACAAGGGAGAGAGCTGTAAAGGTGGCCACCATTAAACATTCACAGGGATAAAGGCTGTTTCTCTTGATGAAAAGAACAGATTTCACAAATAGCAGCAGCAAAAGTGATGGCCTTAAAAAGAAAGAGAGAGAGACAATTGGCTTTGTCTCTTTTTAGTAAAGAAACAATTTTAGAACCTCAGTTGACGATATGGGTCCATCCATTTACCAACACCATCATAATTCACTAAGCCTGAGATGATGAATTTTATAAAGACAGCCCTATCAGCTCCAGATTTATAGCCTCACATCCACTTTATTCTTACAATAGTTTTTTAAATGATTTTTTTCCTTGTGGCTCCTTAGATGATAAACTCTATTTACTGGACAGCATCTCATAAGTTATTTCAGATAATTTCAATATAAACCCAGGCTGAATGCCAGTTTATGCTGCTTTAAAAGGCCATCCACTTTTATTCAAGTTCCATTTCCTATTCCTGCAGCATATCCTATCACCCATCCATAAGCAGATGCCTTAAAGGCATCCCAAATGCAACACGGTGAATGAGTTGAGCTGGAATTATACTCAGGAAACTGAATGATTCTCTTACCCACATACTCATAAAAATCCATCAACAGAGAGACATTACATTTTCATCATCTATTCAGAGAAGTTTCTACACCCAAAAGCAATTGTCGGCAACCCAGTCCAAGCATGTGCAATACTACATACTGCACACTTTCATGTCTCAAAATGACTGTAACGAGTTAGGTATGTTGAGTTTCCAACACAGAACTGAACCCAGGGACAGCTAAATACATATTTTTAATTTTTTAAATTCAAAAATAAGAAACATCCTGGCTTTCTTCACCTTCCATGACCACCCTCCTTAAAGAAGTGAGACGATTGTAGCTGAGGCAAAAAATTATTGAGTAGGATTTACTTTTGACTGTCACAGCTTAAATGTATTTAGCTAACAGGCTCTGACCTAGTGTCAGAGAGAGAGAGAGAGAGAGAGAGAAAGGACTATGAACCAGTTCACTTCTCTAGAAGGATTTATTAATTAGCATTAGTCACCAAAGACAGACAGTCACCTACCTGCAATTACTCCTTCTGGTAAGGACTTTATCATCAGATTTTCTAAATGATAAATACCCAATACTAATTTCTATGTATCAAAATGGAAATAAAAGTTCAAATTAATTATGTATCTTTGATATTCTTTTCCACTCAGCCAACTATAAATAATAATTTCATTGTAGGTATATATGAAATACATGCAGAGAAACAAACTGAGAAGATCCCAAAGTGCTCAGAGAATTGGCTCTAGGAGTACTGAAAGCCCACTGAATTGCCAATGTTTACACAGACCAAATGAATAGACAAATCTATAACATAATGCTTCCTGGGAGGTTTAAAGTATACATTTTACTCTCTTTCCTTTCAGCAATGTCTTAAAAGGCCAAGGGTGACTGGAAGATGTATTGTTCCTGTTCTGTATACAACAGTAAACAAACAAGGCTAAATTATGGCTTTTTAGCCAGGGTCTCCATAAAGGATAAGGATGAGCAGCTTTGCCAGTGGGAGCCCCTGAATCAGTGGTTCTGAACCTATTTACCATTGTGAGCAACATATGCAGCTATTTGTGTTATCTGGGCCACATCCACACATTATATATACTACCTGTATGGCCCTGAGGATGTCACAGGGGCCACAGCTGTATGCTGATTTGGCTGCAAGTGGCCTGTGGCCTCAGGTTGAGAACCACTGCCTTAGAGGAATTCTGGCTGGCTTTGCCAAAACTGCTCTTCTGTCAGCTCTGCCACTGTTTGACATTGTATGGAATGTGCTCCCTTTTGCACCCAGTTAGCTGCTTTCGGCAGTGTAGAGTTAGGAAGCAGAGTTTTGGACCGTATCTCATTAAATTCTTCTCAAGTCCTTTCTGAGCCTTTCAGAACACTGTGGTCAGCTGTGCTAGCCTGGAGCACTGTCCACACTTGCCAGTTAGACTGTGCCTCACTACTGCACAGGAGCACAAAGAAAGACCACTCTTCCACCGTTATGCACCTACACAAAGCCAGGGACTTCCAGCCACATTCAACTACACTTGAATACAATGGGAGTCAAATATGTTTAGTTGAGAATTGCATCCAGATTTAGATAGATACATTTTAAATATCTCAAATACGTTAGAAATAAGATTTAAATTTTAAATAAGAAAGCAAAATATTTCACCAATATGAACAAATATATATATTTCTGAGATCTTTGTCAAGGATATATTTCCTATTTAAGCATGTAATCTTCAGAGCTATATACAAACAATGAAGCACATTTCTGCATTAGGACTAAATTTTGTAAACTTTGATTTTGAACAAAGCAGTCGTCAAACTATGAGAATCCATAACATGAGTGTGAACTGTTGTCAGTATTTCTTAAATCCTTACATTGAACTGTGCTGTCTTTTAGGGACATGATAGAAGGGTATCTTTCACTTCCCAAATATTACATCTTGCAGATTTCAACACAGCTTTACTTCAGTGATGTTTGCAAGTAAGGAAAAACCGACTGAAAAATTCCAAAATTAAAATGAAGGCAGCAGTCAAACTGTGAGACCTGTCAAAGGGTCAGGCTGAGAATGGTATCTACTGGGTTTAAAATTACCATATATAGAGTCAGAGGGCCAGAAACTCAGCAAATAAGATTTGACTTCTATGGAACTATGCTGACTTGTACCACTGAGATTCTGGCCCAGATGATCCCACACTTTTGACTTTGATCTCACCTGTCACACTTTTCAGTCTCCTTTTTTATATATATAATTTGGCAGGTTTTGGACAATGAGTTGACTTAATTGCCTTCTAAAATTGCAATCCTTGGGTCATCATTTATGAAAAATATATCAAGAGTGCTGAAACCTTGTATGAAATGTTTCATAAAGGACCAAAGCATATTTCTTTGCTACTTTATGCATCTATACTTTTTCACTCAGTCATAGAATCACTTGTTTAAGATATTGCTGATTATATTCAATTTCATTTAAAAAAATTAATCTGATGTTTTACTGAAGCTATCACTCCACCCTGAAGTGAAGCAGGGAGCCTACATGTGCTTTGATAAAAATAATAAGATTTTACCAGTCTTCCTGGGAAAAAAAGTATTCCTAATCTTTTTCATCTATTGAATGTATATAGTTCACTTTCTATAGTTGCTGTAAGAGAAGACCATCCAACTTTTGTAAGGTAATTCTAATTCTGATCTCCCCTGGCCAATTAGAAATTGAGTGCTCTTCGTTTTACACTAGTTGTAGAGCAAATTGAGTTAATGAAGCTGTCCCTTCTGAATGTTCTGAATTAAAAAAAAATGAGTAGAATCTACCATTTTTGACCCCTTTATGCCTGATTGGCTCTGAAGTGCACAATAAGCAATAGCTGGGTAGTGTTATTTTCTACCCAGCTCAATGCAAAAAGCACTGATAAATAGCAACAATAAGGGCTTCAAGAATTACAATCAATACTTAATGGAATAATGTAAATCCAGCCCATGTATGACTTGGGAATGTGTTCTCCTGCAAAGAGCAAAAGATTGATGCACAGTAGCAGAAGTGCATCTTTTTTCTGAAGTCAGAGCCATAAGGAAGACACAATAACGTGCTAAAGTTGCTTTGCTTGTATTGTGGAGTTATTGCTATTTTTTTCATCTCGGTTTAAAAGGAGCTGGAGAGACATTGTGGCTCCCAGGGCTCTGTGAAAAACAAGTTAATGGTATTCTCAGTCTTTAGACACATTTACACATTCTCCATCTGCTTGGGAGGAAAAAACCCACCAGATTTCAATAACAAAAATTGCACAGATCTGCCTTGAGGCAACAGAAAATACATGTGATACAGGAATTGCCATGAAGCGCAAAGGAGTATTTAGGTCTTAGTGCTTATTGACTGGAGACAGTGAAAGAGATGTGAAGGATGTGTGAAAAATCCTAAATAAAAGAGCTAGAATAACATATAATATGGATAAGAAAATGTACTTGAAAGGGCCACAACTGTCACAGAAAAGAACATAGTGAGTGGAAGAGGGGAAAGAGACCTATGTATGACAAAAATGAAGATAAGCAATATTCTACATCAAGAGCCTGATTCACGAGAGACATACAGTACTCTGCGCGTCAGTCATTTGAGTCCATTATATCAATTCAAACAAAGTTTAAAATGAACAAATCTTACTTTTCTCTTCTCCTTTTCCTTACCACTATTGAGATAGATTCTACTTTGTGATGAGATCAGGCCCACAGTCATTTTGAAATAATAGAGACCTGGAATATGCAGACTTGGAGGACACCAAAAACCAAAATACTGCAAATATGTCATGTTGTTAATATTCCAGGATCATAACTGAATTGTAACCCTGTTTAATATTTGGTAACTGTTCACAAATATTGCATTAGAAGAGTGTAGGGTATTTATTCACAATATAAACCAATATTATAGCAGACATGAAGAACTCACATTTTAATTAAGGTTAACCACATTTTTCAATTCCATGTAATTTTCTCAGGCAAATTCTTTGTGGACAGAAATGTTCCATGACTGGTCTCAGTCCAAAGCTTTCTGGAAAGTTTGAGCAAAATTAGTTCTGCCATTTTTGAACTATTCAATATCTTGGGAAAAAACATTGTTTTTGACAAATAATCTGGTTTATATATACATACACACAAACACACATGTTATCCAAATGCAAAATAACTGAAGTTAGAAACTTCTCCCTTCTCTTGCTTTGTTCATTCAAGTTTCAAACCTAGCTTGAAAAATAAATTGGCAAGAAGTTTTAAAGTTATGAATATTTAAAGCCACCTGTTTTGCAAATTTTTTTCCTAGTGTCCCTATGACACTTGTGTCAGAGTTGTCCCAGTTCAGGAAGCACTGGCTGAATTTAACCACTCATAAACCTTAAAACTACTGAACCAGTTTTCTTTGATTTTCAGGTCTTAACACGTATAAAAAACCAACTTTGAAGAAAAATAGCCCTTTCCTGAGGCTGAAGGTTAAGAATGGCTGAAATCAGCAAATGCATCCTGGTCAGAGACAACCTTAACAAGTGATTCCTGGATTTCAGGATAGCAATGCTGGAACCTTCTGGATTACAGACGCCATCTTATCAACATTTTAAAAACACTTATCAGTCCTACTAACCACCTCCCCATGAATTTCCCTTATTTCTGTGTTTCTCCTTTATCTTTCTCTGTAGGCCCAGTTTTAGGACATAACCTCATTCCCTCATTCTTTCATTGAAAAAACATGGGGTCTGAGATGAAAACTTTTTGAGGGAGCCCCTGGTTAAAATCACTGCATGGCATGTTCTGGCATCCTCAGATGGAAGATGTTACAAAATGATGGGAGAAACATACAGGCTAAAGCTAAGCACATTGCAGGCAGCTCTTTTGTTGCTTCCTGCTGCCTCACAATTCTACAAATACATTTCAGTTACGACACCACCCCCCACACCACATCTGTCCCAGTCCTTCAGTAGAACCTGGCAATGTCTATACCACACAACCTATCCAGACATAGCTTCACTGGCATAGCTATGCCTGAATGGCCCCCTAGTGAGGACGCAGCCTACTCCGACAGAAGGAACAACATTAGCTGCAGTGACAGAAGCACTCTTCTGCCCACATAGCTGTGTCTACACTCAGGGTTTTGCTGGCAAAGTTACACTGTTCAGGGTTCATCCATGACTGATGTAGCTATGTCACAGTAACTTTAAATTGTAGGCCAAGCCCTTGTCCATGAGGCCAAATGATGCTGTGATTTTGTAGACAAATTGAAGTTAAAATGAAATGACCAAACTCATTTTAATTCATAGCCAGTTTCTCTGGTGACTTAATTTTAGATTTGAATGTATGTCTCCAATGCTTTCTAAGCCTCTGCTTGTGACATTTTGTTTTAAAAGTAGTTATTAATTTAACAAAAGTACCAATTTACCAACTTTGAAATTCAGGACGTATCTTCAATATATCATAAGTAACTAATGCTGCATGCAAAAAATATTAATAATTTTTGAATCTAGAAAGTGCTTAATACAGAAAGCATTGGGTGAACTTCACTTTACATGGAGGGTTACTTTAAGACCTTGGCTCAATTTAAGCCTGTCACGGGGTGTCAACTCATCACTAAGGCGCCTCCTGCCGGTCATCCTGGGAATTAGCTCCTCTCGCCAGGAGTGCCCTCTGTAGACCGATGTCCCCCTTACCTCTGCCCCCGCTCTACATCAGGATCCTTCCCCTGGCAGTAACCCACTATCTGGGTCTCCCCACCCAGGGGAATCCCCACCCCTATTCCTACCTTGCCTTAGTGGCTACTGCCAGCCACCATCTAGTCCCCGCTCCCTGGAGCTGACTGTAGTTTATTAACCACTCATCATCGGCAAAGGGGGGGTCAGACCAGCTGTCTCGGCCGAGATCTAGGCTGCCTCTCTGCAGCCCTAGTACCCTTTCATGAGCCCTTACCCTGGCCCACAGCCTGGGGCTTTGTTAGGCTGAGCTCCCCAGCTCCTTCTGCCCCCTAGGTAACCTCCTTAGCTTCCCAGGCAGCCAGGTCCTCCTTTCTCCATAAAGCTAGAGAGAGAGAGAGAGAGTCTATCTCCTTCTGGTTCCCCACCCTCTTAAGAGCCAGCTGGTCCCTGACTGCAGTAGCTACAGCTGTGGCGGTTTTCCCAATCAGCCCTGCTTTTCCCTTGCCACAGCCCTCTCCCAGGGCTGTTTTATGCCCTTCAGGGCAGGAGCAAGGTGCCCACCCCATCACAAAGCCCCACAGAGGGGTTGCGCAGGAGTTCTACCTTCTGACCAATTCTACAGGGGTACCTGAACATCCACCCGGCATGCAGCAGCAAGGGACTTGACACTCTTGCCACACAGACTGGTGCAGAAGTCTATGTTGGGGGCAGACAGGGCAGGGGAAGGCCAGAGGAGAGTCTGCAGAGCCATGCTTGTTCAAAACCAGTTAAATCTACCCCTCCCCCACTGAGTTGAGTACTATGTCCAACTGGCCCATTAGCTAAAATGTTAAGCTTGTATCCTGGCCCTGGTTTGGGGGTTGAATTTCAGCTTCCCACCCTCTCCACCACACTCCCTGAATACATGGGCCTTATACAAGAGGAATGAACTTCACCCCAAAGCAGTAAAAGGCATCTTCAACCTACAGAAATCTGATCTCTTCTTTGAGTCAGCTGTCAGGCAAATATGGATAAACCAAAGCTGTGCAGGAAACAAAGTTATTGAAGGTAAATTCAAGCCAGAGCCAGTCTATGGATCAAAAATATCTGAAGAGTGGTATATAAAGTCATTGTGACCACCACAAAGTAAAGCCAGAATATCCTCACCAGCTTGACTCTTCCCTCTTTAAGAAAAATAATGAAAAAGGTCTCTTTCAAGATGTTTTAACCCTGCCATATTATTCAGCATGGAGTTGACACATGGCATACTCCAGCTTCTGACCTAATTCATCAACGGGTCATCCCATGAGACATCCTTTTAATGACTCTAAGGATGAGGCATAAGAGAGGGATGAGAACTGAAATTCTACCATATGCTGTAACATATGTACAGTCAGCTTACATAGCACTGAATTTATGTCAACATGGGGCCCTCCAATTTAAACATATCACGAGAATTCCTGCCCTTGGTTACACTCTCACTAACTTCATTGACTTCAAATATACATAGATGCGGAATGATTTTGGCCCATATGATCATCACACATATAATCTGCAGCATGTTTGCCAGTAAAAATAGTATATTTTGAATATACAATCAGATCATTTCCTATTATAAATGATGTATATTATACTATAACATCATGTATTATAAATGTACCAGATTAAGTACTTGGCATCTTTCTTTGCATATTTAACATTAATTATCCAAATTATAATGATTTATTCATTGTATTATGGTAGTGCCCAGATTCCCCATTCAGGATTGAAGCCACATTGTGCTAAACACTGTCAAATGGTAGAATGGCACAGTCCCTGCCCTAAAGAGTTTACAGCTGATGGTCCTGATCCTGCAAAGACTTTTGCATATGCTTAACTATCAGCACATGTGGGCCCACTGATTTTACTGCATCTACTTAACATGTTTAAAATTAAGCATGTGAGGAAGTCCCCAGGCTTGCAAACAGGTTGCATGTTTGTTATATCATTAATTACTTTTCACGCCATGTCTAAACACTGAGCAAATGAAATAGGCATCTTTTCATATATACTTAGAAATCAAAAGTAATTATATATTTTATAGGAATCCTGTTTAAAGGAACAGTTTGGAAAACCTGTATTTGCCGTCAAATGTGTCATACTTGGAACCATGTGCAGAGCACTCGCATCGGGAATGACATCAACAGAAAATGGATTCTGGAAATGTATTTTTAACCTGTACAGCCAAGCAGTGATTACTAAAACCAAATTCCATTCTGTGGGCCAGTCTCTGGTGTCGTGTAGATTATGTTCCAATAAGTAGGTATAGCTCAGGGTGGGTTTAAATGGGTGTATTTTCCATACTTGCGGGGGACATTTGTAGCAGAAAAACCACCAATACAAAGGTGTAAGATGGAGATTGTTTGGGGTGGGACAAAAGAGATGGCTGAAAATCTTCTGAAAATCCCCTACTCGTTGTTTTTTTGTCAGCATCACACATTCCAGTCCCCAAACACAGATTGTATTTTCAGTTATATCAACGTAAATGTGGAATCTTTTCACTGAAGTAAATCCTAGTGCTACTCCACATATACACTCTCAGAATTAAGAGCAAAATGTGGTCCTCATTGTCTTACACCATCTCACAGTGATTTATCAAAGTATAATTTAGGCCTCTCTTTATGTTACCACTGAATTTGGCCCAGCGTTTGTAGATATATAGTAATATTAAATATATATGTTCTCTGTTTTTGTGTAACTATTGGCAGCTATATGTCTCTGTCACTGAAAATGCATGATAAAGATCATTCCAGCTGCAGTTCACAAAACGGTACAAAATTCAAAGGCCTCTAAGTGTAAAAGCTAAGAGTTGAGTAGGAGCGTTATTTGCATTACTGAATAGAAGGTTGGGAGTCCTGTGTGTTAATCCTGATTTCATGTGGAGATTTGGGGTTTTTCAATGTCTCTGCCTCAGCTTCCCCATTTTTAGAATAGGAATAATATTTATGTGCCTACCCACAGAGGTTTTGTGAGGATTAGTTAATGTTTGTGTGGTGCCATTTAAGTGCTAAGTACTATTACTAAGGACTTAAGGTAAGATAATATGATATATTTGAATGGGAGGGTCAACCTTCACATAAATTCAATGTAGTGTAAACTGACTGTCCATATGTTATAGCATATGGCAGAATTCCAGTACCTCTGTCTATCTTATTTGTTGTCCTCCGAGTCACCAAATGGCAGTTTCGCAGGGGGATGCTGTGTGAAATTAGGTCAGAGACTGAATGACTCTGTCTCTCTTCCAGTGCTGATGAACATGAGATACAAATGACAAATCAAGATGGACTGAAATTTCCCGTTCAACTTCCGGGGGGTAATTGTAACTATTTATAATATAGTCACACAGTAGAATATATTTTCAATTAGGGCCAGTTTTGCTGCATTTGTTTTGAATTGACCCAGACAGCAGAAGATTTTATTTTCTGGCTTTCTTAAAGCTAGTAGAAATAAAGGAGTTTTCTCCAAAAGTAATAACTAACCAGTGAAAGCAAATAAGCCACTGATGTTAAAGCCTCTTTTATTTTATTGTTTTTATTAAAATCCCTTCAGGAACTGGGGTGTCATGGCACATATTTAAAGAGCTAGAACTCAGAATTAACTTCTTGGATGCACATTATATTTTGGTGAAAAAACCTGTGTATCTGGGTTGACAATTCCTACAACATATCAAATCCCAGTCTCATCCTATTTTAAAGGAGATCCAGAAGTAAGCTATGCTTGATATCCCATGCTTCTGTATACCATTGAAAACTACAACTACATAAACATAGAAAAAATATTACTATTTCATATAGAAAAATCTTTGAAATTGGAAATACTATGAGGGCAAAGGAGAGTCAATTTTGATTTTCTAGTGGTGAATTAGCTGCAGATTGTCACATTGATATTGAACACTTTCATACTTGTCATAAACAGCTGTCGTAAAATAAGGATTGTATTTTTTATAAACAATAAGAGTGGCAGCACTCAGGTCACTGGGAAACCTGAATCAAACAGCTGTGAGTCTTGATTTACACATAGTACCTAACTTCAAACACATAAAAATACATTTCCAGAGAGGCTGCAAATTCAGTAGGCCACTCTCCTGCCCAGATGTCTGATTTATAATTGATTATGCTTATTTCATGGAAATTTGGACAAAGTAATGGCATATCCTCTAGTGCAGGTAAACTACAAGTGCACAATTCAAGGGGTTTGGGATGTGGAGCAAAGGTGGTTTAAAGCTCACCTTTGTACTCCTCTGATCATAGTGCTGCTCTGCGCAAACTAGTCCTTTGCACTGAGCTACAGCAGTTAAGGGGCAGCTGAAACATTTACTCCAGACAGTAAAAGGCAGGGAGCCAAACACAAAGCCAAGGATTGGCAGAGCACAGAACATTTTGGCCAGAACCCCCTTCTGTCCATCCATACCCATTTTCCATCTTTCACCTACATGAGCTTGATGGCACAGAAGGAATGAGCTGGTTAAGCCAGATTTTCAGACAGAATACATCTGCAGGGCATCACACAGCATCCACATTGAACCAGACGAACTGGCCCATAAAGCACAAATAACAGAACTAACATTTTGTGGAAAAAAGTGCCCAAACAGCATCTCATGCTTCAAAGAACTGTCCTTAAACAGATCGTTTAAAAGAATTCAGCTAGAAGCTCAAGAGATTATAATTAATTGATGCATAAATTTCAAAGCCAGAAGGAATCACTATGATCTCATCTGACCTCCTGCAAAACAGAAGCCACAAAATGTCATCCAGTAATTCCCCCATCAAGCCCAATAACTTCTGGCTGAACAACAACATACCTTCTAGAAAAACATCCAGTCTTAATTTCACCCAGGGTGCCAAGTGGTTGGGGGTGCCAAAAAACACACTCAGGGAGGCAGTGGAGCAGAGGTGAGCTGGGGCAAAGGGACACAGGCAGGGTTGCCCACAGCAAGTAATGGGGGGGGGGCGCAGGGGAACCGCTCCCCACCCCAGCTCAGCTCCGCTCCACCTCCTCCCCTCCCAGGCTTATCGCGCCAAACAGCTGATTGACACCACAAGTCTGGAAGGCAGGAGAAGTGGAGCAGCAGCAGCATGCTCAGAGGAGGAGGTGGGGAGGTGAGCTGGGGCAGGGAGCTGCCGTAGGGCTCCCTGAGATGGGGGAGCTGCCACAGGGCTCTCCAGGGGGAGGGGGCTGGGAACTGCTGCGGGACTCCCCAGGCGGAGCTGGAGGATGGGGAGTTGCCGCAGGACTCCCCGGATGGAGGGAGTGACACAAGGTGGAAGTTTCACCTAGGGCGCAAAATATCCTTGCACGAGCCCAGCCCACAGCCTGAATCCCACAAGCCTGAGTCAATTGACCCAGACCAGCCGCGGGGTTTTTATTGCAGTGTAGCCATACCCATTGACCTCTGGAGATCCTGTGCATGCGCGGAGAACATACCCTACAGCATATACTACATTCTGCAACCACACATTTTCCACTGGTATCACACCTCCTCCCCTTTACACATTACTTTCCTTTAAAGCCTGCAGTTACAGGAGCTTGCAACAACTGCAAGGGAAACACAAAAGCCACCCCCTGATTGAATTTACCTTGCTTTCTTGCCTGCTATTTATACCAGCCTCCACAACAGTCATCTGATGAAGTGGGTCTTAGCCCACGAAAGCTCATGATCCCTAAAATCTGTTAGTCTATAAGGTGCTACAAGACTCTTTGTTGCTTTTGCAGATCCAGACTAACATGGCTACCCCTCTGATACAAAAACCACAGTTGTTGTCAGAAACTCTGAACAGGAAGAATAAGGATGAAAGGACAAGCTGTTGCTTGTACGCAATAGCTCTACCCAAACACATATGAAAAGGGACTGGCTGCAATCTGTTCCTAAATAAAAAGTTGTTCACAAATTTTCAAACTTGCTAAAAGGTCTGGTTTCAGACTTGGGGTGAAAGTCAGAGTCCTTTACTTATTTATCCAAACTGGTTAGCCTACCCCTATTTCAGAGACATATCAAGACTTTGAGCTGTTTATCGTAACTGACTCACTGATTCTTTGGCAAGTGAAGACAACATACTTGCTATTTCTCAGTCATTACTAGTACTAATATTACTAGTCATTACTATTTGAATAACTGAGTTTTGGTTCAATAGCAGTTCAAATTTTTTTTTAATTGTTTAAAAAAAAAATTGGTGAATCAAAAAGTCAAAAAATAATTTGGTGGTCAATTGAAACTTCTCCTTTGACCTGAAATGTTTTGTTTCAGTTTTGAACCATTTAACATTTACTTTTTAAATAAAATTGAAGGAAATTTTTGAAACAAAGTTATTTCAAATGAAATCGTTATTTCAAAAACCATTTACATTAAAAAATATATAGACTTTTTTCCCATGGAACAAAACAATTAAGCAAAATCAACACAAATTCATGAAACATTTCAGTTGGACCAAATCTGAAAAAAAGTTTCAGCCACAAATCTCTCTCTCTCACACACACACTCACACACACACACACAATTTAGATGGGAGGACCACTCTCTTTGGTGCTGTCAATCAAAGGTCATCTCTTAACTACACCTAATGTGATTTTTAGAAGGGACTGAAATGAAATTTATTGGGCCCAGTTAATCCTGGTGTAACTCCACTGACATCAATATGGCTCATTATATTTAAAGCCTTCACCTTAATGTTAACAGATAACTAAAAGAGGGGAAGGTGATCAGTGCTCTTTCTAGAACAACCAAGTCCTAAATGTTACAGAACCTACTGAAATAAAAATGTTTTCTGACTGGCATCCGCCAGAAAGTGACATATGCAGACTGGTAGTTAGCTACCCATGATTCCTTGTGTTCCATTTCACAGAGAGCTTATTGAAAGCAGAACCACTGATTTTGACTTTATGTGGTGAATGTGCCAAAATGAGCTTTTAAAAAAGGGTTGGGAGAAGATAGCAAGAATGTGATTGTAGAGCACAGTATTTAAGCATCACAAATGGTTGCCTCAACTGAGAGAGAAATGATGGGGAAATGTCATGTCTGAAAGTCACCATGGGGAGCCTCTCTGACTCTCTGTGTCTTTCTGATGTGAATGGAAGCAGCAGGAAATATCCTCTCTGATTAGTGTTTGACAGTCTGATGTCTCTGTCAATGGATCCAAGGCACTAAATGCTTGACTGGAAAGTTTATAATTACTTAAGGGTTCTATTTACCAATGAACTGAAAAATATTTCTGAAAAACCTAGGGTTTATTTCAAAAACAGACAATAAAAGCTGGGTCCAATTCTGCAATTGATTCAGAAAATAACAGGGTAATAACTCTGAGGCTGAATTTTGATAACTACTCCTTTTTTGGTGCCACGAATGTAGGAGTAGTAATCAAAATTCCTTTTGGATACCCCACAGAGTAGGCGAACATCCAACTAAAAAGCAAACAATATAGGTGCTTCATTTCCTAGGACGAATGGGCCCTAGTACTTGTAAGGCATCCTTTAACACTGACAGCTTCAGTAAAAAAATAAATCTTTATTAGAACTGGCAGAAAATATAGGCCAAATATTCCAAGCATAGAGACCCACAGTACAAAGGTACTTAGATGCCTAAGATCCAGTTGTCAGGATTGCCTCCCCACTCTGAACTCTAAGGTACAGAAGTGGGGAACCGCATGAAAAAAGAAATAACCCCCCAAGCTTATTTTACCAGCTTAGGTTAAAATGTTTTTCCCCAGAACACAACTTCTTCTGTGTCTGGAACTGATATGCTACCACCATCAAGTGAGAATGTCTCAAAAAACTATTGGACATGGGCCACTTGAAGCCCCTCTTTCTCTTTCCACAAAACCCCCAAACTTATTCCCTCCCTGAGAAGCTTGAGAGAAAAGCCTCGCCTAATCCTGCGAGATGTGCCTGATCCAAAACCAGGATCTTACACCATGGAAAACAAGCAGTCAGATTCTTAAAAGAAAGATTTTAATAAAAGAAAAAAAGAAAGGAATAAATCCCTTATAACCATCAATAGAACAGCATCTACCATAACCAACAAAAGAATTAAAAAACCAAACGTCTCCCCCGAGGCAACTTTCTCCCACTGTTGATATCTCTGCTGAATCTTACAAAATCAAGAAGCACCCAGCCAACACTCACCACTGAGAACCCTCCAAGTAATAAAAAGAAGGTAAACTTACTGACTACCTTACTTGATAGAAAGTTTATAGTTACAGTGAAAGAAATAGCTGTGATTCATCCCATAGCCAAGTTGAACAGAGAGAGACCCTGAGAGAAACTGAAACTCAAAATCCTTTGTCTCCTGAGGAATTTCTCATTGGTCAATTGTCCACCTCTCAGGTTACCTTTAGCTAAACCCCTTACAGATAAACAGTAATTCTAGGCTACTTTATACTTATGACACCAGTTTTAGGTGTCACTGTAACCGACAAAACTCCCACTCGGGTGCTGCCTAACTCTGTAGGCACCTACATTTTTGAAGTAAAAATTCTCTAAGTGTTTAACTTTTAGTCACAGGACAGATACATTGCTGCCCCACTCTGGGCACCTCTCTCCTACCTAAATCCAAGAGCAATCCACAAACTAGGGGAAGATAAATGTTTGTCCACATAACTGGCATATGGGGCCCCAATTCTGTAGGTGTTCTCAGAGGCTACCTAGTCTCTCAGGTCCCATTAAAAATCTCTCTGGAGAAGGATTAGGAGAGGGTAGTGGTAAAGAGTAATTGGAGCAGGAGGTCTGGACTCTGGGTCTCTCACCTCCCAGGTGGCCTAACCACCAGGCTACCAAGTCATTCCCTCACTTATTTTCTCTCTGGCCCAAAGGCCATTAATATTTATACAAAATGTAAACACTTCAACATGAGAGGTTGGGAGAACCACAAATCAGAATATCCCATATAGCTCAGTGGTCAGAGATTCTTCTCTGTGGTATAGGACCTGCCTCTTCAAATCCTCTTTCCCCCTCATACAGAGGGCAGATTTCAACCTGAGTCTCCCATGTCCCGGGTGAGTGTTCTAACCACTGGGTTAAAATATATAAGGGAGGTGTCAGCATCCTCTCCGCCAGCTGTTTTGTATGAAATGAGGTAAGCACCTAACTCATTCTCACAACACATGACTTAG
Source organism: Dermatemys mawii (assembly GCA_007922305.1). Classification (NCBI taxonomy): domain Eukaryota; kingdom Metazoa; phylum Chordata; order Testudines; family Dermatemydidae; genus Dermatemys; species Dermatemys mawii. The sequence goes on along the minus strand of ML677339.1, from coordinate 12,617,133 downwards.
GAACCAAAGCCACATGACTCCAGGAGAGGGATTCCCAGTTGTGGATGACAAGCAAAGCTAGGTGCCTCCCAGCAGCCTGATTTTAGGCATTTCTTCTTGTGAGAGGGGCAGGGCTTAAGAAATCCCCATCCTCAGCATCTCCCATTAGTTAGGCACTGTAATGTTCATCATCACAATATCTAAGTTTCTTTGTGGATCAGGGACTAAGTCAATATAGTGGTTTTAAGAAAAAAAATATACACACAATCACAAACCGTTACACACACCTAACTTTAATTTTTTTCTAAATAACCACTTGATGGACAGTTCACTGAAAAGACCACACATAACCTTGCCTTGGAACTTTTGATCCTTCAAGTCTATTTCTCTTTTGATGAGAAGCCTTTTGTGTCACACTTTGCAGAAACCCTCCCCTGACCCCACCCCAAGTGATTGGCAAAATTAATGCTACTGTAAGCAATTTTATTTTATATTCCACCACTGCACTACCCATATGAAAAGGTTTTTTCACTAGGGTGGTCATCAATAAGAGGATGTCTCCTGTCAGAGCTGTGCAGCCAGCGAGCCCAGAAGAGTATTATGAATAAGCCTACCCTCTGGTCTGATTCTCAGGCATACTCATGACTGGACTTCCTTAGAAATGGGAGGCCACATACTCTACTTTTTCCAAGGCAAACTTCTCCCATCTGAGGAAACATTGGAAACTCAGCAAGATTCACCTCACCGAGTGTTTTAGGCCTCTATCCCCTTGTATGGGTATCAGTGGGACTGTACAATGTTGCCCTTAATTTGGTTAATAGATTCGCTCTTGCATGACATGAACCTAAACTGTTATTTTAGTAAACAAAATCATTTGTTAAGTCATTTGTTTAATTATTGGATATGATATTATTCCTTAGCAGATGTTAATGATAAACATCAGGTAACCACACATTCCAACTATGTGCATCCTTTCATTGTACAATGGCCATGAATGAAAACTACTATGGCCCTGCCAGAAGAGGGAGGATCCTGGTTCGTGCCTCTTTATATATCAATAGCCAGCATGCTCCTGCAGCTCAGAGTTACTTCAAAGCAATTTTGGTGTCTGGAAAAAATGAAAGGTGTGGGTATGTTGTCTATACATTGACCAATTTACCACAAAGCAAATGGAAATTTATACTGAAGGAGGTATTTAAACACAGGGATGAGGTTGCTTATGATTCACTAGTCACACATCTCAGTTTCAAGTTTCTGAGTTGTTTGTCACCCACAACATATTTTTATGACTGATGCTTGGAAAATGTGCTCCGTACTTTATCATCAACCAGAATGTCTTGCTGACTTCATGAACTCTTGGGGCCTGATCCTGCTTCTATTGACTCCCATGGTGCAGAACCAGACCTTTCATCTTTTAACTGATTTTCTATCTTGTACTATGGTCTCTTAGTTTTGTCTTTTAGTCAGTTTGAAGGTTCTTTGGTATTGACATATCTACCCAATTGAGATTACTGATAGGAGTAACTCCAGATCATATTCTGTAATTTAATAGTTTAAATACTTTTCCTTAAATATCTTTTAGGTCTCTTCAACTGTTGGAGCCACTCCTCACTGGCTAACATGTTGAGAACAGAAAACTCATTAGTCATTCTTCAAACTGGCTGCAAAAATCAAAGTACAGTGAATAACATTCAGGCTGTTATTGGTGACTAGTTTTTATTTCCTCCCTTGATCCTATTCTACAAACCTTGGATGGTCTCCTTCTTTAAACTGAGTGTTTCTTATTCTCTCTCATTCACACTACCAAGATCTCTGTTTTTAACCATTTGTCATTTTATATTTCCAATGGGCCTTTGCTGACCAGATTAAGGCAAAACTATGGATGTTTTATCCAGTTCTAAAGGACATCAGACCAGTTACTCTGGATTTTATTTTTCAATTCAGAAAGAGAATATACTTCTTTTACAATTAAAAGTTGTTAATTTTCTAGTTTTAAACTAGCTAGCAGTTTCCAAGGCTAGAGGCTACTTTATTCCTTTGACGTTGGCTAGTGAGGATCCTTGGAACATAAATATATGCAATAAGCCAATAATTCTGCCTACCTTTCAGCTGCTTTTGAGGGTATCTCAATGCTGGCAAACAGAAGGGTAATGGGAATTAGAAGGAACGAAAAAAACAGCAATAAAAATATAAAATCACAAAAGGAAGGAAATCCATTTGGTCCTTGGCTGCAAAGACACCGCTCAACTAATCCATGCTGAGTGCAATCCAGTACTCCTGTATATAATCCTGTACTCGTAGAAAAAAATTAAAGTTTAATGCAATAACGGCTGACACAAATCAATTTTGTTGCCCAGAAGCAGACTAAAGAATAGTTAAAATCATACAAATCTAATTTCTCTTTATTCTTTAACATCTTGATTCTTTAATCCATAGCATCAGTTTCTGATTGTTAAACATATATTACCAATTTAAGCAAGATTTTTTTTTTTGGAGGATGGTGGGAGAGGACAATAACAGCTAAGAAATTATTTGTGCTCAAATGGTACATGTTAAAGCTCTTTCAAAATCCATACATTTTTCATAGGCTGATATATGTCCTTGCATATAATCAATCTGTGTCCCAGGGACTTTAAAAATAAGCATAAAGGCAATGGAATACCATCAGTCATAATTGGTCTATTGCATCCATCCTTTTGTTATGTATGTTTGTTTCTGTGCAATATATTTGAATTCTGCCAGCTATGGGACCAATTGGGGATCTCTGTTAAAGATACAATGATAAAAGGGAACATGATTATGGTTATCCTCCATCCCCATTACCCTAGCCAAAAACTACAACCATTACCACTTCCCTTCTAGAACAAACTTGACCAAAAAAAAAAAAAAAAGAAAAAACAGCTGAGAACATATGCCAGGCATATTCTATTCTACACCATATGTTTCTCGGTGCCAGAGAGGGAAATCAGTTATCTGGAAGTTTGATCAGACTCAGCAGGAGCTCATGCAAAAGCAATAATGGAAGTTGTGTAGTTATCACTGTTTCTTGTGGACTGTAAGGTGGGCTGGGAAGTTTGTGGAACAGCTCCTTGGGATAAATTGGGTGCATAATTTCAGTCTCATTTTATTTACCCTTCCTCTAGATTTTGCAGTAGCCCTCTGCAGGGCTGGTATTCATGCACAGAGAAGGAGAGGACTGTTGCTGGGAAGGACTTGAGATGAGGATACATTATACACCACTAAACATGCAAGTATTCACCATCTCAATCATCACAGATTCAGTATATTATCATAGGCATTGTCCTCCCAGGATGAAGATTCCAGGGGAAGCAGCTGGCCTGGAGAGGCTGCCATGGAGGAGTAGGGAAGTCAAAATGCTTTGTGTGGGACTCTCTCTATGAATGACCTTGGCTTGGTAGGTATCACGGGATCCTCAGGTTTGAGTGCTGAGCAACCTGTTTGTTCCCCAGAGGCAACTCCACAGGAATAATGCAGAGAGAACTACATCAGAGCAACTTCAGAGCTGCTGATCTACAGGGACATGCTGGGGCAAAAGTGGGGGATGTAGTCAGGACTTCCCTGTGCCTCAGTGATACCAAGGTGCCACACTGGGTCTCTGGGACAGCTGGCAGGTGGTGCATGTCAGAACAGCTTGAAAGTTGTTCTGATGTACTAGAGAATTGACGCAGTACACATATGGACCAGCATCAGTGAAGCAATAAAGTGATTTATGGTCACCTTCGTTCCAACCCATTTTCCCTCCTAAATTCCATAGTGCACTCTTTAGCTATATTCGAAGCTCTGGGCCTCTCTCTCTTTGGTTTCTCACTGACTGTTGCCTCTACCCCTTTTTCAGTTGAGCACTGCTCTGTATTTCAGAATGTGACACATTGATTCCAATCTGTTACAACATATCCACAGAGCTTAAATGAAGTCACCCCGTGCACTGTTATGAGGGAAGGTCCTTACTAATCATTTTATAGTTTGCTGAAACATATTCAGGAGACTTGGAAATTTCTAAAAAACATGGTGATCTCAGAGGCTTATTTCCCTTCTTTGTCTCCTTGACCCTGCCTAATCAACCAGAAGAGCACTGCACCTGCATCTTTTGCGACCTTATAAAAAAAATTGTTATCTGTTCTGATTATTTGGACTCAGCAGTGGCAAGACTCGAGTGCCACTGAATATGTAAGTTAGTTCATAGATGGCTGTGCTGGCTTCCTATGCAAACTGGAAAAAGTATTAAATGTAGGTATAGAGGGTGGGTTTTTTTAAAATCCCTTTGCAGCCTGCAAAGCTTAAACTGCAAATGTCATTGCCATGAATGCAGTAGCCGAATCCAACGGGTTGGGTAATAAACCCTGACATTTCCAGCTAGTTTAATTGTACTGGGTGTGATGGGTTACCTTTCAGTATAAACATGGTTTTACTTGATGTCAGTGACAAGACCACGGACCTACTTTTCTATTATGTATCTACATGATCCATGGCATAAAGTTCCAACCTACATTATACTTTGTGACCTTTCAGGTGATGAAACCTCTGACCTGAATCGTTCTTATCTTTGCTTGTTCAGCTGCTGGGTAGTGACAACCTGCTAGACTCCATGTCGGGTCTAACAGTGAAGTATTGTGTATTAGAATTAAAACGTTAGCATGATATTCCTGCCCACCAAACCCTAAAGGGCTTTGGTAGTGATACTGCAGCTCTCTGGAGGAAATTGCAACATCCAGGGATTTGTTATTAGCCTAATGCCAAGACAGTTCATAAATCTAAGTACAACATGACATCAGTAGGACGGTCTCTGAGTCTTTTTCCTTTTGGCCCTTCCATATGACAATTTCATCAGCTGTCTTTCTGACTGCCCTGGATGAGGCACAAAAACCTCTGACAACAGGAAACATCTCCAGTTCTGGTTAGTCATTTCCTTAAAAATAGAAATATTATAGGTTGAAAAAATTGATAATCAATCAACAGAGCAGAAATACTAAAAACAGGTCCAAGTTATTTGCTCAAATACACCACTGTAAATTCAGAGAAAATCTGTTGATTTTAACTGACCTTTTCTGCATCTACACTAGTGCAACTGTGAGCAAAATTTCACTCAAATCTTGATTTTTTTCATTTTTTTACAATAGATGATTCATTGTAAAATAAGAGTAGACTTCAGTGAGGGTAAGCGTAATAGAACAGTGAAATAACTAAGGGGTTTGCTCACTTGTACAAAATTATTAACACCAGATTTAATTGTTATTAAAAGGAAAATTTATTCTGAAATAATTTATAGATTCTTAAATTCCAAGGCCAGCAGGGAGCATTGTGATCATTCAGTCTGACCTCCTATATAACACAGGTCATAGAATGTCCCAAAATAATTCCTAGGGAAGATTTTTTTTGAACAACATCCAAACTAGATTCAAAAATAGTCAGTGATAGAGAATCCATCAGGATCCTAGGTAAAATGTTCTAATGGTTAATTACTCTCACCATTATAAATATATGCCTTGTTTCCAATCTAGTTTTAACTTCCAGCTGTTGGATCAGATTATAACTTTCTCCGCCAGATTGAAGAGTCCATTGTCAAATATTTGCTTCCATGTAGGTTACTTCTAGATTGCGATTAAGTCACTACTTAAAAAAAAAAGATCAGGTTAAGATAAGATTATTTTTGCCTGAAGAGAAAAGAGCTCCTTAAGTCTACCACTATAATACCAGTTTTCTAATCCTTTAATCATCCTTACAGATCTTCCCTGAACCCTCTCTACTTTATTAACATCCTTCTTGAATTGCGACTCCAGAACTGGACACAATATTTCAGCAGCAGTATCAAATACAGAGGTAACATGAGCTTTCTATTCCTCCTTCAAAGTTCCCTGTTTATGCATCCCAGAATTTCATTATACTTCTTGACACAGCATTACTCTGGGAGGTCATGTTCAGCTGATTATCTCCCATGATCCCATAAATCCTTTTCAGAGTCTCAGTCCTGTAACTATCACCTATATTATTTGTTTCTAGTTGCAGACATTTTACATTTAGCCATACTACTGTAATGCATATTGTTGGCTTGCACGCAGCTCACAGAGTGATCTGGATCACTCTGTATCCATTACTTGTCCGCATCATTATTTATCATGCCTCCAATATTTCTGTCATCTCCAAACTTTATCAGTGATCGTTTTAGGCCAAGTCATGGATGTTAACTAATAGAGCCAAGAATCAATCCCTGAGAGACTCCACTAGAAACACACCTGTTCAATGATGATTCCCCATTTACAACTGCATTTTGAGGCCCACCAATTATCAACTTTTTAATCCATGTAATGTGTGCTAGATTCATTTCATATATTCTAGGTTTTAATCTTGTGCAATACTGAGTCAAATGCCAAAGTCCAAGTATATTACACCAGCACTATTACCTTTATCAATTGTAAATGAGTTCTTGACTCTGAGGGAAAACACCTGTAAAATTATTTGTGCATGAACTAGAGACCAGATGAACTCAGACACCCCACTATTTCCCAAATACACCTGCCTTTCCCCAGAACACTCCAAGCAGCATGAGAGGAGGATGAGGGGGTATTGTAGGGTGGGATAGCAGGTGGTTAATTACATGCTCAGAAATAGATGTCAAACTTACTGGCAAGCCTCCAAAAAGTGCTGTTGTCAACAGTAACTTCTCTGGGACCAAGCCTTAAGAGGAGAAAATAAAGACTTTTGAGGCAGACTCTCAGCTGATGTAAATCCACATAACTCCATTGACTTCAGTGATATTATATCGATTTAGATCAGCTGAGAATCTGGCCCCTTTGAATTTGGCAGTTGTAGGCAACATGAATTTCACTGTATGTTCAGATTTGGGATACTGGCATATGGAAGCTTTGCTCTGTTGTTTGTTTGTTTGTTTGTTTTTTAAACACAACCTTGGTTGTCTCTGGAAACATTATTTGAATTTATCTTTTTATATATGCTTTCTTTCAAGATAAAGTTACAGACATGTGTGTGTCTGATGAGAAGTTTGCAGCCAATTCATAATGAACTGGTTATATTCCTTCAGGCTTATTATTTTTTCCAACTTGGCAGATCAGGTGAGAGTCTCCTACTAAGTGACTCACCTTTGTACAACTAATGCTTTTTTTCTTTCTAGCTTTAAATCTCCTGCCAAGATATAAGTGCAACTCCTATTGAAGCAAGGTGACACCGAGTAGCTTTCTCAGACCTAGAGCTCTGTGTAGCTCAAAAGCTTGTCTCTCTCACCAGCAGAAGTTGGTCCAGTAAAAGAGATTATCTCACCAAACTTTTCTCTGTAATATCCTGGGACCAACACAGATACAGTAACACTGTATATGTCAGTTCAGGACATTCTATTTAATGGATGCTCCACTAGACCATTAATTAATTTGAAATTAATCATTCTTATAAAAACTAAGGGTGAAATTCTGACCCCACTGATGTGAATCCTATTCACATCAGTGGTGCTACCATTTCACCTTCAGTGTCTTGCCCCTATAGTTGTGAAGAAAAACCTTGAAAATGTGAACCAAGGTTAAATTGATGCAACTGTAAAAGGTATCAGTTTAATTGTCATCTAATCCAACTAATGTGCTTATCCTACAATCCCAAAGTGCCTCCCACAACTCCCTAGCTTCCAAAAACCTCAGCTATCTCCTGTCAAGCTGTCAAAACTGCCAGCTTCCCCCGACAACTTCTGTGATGTAATTTTGTGCTGTCAGCTTAAAAATCTACAGAGCATTAAAAACTGAAAACGGGGGGTGGGAACATTGTAAAATAAATTAAATTTCCTATCAAAGTAAACAGGAACTTCTGTAATTATCACAGGATTTATTTTAATATTTAATTCATTAAAATTAATGAGGCAGCATGGTCTAATGGATAGGGCACCAGATTGGGAGTCATGTTACCTACATACTATTCCCAGCTCCATCACTGACCTATTGTGTGACTTTGAACAAGTCACTTCACTTCTCTGCTTCTGTTTTCTCTTCCGTAATTGGTCTGTTTTGTCCAAGTTGTACACTTTATGGGGCAGGGACAGTCTCATGCTATGTATTTGTATAGTACCTAGCATAGTGGGTCCATGATTTCTGTGGGGGCCTCTAGGCAATAGTGTAATTCAAATTAATAATATAATATTCAATTCTGTCATTTAAATGAAGCTGGCACACCAAAATGTCCTGGAATCAGGATTCTCGCCATAGAATTTACATTAGTGCACGGGGCTTACATTGTAGTAGATATAACCAGAGTTTGCTGGAATACCATGTGGAAAACAAAAACAGACATGTTTCAAATGTCCTGGTAGTACAAAATGTATATGGATGGTCCACATTTTGCAACTGTATTGGAACAGGCAGAATACAAGAGTGTTCTATTCTCTTCTATTCCATATAGGTTCTTACGCATCACTCAGCAACTCAGATACTATGGTGATGAGTGTTGGGGATACTATGGGTGGCTGATTTCACACCAGGTTTGTACATATTTGTAGTGAACACACAGAGCCACCCATGTGCCACTCTGATGACCCCCAAACTTCCCTTTATGGCAAAGGCCACAAAAAGGATTGGCTTCAGGCTATCGGTTTCATTGTTGCACAGGATTTAGGAGTGCACAGAACTTCTGACAGGACACACAAACTATTAGAAATCCCATGTGGTAAAACTAAAGCATAAAATTTAACACAAAATAACAGATTAAACTGCCACCCCTGTTCTCACAAGATGTTGCAGCACTGAAAAATAAAAGCTTCAACCAGCCCTTCCAATATGAAGCACAAAGTGGAACACACTGTTTGACACTGGAGACCACAGGACCGTGGCAGCACCTGCTGTTCAGAACTACTCAAGTACTGTTAAATTGCCTGTTTCTCACAGGTACTTTTTGCCCACTAATCCCATGCCAGAAATGCATTTTAACTATCTAGCAGGTAAAATATTAACTGGCAAGGGACATTGAAAAATAAATAAGGACATTGCTTTACATGCAGTGTAGTTGTAGCCATGTCAGTCCCAGGATACAAGAGAAAGAAGGTGGGTGAAGGAATATCTTTTACTGGATCAGCTTCTGTTGGTAAGACATTGTTTTACATGTCTTGTGTGCTGTATTCCATCTACTCTAATTGCATTGCATCCTCCTCTCTTATTTACAGTTATAATACAAACATCCCCAACTCACTTTGTAAATTCTGCTGGGTTATTTCTTTGCTCTAACCTCAAATCTATATTTTTTGTAGGACTACCCACGTGGACTGGAATAGATCTGATAAATATTTGGAATATATATAAAATGTATAATTGTTGCACCTTATTTCAAGAGTGTTTTTAATGAGAATTACAGAATATATGTTTCTTGTGTCTATTTCAATGAGGTCACTAGGTTTAGGTCAGACATCCTGCTACAGTGAAGCAAAAAAAAAAAAAAAAAAAAAAAAAAAACTACCCTTTTAGCCCATTGGTAATGTTATAGAAAATATTCTTTGAATGATCTCTTTCTAAATAATGTTTTAAAATTATATTGGCATTATCTCGCTCATAGTTAAAGCACATAATCAGTTCCACTATTGGTGCAAAAGAGATACACTCTTTGGCATCAAGCCTCTATTTGGTTGGAATATTCAAAGGATTCTATGAGCACCCAATTCCCACTAAATTTTCTATTGAATGGCTTCTTTGAAAATCCCAGTCTTTATCTACAAGTACATAGCAAAGGCAATTGCAGAATGATTTTCTTTAAACGCTTGTCTTAATAATGTACCTTACCCTTAAACTAGAAAAACAGCTTTTAAGAGTTAGAGGCTTAGTTTAGGCCAGGTCTACACTAAGAGTGCTTTGCCAGTATAGCTATATTGTATATTATACCAGCACAATGTTCTTAGTGTACACACAATTTATACCAGGAAAACTGTACTTTTTGCCAGCATAGCTTATTCCAGTCCCCCTCACCACATCCCCCAACAAAATAATTAGTTTCCAGGCTGATTCAGTTCTTGTTTTCTCTGTTGAGATTGTCAACAGGCATGCCATTTGAGATGAGATTGATAACACTGGTCTACAAGTTTTTAGAAGTCATCTGCTTCAGAGATAAAATGTGATATTTATTATGTATTTTGATGTGCTGAATTCAAATATGACAATTAAAACAACTGTTTGGCTACTGTTTCTAAGATATTTAAGTTTTTACATTTTATGTCTATGTATATTGTGTAGATAGTAGAGTTTTAATCATAAATTGTAAACCTAGGTCTTTTCATGTGTTTATGGTTGCTTTACATGATAATATTTCACCTGTCCTGTTTACGTAACACTTTAAAAAACAGCAAAAGGGTTATATAAATAAAATGTATTATGAAACAAAAGGCAAAAAGCTATTATGTACATAGTTTAGTCCTATTCAGTGTCTACTCGGTGCTTCTTGGCTTGTCTCTTGTATTCATTAAATGGAGCATCTTTTGTCACTGTCCAGCAGTAGTCTGCAAGCATTGATGGGCTCCATTTGTCCTGATAGAGTTTCTCCATCGTTGCAATGTCCTGGTGAAATCGCTCGCCGTGCTCGTCGCTCACTGCTCCGCAGTTCGGTGGAAAAAAATTTAGATGAGAGTGCAAAAAATGTATCTTTAGTGACATGTTGCAACCAAGGCTTTTGTATGCCTTGTATGCCTTTCCACCAACAACCTGTAGTTGTCTGCCTTGTTGTTTCCAAGAAAATGTATTGTCACTGACTGGAAGGCTTTCCATGCCGTCTTTTCCTTGCCACGCAGTGCATGGTCAAATGCAACATCTCGAAGAAGTTCACGAATCTGAGGACCAACAAAGACACCTTCCTTTATCTTAGCTTCACTTAATCTTGGAAATTTTCCATGGAGGTACTTGAAAGCTGCTTGTGTTTTGTCAATGGCCTTGACAAAGTTCTTCATCAGACCCAGCTTGATGTGTAAGGGTGGTAACAAAGTCTTCCTTGATTCAACAAGTGGTGGATGCTGAACACTTTTCCTCCCAGGCTCCAATGACTGTCGGAGTGGCCAATCTTTCTTGATGTAGTGGGAATCTCTTGCACGACTATCCCATTCGCAGAGAAAACAGCAGTACTTTGTGTATCCAGTCTGCAGACCAAGCAAGAGAGCAACAACCTTCAAATTGCCACAAAGCTGCCACTGATGTTGGTCATAGTTTATGCACCTCAAAAGTTGTCTCATGTTGTCATAGGTTTCCTTCATATGGACTGCATGACCAACTGGACTTGATGGCAAAACATTGCCATTATGCAGCAAAACAGCTTTAAGACTCGTCTTCGATGAATCCATGAAGAGTCTCCACTCATCTGGATCGTGAACGATGTTGAGAGCTGCCATCACACCATCGATGTTGTTGCAGGCTACAAGATCACCTTCCATGAAGAAGAATGGGACAAGATCCTTTTGACGGTCACGGAACACGGAAACCCTAACATCACCTGCCAGGAGATTCCACTGCTGTAGTCTGGAGCCCAACAGCTCTGCCTTACTCTTGGGTAGTTCCAAATCCCTGACAAGGTCATTCAGTTCAGCTTGTGTTATGAGGTGTGGTTCTGAGGAGGAGGATGGGAGAAAATGTGGGTCCTGTGACATTGATGGTTCAGGACCAGAAGTTTCATCCTCTTCCTCTTCCATGTCTGACTCAAGTGAGAATGATTCTGGTGCATCAGGAACCGGCAGTCCTTCTCTGTGGGGTATTGGGCGTATAGCTGATGAAATGTTTGGATAATACACAGTCAACTTTTTCTTCTTTGACACACCTTTCCCAACTGGAGGCACCATGCAGAAGTAACAATTGCTGGTATGATCTGTTGGCTCTCTCCAAATCATTGGCACTGCAAAAGGCATAGGATTTCCTTTTCCTGTTCAACCACTGGCGAAGATTTGTTGCACAAGTGTTGCAGCATATGTGTGGGGCCCACCTCTTGTCCTGATCTCCAATTTTGCAGCCAAAATAAAGGTGATAGGCTTTCTTAACCATAGTGGTTATACTGCGCTTTTGTGATGCAAAAGTCACTTCACCACAAACATAGTAGAAGTTATCTGCACTGTTCACACAAGTATGAGGCATCTCTGCTCACTTTGGCTAAACAGAAGTGTGTCCCTTTGCAAAATCAAACACTGGCAAATAAAAGAGCATGACACTGTATGATTTCTAGAGCTGATATAGGGCAATTTGTTCAGCAGAGTGATGTAAGCTTCGTTATGATTGCATCATCCATGACTTCTAGGAATAACATGATGCAATTCATATAATGTATGATGCAATACCAGCTTCAGATTGCATCATTCATTGTTTTGCCTAAAAAGCAAGTACTGTCCAAACCCAGTCATAGATTTATTCATAGATCCAGTCAAAGATGTATTTTAGTCATTTCTGGTTTAAATTGAGATCTCTTCCCTTTATAACTCACGTATCCTCCACCATTCCCATGTCAAGGGTTGTATATACTGACCCAATAGCATATCTTGAAAACTAGAGCCAATCAACAATTGTAAGCATCATTTTCGTTCTCAGTGACCCAGAATTAGTAAAGTTTGACTACATTTATTTCAGAAGCATTTTGGCTGTAGAGCAGTGTAATGATCCACTACAAACTGAACTAAGGCTACTACAAGCCACCCAGGAGCCATCAGATGATGACAACATTTGGTCTACCTCCAAACTGGCACACAGAGAGGGTGACCTAAAAATGAAAGAGCCTGTATCTTATCATCAGCCCTTAGTCCACCCAGTCTTCCAAATTCCTGAGTTCATATATATACACATCAACCACAACTTGATCTAGATGGAAATATGGCAAAAGGTCAAATGCTTAAAGGAAGACTAAGCTCTGAATACAAGGTGTGTGCACAGTTACTGCAGTAGAGAGACACTAATAACTGAACTCACTCCAACTCTCCCTTCGGCCTTCTCTTCCATTTACTTTTTTTTTTTTTTTTTTTTTTTTTTTGGCATTTACACACACATGTGCACTCTAACCCCCAAAAAGTTAAAAACCAGGGCCAACGGGAACAGTGATTTCCAATCCAAGGGAAGAATTTAATCCAAAGTACCTGTAAATTATTATTTTTTTTAAAGCCCTTCTCTGCCGGGGGGTGGGAGGACCCTGAAAATCGGAAAAAGAAGATTCAAATCAAATGTAATCAACACAGCTTAACCCAAATTTTGCATATAAACCCTTACTCATGAGTTATGAATATTTATGCCAAATTTCATGTTGGTATTAACAATCGATTGGTAGACCCTATGAAATAAGGCCTCCCAGCTATAGGATTGCCATAGGACATTTTAAATTAAGGACCTGATCCTATTCCCATGGAAATCAAGGGGAGTTTTGTTGGTGGGCCCAATAGGACCCAAACCTGTTACAATAATAGACATTTCTGTACATTGGTTTCTGTGTGTGCAATATGCATTGTTATGAATGGCTCTTTTAAAGCTTGATTGATAGGTCAGAACATGCCTTGCTTGTTACTACATAAATGAGCCACAAGGCTGACAGAATTCCAAAGAAAATAATCTCTTATTGAAAGTCTGCTTAACAGGCCACTGCTTAGAACAACTCAGTTTAACAGGCCTCTGTTCATAGACGCAAGGACAGGGAGACAAAGAAATTATAAGTCCATAGATCTCAAAAAAAAAGTAATTGCTAGCCCATCTCAGAGATGGAGTCTGACCAGTAAACAACAAAACAATAGAGTAAATATGTTAATGGTGCAGTACATGTTATGGGCATGAGAACAGAAGTTGAGTGCAATCACATTAGTTAAAATGTATTATTAATCAAGGACATGTACCCTGCTTCACCTGGCAGCAGCATTCTCCTAGGAAATGAAAAAAACGCTTAACTTCTATGAATCAACTAATAGTAGATTCATAGATTCCAAGGCCAGAAGAGACCATTGTGACCATCTAGTTCAACTTTCTTTAGAACATAGCCCATAGAATTTCCCCACAATAACTCCTACAGCATATATTTTAGAAAAAACATCAAATCTTGATTTTAAAATGGTCAGTGATGGAGAATCCACTAGTACCCTTGGTAAATTGTTCCAATAATTAATTACTCTCACTATTAAAAATGTATACCTTATTTCCATTCTGAAATTGTCTGGCTCCAGCTTCCAGCCATTGAATCATGTTATATTTTTCTCTGCTAGATTGAAGAGCCCATAGTTAACTATTCGGTCCCCATCGATATCCTTATAGTTAGTTCTTATATAGCACTTTCCATCAGTAGATCTCAAAGTGCTTTACAAGAGAGGTCAATATCCTTACCGTACAGACTTCTGGATTCAATGGCCCATTCCCACCCTCATGGTAGTGAGAATGGAGCCCCAAAGACCACTGCTCAACAGTGCACCAGTTACAAATCCTCTCAGCAAGGAATATTTGCCCTTTTCCAGTGCACAGCAGAAGCCTATCTTTAAGCTCCCATTGTGACCACACAACAGGGACAGGACCTCAGGGCTACATAATTAATTCTAAAGAAGGTACCAGACCTATCAGTCTAGCATTGCATCCATCGATCTCTGTATTTTAACATTAAATTGTGGATGCTCTATTAGAAAGATGGATATTATTGTAATTTCTGCAGCTATAAAACTTTCTAATCCAGTAGGAAATGCATTTAACAGTTTAGAAAAAGGTAACACTGTATAAAACACATAAGAGTTGAGATTTATTAAGTAATATTATTTGTATGATTGTAGTGCTCTATTATTCTTACACTGTCAGACAATCTGCAGAAATTTGTTCTGCTTCAGGCAAATTCTTATCCTTGCTATACAACTGTTGTTATGTACATTTTTCTCATTATGATAAGTACTTTGATCTCTCAGCAAACGTTCAGCATTTTATAAACGGTAACATAAAACTCCCATAAAGTGATGACTAAAAAGATCTTAACAATCATAAGTGCACTTTTTAGATAACCCTAAAATACACATTGGAAAAATAAGGCGGGGTGAGGGGGAAAGAGAGAAATGCTTTGATTATCAGTAGTGTTTTACAATCTTAAGCATCAGATTATTTTCTCCTTCAGTAAAGTCCTTTTAAGATCAGATTTTTACAGTCATTAGAAACCTGGGTCAACTAAAATACTTCCCTTCATAATGAAAAGCACCTTGTGCAATTTAGAACTGCTCTTTCAAGGGGCACTAACCGTGATCCACTTTAATGAGAGCCTATCTAGCCAATTATAGGACATGAATGTATAAACCCTTTTATATGCCTTTAACAGAATGAAACTTACACTCTGAAGAGGGTTATCAATTTAAAATACACAATTTATTAAGATTTATTGTCAGTCATAGGTTGTGTCTTTCTATTAATACAGTAGATGTGTCTTTTCACAGAGCAGAGTCCCACATTGTGGCCAAGGCATGGATGTGTGAGGTCTTTTAAATAATTAGAAAGCAACCCAGTAATGCAGGCAGTCATTCTTTCATTCATTCATTCCCCTTTCTGAGAAAGGGTAAAAGCATTATTTCCCATGGCAACGTATGAAAATTAGATTTGCCCAGTTTAGGCAGGAATCCCAGAATAAAAGCACTCTTCTAAAAAATAAAACTTATGGCAAGGTGGCATATAAACAAGACAATCATGCAAAAGACCCAGTGCTGGGAAAAAGATGTGATCTCTCAGGATTTACAGGCTAGTAGGGGCTGAGCTTATTAGAGAAAAGTTGTCACACTTGGTCTTTGAAGATAAAGGTTCCAGCTCCTCCCTCCCTCCTCTCCCCTTTTCTCTGTCTAGGGTTAGCGCCCTCTGTAGGTAAAATTACTAGACAGACTTGCTTTTCTGTTCGGAGGTCCAGGGAAGGACTGGCTACTAACACAGACTGGGGCAGGGAGAAGAATAATCTAAATACCAAGCATCACAGAACAAAACAGGAAAGAAATTGTCTTCTTCTGAAGTTATAATGGTTACAAGAGAGACCTTCTGGCTTTATAAATTACTGTTTTCAGAGGCACCATAAAGATTCACTTTGTTACTAGTGGCAGTTGCCCTGTTGTAGCCTCTCAAAGGCATTGAGGTAATCAGATTCCAAGTGCAGCACTTACCACAAGAGATGGGCCTAAGCTGCACAGTTCAGACTAGAACTATCACAAGGTTGAGAGGCGTTTGAATCTGAAATTTTGGTTGTGCCCCATATCTGCTGACTATGTTCATATGATCCGTTACTTTAAGCATTTCTTGATGGGTTATTGTCTCCCTAACTACAGAAGGCAAAGGAACGAGATGAAAAAAAAAAAAAGAAAGAAAGAAAGAAATGCCCAAAGAATGACCAGACAGCAAGTGTAAAAAAATTGAGATGGGCAGGGGATGGAGGGTGGACTAGGTTGCCTATACAAGACAAAGCCCCTAATATCGGGAAATCTGGTCACCCTAAATGCCCATGAAACCAAGACTTCTGGGCTAAACACATTGTTTGTGAAAACATGAAATTGGCAGGTAAGGCACAAATTCTGCCCTCAGATCTATACTGATTTTAATGGGTATCTGAGAGCAAAATCTTACCATTAATATTTAAATCTGTGCAGAAAAGGGAGAAACATGACTTGACAACGTTCTGCCAAACAATTTAGAGACTTATTTAGGATAACTTGCCATGTACAGTGGTCAGTTCAAAAACACGATGATATAAATGAATACAAAGTTACCTCTATATTTATGGTATTCCTTTGATTTCTAAGAAACAGATATAGGTATAGATATAAAGGGAAAACTGCAAATATTGAGAATCTTATTAATTTAACTAAGGACAAACTGGCAGGTTTTTAAGGGCAAGCATTGTAGAATACAAGTCATTAAAAAGCCAACATTTGTCCAGTGTCATGACTTAATGCAGATCTCCTATGTCCTACAAGGACATACTCTGGTAATCTCAGATGCCACTGTATGCTGTTTGCAAATGCTGACTTTTTAATGGCAACCACTGTAAAACATTCTCTTAATAAATTCTGATATGATATTTCAAACAAACAGATTGGACTCAACATAATTCCATTATATAAATATAGGGATATGGGGCATAAGAGACAGGTAAATAATATACAATGTGATTGATGTGATTCTGTGCATTGTGCTAAACCACAAGGTCTTTCCCCAGCTCCAGAATCTCTGTTTATTAGCATAATCCTCTTACTGTACATGCCATTGGTGTTATCTTCATTCTCTGCATCTCTCTGAAGACCTGCTATGACCTCTGTTAGTTACGTTTTTGGTTTGTTTGCTTTAGTAAGACTACTAAAAGAGCTCCCATTTGTCACCACTAAAAAAAGTCAACTTTTGCCAGCAGATTCTGCAAGTCTTTCCTTTCCAAGAACAGAGGAAAAAACCTGAAATCTCAGATACCACTATCTAATAATAGCCGACAAATACGGACTTCCTACTGACAACCACTCTGAACTATCCGATAGAGGGATTGAGTTTTAATTAATGTTTATAAAGTACCTTGAGTATCTTGGATCATAGATACTATATAGAGTAAATACACAGTATTTTTGTCTACTATACTAAACAAGTCTCTGGAATGTTAATATAATTGCTACACTTTAATTCTAGATGCCTCATCTCTCTCTCAAAAAAAGGAATTAAACTAAAAATGGACTTAGTTAATTCAGGAAGCTTCAGGGTTTTCAGAAAATGTAATCATAGCCTACCTGCAAGTAAACAGTATATGTGCAAGTAACATTTAAAAACTAATTTCATTTTTTAAAAAAATCCTACTGTATTGAAACTAGTGGAAACACTTTGTTTATTCACAGGACACAAACATACAGTAAACACTCAGCACAAGTTTCTTCTCACTGCTCTGTCCATATATTTCACTGAGACTTGGAAAGATCATCTCTAAAACTGGGAGAGCAATTCATGACCCACTCATATAAAGAATGATCATTGTTGTCATCAGCTGTCATGGTGGTTTTTGACAATATGGTCATTTGACCATTAACATCTGACCAACTCATTTAACAAAATAGGCCTCAAGATAGTAACATTTGGTCATGGCTAACCTGAGCTGGACTCACACCAGTGCCTTAGAAGTGGAAGATTATTGCATTACCAAAGTTCTAGTTATCAAGAAAGCAATCGACATGCCACAAACCAGTTTGGCACCATTGCTCAAATCATCACTCCTGAAGGTAGTACTAGCAATAGTGATACAGCCTTCATTTTCTGCTAACATCACTCTGGGAAGCATCCAGCTTCCAGGAGGGATACCAGAGAAAGTGAATATGAGCAAAGTCCTCGCCAGCATATAAGGAAATTAGGGAGATTGCTGCAGGTTTCAGGCTTGTCATGTGCAATGAAAACTATTATACACTATTGTGGGGCCTCAGAACCTTCAGTAATACTAAATATGGATGTTGTCACCTATATGTATTTATGTTTCTGACTTCTACTTGGTAACATTTAAATTAATAGACCCAGACCCTAGGCTCCCTATCTGGCTGTTTAGCACTGCTCAGGCAGGGCAAGGCAGTGAGAACTCTGCCCTAAAAGGGCAGCTGGGGATTCCACTGGCATAGGAAAACCCTAGGTGGCAGAAAGCCAAGGTAGCTAATTCTGCACCTCCCACTGCCAATGTCCCCCCTCCAGCATAGAGACATGTTCGGAGCAGGCCAAAAACAGAAGCTGTTGCCAAATTTCCTGAACTGTCAATGTAACTTAAAAGCAGGATCCAGTACTGAGGGATCAGCTGGTCCTAGTACTGGGGGAGAAGAAAAGTGGTTTAGAGCCACTTTCCTTCCTCACTAAGATCCTATAACAATAAGGTTAGCTTGACCAGACCAGTTGATCTGATCCATAATTTGTAAATGCAACCAAGACACATGTAGAAACACCTCTGGACATAAGCAGACTCTATGTGGCCCAAGGAGGGTTAAACTATAAAGCTGCACTTAAATACCAAACTTGATGTTAATTTCCTATGCTCCACTGCAGTAGAATTTGATCTTCAGTATGCAAATTTTGACTGTAGACGAATGCATACATTGATATAAATCACTCTTCAGCACCTAGACTGCTAAGAACAATAACAGAACAAATATCCAACAGCTATATACACTCAGATCCAGTCTATATCAGAAGCAGTCACAAACATAGCAAACAAATTCTTGGGATTGTATAGACATCAACCATTTTAATTCTTGCAGGGGAGAGGTATATTTTGTTTTACAATCTCTTGTCTCTGAGAAGGTGGTATATTCTTTCCTCCCCACACAGTAAAGTAAACACTTGAAATTTTAAGGCTATAAATTACCCCAATATAGCCACTAAAAACCCCAGAACAAACAACAAATATCCGTCAGCATTGGCTTTCATTTGAAACTAGGTGGCACTCCTCTCTGAACCCTGCCTGAATGGAAACATTATTTTTTCCTCCACTAGAAGCCATCATCACTCTTTCAACAAAAGGAAGGTCACACCATCTTTCACAAAAGATTTGCCTGCTTGTAATTACTGCCTGCAGTGTACAGACAAATGCAATCTTTTAAAATGCTAACTGTGTTATACTTATACCCGAGGGATCCAATGGTACAAATGTAATGTGGCCTAACCAGTTTGTCTTAGCAAGACCTTACAGTGCTGATTTGAAACAGCTGAACTAAATCAACAGTTACCTTGAGCCAGAGGCCTTTGGAGAGCAATTAGAGTCAAAGCTTGGGTTTTGAACCCAATATGCTGTGTCAGTCTCAATGATTTGTGTTTGTTGTACTCAGCCTCATTTCCTGCATGAAATACAAGGCTTTATAAAGAGGAAAAATTCCCAAGATTAAAAAATATTTGACCTCAGTGCATTTGCAAGCATAAAAGTACACATGTCTAAATGACCATTTTGGTTTGTAGTACAAAGTTCTATTGATGTTGGCAGGCTGAGCTTCCCTGTCTCAAAGCCACATGAATGGTTTCAAGTTTCCGCCAAAAAAATGTTTTCCACATGCTTTAGTGAGGGCCAATTTACACAGCAGATTTTGCAGAGACTGTGGCCAAGTGCTTCATAAAGAGCTGCCTTCTTTTGGATCAGGGAAACCACAACAGACACATTGCTAATACAATCTAATTATCTGCTTGAATATTTTTCCAGATGTATTTAATGTCTAAAAATACTGCAGTAAAAAAGGTATTATTTGGCTCCTTGGACTAAAACAGTGGCATAAAGAACCTGTTTGTCTAGAGGGAAAGTTATAACAATGTAATTCTACAACTGTGTTTAAATCAAACAAAACAGAACACCCTGAGGGTAGGCTATTTGATGCTTCATGTTTGAATTATCCTCTGAAATGAAAACATGACCGAAAAGAGTTACTCCTTTCCATGAAGAGAGGCAGCTCATAACTGGAAGTTAACTTCCCTCATTTGTGGTTCATAATTTGGTTTCGGGTTGGTCAATTTAATGCATAGTGAAGAAGATTTATTTATTTATTTACTGGAACCAGTTGAAACATTTAATGTATCAGACGTTGTGGTATGTAAAGCTGTGGCATGAGTAAACTTCCTCCTCCTCGCTGAAACTTGTGACAGGTAGATCGTTCACTGCCACAAATCCCAGGCCTATGTGCAAATAGGAAGTGGTTGATTTTCATGAAGTCTTTCTGGGTTGCCTATTGCTTTATTTCAGTGGAAATAGTTTCCCCCCCCCCATTTTGCATAAAAATTATCAAACTGGGGTATTTTATTAATTTTGAATCTGATCACCCTGTGGAATTTTGGGCTTATTTTTGGTTTGGGTCAAGATATTTAAATGGAAAGATTGAACTGAAATCCACTGGAGATGGGTTTATTAATGCTCGTGTTTTCCCTTATGCATTATATAATTTACATTTCCATATAAAGTCCAGATCTTGCAGCTACTTATTTTTAGACCCCAAGAAGATGAATATTTAATAGGCAATGTACATAACTGGACTTTGATGAAGGAGAAAATCTGTCAATATAAAAATAATGAGAGGATTCATTAATTACTACAAGGAGATTTTAAAGATATAATGAAAATCAATTTTTAAACTATTAAAACTTTACCTCAATCAATAAGAATAAATATCTACAACATACTGGAAAAGTAGGAAATTAGAGCAGTGACATACCATTGTTTTTTTGACTAATCTCAGTCACAACCACAAAACCACTGTGAACAATATTCCTAATTTCCATCATGCACCGCTAGGGTGGGCAGTGGTGCCAAGGTAATGGGGTTTTTAACAAGCTCGATCTGAAGCTGTGGCTGCTGCAGCTGAAGGGAATATGGCAAGAATGCTGAAAACAGCATGAGATAATAAACAAGCAGGATCTCCTTGGATATTTTTGGCATTTTGGTGTCCCCACTGAATTATTTGAGCTACTTCCATACAGTGACATTTGGTCAAAAGAGGATTTATCTGAGCTTGTGGTTGTGTGGGAACTCTCAGAAACATATATTACAGACAACATGTGCCAGTCTTATGACTTGGCTTAATGGACAAGGAGTGGTAATTGTGGGATAGGGAGATCAGTCCAGAAACATAGCTGCATAAAAGATGTTCCCAGTGGCTAGATTTGGCTTTGGTTTTCTGTTTAAAAAGAAAAACAAACACCATCACACTACCTACCCTCTCTCACCACACCAACTCACCACAGCTCAGCGTGCTTACCCTTAATTTACAGAGCAAATTTATGGCTTTGCATAATGATTCCAGGAAGCTTTGAAAATAGTATAATATTATATCTACATTAGACTCAGAGATTTAAGGCCAGAACAGACCATCATGATCATCTAGTCTGACCTCCTGCACATTGCTGGCCACAGAACCTTACCCACCCACTCTTGTGAGAGACCCATAATCTCTGGTTTAGTTACCGAAGTCCTCAGATCTTAAAGTTACAGAGAATTCAGCATTTATTCTAGTTTAAACCAGCAACTGACCCAAACCCATGCTGCCAAGGAAGGCAAACCCCCCCACCCCAAAAAAATCCAGGGTCTCTGCCTCTCACTTAAAATTCACAATTAAATAAAGCTCTTTTTGTAATGTTAACACATTAATCCCAGAAGAAATAATTTTACAGGCCACATAACAGGCATTAGGCTCCACCATAGCAGCTCTAAAGGAAGCACAGTTTCTCCAAAATCTTGTATATCTTGGTTAGTAGGTCTCCAGTCATCAGCATTATAGGAGAGATACAACCTTAGTTACTAGTGTGGATGAAAATTAGTTAATTGAGTAAAACGTATCAATAAGTAAAATATAATTCTGAATGTTCTGGCATAGGCGCACACCCACTTGATAATGTCTTTGCCTCTTAACTGTGACAAGTGATTTACTCCATAAAGCTTTTCCATAGTTCCTTTCTGCCTTTTGATTCCTGCATTAAGACCAATTTGTATAGTGATGTGAATGGTAATTTCAGTGGCAACTGACATGAAAAAACGCATTCCAAGACAAGGCACCTAGACTGTTCAGCAGTAATATTTTTATCATGGACTTGACTAACTGTGTAACTGTCTGTAGTAACAGCTGTAAAACAGGTGTGCATTGGGGTTTGTCATTTAACCCTTAATGAGGCATTTATGTTCCACTGTGTTTTGGAGGGGAAAGGTCCTGTGATTTACTCTCTCTCACACACAATTACAATCCAGGGGAATAACCTATTTACGGTTAAAAATGTTGTCCAATAAACACGTGCAGTTCAGAACTACTCAGCAACCCACATCTCCATATTTGGCTGACACCCACATAGACTGTTAATGAAGATACATATATTCCCTGTCTCTCCCTTGTGCAAAAATAAGGTGCTAGTTTTACTATTTTAGTTGAAAACAGATTTCAGAAAGAATAGGGGTCATCCAGACAATAAGAGAAATTTCAAGAAATGGTAAGTGTTGCCAGCACCTAATGGCAAAAAATAGCAACAAAGTGATCTTGTAAAAAGACAAAAATCATGATGGAAAATGGGATATACATGTGCGCTTGATGGAACCCCAGTGAATTCAAGGGAGTCTTTCCATCCACTTCAATGGGCTTTGGAACAGGCCGAATATGAGGTGAGCTTGCAGGCAGTTAGTATTACCAATGACTGCAGTTAGCAGACCATCCATCCAGATGGTACATTTGGTCCACAAGTCACTCTCCTTCTCTGTCCAGCTAAATTCCACTGAAGACTCACACTTTTCATATTACCCACCAGTAACTAGTGAACAATAAGAGCAATGCTAACACCACATACCTATTTGAAACCCTCGTCTTTTCCTGCTGTATGCCTGCAAGTACACTTGGTCTACTCTTTGCCTTTTTTTTTTTTTTTCCCCCCAACAGTAAACTCTACAGGGCAGGGACCATCTGTGCTGGGTGTCTTGTAAAGCTTCTACCACATTGTTGGGAGTTTTAATTATAGTGTAATAAACAGCAAACATCATGGGCAGCGTATAAAACAGAGATCTTTCAAAGGGGAAGATGTTAAGACAGGTAGCTATGGTTGTTTTTAAAATACATACGGTATAAGGGAAAAGGAGAACGACAAAAGACTTTAAGGTGGGGAAGATCAGAACTGATGCTGAGGTGTGGAGTCAAACTACACAACTTTGGTTGTTCCCTTGAAGAATTTAAGAAATGTGTTTCCATGATCAGAACAGACAATGAGCTTACCACTTCAAATCACAAGGAAAGAACTGTGTTTTGAACAGCGGGGAAGAGAAAGAGAGACATGTCAGGGATAATAAAACAAACCAAGGGGGAGAGGAACTAGAAAGAAAGCAAGATAAAATGAATAGGGAAAGAGGCAACACTTTTGCTATCAGCTTCTTCATTTCTGTTGCATCCCTTCTTTCTTTCATCCTCTCTTTCCAAATAGAACACATGCTCATTTCAAGGACAACATAGATTTGCTCTTGCGGCTGGTGGTCAAGTGAAAAATTCACACTTCTGTCAAAGTTTTGTGAAGGTACCATCTTCCAAAAAAGAAGAACACAGAGAGAGAGAGAGGCAGACAGACAATGGGAGAAGACCAGCCTGGAAAGGCAAGGGACCAGTTCAGTCTCTCTTCTAAATATAGTGCCAAGAATAATCTGGGGCTCTGTCCCGACTGCACATGCAGTCTTTAGGTATTATAATATAAATATTCACTACTACTAAGATACAGTTTTTCCCTCTTTGTATCATGTTCTCTCTGTTCTGCTCACTCAGCTTTTTCTTCCTTCCATTTTTACTTTCTCCACTATCTCTTTTCTCCTCTAATCTTTCCCCTCATCTCTTCTATTTTCTTATTCTCTGGCTTTTCTGAGTCTCCCTTCTGTTTCCCATTTTCAAAAGTTGCAGCTGCTGACATAGACCAATAACTTCCCACTCCATGGCATGGAGCCATGAGGTGAACAAGCTAATGCACAGAAGCAGAGGCCATTGCCATAAGGGAGTTTGATACTACATATGTACCACCATTGCACTTGTACTAAATACAGCACACAGAAAACTGACTGCAATTGGCAGTCTTCTGAGAAGTGCATTTCTAACCAACACAGTATGGGTCAAAATAACTTTTCCTCTATCTACACCAAGAATACTCTGCCTAAGTTCAGTTGTAATGATTTTTTGTTGAGTAATAATCTCAAATTTCTACTGAAACCGTAAAGTTCTCATGCAACACAATTCCAGGATGCAGCAGCATGGTTATGACAGCACTTCTGGGTATTATGTACAGTTGTGGGAATTGATTAAATTAGTGCTTTCCACAAAAAAGAATACACACACACACACACACTCACACACACACGAAGTGTGCTGTTAAAGTAGGTTTTTGTCCTGCAAAAACTGCCTTTTGTGTTCATGGAAAACAGAGACGAATTCAAGGCAGCAATGCAAAATGTTCCCCTCTCCATAAAGCCTGCATATTTCTTAACTTTTCACATCAGTTTTGCTATGCGGTGCAAATGTTTCACTTTATACTGATAGTATTATGAGTGTTGCTGTACACAATATCAAAGTCCACAATGGTACCTGAAGATAAATGGAAAAAACCATGAACAAAAACACCATTTAAAGAGATCCCCATGCTGGTATCTCTTAGAATTTCCTCTCAGATATCAGACTGTCAGCCTCTTATTAAAAGAAGGATTGACGTGATTCACACAATTATGGCAAATTGTCAAAGAGGGGGATGAGTACTTTAAATCACAACAGAGAAAGGCAGAGAAGTCTTCAGACTCTTCAAGATTTTTCTGAGGCAGCACTTGCTGACACAGGCACACAATTTCACACGCATACTTCCCATAGTGACAAAGAGTCCTGTGGCACCTTAAAGACTAACTAAAATTTTTTTAGAGCATAAGCTTTCGTGGGCTAATACCCACTTCGTCGGATGCATGCAGTGGAAGTATCCAGGGGCAGGTATAAATAGGTAGGCAAGAACCTACCAATCAGCCTGATTGGACTAACCTTGTTATCTCCCACCTGGGAGATAAATAGGTAGGCAAGAACCTACCAATCAGCCTGATTGGACTAACCTTGTTATCTCCCACCTGGTTCTTGCCTACCTATTTATACCTGCCCCTGGATACTTCCACTGCATGCATCCGACGAAGTGGGTATTAGCCCACGAAAGCTTATGCTCTAAAAAAATTTTAGTTAGTCTTTAAGGTGCCACAGGACTCTTTGTCACTTCTGCAATTCCAGACTAACACGGCTACCCCTCTGATACTTCCCATAAGGACTCAAGAGATATTTCACCTTCATCAGGTTCTCTTCCCTGCCGTCTTCCCCCTGCGCCACCTCTCCCTATCCCACCCTGCACCCTTCAGCAAAAGCTAGTCAGAGAAAGTATTGCATTATGTTTTGTGATGCAGATCATTCCTAGTAGTGATAGTACATAATGCCAACTGGAACTCACACCCCAAAAAGTTTTGAAGTTCACAGTATCTTCTTGAATCTTAGTGGAGAAGAGCTCTATGTAAGCTTGTCTCTTTCACTGACCGAAGTTGGTCCAATAAAAAAATATCACCTCACCCACGTTCTTTCTCAAAGTACATCTGTCATTTCACTCAAGAGCAGGCCTATGCTCTTTATCATTTAATCAAAGCCACTGCTGTGATTGCTACTTGTACAGAAAATTATAAAGCTGCAGCAGCTTCGAAGCCAGGATTACAAAGATTAAATGGAATCTGAGGGGTAGCCCTGTTAGTCTGGAATTGCAGAAGTGACAAAGAGTCCTGTGGCACCTTAAAGACTAACTAAAATTTTAGAGCATAAGCTTTAAAGGTCAGCATTCTGCAGCAAAATAACTTCAAGTCCAGACTGCAAAGAGAGACTGCAGAGCTGCAATTCATTTGCAAATTTGACACAATCAATTTGGGACTGAATAGAGATTATGAATGGCTAGCTAACTACAAAAGCAGCTTCTCTTCTCTCGCTATTCACACCTCCAGTTCAGCTGCTAGAGGAACACCTCACCCTCCCTGATTAGAGATAACAAGCTGGTTCAGCCTCATTGGACTAACCTTGTTAGCTCCCACCTGGTTCTTGCCTACCTATTTATACCTGCCCCTGGATACTTCCACTGCATGCATCCGACGAAGTGGGTATTAACCCATGAAAGCTTATGCTCTAAAATTTTAGTTAGTCTTTAAGGTGCCACAGGACTCTTTGTCAAAGATTAAATGGGCACTGCTTTTTGCTAAGGGTTGGGTAAGAATGAATTCAGTATCCTCAAATTTGAAAGAAAATTAGAGAGGGAAAATTATTCATTTGATCAGACCAACACTTCCTAATTTTCATGTCCTCTCATACTTCCATGAAATCTCAATTGCATAATTTACTGTAAGACACACACACACACACCAGTGACCATCTAATTACAATCCTAGTGCTAGAAGATGCTTCAGCCTAGCTTTGTGGCTTTTGCCTTTCTGTGTAAGATATGAAAGGCTAATAATAAAATGTTTCTTTACAAAAATTAAAAGACTTCCTGACCCCGCCCAAATCATCATGATTTCCCATAAATTAATCAACTAAAAATCTAAAGAATCAGAGGGGTAGCCGTTTTAGTCTGGAATTGCAGAAGTGACAAAGAGTCCTGTGGCACCTTAAAGACTAACTGAAGTATTAGAGCATAAGCTTTTGTGGGCTAATACCCACTTCGTCAGATGCAGGTGGACGAAGTGAGTATTAGCCCACGGAAGCTTATGCTCTAATACTTTAGTCTTTAAGGTGCCACGCGACTCTTTGTCACTTCTAAAAATCTAAAGGTGATTCCAGAGACATTTTAAACCAAATATGAGAGTAAGGAGGCAAGTGAATAAAATTGCAATTACCATATGAAACTGCTGGTGACCTTTTCTTTGCAGATACAGATTTGCTAAATTCTGCTGTCATTACTGTCCAGGCTCCTCTTTCACCCTCCCCAAAAGACTAAAGCTTTGAAAACAGCATGTCTAAAATTAGAAGTTGTTAAAAGAGAGAGGGGGGCAGCTCCGTGCACAGATCCACACGTGCAGCTCCGAGTGAATTTAATGAGAGCTGCATGCAACAAAGAGGGCAGACGTCAGCTGATAGCTCTCAGGCATACTGGGGAACAAAGTTCCAGAAAGTGCTGCGAGAAACTGACTTTATTTCAGTATCCTGGAGACTCTCTCTAATTTTAAATTCAATTGGAAATCCTAAACATAAAGAGAATTTAATATGATTAATACTATACTTATTTACCAAAATGATAAGAACCTTAGAAATATCAAATTGATGGTAAAGACTCACTTGTATTATCTGTGCCAACATTCTTTGTATTACTTAGTACTATCAATCAATCAATCAATCATTAACTATCAATCGTATCATGCCAGCAAACTCCCATAGGCCCTCATAATGCTGAGCCTACACCTCCCATATATTTTTAAACCATAAGTCCTGACATGATATTAAAGTGACACACACCATGAATAGCTCAAAGATCAAAGGGCTCCAGCAGCACTCACATTGGACTACAAATCTGTTTTTACTCACTTGGCTCTTAGGGTTGCCAACTTCTCAGTTGCACAGTACTCAACACTCTAGCCCCGCCCTGCACAAGGCTCTGCCCCCTGCTCACTACATTCCCCCTCCCTTGGTGACTCAGTCTCCACCACCCTCCCTCACTTTCACTGGGCTAGGTCAGGGAATTGGCCTGTGGGAGGAAGTAAAGGCTGTGGCTGGGGGTGTGGGCTCTGGGGTGGAGCTGGGGAGGACAGGTTTGCAGTACAGGAGGGGGCTCCAGGCTGGGAGTGGGGCTGAGGGATTCAGAGTGCGAGACAGGGCTGCAGTTTAAGGCAGAGGGTTGGAATGTTGGAGCGGGAAGGGCTCTGGACCGGGGCCAGGGATGAGATGTTTGGGGTGCTCAGGGATGGGGGAGGGGCCGAGCATTTTGGAGTGCAGGAAGGGACTGCAGATTAGACAGGGGGTTGGGGTGCTGGAGGTGGTGCGGGGATGGAGGGGGTGGAGCCGGGGATGAGGGGTTCAGGATATGGGAGGGGACTCTGGGCTGGGGCAGGGGGTTGGGGCCTTTGGGATATGGGAGGGGACTCTGGGTGGGACTGGGGGGTTGAGGTGCAGGAAGGTGCTCTGGGTTGTGGGGAGCTCAGGGCTGGGGCATGGGCTTACCTTGGACAGCTCCTGGACAGGCAGGCTGTGGGGCTAAGGCAAGCTTCCTGCCTGTCCTGGCACTGCGCTGCATGTGGCCTGGTAACAGCCAGCAGGTCCAGGTCCTAGACGGGGCGAAGGAGAGCAGGATGCAAGAGGCTCCATATGCCGTTCTCACCCACAGGCACCGCCCTCCAGCTCCCGGCCAATGGGAGTGCAGAGCCAGTGCATGGGGCAGGCCCCCCCACAGCTTAGGAGCCGGACATGCTGGCCGCTTCCATGGTGCAGCACAGTGCGAGCCAGGACACATAGGGACTAGTCTGCCTTAGCGCCACAGCACTGCCAACTGGACTTTTAATGAGCTGTCAGGGTTCCTTGTCAACTGGGAGTTCTGGTCAAAAACCAGACACTTGATCACGCTATTGGCTCCGCAGTTCCTCCTCCCATATTATGTCACCTTCTCCCAGAATCCTGCTCCGTGGCCTTAGAATGATTATCTTCCATTATGCATGGTTAACTGTAGCTCTTTCCCTAGACAGGGTGATGCAGCTACTAAATGCATGCCTCCACACCCTTCCTCTTTCAAAGAAATTCCCACCAACCTCCTTCCTCCTTCCCTGGATTTTTAAAATAAATCATTAAAGAAATAGCTTACCTTTCTATTATTTTTATGCTAAAACTATGTTATCACCTTCTCCAGACCGTGGTACTCTAATTCTTAGTGTCCATTGCTTAATATGGCTCTTTTATCACTCCCTTTCACTACTCCTAATTATCTTCTAGTATTTAATTACTTTGAGGGACCGATATTGTTAGATGATGGAAAAACATAACAGAAAATGAAGTATGATTGCAAATGGTATTATGTACTGAGCAGTGCTGAGAACTAAACTTTGTTATGCTACTATGTAGCAGAGACAGTTAAAGGAAGTTGATTAAGGCCCAGTTTACACTGAAAAGGTTTGCTGATACAGCTATATCTGTATAATCATAGCTAGCTCTTCTATAGTGCTTTTCTTGCACAGCTCTCGAAGCACTTTACAATCTTTAAAGTATTTATCCTCAATGCCCCATGAGGTAGACAATACTATTATCCCCATTTTACAGATGGGCAACTGAGGCACAAAAAAGCTAAATGATTTGCCGATGGTGACACAGGAAGTCTGTGGCAGAACAAAGAATTGAATCAGGGTTTCCCAAATCCTATGCTAGCCCTTAATCACTGGACCATTCTTCTTCTATAGCAGATATAGAGGCAAATCCTCTTGGCATAAAGGCAGTTATACTGGCAAAAGTGTATTTTTGTTGGTATAGCTTATACCAAGTGAGCAAACAAAATAAGCTCTGCTAGCAACAATACTTTTATGTCAGTGTAATTGCATCTGCACTATGGTATTTGTCACAACCTTAATTATCATTGTTGTACCAGCCCAGGTTTCTAGTGCAGAACTGAGCTAACTTTAGAATATGGCTTGCAAAGATTTACAGCCTGCATTAATATGAAGACTGCACTGTTTGCCCCACACATTTCAATAACTCCCATCTTCCTTGGTGCCCGTCCTATTCATCCAGATTTCAAGGACTGAAGTTCTAGTCCAAAATGACTTTAACACAATGATGGAATATTATGTCAATGTACTTTTAAGTAGAGTATCCATGAATTTCAGAATAAGGCTCTTGCTTTAAATTCATGATTACATTTTCTTGTGACACAAAAGTTCAAGTATGACTAGTTCAGGATTACACTAAAGTAGGAAACCAGTGAATTTGCCTTTATTCTAAAAGCCCATAAGGAGGCTTCAACATCAAAAGAACTGCCTAAGTTGATCTGATGCTTGTCATCAACATTTCTCCAAAGGATCAAACTAATTTAAAGTGGGTTAAATAACACTGACCTCTAATACTTCTTAATCACTTTGATTTTCCTAAGACACATTAAGGAGTTTACATATAAAACAACATAAAATATGCCTGTATTTAAACCCACTTCTATTCTTCATTTTTAAATAGCCTGGGGAAAATGAAATAAAATACAAGCCATTGTCTACAGAAAAAAAATCTTTACTTGTAGCTGTTTCTACAGGAGGTAAAGGGAAAACATCTGCATCCAGAAATGTTTCTGTGAAAATACACATTAAACCACACCTACAAAATTTGCTCACACATCTAGTGTGAAAAAGGCCCGAATGATCACATTACTCTAGTCTTGCCTTAATGTAGTAGTGAGCCCGCACAATATATCCCGCTGCATTAATCATCCAGCTGATAACACGTACAAATAGCTGTTTTCACATGCAGATACTGGCATTGTGCACCTAATTGAACATCTTGGATGTGCACTTACTTGAGTACACACACACACACACACACACACACACGTATGAAGGAGCTACACAGATACCAACTTTTGTATTGCTCTGAATAGCTAGTGTATTCAATGTGCTACATATTCACACAATACTATGGGCTTCCTGGAAAATTACCAAACGAAAAGAGAACTAGAGTCTTCTCTCTGAAAATGGGGGTGCATAAATTATTGTCATTTAAAAAATAGGAAATAACTGAACACAAACCAAACCAGAAAGACAGTTTATTCTCTAGAATGTCTAGCTTTAAAAGAGACCAATGTTAACTGAAAAGGAGACATTTTTAGTGCAAAGTCCAACAATTACAAAAATGAGTCTTCCTCAATCCAGCTCCTGGAACTGGAGTAGATAATTCCCTAGCAATACTAAAGTGAGATGCATGAACATACCCATATATGATTGGCAAAAGGGACAACTTTCCATAACAAACCAACCAACCAACCTAGAGTGTTGGGCGTATCTTACTGCAGCTTTGTAACATGATTGGGGCCACCCAATGAAATTAGTGGTCAGCAAGTTTAAAACAAATAAAAGGAAGTTCTTCTTCACACATTGCACAGTCAACCTGTGGAACTCCTTGCCTGAGGAGGCTATGAAGGCTAGGACTATAACAGGGTTTAAAAGAGAACTGGATAAATTCATGGAGGTTAAGTCCATTAATGGCTATTAGCCAGGATGGGTAAGGAATGGTGTCCCTAGTCAGAGGGGAGTGATGGATGGCAGGAGAGAGATCACTTTATCCTTACCCGTTAGATTCACTCACTCCGGGGCACCTGACATTGGCCACTGTGGGTAGACAGGATACTGGGTTAGATAGACCTTTGGTCTGACCCAGTACGGGCTTTCTTATGTTCTTATTTTATTTAGTTAACTACTCTGCCATTCAGTTTTAATTGCCATCAGAGTTGGATCAACCCACTGAACCCCTTTTCAGATTAAGACACCAATTCTGCACTACCTTCAAGTAATTCTCAGATACAGCAGAGAGTGGCAGCTGCAGAGGGCCTGCTCCCCCATTCTAAGTCAGTTGTCCCAGTGGAAGTTAAAGCAGCAGAAGCTGACTCCAGCCTGTACCTTTGGTGTAATATCCATCATGGACTAGATGTCTATGGAGAGTCAGGTTTATTTCACCACATTCCCTTCTAACCATATCCTGCTCACAGAATGCCTCCTTCTACTGGACATCTCCAGCTATTTTAAAGTCCCTTTGCACTGCTTATGTGGCACAAAGTGCCCTTATGAAACCAGAGAATTCAGCCCTAACACTATATATTCAACACCCCATGCATTGATTCAGTTTCTAGCACATTGTAAGTGGGCCAGATGGAGCAAATCCCACCACACTGCATCACTTAATAAAAACCCTCTCACCTTGCCCAGCTCTGCAGCTCCTCCTCTCCCTCCCACCTCTGCCTCTCTGGTACCAAAGGTTCAAATCCAGTAGCATCCAACCAGACCTTGATCTTTTGACAGAGAGAACTTCCTAGAATCAAATTCATCATCTGTGTTGTCCTTGGAAGAGAGTTTAAACACTAAGGTTTCATTTGCTCTGCGGGGCATTAAATTTCTCACGGTGCTTTTCCAAGAAGGAAGGGTCATTAAATTACTTGTAAATGAATTACATTTTCTTTAACTACAACTTAACTTGGAAAAGAGATTATTTACATCCTGTTCTAAAACACTGTGTGGTGTTGCTGTGTGCTGTTAAAGATTTACCACATTTCCCTCCATTTTCCAACTCATTGCTTTTCAGTGGTGGATGGAATTATCTCTGTGCACATTCTGTATCTCAGTTTATAAAGTTTGTAAAATGTTTTGGTACCCTTTATGATGAAAAGCTCCTGTAAATATATGGTCATTATCAAGGCCAAATCCTTGGAGTGGAATGCCATAACTATTTCAACAGGCAAGCTCTTCCACACCCTGTTATCCTCATGGAATATCAGGGTTGGAAGGGACCTCAGGAGGTCATCTAGTCCAACCCCCTGCTCAAAACGGGACCAATCCCCAACTAAATCATTCCAGCCAGGGCTTTGTGAAGCCTGACCTTAAAAACCTCTAAGGAAGGAGATTCCACCACTTCCCTATGTAACCTATTTCAGTGCTTCACCACCCTCCTAGTGAAAAAGTTTTTCCTAATATCCATCCTAAACCTCCCCCTTTGCAATTTGAGACCATTATGCCTTGTTCTGTCATCTGCTACCACTGACTACAGTCTAGATCCATCCTCTTTAAGCATTATTCATGTTAAGAGAGAATGTTGTCAATGGAAATATGCATTAGTTAACAAAAATTAACATTTGTTGATTTTAAAAGAGCACCAGCTTTATTCAATTACTTAGGTTTAATAAATTCCTCAGGAGTATACTGTCACTCATTTAGCAATTGAAAGAAATATAAAATCTACATCACTTATTGCCCAAAAGACATATCTTTATTACTATAGTTTAATGGGTAAATTATTTACATAATGAGCATCAAATCAGTATCTTTGGATATAGCTACATAAAAACAGACCTCACTCCTACATTATAGAGAAAGAAGCATAAAAGGCTTAACACTGGCACAGGCTGCAGCAGGAATCCCAAGTCTGATCACCACTGCGGCTGCAACAGCTGGCTGACATACTTTCACTTGTCTGTTTTGATCACATGTTTTCATCTACTTTCTGCCCCTGAAGTTTTGTTCGCATTTGCAGATGCTTGAGTGGTTTCAGATATACAGGGCCAATCTGAGCTGCTTCTGCCTGGGTTTCTGGACTGGGTTTTGAGAGGAAATGGGTATAGGGAGCCTGCCCCATCTCAAGCCACAGGCACCCTGAGTCAAACACAATCCTAGCATAGAAGTCCCTTAATTATTTGAGACTGTGGGGTTATCTAGGGTGCCACACAGAACTCCACATACTAAATGCCATGTCTGGAACCCCTTCCAAACTCCATTATGACTACTCACATGTCAGCAGCCGCTAGGGAAAGCACACACTACTCCTTCCAAAAGCTAGGTGAAATTTTCAATACACTTTTGCTCAACCATTAAAGCTCTGTGCATACCCAAATCCTCCAGCAAGGTGACTATTTTGCCTATAAATTAAAAACAAGTTTCTATAAATTAAAAACAAGTTCATTAGACAGCTGGAAATTCTCCAACTTGGATGATATTTACTATTACAGTTCCTTTTCACTTTAGTGACAAATGTGTCTTAATCCCATTCAATTTTGTGAAACCGTGGAGGTTAAACAAGCAACTGAGGGAAGAAGCAGGAGTATCAGTCCTCTCTGTGGCAAGAAACGTGTGGTTCATTAGAAAGACAGATCTGGCACTCATGTGCAAGGGATTTCCTATTGATTAATCTGCCTGTCTTTATAGGATATTGATGCCAGATGCCAATCGTTACTGAACATATGCCTCCCTAGGCCACTGGTGCATGGGTTAACAGAAGGAAACCAAGAACCATTTTTTGAAAGGGGGGAAGAGAGATATTCCATGTTTCCATAGACTCAAAACACCTTCCTCTCTATTCCAGTGGACAGACACACACAAGCATCCAGATTCAGATGTACAAACTTCAGGATAGGAAAAAGAGGCATGAAAGTCACAAAATGCCAATCCCAGTTTAAAAAAAATCTATTACTATGGAGTTTCTTTGGAGTAAAAAAAAGAGCTAACATTAAGTTCTCTTTCTTGCAAATTTCTAGTAGTCATTTTTATAGGCTACAACTATAGTTATTATTGTTCCCCATCCATCTTATAATTTCAACTAAATCGAGCAATGAAAATTTTATAGTGCATCCCTAATTGTGCACCAGACTGGAACTGTTCATACAAATTCCAAGCAATTATCATGCTTTCTGGGAAACACTGGCAGCAAACACAGGATTAAATGCTTGTAACAGCAAGCCAGATGGGAAACACTGATAAAGAAAATCTCATGGAACTCAATTCCTTTTCCAAAACTATGGTATGATTTAAATTAACCTGGGATTGGAATATATTCATAGCATATTCAAAGCAAGGTCATTTAGGTACAAAAACTAGGTCATAAGTATGACAAATATTCCCTACACACACAGTTATATACTGTGTATAGAATGAACATAAATATAAATAGAAACACCCACCCACCTGTTTATAAACAAAAATGTATAAGTTAATTAACTGACAACGGTTATTAAGACATCCTGAAATTGACTGGAAAAGTACTAGAGAAGAGGATTAATTCTTTTAACTGCTTCATAAAAGAAAAATCTTCTTGTGGACTTTCCTTGGCTCCTATCTCCCACTTCTGCTTGATTTTCAAATATTACATTCTGCAGACCACCAGGAAGAGCTGTCTGCACAAGTGGTTGTTCCTGGTCTACAATCCAAAAAACACTTTTTTAAGGCCATGATCCAGCAAAGCACTTAAGCCCATCACTATTCAGCATGGTTTGATGTTTACTGTTGCAGCCATGGAAGCAAGGAAACACACACATCAGAGTAAATGGTTAAATACAGAGGCCAAAAAACTTTCAACTATTAACCAAATGAAACCGTTCCCCAAACTACACAGCAGGACCATTCCAGTATGGCATCAATTGCTGGAGATTCAGATGATGGGTATAAGGGCAATGTCCTTTATGCCTCCAGGCTTCTGGTCATAGTCTGTCCCTGCTCGATCTACAAAACGAAAGTCAAGAAGAAAGCAGGTAACCCTGCAAAGTCCAGATTCCCTGACCACTGCCCATTCTAATATTGAATGAAATTTTTCAAAAGCTGCACAGAAGCTAAAACATCTTGATGGCATAGTTTTATCAAAATAAAATTGACCTTTGAACTGAAACCCAGCAGGCTGAAGTGTGTTGCTTGTGCGTCCCTCTATCTGAAGGCTGACTTCAAATTGCTTTCAGCCATCAGAGAGCCTTTTCCACATATCCTTAGGAGGAGGATTGGTCCCACTGCCTCTTACTTTTTAAATATTGGATGCTCCTCTAGAGCCTCTGTTCTGCTAGCGTGTGCTTACTTCCATCCCCAGTGCTTAATTTTTGCCAGAGCTAAGCCTCAGCACTTCTAGGCTTAGCAGTTCATAGCCCTGGCACCTGCTACATCAGTTATGAATGTCCAAAAAAAAAAATGGCTTGAGCCCTGGCACCTAATTGCTTGAGCCCCAGCACCTCATTCATTACAAATTGAGCACGGTCCATCCCTATTCAGTAAAACATGTGCTTACATATAAAAAGTCAATGGGTCTGAAGTATTTTGCTGAATAGGGGTGGACATAAGCTCCTGCTTAAAGTCAAGCATATCCTAAGTTCTTTGCTAACCCACGCCTCCAGAAGAATCTGGGAAAACTGGAATTTGATGCAGTTGTAAGAGCTACTGCATATCTTTAAGAGGTCAAAAAGTTAAAGGGAAGACTACACTTAGCTCTATACAGAAAGCTACATTACCAGTGACAGGCTGAAGTGTTAAAGTTGAAACTGCAGTTCTCCACAAACTTACAAAAGAAATGCTTAACTGCTGCTAACTGCATCCTTAGTACATTGTCTTTCATGATGATGAGAGAGAGAAAATTAGAATTAAAGAACAGATTTGCAAGTATCTTTGAACTATATCTAATGGCTGCAGATACCAACAATGACTTGGGGGATTTCAAATAGCAGGCAACAAATGTCTTTCTACCTCTGACTCTTCTCTTTAGGATTACATAGTATGACCAGAATGGAAGCTCAAAAGGCAGCTCACATTCCCTATACCCAGCTAAAAGGGTGGAAATGAATTTGTCAACTGCAAAGCAGGATAGATAATAAATATCAGAATCATCCAGACATATTCATGTACATTCAAAAACATGGAGTCAAATTCTGCCCTGATTAGCACTAAATCTAATTGAACTCAGTGTTGGTTCATGTCAGGTCAGAATCTGGCTGCCACTTAATAGAAATGTCACCATTTCATTATATGCAATTTCAATGCTCATTTTTACAGAACTCAACTAAATGGCTATTTCTGAAGTGAAAACTTTCCAATTTAGAACTCTGAATTTTGCAGCCACCTTTTTCTTAAGAACAGGCCCTGTTAATATACTAGAGTGGGCTCATTTACAATGATTACATAAAAACCCTTTATAAGCCTGAATTACATGATACAAAATCCTGAAGAAACTCCGATTTTGTGCTTTCAAGTGCCCCTTTCTTCTTTTGTACAGCATGATGCTTAACATTCCCTCTTTCTTCCATCCCCAGCAAGCATGCATTTCATCCGTCAGAGAATCAGATTTTTTCAGTGCTGAATAAAGTGTCAAGGGAAAAAGTAAAACACAAGTCCACTTGTGTGACCCAACATACATGGCATATCCCTCATGATCCAGGCTAACAAATTAGACTTCTCTTACCAATTCTTTCTGAGAAACATAAGCTAGTGCATCTATCAGGTAGAGGACTCAGTCCCTCTGCTGCTGTGGAAATAAGTTATTTTCATAGTGCTAGTATTGAACATTAAGAAGATTTGGCTCAAGTACAGAGCAAAAAGGGTCAGTTACTTTACTGCTCAGCTGAGTGCACAGCAGAATCTGGTTTATGTGTATGCAAGCTGAAAATCCAAAGGAAGTTTTTTCAGTGTGAACAATGTATTTAAAAATTTCAGATGTCTGACAAAATATTTGAAGCCTGGTTTTACAGCATTTTTCTGTATTTGCAGAGGCAGTCATCTCATCAGGAAAGCATTTGCTATAGGGTGACCTTTACCAATTTCGGTGCCAAATATCATTAATGCCATTGAGTTGCTGTAATATTTTAGCTATATCACCACTATTACTTCAACACCTATATCCAATGAAAATCCTCCGTATTAATGAATGACATATTGATGTTTTTCCTGATGTGCTGTTATGTTCCCCACTTTAGTGCAATAAGCTGGGCAATTTTACAAGTGCACTTACATCATCCACTTTTTTCACTGACCTAGGAATATGAGACCCAATCAGTGTAATGTTCCTGATGGGAGTGGAATATAGGTTGAATGTTCACACCCCCCCACACACACATTTTACACAGCCCTGATTGCTACTTGGTTTACAGATATCTGTGGAGAAGTACAGCTGGAAGAGCTTGACATTTTTTAGTCTTCTCATATTATATATTGTACGACTTTTGTTACAGGTACAGTGAAAATAAAGAACTGTTTCCACTTTGACTAATCTACACACAGCGATCCCAGCAAGATAAGAGAACAAGCTGTTCTCTGGCACTAGCCACTTTAATCTCTATCCAACTCCCTCAATCCAGATTGATTTGACATCAAAACTACCACAGAAGATATTCAAGCAGTTTGCCTTTCAGCATCTGGCCCAGCCTCACTCAATTAAGCTGGCTCTCTGGGTGTCAGTCCAACCCACATACCTGATCTGGGCATGGTGTTCCTTCCCTCCATCCCTGCATTGCAATGCCTCTCCCAAGATTAATCTTCAGTTCCCAGAGTTCTTTCATGGAGATCCTGGAGGCTTTCCTCAACTCCTGCAATTCTTTCCTATTGGAAAACTAGTCTTCAACTTCTTTTTCAGCCAAAGCTACTTTTTTGCCACCCTTGAAAAATAAAGCTATTTTGCATAAGAGCCTGAAGTTACAGACATCACTTCTCCCTCTTGGATCCGCTCATCTGCAACACGGCCCCAAAAGTGATGTTTTCCAGAGCTAGAGTGACGGTATTCTGAGCCTCGCCTTTGGTAATCAGGCTATGGCCTGGCCACATTCAGGAAGTGGTGTAAAATGTACCTCTTTGCCAAGGTTTTCACTCACTGCCAACTGTAGTGACCCTAATGTTTAAACAACTGGTAAGGATTTCCATATCATCATCTTGTAACTTAGTGGTGTTACAGATGCCTGGGCCTAACTCTGGAAAATGTTATTGTTCACAAGCTAAACAATGTAAAGTGAAGCAAACATCAGAGATAGGTCCTGTATAAATGATCTTAGTCAATTAACAATAAAACTCTAGCACAATACATTTATACGCAGTAGGAAAAATGTTATATATAGCTCCTAGACTAGAACAAACCACTTGCACAGTATTTAAAGTTCTGTTCTTTTTACTGTGTCATGAGCATGTTGTTGATACACTACTTTTCCAAAGAACATAGGGCAAAGGGCCATATCATTTTAAGTTGCAGAACGAGACTTTCAAACAAGCTACAGATAAAGTTGCTGATTTACAAAAGCTTTTATCAGTCTCATGATGGATTTTACAGAAGTGGAACACTATATGACCCATGTGATTTGTTTTCATTTACAAAGGTGGAAAGGCTTTGAATGTAAAAATGGAACTTTTTCTTCTCGTTCCAAATGTAAACAATTTAACATCCATTTCCCATCCAGAGATTTTACTAGTTCAAAAGACTTTATTTGAATCTTATCTGTATTATATTTCCTGCTGATTGGCAGTGCCTCACGCTTCAGTTTAAAAGCCAAAAAATGTGTTGGCTCTGAATAACAACAGGAAATGAATAACAAAGAAAACTGGGAAATAAATGTAATGAGTAGTTATGAAGTGCTGAAAACTATATTTAGTGTTCCTTATTTCTTTAGAGCTTGGGTGCTGCTATATTGATTTATGTCTGGAAAGTATTTTATAGAAAAAGCATAACAAAAGCATTAGATTATTTAATCAACAAGAAAACAGTTTACGTTATCTTCAAAGCCTTCATCTATTACTGACTCGACTGGTTCCATACTCCTTAATGCTGAGAACTGTCTATGCTGTGGGTGAGGTTTACACTGTGTGTAGTAATTCACCATAAAAGACGATAAACCCACGGAAGATCATGTATCTACTATTCATTGCTGGCCAAGTGATTCAGCAGGAAGCATGCCAAGCGCTCTAAAAAGCAGTGTGTGGGACTGTTAGGGTTGGATGCTTAGCTGATGTGCTCAACCACAGCAGACAATGTGGGTGGGAAAAAAAAGCAAGGTATGTATGGAGCCATAGTGAGATTACTTTGAAGAATTGTCTGAAAGCCACAAGTGATCCCAGACATTTAACAGGTCAGACTATTTTGAAGAGAAAAAGGAACAAGAAAAGAAACCTGCATCAACAATATGAAAAGAGAGGGAAGTTGGTGAGTGCTTAATCCCCAGTGTTTCACTTTACATAGCAGCATTTGTGGAAGGCAGGAATTGCTCTGCAGTTCCCCCTTCAGGGCCATATGGGATATTGCAGCCACTCCCTGCTTTAGTCTGCCAGGATTGGTAGTCTGGCAGGGTTGCCCTGCTTGGGGCAGGGAAGCCGATGCCTTAAGTTTGGCATCTGTCTCTGGTCAAGCAATAAAACAGCAACTCAGGATTTACCTGTCTGTGCATTAACCCTTCAGATGCAAGCACACAGGGCAAGGCCCTGATGTGGGCGAGCCCTGAGGCACTCCTCTATTCCAGTCTCTCCCAGTCCCATCCCAATCAAAAGCAGTCAAGCTTGCTTAACTGGCTCACTGGTTCCTGATTGGTCAGTATATTTCCTCCTGGCCCTTCTAGACCTCTAGAGGACTGTCTTATTGGTCACCTGATCTGTGTAGATTTTCCTTGGTTTGGAAGTGTCAGGCTGCTGATGCTTCCAGCAGGGGGCAGAG
Source organism: Dermatemys mawii (assembly GCA_007922305.1). Lineage (NCBI taxonomy): Eukaryota > Metazoa > Chordata > Testudines > Dermatemydidae > Dermatemys > Dermatemys mawii. The sequence continues at coordinate 12,576,584 of ML677339.1, read as the reverse complement.
AAGGTCTAATTGTCCCCGCCGTGACAGTACCCTAACTATATAAATTACTGAGACAAGGCAGGTGAGGTAATATCTTCTATTGGTCCAGCTTCTGTTGGTGGAAGAGACAAGCTGTCGAGCTACACAGAGCTCTTCTTCAGATCACAAAATCAATGAAAGAAGCCATAACCCAGACATAAAAAGTTAAGAGACTAGAACATATTGCAAAATTGTTTCAAGGCTTATGTATGTTGTCCACGACTATACTGTGTGCTTTACAAAACAAAGAATAATAAACACAGAAGAGAACAAACCCTGCCCAAAAAAACCTACAATGCAAAGGCCAGAACTGGTAAAATACAAGAGAACAAACAAAATGCTGTATAGTCTTTAAAGCTAGCATTCTCCATGGATCAGTGCACAGCTAAATTACTCGTGTCTTTTGAACCCACAACTGATGACATGCACTTCTTTGTATCTCATAATCCCATCAGACATCATGTATTTCTGCCCATTGGTTTTACAGATATAGAATCTAAGATTCTTACACTATGCTCTCAAAAGATCCTATTATAGATATTTCCTATTCTCCTGATGATATCTTAGTCGTCTTATAGGAGTCAGAAAGGCTTGCTAACTCACAAAATAAAACTGAACACTATTTCTTCACAAACACACCAGTACACATTGTTCCACACAGCTCCGCCCTATCCTGCTGAAAAACGTGCAAAAAAACCAAAATCATATTTGGGGATATTTTTATCTGATGGATGAATCTCTAGCAGGACAAGACTGTTATGCCTGGTGCATTATTTCCTGATTCCAGGAGAAGAGTGACATCTACTAATCACTAACACCACTTCCTGGAAGTTAGTTGTTCACTGGAGGTCCTTCACACACACACACACACACACACACACACACACACACACACACTACTAACCTAGTCAAGTCCTGTTCTGGTTGTGAGGGCTAACAGGATCACTGCACAAACTGATGTGCAAGCTAAAAGATGTTACCCAGGTCATATTAACTAGTTTTCCTGTACTCTTCTCACCCTGATACAGAAAAAAAAACAAAATTGAGGTTTTAATATCTGAAATATTTGGGGTTTTGGTCCAGTTAATCTAATCCAGTAATTTTTTCCACAGCCACAAATTGCTAGCCATCACGGCTCTGCACCCTACTAGGAAAAGTCCAATCTTACCTGATTTCATGCAGTGAAAAGAAAGGATAGGTGCTTCCTGAACTGAATGAGGGTTTCATGCTATTAATCAGTGTTGCACTTCTTCCTAACATTTTTGTTTCCTGGATTAAACCCTGTGTCAGGTGCCAAATTGAAGAAGCCCGTGGAGCTTTAATAGGCTGTGCTGCTAAAAAAGCCTATATTGTTGGGAAAAGCAATAATTCTTTCTCTCTCTCTCTCTCACACACACACTCACCCCTAAAATACAAAATGTAAAATGGTATAGAAAAGGCACTTTTAAAGAATCAGAATGAATACAGTCTAAGGGCTAAATTGTGCCTTTAAGCACAAAGGTTGTACTAAGGCATTGCAGAGCTCAAGCAGCGAAGCTGAAGTGTCCTGAGGCATTCTGACTGCACAAGGCAGAGGTAGGTGGAATCCCGTGTGGCAGAATAATATGGGGAAACTCACTCAGCAACAGAATTTACCACATTTTTTATGAGGTGCAACATGTACTCCCAACTGGCAATAGTCTTCAAGCCCATGAAAGTGCTCTCGTGGGGGATGGGTTAGACAGGACTGTCCTAAATAATGAATTTGGTCCAAGAGGTAACTATAACAGGACCGCTTGGGAATAGTGATCATAATATAACAACATTTAACATTCCCGTGCTGGGAACAAAACCTCAGCAGCCCAACACTGTGGCATTTAATTTCAGGAAGGGGAACTATGAAAAAATGAGGGGGTTAGTTAAATGGAAACTAATAGGTAAAGTGACTAAAGTGAAATCCCTGCAAGCTGCATGGACACTTTTCAAAGACACCATAATAGAGGCCCAACTTAAACATATACCCCAAATTAAAAAACAAAGTCAAAGAACTATAAAAGAGCCACCGTGGCTTAAAAACCATGTAAAAGAAGCAGTGAGAGATAAAAAGGCATCTATTAAAAAGTGGAAGTCAGATCCTACTGAGGTAACTAGAGAGGAGCATAAACACTGCCAAATTAAGTGTAAAGATGTAATAAGAAAAGCCAAAATGGAATTTGAAGAACAGCTAGCCAGAAACTCAAAAGGCAATAATAAAATGTGTTTTAAATACGTCAGAAACAGGAAGCCTGCTAAACAACTAGTGGGGCCCCTGGATGATAGAGATACAAAAGGAGCACTTAAAGATGATAAAGTCATTGCGGAGAAACGAAATGAATTCTTTGCTTCAGTCTTCACAGCTGAGGACGTTAGTGAGATTCCCAAACTTGAGCCGTCTTTTGTAGGTGACAAATCTGAGGAATTGTCACAGATTGAAGTGTCAGTAGTGGAGGTTTTGGAACTAATTGATAAACTTAACTGTAACAAGTCACCAGGACCAGATGGCATTCACCCAAGAGTTCTGAAAGAACTCAAATGTGAAATTGCGGAACTATTAACTAGGGTTTGAAACCTGTCCTTTAAATCGGCTTCTGTACCTAATGACTGGAAGATAGCTAATGTAATGCCAATATTTAAAAAGGGCTCTAGAGGGGATCCCGGCAATTACAGACCGGTAAGTCTAGCGTCCATACCGGGCAAATTAGTTGAAATAATAGTTAAGAATAAAATTGTCAGGCACATAGAAGAACATAAATTGTTGGGCAAAAGTCAGCATGGTTTCTGTAAAGGGAAATCATGTCTTACTAATCTATTAGAGTTCTTTGAAGGGGTCAACAAACATGTGGACAAGGGGGATCCAGTGGATGTAGTGTACTTAGATTTTCAGAAAGCCTTTGACAAGGTCCCTCACCAAAGGCTCTTATGTAAATTAAGTTGCTATGGGATAAGAGGGAAGATCCTTTCATGGACTGAGAACTGGTTAACAGACAGGGAACAAAGGGTAGGAATAAATGGTAAATTTTCAGAATGGAAAAGGGTAACTGGTGGAGTTCCCCAAGGGTCAGTCCTAGGACCAATCCTATTCAACTTATTCATCAATGATTTGGAGGAAGGGGTAAACAGTGAGGTGGCAAAGTTTGCAAATGATACTAAACTGCTCAAAATAGTTAAGACCCAAGCAGACTGTGAACAACTTCAAAAAGATCTCATGAAACTAAATGACTGGGCAACAAAATGGCAAATGAAATTTAATGTGGATAAATGTAAAGTAATGCAATTTGGAAAAAATAACCCCAACTATACATACAATATGATCGAGGCAAATTTAGCTACAACTAATCAGGGAAAAGATCTTGGAGTCATCGTGGATAGTTCTCTGAAGATGTCCATGCAGTGTGCAGCGGCAGTCAAAAAAGCAAAGAGGATGTTAGGAATCATTAAAAAAGGGATAGAGAATAAGACGGAGAATATCTTATTGCCCTTATACAAATCCATGGTGCGCCCACATCTTGAATACTGTGTACAAATGTGGTCTCCTCATCTCAAAAAGGATATACTGGCATTAGAAAAGGTTCAGAGAAGGGCAACTAAAATGATTCAGGGATTAGAAAGAGTCCCATATGAGAAGAGATTAAAGAGGCTAGGACTTTTTAGCTTGGAAAAGAGGAGACTAAGGGGGGATATGGTAAAAGTATATAAAATTATGAGTGGCGTGGAGAAAGTGAATAAGGAAAAGTTATTTACTTGTTCCCATAATAGAAGAACTAGGGGCCACCCATTGAAATTAGTGGGCAGCAGGTTTAAAACAAATAAAAGGAAGTTCTTCTTCACACAGCATACAGTCAACCTGTGAACTCCTTGCCTGAGGAGGCTGTGAAGGCTAGGACTATAACAGGGTTTAAAAGAGAACTGGATAAATTCATGGAGGTTAAGTCCATTAATGGCTATTAGCTAGGCTGGGTAAGGAATGGTGTCCCTAGCCTCTGTTTGTCAGAGAGGGGTGATCTTTACCTGTTAGGTTCACTCACTCCAGGGCACCTGGCATTGGCCACTGTTGGTAGACAGGATACTGGGCTAGATGAACCTTTGGTCTGACCCAGTTCAGCCTGTCTCCCACCTTCCCATTCATGAGATTTTAAAAAATAAATTAGTTGAATTCTCATTTGCCTTTTGGATTTTGAGATGTTATGGGGTAGTTTCAAACTTTTCTTTGTAACCATATGAACTAGAAACTTACTTAAAAAGAAAGCTGAGAGTCTTGTGTAATTAATTACATGATTCCTGGAATTGGAGTTCTACGAAATAAAACTAAATATAATGAGAGTTGGCAACATTTGGACCATTCCCTCTTCTAATCTACATAAAGTAAATAAAATTAATAGTCTTTTATTTAAATTGTTCTTTGAAAGACGGAAAGGAGGGATAAACATTTAAAATGTTAGTCCTGGGGCAATTATAAGCAGGTCTAGAAATATGGATTAAAACAGACATTTAGGATTTCAGCCAAATAACCAGTAATATTTGTATGAAAATAGAGAACTGAAGTACATAAGGAATTGTCTAACTCATTAAAAAGTTTCTATATTACAGGAGTGGCACTGGATTTGTGCATTGAGAATAGCTTCCAGATAGGTCAATAATCTTTCTATTCAATCTTGAATTAGTAGATTATAATATATTTTTCTAGAAAAATCATATTACACCATCCTTGGAATTTCAGTGCAGTTTCAAATCTTGCTACATTTTACTAAATTAAAGCTGTAGTTCATAATTGCCACTTATCTCTTCTCAGTCATGCTTTTCCATTCCTTTTGTATAATCATAGAAAGAACTCATCACTGACCTATTTCAAGATACAATGCAAACTTTAACCTTCTCATAGACAAAAATCTAGTGTGGTGTTGGAATGCATTGCTTTGCCGCCTGCTGATCTCATGGCTGGGTAGCCGTTTTCACACACACACACACACACACACACACACACACACACACACACACTAATGTAATTGCCTGAGTTTAAAAAAGGCCGAGCTTAAATTAAAGTCGCAAACAGCAAATAAGACATCCTATGTAGTCTTCTCTCAAGTGTGACAAGCTGCATCTTATCTATAACTACATAGCACATTTATGGCTGTTTTAGATAAAAACAAAAGGAGTTTCTTCTCTTTGTATAGCTCTTTTTTGGTACAAATTTCTCTTTAATAAGTACAGTTATTTTATTTTCAGCTGTCCTACTCTAGAAAACCTTCTGATTTTCTGCCATGTGCACATGAGCAACTCTTCACTACAGCCCATAAAAAGGGCCAAGTCACCTCACTTTCTGAAAGAAGTGGGCAGGGAGCCCCAAAAGAGATGATTGCTCTGGAAAACATCAAGGCCTGTTTTTAATGGCCAGTGTGTTCCACTGGAGGAAGCTCCAGTCGGGTGATCTGACCCCTGTTACTGAACGTCAGACAATTTTGTACTCTAGTGATCATCCTAGTAAACAGAGATTTAGCTTGATAAGCCCCTGTAGTCACAGGACAAACACTCATATGCCATGCTCCTGAAGAGTTACACAGAAGCCAGTAAATAACCTCTAACTGTGCTCCTCCTACAGTTTCACAACTGAGATCAATATAGATGTGAACGTTAACATTTTGCTGTATGGCTACTTGATTTCTATCAGAATCAGGGTGAATAATTACAAAACATTGTACTGCCACAGAAGAAAACCAAAAACATTTATTTTATATGAAAGGTGTATGTCATCTTTAACTCTCCGACACTGTCCTGGCAGTAAAAAGGGTGTTCTTAAATTGTTCTTAATTGGAAGGTAGGGAAATTCCAAATAAAAGCTATACACTCACTAAAGAGTTATCCTCCTGGGTCTGGCTTAATTAGATTAATAGATATGAAGGGCACAGGGAATCACTATGGTCATTTAGTCTGATCTCCTGTTTAGAAAGATCAAAGTATTTCATCAATCAGTTCTTGCATTAAATCCATAACTTCTGGTTCAGCTAAATTTTCCCTTTTAGAAATGCATAAATAAAAGGTAGTTACAAACTAACTTCATAGGAACTTCAACCAAAGTGTTATCCTCAGGTTTAGTTGCTCCTGCATTCTTTCTGTCCCAAACTATCCCGCCATTACCCAGAGAGCTACTCCCATCTTCTTTGTATCTGGGGAGGGTTTAACCAGCCACATCTGCCCCAGTGATTCAGCAGTAATTAATCATCTCCCTGCAGTATCCCAACACCCGTTAGCAGGTTGGAGAATCAAGAGAATCTTGCCACCATTAAGCATTAAGTCAAAACACACAAATAGACATAAATACCACTCCCGAGTCTCCATGTTCTTATTAGGCACTTAGTACAACACTAAATGCTTCTACTTTGCATCCTTTACTTGGATGTATAAAGAGCCTACCACATTGGCTAGGAAAGAACAAGCTTCAGTTCTAGACTCAGGTTCTCAGTAAACCAACTCCCAATTGTTCAGTTTTCCTTTGTATCAGTGTATATTCAGACTGATCTGTATTATAAGTGTTAGGAGGACCCTTACAAGAAAAGAGGAGGATTTTTTCATGATCCATCTTCTCCATGAACACAGAATCGTTCTGGAGAGACCTTGCTACAGGTAAGATTTTAGGACATCTAAAGTATCTCTTCTTACTCTTCATATACTGTGTAGTGATATTTCCTCTGCAGGCTCCTTTCTTGTATGTACGTGAGAAACTCCTTCTCAAGAACCTGGAATGTCCATGAATACTTGTGCCTCCTCACTACAGTCCTGCTTGCTTCATATGGATGGCATATTCAAGACTAGACACCCTTAAAGGACCACATTTGTGACAGTATGCAACGATAGGAAAAATAAAAATGTAACCTCTAATATATGTAACCTCTAATATATATTTTTAGTTTACTTTAGCTCGAAGGTTAGTTACAAAAAAATCACACTTGATATAATAACTTGTTTTGAGGACACTAATATACAACCAGAACAGCATTAGCACAAGAGAATCATTTCTTTGCAAATAAATACAATTGGCCATATTTTTTTTAAAAAAAATGCTCACAGAGAGATGATCCTGACAACATGGAAGTACTTGTCTTTTGACAATTACACTTCAGGCCATTGGGTTAGGATCCTTACGGTCAATCATGCTATAACCACTGCAGGAGTGTTCATCCTAGAGAGATTTATGATTGGCCCTACAGATAGAAGATTTTTTTAAAGGAAGTACATAAAAACAGCTGCCTATCAGACCATTTGTTTATTTACAAAGAATGAATGGAGAATTAGTGACATGACTTAAATTAAACATCTTAAATTTTCAAACTCCATTTCTAATTTTGCCTTTCCCTTATTATTTTTCCAACCCCCATCATTTTAGTTATATTCCTCGGTTAGAGTACTAAACAATGGGTGGCTCTTCCTATTGGTTTTGAGGCGTGATCTAAACTTGGAGCATGGTCACAAGACACTAAGGACCTTGTCTATAATGCACTTTAATATTCCTAGAGTCAGAAATCCACAAGAAAGGGAGTATTCAATATAGATATACAATATAGATATTTTACCTTTAGGATTCTGAAGTTGTACCAAAACAGTAGAGGAGGTATGGAAAAACTGACAGTAAAAAGCTCAGAAACTTCAGCAGGCTATTAAATAAATATTTATTATCCCCTTACCCCACCTCAAGAGATCTGAGTAAGTCAGACATTTCAGAGAAGCAATAATTTCTGGCCACTATTTAATTTTCTTCCATATCTCAGGATTGTTTAGATATATACTGAATGGATACTAAGAGCTACTTCTCATATTGAATACAAAAACAGTCCATTATATCCCATCCCATTACACATTCCATTCTTCGCAGGATTTTATTTCACAAAAGTACATTACAGGGAAGAGAGCCTTTAGGGTACAGTATATTTCAAAACACAAATTAAAATAAACTCTTCAAGTGGAAATGTAAAATGTATTTGTATTCTATCAAAGCCTTTGGCCTTATCAGCTACAGCACACTATATAACGAGGTCATTAGTAACAAGTCACATACAATGGAGAACATACATCAGCAGCAGAAAAACAAACATCAGTCCAAAACATCACAATAACTTCCTGTACCTGCTCTTGTTTGCTTGCTGAGCTCTCAAACATTGTGAGTCGCTGAAATACATAAAAGCGTAACAGCTTGAGTAAATATTTGCCACCAAAGTGAGAGATTCTATTTAGCACGATGACTGGACCTCTTGAACAAATACATCTTCATGTACACAGCATAACAACTGCAGTCCAGCCTGCAAAACAACCAGAGAGGTCTAGCCATTTGAAGAATGGAATTTGTCTGGGGAAAACTCAATAGAAATTGACTGACGTCAGGCTTCCACACACAAATACAACATGTTCATTCTGCACAAAAATCAGGATGATACTATAGTAAACTTGTGGTGTGGCCATTGCTATTGTTTTTGTTGAGTTGCCTTTTTGTTGTGAATTTCAGGGAATGCAATGCCCTAAGGCCCTGCAAATATAAAACCTTCTTATGAGGTCAGGTTTCCTTTTGACTATGTTCTCCCCTTCTCCCCATCCCCAAAGAGTAGCCTATCATGTGGATTGTCTGACTGATTCATGAAGAAAATGATTACTTTTACAGGGGGTGGGATTTGGGATAGGTTTTAGTGAAGGGGAATGATACACAGAAATCAATAAGAACAATCGGAAATGTCTCTTTTTGCCTCTAAAAGTGCTGCTCCAAGGGTTAATAGTTGGTATTAACCTGGGATTTCTTTTTTTAACAAAGCAACTGTACTGCCTGTAGTAGAGTAGTCGGTTAGTGCTCCCTTCTCACAACTGCACCAACTGGCAGCACAGAAGAAAACAATTCAATGGAATATTTTATTATGTTCCATTCAAATTAAAAAAAGAGACAAATATTTGATACCTGCCTGAAATGTGAACTAATATTTCATATAATATTTCACATAATATGTGCTAATACATGTGAAATACATATCTACTTAGAGAAGGAGCATATCCCTCTCTACAGGGCATGGGATCCCAGTTCCACTGTGCCAGGAGTGGAAGCTGTAGGATTTTGAGAGAAACCCTGGTATGAGTGCAGCCTCATTCAACTGCATGTAATGGATCGTCTTCAATGCAGGTCCATCAGCGACTGCCCACAGTAGTGCAGGTTCACTACAGCAACTAAGTTTATTCCAGTCTGAAGCTACACCTGCAATGATCCTTATTGCCTGAAAACGTGGCACAGATCTCTTCCTTTCCAGTCTCCACAACAATCCCCAGGAAAAAGATTTGCCTTTAAGTTCTCTCTCACAGTCATAGGTTGTAGCCTGCTATTTTGCTATAAATATATAAACATATGCTAGGTAAGTTACAGGTATGGAGTAAGACAATAACATAAAAACCTACAACCTCAACAGCTTAGTCAAACTAATTGAGGCTTAAGGCCTAATGACTTGATATAAGCAACTAACCAGTAAGTGACCCTACATCACAAGATGTCACAAGATAGAGTGCTATGTGAAGTAATTGTCGCTCAACGGCTGACACGTAAGCACTGAACACTAGTTTGTACCAGCTTTTGATATTTTAGGTTATAAGCATCAGCAGGTGTTCAATCACAATAATGCCATAGTAATTAATTGACATATATATGACATATATGAAGCATTCAATTAGTTAAACCATGTCTCTATATATTGAATATAAGAGATTTCAGTCCTGTGCACCAGATATTTACCTACTTCTGTGTGACACAAACATATCAAAGACATGACTGCAATAGATCAATTAGCATATGGGCCAGACCCACCAGTCAGACACATGGAAAATAATTCTCTTTAGTAACTTGGAGCATGGGGTCTCCAAACTTTTGGAGATGAGGGCCATATTAGATTTTTGAAGGGGCTTCACGGGCTGCTGCCGTGCCCCGCCCCTTGCTCCTCCAGCCTTTGCTGCGGCCCCGCCCTTTGCTCCTCTGGCCGCGCCGCAGGGGCACTCATCCCTTTGCTCCTCCAGCCATGCCGCTTCCATGACCCCCCGACCTTTGCTCCTCCAGCCGAACTATGGGGGCACTCACCCCTCCGCACATGGGGCCGCTGGCAGCAGCTTGCCCGGGGCGGGGGCGGGGGCAGCAGCGGCTTCTCCACATGCTTGCTCAGCTTGGGGTAGGGTGACCAGATGTCCCAATTTTGTAGGGACAGTCCTGATTTTTAGGGCTTTTTCTTATATAGGCTCCTATTACCCTCCACTGCCTGTCCCAATTTTTTACACTTGCTGTCTGGTCACCCTAGCTGGGGGCCGGACAAATCGACCTCACGGGCCAGATCCAGCCCCCGGACCGTAGTTTGGAGACCCCTGACTTAGTGCACTCCCCATCTTGTGTCCTATCATCAGCCATTGAAAATATTTGTTGCTAGCAGTCGCAGATTGATTACATGCTGTTGTAGGCAGTCTCATCACACCATCCCCTCCATAAAGTTATCAAGCTCACCCATTTAGGTATTTTTACCCTCCACTATACTCTTTGGAAGGCTGTTTCAGAACTTGACTCTTGGAAACCTTTGTCTAATTTCAAGCCTAAACTTGTTGATGGGCACTTTATATCCATTTGGTCTTGTGTCCACATTGGCGCTTAACTTAAATAACTCCTCTCCCTCCCTGGTATTTATCCTTCTGATGTGTTTATGGAGACACATAAACACATCAGACACTCCTCAGCCTTCTGTTGGTTAAACATAAACACATGAGACACTCCTCAGCCTTCTGTTGGTTAGGCTAAACAAGTCAAGCTCTTTGACTTTCCTCTCATAAGGTAGAATTTTCATTCCTCAGTACATCCCAGTAGCCTTTTTCTCTTCACCTGTTCCAGTTTGAATTCATCTTCCTTAAACATGGGAGACCAGAATTGCCCACAGTTTTCTAGATGGAGTCTCACCAGTGCTTTGCATAATGGTACTAACACACCCCTGTCTCTACTGGAAATACTTCTCCTGATGTATCCTTGGACTGTATTAGCCTCTCTCACAGCCTCATCATTTTGGCAGCTCATAGCCATCCTTTGATCAAACAATACACCCAGGTCTTTCTCCTCCTATCATTGCCAACTGATACATTCCCAGTTTATAGCAAAAATTCTTGTTGGTAGTCCCTAAATACATAACCTTGCACTTTGCACTATTAAATTTCATCCCATTTATTGTAAATTGGAGTTATCCAGATTATCTTGTGTAATATTATGATATTCCTGCATATTGCCAATACCTCCCAGCTGTGTCATCTTTGTGTCAAATTTGTGTCAAAGTGGGAGTGTGCTAAGGTGAGTAATAAAAATGGTAAATAAGATTGGTCCCAAGACCAAATGCTTTGTAGGATTGGGATCTACATTTTAAAAACTCACTACCTTGCTCAAAATGTACTTCGTTACCTTGCTCAAGAAACTATAACCAGTGCATACTTGTAATGAACAATTCTCTCTCTGCTGCTGCTGGCCCATTCCTAATTTAAATGATTTTACACAAATATCTTCACATACAACTAGGATTTGTATGCACCAAATTTTTCCCTGCTGTGACTCCACTGAAGTGAATCCTTTTGGTCCAACGTGTGTGAAGAGATGTTTCCATGTGATATTTTCTCTTGTTTAAAATGCATTTATTATTTCACTGAAAGCTTCAAGTCATCAAAAATTTCACTCTATTCAGAACCCATTATACCCCCACTTTCCCAGTGTTTTAATTTTCTATGCTTGTCATCTCAAGATATTTCAAATCCTGCAAAGCAGCATGTGGAAAGGAATAGATATATATATTGTACATTATATCTGATGGCTGATTTCTGTTATAACATCTGTTATAAGCAAAGAGAGATGGGATAACTCAAAGGGGAGGGGTGCAACAGCTACTGCTGTTCATGAGTTATCCCTTTTCTCTGCACTCATGAAAACAAAGGACATAATAGATAGCAAGCGCGGTACTATATAAAATATTAAATTTTTGGTTTCAGTGCTGTGAAGGATCTCAAGGCCATGGATAAATATAATTCTATAGAATCACAATCTGGCAAACAAATACTTTTTGCATTAGGCTACACAGAAAGATTCCTATTTAAAACTGGAACGTGGAAATGTTTAACATTTGAATCCATGTATAAACCTACACAAATAAAACAACCTCTTTTCAAATGACATAGTAAAGATTATTTCAACAAACACTTCCTTTCCAGTTTTAAACAGGGTATGCTATTTTACATTTTACCATACTTTTCTAAGGGAAAGTACAGATAGATCAGAAACATTCATTAAATGATAATGTTTTAACAAATGGCAATCCATTGTTATATATTGTTAGATTCTGACATGTCAATTGGTTGTTTATAACTATGGCTTATAACACTTTCTACTTATGTGCAAGTATAGCAGTCCACTTAGGTCTGTAACATGATCATAAGATCTGTTAATAATGAATTCATTGTAAGCTTTTTATAAATGTACCTTTAATAAAATGCATGACCAAAATTTTGTTTTATGCCACTTGTTATTCTTCCATTTAAAGATACTGTTACCCATTCAGAGAGCAGAAACAATCTCATGTGACTTAAGTGACCACACAACAAGATCAAATATGCAAAGTGGACAGTTCATAATTCATAGATTCCAAGGAACCACTGTGATCATCTAATCTGATGTTCCATATAACATTGGCCATAGAACTTTCATAAAATAATTCCTAGATCACGTTTCCGAAAAACATGCCATTTTGATTTAAAAATTGGCTATCATGGAGACTCCACTATGACACTTGGTCAGTTGTTCCAATGGTTAGTTACTCTCTGTTAAAAAATTATGAGTTATTTCCAGTCTGAAATTGTCTAGCTTCAACTTCCAGCCATTAGATCATGTTGTATATTGCTCTGTTGGATTGAAGAGCCCATTATTAAATACTGATTCCACATGTAGATAGACTCAAGGAACCAAATTTATTAAGCTTAACAAAATGTTTAATGGATGATTTGACTACAGTCTATTGCTATTCACAGCATGTTTTCTAATCTTATGATCATTCTAGTGGCTCTTCTTTGAATCATATCCAAGTTATCAACATCCTTCTTGAATTGTGGACATCAGAAGTGGATACCATATGCCAGCAGCAGTCACACCAGTGCCAAACGCAGAAATAAAATAACCTTTTCTCTACTCCTATTTAAGAGTCTCCTGTTTATGCATCCCAGGATTGCATTAGACCTTTTGGCCACAGTGTACCCTGGGAGCTCCTGTTCATCTGATTATCTACCATGACCCCTAAATCTTTTTCAGAGTCATTGCTTCCCAGGATAGAGTCCTCCTTCCTGTAAATATGGCCTACATTCTTTGTCCTAGATGGACACATTTACATTTAACACGTTGTTGCTTGAGCCCATCTTACAAAGCGATGCAGATTGCTCTGTATCAATGACCTGTCCTGTTCATAATTTGCAACTTCTCTAATCTGCATCATATGTAAGCTTTATCAGTGATGTTTTTATGTTTTCTTCCAGGATATTAATACGAATTTTAGTAGCCAACCCTTGAGGGACCCAACTCGAAACACACTTGCTCAATGAGGATTCCCCATTTAAAATTATGTTTTAAGATCTATCAGTAAACCAGCTTTCAACCCATTTAATGTGTGTCAGACTAATTTTATATCTTTCAAGTTTTTTAATCAAAATATCATGTGGTACCAAATCAAATGTAAGTCAAGTTACAAAAGTCTAAGTCATTACAATTAACAGTATTACATTTATCATTAAACTCATAATCTCATCAAAAAAGATAGCATGATAGTTTGACAGGATCTATTTTCTATAAACCCTTGTTGATTGGCATGAATTATATTACCCCCCTTTAAATCTTTATCGGTTAAGTCCCATATCAGCTGATCCTTTATCTTGACAGGGATCAATATCAAATTGACAGGCCTATAATTATCTATGCCATCCTTTTCACCCTTTTTAAATACCGGCACAGCATTAACTTTCTTTCGGTTTTCTGGAACTTCCCCAGTCAGTGTTCCAAGACTTATTGAAAATCAAATTAAAGTTCCCATGAGCACATAAACCCATACTTTTAAAACTCTTGGATGCAAGTTGTCTGGACCTGCTGGTTTTAAAACGTCTAACTCCAGTAGCTGCTATTTAACATCTTTCTGAAGTACTAGTGGAATGGAAAGAGTGTTATATATGACTACATCTACACATCTGTTTTTTCCCCAGATATAGGACAGAAATATGTATGAAACATTTTGGTATTTTCTGCATTGTTATTGATAATTCTCCCACTTCCATCTGGCAATGAATGAATACTGTTGTTAGGATGCCTTTTGTTCCCACTATACTTTAAAAATCCCTTCTTATTGTCCTTATCTCTGCTAGCCATAGATTTCTCCTTGTATCCTTTTACTTCCCTTATTAATTTTATACAATTCCTAGCTTCTGCTTTATATTCATTTCTATCAACTTACCCTTGCTTCCATTTGCTATATATTATTTTGCCTTAACTTCCCCTATAAACCAGGCTGTTTTTCATTTAGTATGGTCTTCTTCCTCAATTGGGGCTTTTGGGGTATCTAGTAAAACGTTCTTAAACAATTTCCAATTATTGTTCAAGTTTATCTGATTAAAATTCTTCCTCCCAGATAATCTGGCTCATAATTGTTTTCAGCTTTGTGAAACTGGTCCTTTTAAAGCATCAGGTATATATATCACTGATCTAGACTTTATTCTGTAATCAACCAATAGTCTGATAATTATTGAATCAAATTATTCAGCAAATACTTACATATTACAAAATATGCACTAAGAAAATTAGCATCAATCTGCGAGCAGAAAATCTGTCTTAATTCTTACAGATGTTATTTGAAACAAACAAGTCAACCAACCAATAAGTTCAAAAGTAATAGCAAATGCGGCTCACAACAAACCTTTTAGAGACATAAAAAAGGGTAGGTATCTTTTCTTCCCATTGGTTTTCATATTTGCATCTTTCTGCACCTCCAGCTTTCATCAAGCACAGAAACAGACATGTCAACATATGATGAAAAAAGAAGATCTTGTGAAATTTCCAGCCAAATTTTGTAGACTCGTGAGGTTTGGATAAGGTACAGGTAATAATCTGAACTTCTGAATGTGCATTTCATCCTTTTGAACATTTTGAGACTCACCCATCGCTACTCTTTTTTTTTTTCCATGCTGCTTGTCTGCATGTCTGTTAACCAATAAGCCCAAAAGGCATGAATTACATTTGCATCAATTCTGAGGAACAGTTTTGGAAAGAAAGGCAGGTGAATGTGAAACAGCAGCAGCAAGTGGAGGCAGGTGGGCAGGAAAACCCAGAATAATGGCTTACCAGCTGTCACGCATTTAGAAGCAGTGCCAGCCACCTTAGAGGAGGAGCTGCAAGAGTGCCAGCTTTGATGGAGGAGAGGCATGCCAGCTGGCAAGGAAAAGAGGAGGGAAGAGCTGGGCCTCTCGAGCAGGATAGGCAGGCAGGGGGAAGAACTACAGAGTCAGCCAAGGAGAGCTGTTTCTGAGGCTTCACTTTAGTGGTATATCAAGACTAAAGAGTGAAGAATAATAGATGAGGCATATAAAATTTTAGGGCCTACTTGGTAGATTTGGCTCTGCTTGTTTGGCAGCATTATGTAGACAGACAGCTTTATCTCTCTGCCTCACACACACCATTGTCACAAACAAGCATATCCATGTCATATCTTCAGTGCTTATGCATATTATCTTACCTATCCTACTCCTCAAAACCTCCCACCCATCTTTTTTGTTTGTTTGCTTGTTTTTGGTGCTGCCAGAGAGAATGGCTGTGTGACTGAAGCTTCAAATTTTGATTCCCTTAAACCAGAGGTTCAAATCCCAGTAAGGTTGGCACAGCCTTTTGTCCCTCTAAGAGAAATTAGGCTCTGTGCAGTTTGTGTAAGGGTCTTTCATATAACCATCAAAATCAGTTATGCATAGCCATTAAAGACTCTGACAACTTTTGTGGCATTCCACAGATTCATTTATCCATCCATCCAACTACCTATATAGCCCTTCAGAATTCTTGAGCAAAAATAGTCCATCTTGAATCAAAATGCCTTCCAAAGGTCAATTTTATTATCCTTCTAGAGCTCACAAATATACACTTTGAGTTTGGTAGGGAAACTAAGCTACCTGATGTTCCCATGAAGCTTCTTCCTTCAGCCATGTGGCACTCTTTAAAGGATGAAGGTCTTAACCTTGAATACATCTTGTTTAAATTGATCCTTTATGTGACAAAATGTTTTCTAACATGGCTGTTTTGTAGCTGTTGGGGGCAGGATTTGCTAAAGTACTCAATACTGGTCTAATTCTGCTTCCTTTGAATGGTTTTGAAAATCCCTTCCACCATCTTTCTATTGCTCAATTTATATTTACTTTAGTTCAGATGCCAAATAGATTCGATTTAACTCAAACTGTTATATTTAAACCAATAAGGCCAACTGACACTCCACCAACTTTGCAGGCAGACTCTGTATTTGATAAAACCGAGCTATTCATAAAATATCCTTCATAGATCAGTCAAAAGTATGTTCAAAATAAAGGCCCAGTAAACATATTGACTGAATAAAAAGACTCACTTCATGAATGTAATGTTGATATTGCAATGTTTTCCCTAAATATTATCCATTTACAATAAGCAGTCTCCTTTTTTTCCAAAGGCCTTAATAAATCTTCATGTCTCAAAAGAAAATGAAGGATTTATTCTACCCCATCTCTTAATTTTACTCACCAGTGAGTTATTCTTACAGCTGGCATTTCAAATGTATTAGAAGAATTTATCACTCAAAGGCTTATACAAGGGCTAAATTACACTAATGAATTGACTATGAATTTGAAGCCTAACATGAGGCCAAATATTTTCTGGCTCCATTTCTATCTCTCAGCAAACTGCTTAATTTTCTCCCTACTTATCCATTACTGCTAAATTGTCTTGCTATTATTGTACAAAATTGCAGCAAACACTGGCTTGCCCTAAGGCCTAGACTGAACGAAGTGGAATGAGGATGTTTGCCATGAGACTGGCAAGGTCTGAAACCTATCATCTACTAATTTTGCTGAGATGAAAGAGCAAGTGGAAGATAATATTCTACCCCATCTTCTTCAATTTTATTCAACAGTCGGTAAGTTATTCTTACAGCTGGCATTTCAATTGTATTAATAGAATTTATTACTCAAAGACTTATGCAAGGGCTGAGTTACATTAATGAACTGACTATGCATTTGAAGTCTCACATGAAGCCAAATATGTTCTGGCTTCATTTTTTGGTATCTCAGCAAACTGCTTAATTTTCTTCCTATTCATTCATTATTGCAAAATTGTCCATCTATTGTAGCAATGCCTGCTAGCAATGTTACAGTAAAGACCCTGTGCGTGTTTCCATTATATGCTCTTATTGTCTGAGTAGTTTATCTAGATGGGGGAAAAAAAATCACCAAAATTTCAAGGTTTCTTCCCTGGAGCAATCTTCCCCCCCATAAATTAATATAAGTCAAATTTGTTCGCTTTTAAACTGTAGGCAAAACTGAAATAGATTTCCCAATTACAGGCACTTTTTGATTGCTCTTTCAATACAAATATAGCTTTTTAAAACAAATTAAATTTACAGTTCATTCGTAATGCACAAATGTTACTTGGGTATTTCTATATGGACACATTTGGTCAAATCCCTTAGTTCCCATTCAGCTCTCATATACAGAAACTTTGAAGTAAATGCAAGCCCAGAATGAGTAAAGAAATTATGCATTATCGTTATTTTAAAATGAACTTCTACACAGGCAAAATTTTTCATTACTTCTTAAAATACCTGCAACCCTATTAAAAATGTAACTACTCTATGACAATTTTTGCCATTGGCCATCAGCCGTTCCCATTCATCGATAATCTTTGCTTTTTCCCCTGATTAGAAATTATACAGTTAGAGTGCCCGTAGTATCTTTTGTGATAAGACCAAATGAGTCCATCTCTCCAATTAAAGAACCCAAATTGAGTTGCAGCTCAGATGCCTCTTTCAACCTCTCAAACATAACACATTTACTTCTGAGTGAGTTAACCCCTCAAAACAGACTGAAAATAATATTTTAAACCATCTATTAAAAACTCATTATTTTAGTGAAAGTAATTAAATCAAAAGTAAGGAGGTCAGAATAACACCTCATGTAACTCTCTTGTAACTGGATAACAATTTAGCCAAACAAGGCACATTTCCTGCAATCACAGATTCCAGCTGGCATAATGCACATTCTAGCCCTCAGGTATTTGGGTCATTGTATCAAGTTCTTTCCTTCTCTCCTCCTGTTGGAATTGCAAACTTATGACTCAGTGACAACCTCTCATTGCTCTTGGTCAATATTCCTAACAGCCTTTGAAGTCTAAGTGAGTCAGGCCTGCTGTATTAGCTGAAGAATTCTATTTTGTATCAAATTGTTGTTAAACAATTGTAACGGCATGATGTCTCACCCAGCGGCGCCTCCTGCTGGTTGTCCGGGAATTAGTCCTTGTTATTAGCTCTGAAGTGCCCTCTGCCAGTGTCTTGCTTGTCTTGCTTGCCTCTGGCCCCTGGTCCCTCCCGGACCCCAGTGCCTTTTTCCAGAGGTGGTGCTCCCTGGCAATACCCCAACACTCTCAGGGTCTCCCCTCCCCAGGAAACCCCACACCCCCCAATCCCACCTTGCCTCAGCCTGCGGCTACTGCCAGTCATCAACGAGCCCCCGCTCCCTGGGGCAGACTGCAGTGTAAGAGCCAGTCATCGTAGGCAAGGGGGGGGGGAGGGATTGGACCTGTGGCCTCTCTCTGCAGCTCAGTACCTTTTAGGCCTTAACATCAGGCTTCAACCTGGGAGGTCGCCAGGCCTGAGCCTCCCAGCTCAGGCTGCCCCTTTCCCTAACCCTGCTCCACCCTCAGTACCCTTTGCCTCAGGCAGCCAGGCCCTTCCCTCTCAGAAGCTAGAGAGAGACTGTTTTAGCTCCAAACTCTCAGCCCTGTTATCAGGGCCAGCTGCCTCCTAATTGGGCCTGGCCCCAGCTGTGGCTGCTTTCCCAAGCAGCCACAGCCCTGTCCTCTCAGCCCTGACCTTCTACAAGGACTGGCTTTTAACACTTTCAGGACTGGAGCGGGTAACCACCCCACTACAGGCAGACATGCCTAGAGGCTGTAGTCAAGATTGGGGGCCCACTGCACTAGGCCCCATACCAATACATAGTCATGGCCCCTTCCCTGTAGAGAACTGGATTTGTATAAATTTAATTTATCAAAATCAACTCAATACTTCTATGCAATCTTTTTCTTTATTACATTACAGGATCAAAAAAGACTTCATATCAGAAGGACAAACTCACTATCTTGAGGGAGTAATTTTCCCCTTTCATGGTAGTCTCCAGAAGAAGGGACAATTTGGACCCTGGGTTTCCACTTGCACTGGGACAGGTAAAATAACTTACTGCTAAATCAGGCACAAGTAGTTTACACATTGGTGGCTGTAAACTTTGGGGCAAGTGGGATGTGCATATGGGGTCTCTCTCCTTTCCCTTCCCTCTCCACCAGAGGGAAGCCCCCACCTCTCCTCCCATCCCTGTCTGTGGCCAAGGTGGGGCAATGGGCCACCTGCTCTTCCTTTATTGTGCCTCTGAAAGCTGGTCACGTCTGGGCACAGCCAAAGTATCTGGAACTGGTCGGATAGCCTGGTACTGTGTGCTGCAGGGGCACTAAGGAGGAGAGGTACCCAGGGCAGGACAGAGCTGCCCTCTCTGGGGCACATTGCACTTACTTATGGGTTGGCCTGAGGTCTCCCTTAGGCTTCCTAAGTAGGTGGTTTGGGCAGTGAAAAAGAAAACCAAATAAAGCAATTCCTTAGATCCCGCCTCTTCCAGACTTCTGGAGCCAGAGCTCAAACTGCTGCTGGTCAGGGTCATCAGCACCAGTTGCAGCTGGGTTTGGAGCACTGAATTTAACATCCAAGCAATAGGCCACACTGACTTTACAGAGCTCTGACTGCCGTGTGTAGACCCTGATGGTCCCCTCCCTAGGTATCTTTTAGAGTAGGCTAGCAGGGTCTACGCAGGCCAGTTAGAGCTTTGTGCTCTCCGTGCAGTCTGTGGCTTGAGTGGTGAACCCAGCACCTCAAACCCCACTCAGAATTGCTGTAATCCGATGTCGGCTGTGCAATCTATGCACGTGTCAGAGGGGCGACAGAGACGCACCCTAAGGCATGCAAATAGCAAACACAACAAATCTGTTTCAGCCTGCTATAGATTTGCTGCATTCACAACTCATATTTAGATACACACATACAGAATACATAAAATCTGTGTGTGCTTTGGCATACTTTGTGGGTGGGGTACCCTAACACGCATTGATTTTTACACATGGACCTGAAGTCATTTATGCCATGTAGTCAGTTACACCAGTACAACCCTCTTGTGCTTTCTTACCTGACCACATATAAAATGCTGAGATACAACCCCCTTGAAAAACAGACTGATACTTCTGGATCAAGAATAAGATGTTGGTTTTGTTAGTCATCTGTGTGGACTTCCTCAGTCACAGGCAATTGATTCCAAAGCTCCAGTGCTAAGTTAAAAAACATGGTGTGGGGAGGGATTGTCATGCTATTGCTCATTCAGTTTTAAAGATTTGCAGGTGCTAGTAAATCCACTCACCATCTAACAATTTATAAATATGGAAATATAATTTCTATAGTCACAGTCAAGTATGAATTAGCATACCCTCATACCGATGGCAAGTGAGGCCAAGGAAAATTACCAGTGGTACAGATCATTGCTACTGTGAAATACATTATGCTGCATTAGATCACAGTAATGAATATATTTCATTCAGAGCCAATTTGTAAATAGAAGCTATCAGTGATAAATTATTCTTTTGCATTATCTATTTGCCTCACTTAAATGTATGCAAAACTAACTAACTAAAGCAAAGTTCCAAACAATCAGGATATTGTAGATTTTTTTCCACAGGCCTTCTCTCTATCTGGAAGAGCACTTGAAGATGACAATATAAATGAACTATGGGAAAAACATAATTGTTTATTGGCAAGTTAAAAATGACTGGATATTGGTAGCCTACTGACAATGGCCTGCCACAGACTGTAATGTACAAGCAGACTTGGCAGAATTCTATTTTTACTTTTGTATAAATTTTGATGGATAATATTGGTTTATTTTTGAGAATTTTTCTACTTTTATCAATTTTTCACATTTGCAGAAAATTATGAGTGTTAAGCATATTTTTATTTAATTAAATTTTTGCAGTTGCTGGAAGTTATGGGGTAGGGTTGGTCAACACTGAGATTCAAAGAGTTAGAGCTTTATACCCATCAAAACCCAAATTCTGAACACACATTTCAAAATAGACATAGTATCCTTAAATCAAACTCAAGTTCTCAAGCAGTATTTTTGTCACTTTGCCATGTGTAAATTTCTATTTGAAATTACAGTGGAAATATTGTGTGTTTGTGTGAGTGTGTGTACAGTGAAATCAACATTAAAGATAGAAATCTGATCTTCAAAACTACTTATGAGCATGTGCAAGAAAAGCATTCAGACAAACTTTTATCATGTCTGAAGCTTTTTGCCCTGCAACAGCAAGTCATAGGCACAAGGAAATCTTTTCTAATGATTGCAATGATGGGGTATCTCCTTATGAAATATCTGAAAATTATTACAAACTGTTCTCCCAACAAAATAAGCTTGGCTCAGCTCTTCAGTATTCTAAAAAGATTTGGGAACAATATGATGCTTCATTCAGAAACCTGATGAACACTGTATCCTCAGGGATTCTAAAAGAAAGGAGGACTGGAAACTACGCAAAAAATGCAAAAGCTTTTGCGGGTGACTTTTTGAAAAATACTTCAATTTTTCCAGAGGGTGGCTCTGAGCAGGCATGACTAGTCGTGGAAAGGGGCCCAGGTAGAAGGGGCATCCTCAAGGATACATATGAGCTAAGGCATAAACAAAAGGGAGGGACAGCATTTGGGGGATAACCGGATGGCTGCCCAAAAGTTATGGGCCAGGGTTGCTGTACATTTTTAAAAAAAGGCTAAAGAGGTGATGAGGATTAAAAAACAGAAAGAGGTGCCCCCAGTTGGAGGTTCTCAAACTGGTGTGTCTGAGAATGGGGAGGCAAAATCTCCTCTGGTGGCCTTGTCTGTTATGCCTGAGAACATTGTGTGGTCTTACAGTTGCTGGCAACCTCTGTATAAAGAGCTGCTCGGTAAATATCCCTTTATCAATTTTGTGGAGGGGCTGCCTGATGCTTTTGACGATGTCTGCTTGTTTCCTACCAATAAAGTAAAGATGATGATCGTAGACGATCTGATGAATTTTGCTTGTGAAAGAGATGAAATTGAGAAAGCCTGTACAAGTACGTGTATCACAGGAACCTGAGCATTAAGTATATAGTTCAGAATGTATTTTTTCAGGGAAAAAGAGTTGTACGATTAATCTAAACACAAAGTACATGGTTCCATTCAAAACCTCCAGGGATAAATCACTAATCTCTATGCTTGCTGAACAAATGTACCCCAGCAAAGTGCAATTCTTTCTAAAAACTTTTGAGGATGCTACCAAAAAAGCTTATGCCTACCTGGTGGTGCATTTAAATGCATCCACACCAGAGGTTTATAGACTAAGAACCTGTCTTTTCCCTCCAGACTGGCCAGAGGTTTAGTCTTTGAAAAGAACAACAGCCGGATATAAAAAATTATCGGCAGGCCCTTTTTAACAGTTAGGGTTGTGGACCGAAAACATGTCTAGCTGCGTGAAGAGAAACCTGGTCCTTTTAAAATTACCTAGCAAATCGTCCCCGCAGCAAAGGAAGGCTAACTGTGTTCAGCCTCTGACAATTTAATAGCAGCCATCTCAGAAATAGCACTCAACACCTTAAACGGAAACGTACCTCTGACACAGAATCAAGTGCGCATGCTGAAAAAGAAATGCATGCTTAAAAACGTAATCTGTGTAATAATAGGGTTTCACTTAAAAGGAAGAAGCATCTGGTGAAGCAGTCTGGACTGCTGTAAAGCTTTGGCATCCCTCTGATAATGAGGCTTTTGACTAATCGAAAATGGAGTATGCAGAAAAAAAATGTGCCTGGTGCCCAGTTGCCAGTTGGAGCAATTAAGGGCTCACCCTCCAGTGGAGGAAAATATCCACCCGCAACTCACTTACTAAATGCTGAAATAAAGTCTTGTCTTCAAAAGGACTGACTTAGCCAAATACGAAAAGGCTAAACTTTACAGTGCCATGCTTCAAAGGTACTGAACATACATGAAGCAGAGCGATGTGGATAAAAGGGAAGATAAGTCTGTTTCTTCCAGAAAAAGAACAGACTGACTGCCAAACCCCCAGAATCACCAAAAACCTCAGGAGGTGTTGGATAATGTGAAAAGGCATTATCAGAAAAATGTATTAGTATTGCTAAACAAGCTGGGCCAGGATAAAAATCTCTCTGTGGAATGATAAAGCAGCTATTGTGTACAAAGGCTTGGTGGTTAATGGTTCTAACATGCTCGACTCAGTCAGGGCCATCACCCAGATGTGCTCTGTTTCTAGCAGACATGTACCTAAACGGTGGGATGTGTTTATGAATGTCATGGCAGAATTGAATGTACCATCATCTCTCATGGGCAATGTGGCCAATAGAGATGTTTTGGAACACCTGAAGGCCTCGACCACTGACACCAAGATTGATCAAGAAACACGGACCCCTTTTTTGCCGTCTAAAAAATGAAAATTGGTTGAAAGACCTGAAAGGCTCAATGTGTAAAGTTTTTCATGTTCTAAAAAAATCTGGTAATGTTCTGCTTTAAATAAAATATTTCTATAATTTTTTTTAAAAAAAAATAATATCTACATGTACTTTTTCAGAATTGGTCATTGTTTAAAAAAAAAAAAAAAATGAACAAAAACCCACCAAACATCAATTGTACTTAAACTCCTCACCCGGGGTGTTTTAGCGGGTAACATGGCTATGAAAATTGTTGCAAGATACGCACATCTGAGTTTGTTGAAACATGTTTTGAGCAAGGCTAGGCATGCCCGAGAACTTACATTTTATATTTTTTACAAAATTCATCACCATCCAATCATTTTGCACTAAGTCATTATAATACAGTTTTAAAATTGAGGGTCAAAAGATAAACCCTTGCTACAGTGATGTAAGAAAAACATGCCGTGATAGCTGCAAGCAACGAAGCGGGGCTCTTGTGTGAAACACGTCTACTGTGAAATGCAGTGTATGTGCCATTTTTGTTTAAACATTTCAAAATGCTTCTAGGAAACAACACAACACATTCTTTGGGAGATGTCCCTAGGAGTCAAAAAACTTGCTATGGGTACACTTCACCAGATATAAGGCGAGCCAATATTCACACATTTGGTTGTGCGGATGTGTGCTGACTACCACATGTAGGTGTCTGAGACAGCTTGCTGCCAGGGAGTCAATCACAAGAGAACACATCTAAGATATTCTTTTTTGTGAATCTGTCAAATTCTCTTTTGTCAGCTGATAACACATGAGAGATGTATGGTGTCCATATTCAATGTAGCCAGACAATGTTTCTCCTCTGATTTCATCTCTATGACGTTGTCAAGAACCCCATACACGATCATATGGACTGTGACAGTCAAAGCCATCTCAAAACATATTTCTGCTCCCAGGCCCCGGCTCCCAGGGGCAGACTGCATTGTAAGAGCCAGTCACTATAGAGAAGGGGGTTTTGAAACCTGCTGCCTAACTCTACCACCCTGTACCTTTGTGGGCCTAGGACCAGGCCCTGCAGCTTGGGGAGTTGCCAGCCTGGAGCTCCCCAGCCCTGCTTCACTCCAAGTACCCTGTGCTCAGGCAGCCAGGCCGTGCTCCCTCCAAGGCTGGAGAGAGAGCCCTGAGCTCCTGACTCCCAGCCTTTTTATACAGGTCAGCTGGGCTCTAATTGCCCCAGCTGCAGCTGTGGCTGCCACACCCTCAGCTGCCTTCCCTCTGCTGAAGCCCTCTGCTGGGCTACTTTTCTTTAGCCACAGCCCCTGCAGGGCTGCTTTTAATCCCCTCAGGGCAGGAGCGGTGTGGTCATCCCGCTACAAGGCCCTGAAAGGGTAACAGTTGTGGCTTTGGCTTACAAGGCAGTCTCCCAGTGTGACATCCAACTGACTGCAAATAGATGGCCCCCGGTAATTTATCAGGCCCACCTAGGCATCCCCAGCAAGTTCAGTTCTGTCTCCTTTACAATATTAAAACAAAGGTACAGCAGTATGTTGTTTAAATCCACATAATCTATGCCATTCTCTACTATATAAAAGTCGATGAGGGCAGCCACCGTAATGACCGCTCGAGGCATCACCTCAATGTAGATGCATTTCTCGATGATAGTCTGCGTAGGGGCTATTTGGAACAAGTCTAGTTCAGATTTGATACACTCTTCAGACCCTCAGTGAACAAAAGCCATGTTGATTAAAATCTCTCTCTTTTACCAGGTAGAGAGCATGGTAAAACTCTACTCCCCTTTTGCCCAGACTTCCTCTTGGACTTTCACCTATGTCCAGCCCTGTGTATCAAGACCCTTCTTTTAAAGGGTTTCAGGGGACCCACGTACACCAGCCCCAATCCCTCCTGTGTGCCTCGATTCCCCACCGGCTCCAGAACAGTGTGGGAGCTATGTTTTGAGCATGGGGTTTAATAATCTCTAGCCCCCTCTTCAAAAGTGGTGTAGCTTTTCGAAAGAAGCTATGGAATATTCTGCCCAAACTAGCCCGTACATCACGAAGGCCCATGTAGCCAGCCTGGACTTTGCAATAGTTGCTGTAGATTGTGGGGCTGTCATAATATTTTAGGGTCACAATAGCACTTTGCTTTTTCAAAACCTGTCTCTCTCTGGGAACGCAGGTACAGCTTGACGATCACCTTGCCGAAGCAAAATGAGATGTGTCTGTTCTGATCTGTCTTTATTTCAATGGTCACGGTGTCGATGTGGTGTTTACAGACAGGGACGTAATAAAGTTTATCATAGGTGATGGTAACAAACTCATTGTTCCTTCCTCGGAAAGGGATGCAGCATAACAAGGGAACAGAAAAGTGCTCCATAACATGGTATTCTGTGATATCTGTGTATAGATACAAGGATTTGAAACCCTTGTGATGTCTGCTGAGAACACTCCTGACTTCTGCAACCTACTTCCTGCTGAACACACATTCACAGAATGTGACTGTGTCATCCCTATTTGGTAGTGGGGAAAAATTGTGTGTTTAATGTTGTTATAACAAAAGGAGCTTATCACTTCAGAGCTCTTGCCAAATTGGGAGACAGTGATCAACAAACTGCAATTTCTGCAGGAAGAAAGTTGGTGGCAGAACTATATGACCACAGTGAGAAAGAAATGGAGACCCACAGGTACCTGAATTGCTTGCGTCTCAGTCTGGCCATCCAAAAGGAGAAATCACTGGCCGAACTCCCACCACAGGCGGACAGTTTTGAAGAGTATGTCAAAGAGCACATTGGCAAACAAAGATTCGGAGGTCCTCACACATATGTAAATCAGACTTTGGATCACCATTACAATACAAATGGAAAATTATTAGGGGTTAGGATGAACTACTTCCTGTTTTTGCCAAAGTCCCAATTGTATATGAGTTCTGAAAAGACCTTATTTGTGTCAATATTAGTAGGGGTCACTTCACAATCAACTGTGTTAGTAGCCAGAACAATCCTCCCTGTACGGAACTGTGCATTTGCCAAGGCAAGGAAGGCTGCAGTAACCCAGAGATCATAATGATGAACAAGACAATGACACTGACTAGAAATGTCAACCAGTGCTATTACATTTCAATGATAGCAGTACAAATTTACTATTAGATTTTTTTTATCCTTTAGATTGTTGCTGTGATGCTTTGAGGTCATAAAAAAAATCCAATTTTATGTCTTGAAATAATACACAGAGCATGAAACCAACAGAAATGAATGCAGATATTTCAAAATGGTCATTTTAATGTGTTCATGGTGTCATTGTTTATCCTCATTTCTGTGCTAACAGCACCACTTGACAGCTCGACATCATGCCTCATCTTAAAGTAGACATAATAAGTTTTCAAATGATGTATGATGTGCCTGTGTGTAGGGAGTGCACTTTAAGTCAAATATGTCTCCCACTCGCCTAAAATCATGACAAAATGCAATCCTTTCTAACTCACCCACCTTTCTTCACCCCAGTCCCCTTTCTTTATTAAAAAGAAACATCGAGGAGGGGAAGTTTCCCTCAGACTGTCAGTTTCTATATACAATAATATAAGTATTTAAGGTTCATGTCATTAGTAACTCTGAGCTTTCTATTCTTCAAAACAATCTAGAGGCTTTTTTCTCTTTCTCTCTAGTCAAAATACTCCATCTTAAAGGTACAATGCAAAGGGCACTGACTACTACTGTTGAGACTAAATCTGAGCTGTTATTAGCATGAGACCATTTTTCCCTGCGTGTAAGATAATGTTTCAGCTAATTTGAAATATAGTACAGTATTTTCCTTCCCCAAAGGCCCGACCATCACTTTTACTGTCCCACCATTAGTGCCATCGACTAACTATAGTAGTAGTATTAAAGTACTTATAAAAAGTGCTTATCTGAGGTTCTTTAATACTTGGTAGCCTTCTTATAGCAACCTCATAACAGAGGCCCTTCTAATGAGCATGGGGGGGTGTGTAAAAAGGCATTTCAGTTCTCAATAAACTGTTTACTCTTCAAACACTAAATAAATGTAGAACTGTTTTAATCAGCTGAGCAAATATTTAATGTACACTCCAGCGTAAGAGCTATGTTTAAAAATATCCTCTATGTTACTAAGACATAAGGAATTTATGGAAACTAGTGACCTGAAAGGTAAAACAAACATTGTCAAAACAAAGCATTCACGCAAAAATGAAAATACTCTTTTGTCAATTTTTACCTGAAATAATCTGTTTTGTTGACATAGCTCGTTATAATTTCAAACTCTTAAAGTGTCTACAAGGATTGACTTGATAATAAAAAATGTTTCCATTTTCAAGCACACATAATTGTTGTGTAGAAATAGGATTAGTTTCTAATAAACTGTCACAGGTGGGTAATGCATAGTAATGTTAATGTTATGTCCATGGCAAGGTTTCTCAGTAGCATAAATGTTTGTTTGCTCTCAAGGTTCCAAAGACTGAAGGTCATTCATTGCAAGAGTAGCTGGATTTCTTTCTACAGCTGTTAGAAAGGATCTGCAAAAAATCTGACAGGAAATTGCAACTTCTTTGAAAACACATGTGCCTGAATAGTTTCTGTGTAAATACAGTACAATGCTGGCAGAAAGAGCACATTTTCATAGGGATAATCTCTTAAAAACACATGCACACATGTTTTACCTTGCCTCACCTTTTTTTCAAATGATTTGCAACTTTTTTTTTTTTTTTGGAGCCTTCTCGAAATGACTATCAGCAGAATGCTATCAAAATGAAGGATTATGGAATGAGAAAGCTTTATGCTCTCATTGACCTGGCAGCTGAGATAATCAAGCACACAACAAGCTTAGCACAAGTGCTCTGCACTGATGTGCGATTTAAAAATAAAACCCCCAAATCGCAAGCAAACAAAAAAAAAGGGGATCTGTTGCAAACATACACTTCTTTCACCAAACACTTTCCGTATCATCCAGAGACACGGTCTATGAACTAGGCTCTATCTGGTAAGATGGAGAACACCCTTCCCCCTGAGCCAGCAAAGATTTGGATATCTGTGTAGGTTTACAATACTCAAATACCACAACGATGAGCAGTTTTTACACATCTAATTATAACTTCACAGGAGAGGGGAGAGATAGAAAGCGATATTCATTCACTTCTAAGTGAATGAAAGATCAGGGCACTCAGCACCTTGCAAGACTAGAATTAACATTAGAATTGAGCTTGAAAGGATGAACATAATTCAGCCTATATTTTCAAAGGTGTCTACTAGCTGAGTGCCTCCTTTTTTCAGTGCCCAAACTGAGGCCTTGGGCCTAATATTCCAAGGCAGTGAGCACCCCCAATTTAGAGGAGTTCAGCAGGAGTTGTGAAGTTAACCACCTGCCAAAGAAAGGAGTTCAAAAAATGGAGACACCCAAAATCATGAGCCCTTTTTTTGGTCCTGGCCACAGATTATTTGTTCTTAAGCTTTTTGTTTGGTTGGGTTTTGGTTTGGTTTTTATTTGTTTCTTTTTGAAAAAATTCAATATAAGACTTGATCCTGCAAGCACTCTTATGCCCAGAACTCACACATCTCCCAGCTGCAGGATCACATCCTACTTCTAGTCCTTCTCCAGCATCATACATGTTTCTAAGGTAGCATCCAGAAGGATTTCAAGTGATTTTGATTTTACTTGTCTCAGGAGATGAGATTCTCTTAAATCTGAGTGGGAAAATGATTTAAGCTCAAGATTTCTGGTCTCAATTTACATCCATCTTTTTTCTAGCCTTACTATTGCAATGAAATGAGAATAACTTCTCTGTTTATTTTCAGTGATAAAGTTATTCAAATACTACAAAAACTTGTACAAAGTACAAATGAATGAGACTTGTAGGTAAATCAGGTATCTAATTGCGACAAAGAAACTAAAAGGTGAAAAGTACCATTCACCAAATAAACTTTTTGTAATCAAAAGCACAATGCTTATGCAATCCTCACCCTAAATTCCTTTCCCAAGTGTAACAAGATCAAAGGAACTGGAATCAAAGGGCCCACAGGCCCTGCAGGGACTATTATTGAAAGGACACCAGGAAAACAGGGAACATAAGGAGTTAGGCTAAAAGCAACTCAGCCATATTAGCAGAACAGTGGACTGAGTTTAATAAAGTTTCACTTGCTCAACTTAATCTGCATTCAACTTCATTTTTTGCAAATTTTTTTTTTGGGGGGGCGGGGGAGAGGGAAGAGGCAAGCCCTGTGTATAGTAACAAGGGCAAAGCATTTAAACATGTGCTTAAAGGTAAGCAAATGAATAGTTTTATCCATTTCATTGGGATTACTCATGTGGTACAGCGCTTTTACTAAACTGAGGCCTCACTGTATGCACCTACCTTACACTTTACTGAAAGTCTCTCAAACTCCTATGAAACTGTTGCAGAATATGAAACTCCTCTTCCTCATACTGCACTGGTGTTTCATTTGGCTTTGATCACTGTGGTAAGAGTCAAAATTGATAGCGCTTACGTCAGCATATAGCTGGCTTGGTAAAAGATGCACAGAAGTAACAAATATACCTGACTTTGTTCTTGCTTCCCTTAGGGAATGATCAACATAAAATTGAACTTAAAAATTCAAATGTTTCATTATGGAGCCTCATTAAGGACTCTTTCTGCAGCAGTGTTATATTTCTTTGTATATGTTTGTATAACAAAGCACATTCAGATGTTCTGAATAATTCTCACATTTAAAACAAAAGTGATGCAAGTACATGGATGTGCTTGCACGTTTCCAGTCCAGGCACGTTTATCCTTAAAAGTACACAAAACGATTCCCAGAAAGGGAATGTGTACTTAGTCAAAACATACATGTACATAATCAAAGCAACACCCTGCTGGCCCCACAGGCTATCAGTTAAAAGTGCACTGCCTGCCAGTTCATGGATATAGCAGGTAGGTAGATGCTTGCTCCATTTGCTCTCTTTGTCTAAAGAATTGGTATCCTGTGAAAAATAACATCTCAGTGAGTTAGAGGCAGGCTATTACACAAACAAAATATGCATATCTTTTTTCTTTAAAGGGATTGTCCACCTTTCAGGGACAGGCACAATATTCCAAAACACAGGCGAAACTTGTTTGTGCGACCATGGGAGTCACTGAAATGTCACTTTCAGAACGAACATATTGTGGCACATACAGTTTTGGGGAAGTAGATGTATAAGATCCCATAAGTACACTATAGTTTGGTCCCCATTGTAGTAAGTGAGTCAGACTTCATTCTGCATTTCTCCCGCATAATAAAGTGCCCTATCACTTTGAGTTGCCTTTTCTTAAATTAGCAGATCTTCTCAGGCTTAAAACTGCAAATAGTAGCGCTGTTTGTTTTCAGATGATGTTAAGCAGATGTATGCTAGTCTATAATATCCATTCGGGTGTAGCTGAATAGGAGGCAATAATGTGAATGTAGTGTTACGGTGCCAAAATGAAAGAAAAAAATCTTCTGTGATATATTAAATGCTGTTATTTTACAACTGCATTTGTACTGTAATATTTTAAAGCCCTATATTGTAAAATTGAGTTAAAAACATTTCTCCATATTTAAATAAAAGTTTATATTTTTGTAGGTCACATGACAAGTGAGCTCTGTTGCAAGTTCAGATTTCAGTGACCCGGGAGGAGTCACTTAATATTCATGATTCCTTGTGTTTCCAATCTGGGTCAGAGCATATCCACAAAAAACATGTATTAACTGGTAAAATAAAAATATTATTGGTATTTCCTAACTAGTAAAAGTTTAGATTTGCAGAGAAAGGTGCTGACAAACGATAACATTTATAAAAACTCAGCTGTCTGGACACTTAAAGTTTGGATTCTCTTTGAACCTGGATTCCTCTGGGGCTTTCTGGTGTCTCAATGTTCATGTAAATCTTAATGCAAACATATTAGGAACCCATAATGACTGACTCTACAGTCCTGACTCAAGCAAAACAATGTGAGTAACCAATCCAGAATTAGATCCCATGTGTCCAAAGCCCTGTACAGTCATAGCTATATGAAACAATCACTTCCTACCAAGGAGCAGGATGGCAAGTGATTAAAGCCAAGATTATCCGAAGTCGGCACCTGAAGTTGGAAGCCTTAATAAGGGACCTGGTTTTCATAAATACTGAGCCCCCAGTAGCTCCTGCTGAAGTTAAGGGAACTTGTGTGTGCTCAGCACTTTTGAAATATTATCATTATTTGTGCTGAAGTATAGATAAAATGACTGTAAGGTGGGTGTATAACTGCTTGAAAAAAAACAATACTGAACACGAGCCAATACTGTAATATCATTCTGGGGTGTAGTAAAAGGAGTGTTGTATGCAGGACATGGGAAGTGCCTGCTCTGCTGTACTCAGCTGGAGTACTGTGACCAGTTCTGGGTGCCACACTACAAAAGGTGTGGACAAATTGGAGAGAGTCCACAGAGGAGAGCAACAAAAATTATAAAAAGGTTTATAAACCTAGTCTATGAGGAAAGGTTAAAACAGGGCATGTGTCATCTTGACAAGAGAAGACTGAGGGGAGGACCTGATAAGTTTTCAAGTATATTAAATGCTGTTACAAAGAAGATGGTGATCAACTGTTCTCAATGTCTACTTCTTGTCCTATCTTCAGTAGTCAGCTTAATCTGCAGCAAGGAAGATTAAGGTTAGCTATTAGGAAGAAACTTTCTAATTATGAGAATAGTTAAGCACTGGAACAGGTTGCCGTTGTTGGAGGTTTTGAAGAACCGGTTAGACAAACACCATCCAGGGTTGGTCTAGGTATATATGGTCCTGCCCCAGCACAGAGGGGACAGATTAGATGATCTCTCATGGTCCCTTAAAGCCCTACATTTCTATGCTTCCTTCACATAAAGGACCCAGCTGCCATAGGCGCTGTAGAAATAGATGGGAGAAGAGTTCCCTTCACCACAGAGCTTACACTATAAATAGACAAGACAGAAGAAAGGTGGGAGGAGAAAGCGGCAGAGAGAGTGATCTCCCCAAGGTCACCCAGCTGGCCAATGGTAGCGCTGGAAGCAGTATTTAAATCCAACTCCCCCTCCATTCCCTATCCCACATTATCTGCCTGAAATTTTCTAATATCTAAAGCCACAGCCCTATGTTCAATCACAGGTGCCTAAATAAGTGGCCTGATTCACACAAGTGCTTAGAACTTCTTAGCACAGCTTCCGTCACAGTCAATGAGAATCTTACCACTGAGTTCAACAGGAGCAAGATGAATGCTTACGTTTAAGCCTTTATCATTAAAGTCAAATGGGAACTTTGCCATTCACATCAATGCACATAGAAACAGAGTCTAAATGGATAAACAAATTAGCTCAAGTACTTAGACAGGTATACCACACTGTATGCATATATAAACACCCGGTTGTGTGCAGGATAAAATATTTGCAAAAAAGGTGGCATTTAATGGCTCTTCCATATTAACCGAGTCAATTTTCATTCAAGAATTGTGTATTTAGCCTCCGTTATTCCTGGGTCAATTTACGTGAATTGATAAGTCATCAAAATAATTACTGATGTGTTTGAGTACATTAAAATACTTACGTATTTAGTAGCTATGATATTTAATTGGGAAGTATATAGATCTGAAAGTAATGTGTATGGTTAGCAAAGTGACACACGAACAGTAATTCCCTTCTGTACCACTAAGAGGAAGCATAATGTAAAAATAAAAAATCTCACAGGAACCAAACACTTGTTTGTGATAAAATATCATCCTTAACCTTCTTTAGGCTAAGTCTTATTTAAAAGATGTTCTGCTTAAAATAGCACAACAAATCAATATGCTTTTTTTTCTTGGAGATGTTGAAACAAAATACTGCTCTCAAGTGCATCTGTGCTATTACACCTGGAGAAATCCTATTAAATTAGTGAATCTACATCTTTATTGTGCCAAACTCTGTAGCATACAGGCACTAAGAGCATATTTGACTCATACACTATGTAAATATCAAGTTTACTTGATTACTGAGCCATTTTTATTGTCTTGCTCATTTTCTACCTAATCTGGGAACTACTGATTAACCCACAGAGGTATGACTATACAACAACATTTCATTTTTTAAAATATGCCACATCCCTTTGTAAAAAGGGACAATGTAGACATACAATACACATTAATCAGTAACAGGGACATTGATTAAAAATTAGCCCCCAAATTCTAACAATCGTAAGAAAGTTCAGGCATAGGGCTACCTTTCTGCCATTGAATAACCGCAATTGGCCCAATTTCTGCCCACCAATACATGCACGTATCTCCCACTGAAATCGATGAGACAGTATGAGAGTCTCAGGATGAAATTTGGCCATGGCATCTCGTTATTATAGCACACAAAGGTCAGATGAACTTTTGTGAGATCTTTGCAGTAGCTTTGCACAATGGAGTAGAGCAAAGCTAAAAAGATCCCCTTTGCCTTGATGAGTCCATGCCTAAACATTAATATTCTTTTCCAAACTTTTTAAAATATAATGTTCTGCATAACAACGTCATTGTTTTCCACAACCAAATGTCAACAGGGGAACCCTAATAAGATCACAGATCTCCATTTTATTTTAGCTTTACAAGTCAACCTCTGTTGAGTTTTACTGTAGAAATTGTTTCTGCTTTGCAGATTCACCTTCTGATGGTAAAAAGTAATTTTCAACAGGTACACACTGCCATCTACAGGCCAGAATTTATGCTCTTCTAAGTCTAAATTCTCATACTTTCTAGGGAAGCTCCTCATAGCATCAATACTTAGAACCTGTTAAGCCAGCAAGTTAAAATATTTCAAGCAGATGCAGAGAAACATGCACTAACTCACACTTGAAGGATTTGGACAGAGTTCATACACATTCAGGCTCTGAAGACACCTTGTTAGTGACAGTTTTAATGAGGGTATTGAGATAGAGATATTTGACAAAATGAATTCACTGAACTTCAACTGACCAACTTGATAGGTATATTTTGCTAAACCTGAAGCAGGCACGTTAAAACAGCCTAATATAATCAGATATACTTTCACTGGAGTTCCAGTTACATAATACATTACCGAACTCAGGGCTGTCACTAAGTGTATGTCTACACTACCCGCCTGATCGGCAGGGAGCAATCAATTTATTGGGGGACAATTTATCGCGTCTAGTTTAGACGCGATAAATTGATCCCTGAGTGCTGTCCCATCAACTCCGGCACTCCGCTGCTGCAAGAAGCACAGGCAAAGTCAATGCAGAAGTGACAGCAGTTGACTCACCACCGTGAAGACAGCATGGTAAGTTGATCTGAGTATGTCAACTTTAGATATGCTATTCTCGTAGCTAAAATTGTGCATCTTAGGTCAGTTTCCCCATCCTCCAAACACACACCCCCCCCCCAGCGTAGACCAGGGCTAACATAGCAAAAACAACATGAAGGTTACAATTCAATTTATCTATCAGAATAAAACACTAGGATTTTATACATTGCATATGGAAGACTCTCATTTGTTATTCCATGCAAACAGAGGTTCCCTTGCCCATCTCTTAGCAAACGTGAAGATTTTTAAATAAACTATTATTAAGAGGATGGTGATTTTTGTTTAAATTGTGGTTCTTATGAACTGGCTCTACCTAGGGCTGCATGAGACTTTTACATCAAATCTTATATCACTGAACACTGGAGAAGATGAAAAAGGCAGTACATCCAAGCACAGTGTCTGGCAGCAGGGTCCACATAGCAATTTAGTGTACAGCATACTAGTGAGCTGTAGATTTACATCCCAGCTTGCAGCGCAATGAGTCTCCATGTAGACAGGGAAAGGGTCCCACTCTGAGACATTCCACTCTGGTATAGTTGCATCACCTCTTTCTCAAAGAGACCCTAAGATTCCCACACTCTTATCTAGGGGTATCGTCCATGTAAGAAAAAAGCAGTGAGCTTTCATAACTCCACTCTCCCCCAATGCTTTGGAAATAGCTAGCTAAGCCAACCTCACCCATTGTATGATCTTCAGCCTTCAGGTTAGCAAAGTAAGAATAGGTTTCCTTATCAACACTTACAGATGACTGATAGAACACATTCTGTAGCACATCAGCCATGGAGCAAGACAGAGGGCTTTAAGGAGCAGCAGTGAGAGAAGAAGAGTGTTTCCTTAGCCTGTTATGGCTGCTGAATGGGATCCTGCCATTGACTTGTTCCACTGATATGGATGAACCGGTAGTTTTAGATTTAGGTTTCTTTGGCATATGAACTCACATGAACCCAAAACTTTGAAATTCAGAGGCAGAAACTCTTCAGCAGGGCCAAAGCAGCTTGCCAAGAACCCATGTTTCAGGCCTCTTGAGTCAAAACAAATAAATCACTGTTGTCTCAATGGGTCACGTCTTTATGGTCACCTTGTTGAATTCCATGGGTCCGATTTGGCCCTAGGGACACACTTATGACACAACTGAATTACTGTAGTTGCGCAAAACAAAAAAGACTGCAATAAGTACTGACAATCGAAATCCCTTTGCTGGAATGGAACAGAGTCACAAAGGGGAACAATATTCTGAGAACCCTTGAGTTACAGTTACAAAATAGAAGTTAGTTTAAAAATAGACTTCAGGTGCTAAGCTGAGTGCACTTTCAGTTCAATGCCACACCAAATCCAACCAGCCTAGAATCAGAAATTCCCCGAGAGAAATAACTGACACCCTCCAGACAGGGAAATAAAGAGACATCCATGGAAAGCATCTTTGAATTGTATATAGCATCCCACAAGTGAAAACATGAATGATCAATTACTTAATGTTTATACTAAGTCTTTGTCCCTTCCATCTTGATGTTACATAGACTACTCAGAATTCAGTTCTATTTATACAATACTATATGCAGTGAAGCTTGTCTTAAGCAAGCAAGAAGTCACCATAGAAACAGAAATATGCAATGCTTGACTAGCTTATAGGTGATGGTATTTAGGACATCTCACCACCCATAAGTCTCTGTGTAGGACAGTAAATGTTAATGTTTTTATATAACAAATTATATCAGCCATATAGCAGATTAGCCTAAAGCACATACCCCTTGCTTCTCATTAGTTATGAAAATGAGCTGTTAGAACAACCAAGGACATATATAAAATGGCCTAGTTTTGTTAAATATGAGTAGTTCCAGCTCCTTCATGTAAGAGTTTTGCATCATTAAGCCACTAACCTGATGCTGATGATTTAGGTAATTCACATTTTTGCAGTGGTTGCTTGGCTGGTTTCTAGCAGCCAAGCGTGGCTCCTGCTTCCTCGCTCTTCATTCCATCCAAAAGTTATATACCCCCAAAATAAAATAAAAATAGAGGTAGATTAGAGGCGGGGGAAGGATGTCAGGGTCATTACTTGCACTTTCATTTTCTGAAGTTATTTTCCCCTTGATGGTCTCTCCTGCCAATTTCCCACAAGCACTTACTGCACCTTTTCCACCCTGAGCATGGAAATATTGAGTACAGTACTATTACTGCAACAAGGAAGGTAGATGATGTATTATCACCATTATTGCTTGTTGGGCCAGATCTTCAGCTGTTTCAAGTCAGTTAAGTCAATGGAGCTATTCTGCCTTAGACTAGCTGAGGGTTTGGCCCATTATTTCTGGATACATAACATTTGAGTCACCCTCTATTTCCTTCTACTTTAATTCCTGCTCCTATCTCCCCTCCATATTTAGGTACCATTAGGATTCTGTACCAAAGATACAGTTTTCTATATAACTCCCCTGCCCCCACGGAAGTCTCTGCTGTGAAATTTCTGCCTTCAATCAAATCTTCAGAAGCCTGCAAGAAACAGGCTCACTTTTAGAATCTCAAATTCCACTGTGCAAATCAGGGAGTTAAAGCATCTAATAAATGTACTAAAATGCACTTTGTTCCAGGCAGATAGAATGTGAAATAATGGTTTTGAAGTTTTACATGAGATGTGTGTATGTTTTTCATAGAGAGAGATATGATGTAATCTCTTGGGAAGGAAAACTAGATTGCACACTAACTTTCCAATCATCAAAGGGCATTTATGAGCGTCCATCTTTATGTCTCACCATATTTGATTTGCAGCACAGATATTTATTAACCTACTAACACTGTGCTTTGTGATGGTCACAGCTATAGTTTTGCGAGAGCAACAGCAGAGATGCAAGAACAGTTCATCTTTTAGTTTTGGGGGCAGCTTTTGTACTTGTTTACAGAATATAAGAACTCTTTGGGGAAGAAATTAGTATCTTTTCTGATCACTTTTCATGTACAACCTCAGAAATATGAGCAGTAATTTTTGGAGGACTTAGTGGAAGGCATCTAATATGCAGTATAACAAGAGCCTCAGCCCTATTAAAGCTTAATGACTTATTTCTCAAAACAGAATGAAGAAAGGGAGGAAAAGTATTGTTCCTCTTCTTTAAAAAGCCTTGAAAGATGTTCAAAAATATTTTATGAGGTCACACTAAAAAAAGAGTAATTGGAAGAAAAATTCTGCTTGTCTAAGCGAAGAGCACATTTGTAGCGGTAGGGTAAATGTTTTATCGATTGAGAAACTGGGAAGCTCAAGTCATTACTCACCATGGGCTAAAGAATAATTGCTAATGCTCTGGCGGAAAGATTAAAACCAGTTTCTGGAAGTATTTCTTACAGTGATCAATGGTGTATCATCCCAGGCCATTGGATCTTCAATAACATTTTTCCCTTTTGGGATGCAATCAATTTTTATAATATGATTCATTTGCCAGTGGGCATGCTTTCTTCAGACGATGAAAAGGCACTTATGCACCTTATATTGTGGAAAAGTAATCTTATAAAGCCAGGGCCCCGGCTGTAATATAAAAGATTCACCTGCATTCATCTCTATTTTTAAGTGGGTTTGGGAGACAGTTGTGAGGAATGGCTGCTGGCTACTGTACTGTTTTCAGTTTGGTTTCCCTCACCTCAGTACAATTGAGAGTTAAGTAGTCATAATGATCATAACACAAATATGAGCAAGGAGAATTCAAAAGATATTAAAATTGGTCATTTTCTGTCCTGTGGGTGTCTCAGGAAATTTCCTGCCTGCACCACTAATTACCATGATAGAGATCAGGGGTACCATTGTAGCAAATAGGTTAGTTTGACACATCTGAAAAGACATCTAGTGCCTTTCTTTAATAGTCCCAATCTTGTTCACTTCTGCTGTATCAATCTCCCTCCTTTTTAACAAATAACAGCTTCAATCATGAAAGAACATTAGACCTGCAAGGCTTCCCTACCCCTTAAAAATGTTTCTCACCCTATAACCTCTGTCACCAGCAGACAGCTGTCTAGATTGATAAGCCAGACCAATGATTATAAGTAAATTCATGAGTCTGATTCTGAATGGGAAACTTCCCTCAATAGAATAATTAGGGTAGTTCTGAGGCAGAGAGGGGTAAATGGATACATTCAGAATCATCTGACATCTGTGTTCTACTCAGACATGACAAACTTTTTGAAAGTTAAATTTAAGATAATTTTCCCATTTTAGATTTTTGCATGTCTCTGGTTTTCTTGGTTCCTGCTAAAACTTTCACAAGAATAGCTAGTCAAGCTTATCAGCTGAACTTTATAGATGCAAGAAGCTCAGATAAGTTTGGATAAAATTGGCAAAAGCAAACAACCTTTTCCTATTAGAGCCTCTTGAAGATGAGCAGAGTTGGAGGTTTATATCTGAATATGTAGTTTAGAGTTCACACCATCTCACCTTCATTAGATCAGGAAGGGATGCACTTTGAGTAATCATCCTAAAAACACACTCAACTTCAGATATGCTTCACCTAATTTAATAAGTTAGGAATGATTTGGCTATTTTAACACTGACTGAGAACCAAGCTATGGGGCAGTTTATCAAACAGTAGGTGTTAGGATTGCCTTCCCACTTTGATCTTTAGGGTACAGATGTGGGGACCCGCATGAAAAAAGAAATACACCCCCCCCCCAGCTTATTTTACCAGCTTGGGTTAAAATGTTTTTTCCCAGAACACAACTTCTTCTATATCTGGACCTGGTACACTGCCACCACCAAACTAGGTTTAAGGTAGTTTTGGACCCTTCTTTCCCTTTTCACTAACCTCCCAAACTTTTTTCTTCCCTGGGAAGCTTGAGAGAAAAAAAAACAAACCTCACCTGCTTCTGCGAGATGTGCCCAATTCAAAACCAGGATTTTACACAATGAAAAACAAGCAGTCAGCTTTTTTAAAGAAAGATTTTAATAAAAGAAAAAAAGAAAGGAATAAATCCCTTAACCATCAATAGAACAGCATCTACCATAATCAACAAAAGGATTCAGAAACCAAACCTCTCCCCAGAGGCAACTTTTTTCCACTGTTGATATTTTTGCTGAATTTTACAATTTTAAGAAGCACCCAGCCAACACTCACCACTGAGAGCCCTTCAAGTGATAAAAAGAAGGTAAACTTACTGACTACAGTACTTGATAGAATCTTATAGTTATAGTGAAAGACATAGCTGTATTCATCCCATAGCCGAGGTGAACAGAGAGACCCAGAGAGAAACTGAAACTTAAAATCCTTTGTCTCCTGAGGAATTTTTTATTGGTTAGTTGTCCACCTCTCAGGTTACCTTTAGCTTAACCCCTTACAGGTAAACAATAATTTTAGGCTACTTCACACTTAGGACAGTAGGTAAAAAAGTTTCCTCATGATTTCCTCACCACAACAACATCAGGTAAGCTCCCCAGAAAGAGTAGAGAATCAGAGGGATAGCCGAGTTAGTCTGGAATTGCAGAAGTGACAAAGAGTCCTGTGGCACCTTAAAGACTAACTAAAGTATTAGAGCATAAGCTTTCGTGGGCTGATACCAGCTGTTATCTCTAATCAGGGAGGGTGAGGTATTCTTCTAGCAGCTGAATGGGAGGTGTGAACAGCGAGAGAAGAGAAACTGCTCTTGTAGTTAGCTAGCCATTCATAATCTCTCTTCAGTCCCAAATTGATTGTGTCAAATTTGCAAATGAATTGCAACTCTGCAGTTTCTCTTTGCAGTCTGGTCTTAAAGTTTTTGTGCTGCAAAATGCTGACCTTTAAGTCTTTCATGGTGTGTACAAGGAGATTGAAGTGTTCTCCTACATGATTTTGTATATTGCCATTCCTGATATCTGATTTGTGTCCATTTATCCTTTTTCGTAGGGATTGTCCAGTTTGACCGATGTACATAGAGGGGCATTGCTGGCACATAATGGCATATATTACATTGGTAGATGAGCAGGTGAATGAACCAGTGATGGTATGGCTGATCTGGTTAGGTCCTGTGATGGTATTGCTGGTGTAGATATGTGGGCAGAGTTGGCATCGAGGTTTGTTGCATGGATTGGTTCCTGAGTTAGAGGAGTTATGGCGCTGGTGAGAATATGCTTGAGGTTGGCGGGTTGTCTGTGGGCCAGGACTGGCCTGCCTCCCAAAGCCTGTGAAAAAGAAGGATTGTTGTCCAGGATGGGTTGTAGATCTCTTGTTGATGTTTCTCTTCTCTCGCTGTTCACACCTCCCATTCAGCTGCTAGAGGAATACCTCACCCTCCCTGATTAGATATAACAGCTGGTTCAGCCTCATTGGACCCACCCTGTTATCTTTAACCTGGTTCTTGCCTACCTATTTATACCTGCCCCTGGATACTTCCACTGCATGCATCCGATGAAGTGGGTATTAGCCCACGAAAGCT
The DNA here is from genome assembly GCA_007922305.1 of Dermatemys mawii. Classification (NCBI taxonomy): domain Eukaryota; kingdom Metazoa; phylum Chordata; order Testudines; family Dermatemydidae; genus Dermatemys; species Dermatemys mawii. The sequence continues at coordinate 12,535,092 of ML677339.1, read as the reverse complement.
TATGCTCTAATACTTTAGTTAGTCTTTAAGGTGCCAGAAAGAGTAGAAACCTATCAAGCCATAGATATTTTCCTAACACCTATTTCGTCAGGAGACCTTTGATGCTCTGGTGGAGTAGGAAAGAACACACAGATTTTCAAGAACAGAATTTAAAATCAGAGTCACAATGTTAAAGATTCAAACCAAGGAAAAATTTCAGTGCATAACTACTAAATACACACCATTCCTTGATCCAGGTAACAAATGCACCACGATTTTATGATGAAGTGATGTGCACTTGGTCTGTGAAGTACTCTAGGTAGCTATTTATTCTTGATATTGCCATCTAACTTACCCTGCACTGAAAAGTCTGACAGTTTAAATTTTTTTCAGAGGATAGGAACTATTAACTAGTCATAATATCCTGTCTTCACCAGCTAGCCCAATTAACACAGAATGGTCAGGGTCCTAGTCTCCCAAAGGCGTATAGTATTTGTATTGATGTTTAAATCAGATAAGCTTTCCAATAAATTGGAATTATGATTGGATTAAGCAATTAATTTTTCCTAATTTGAAGCCAGTCCAAAATTAGGATTTGACTGTTTCAACTGACCCCATCAATACTGGGTTTACATTCAGCTATGAGAAACTACAAAAAAAAGGAAAAGAAAACAGGAAGAAAGAATCTAACGGAAAAATAGGGCAAAAAATGGGAGAGCACCAGGGCAAGTGAAATACAGATAGAGAAACAAAGAAGTGGAGACTGAGAAACAATCTAAATGAAAAAATAAAATACAATATAAAGTATCCATTTATGTCTGCAATAATTTTGTAAGCACCGGCTTTTATTTAGCTACAAAAACCATATATTTATTTTAATTAAAATCCTCTTAAAAAACAATGTGCAACCAGATTTGAGGAGATATAAGGTTTGCTATCCCCCAAACTAATATGAAAGATTATCAAATTTCCAGTGCTCTGAAACTCATTAGTATCCACTACAGTTAAGAAGAATCTGAATTCACATGATGTATTTAATCAGAGAACTTCAGAGAGCTTTTCAAACAGGCTCTAAGGCCAAGACAGTCTCTTGTCCTACATACCCACATCCTCTTCAGGCTACCTGCATCCAGGGCTGGATTACCCAATAGGCAGACTAAGCACGTGCTTAGGGCACCAGCAAAGCAGGGGGCACCAAAAAAATGAGACAAGTGCAATTCTGGAGTCCTACTCAAAGATTGTGGTTGCATTAGAAAGTATAGCTGAAGACCAATCACAAAAGGGAGAAACTATACGAGAGGCAGGAAACATTGCAAACAAGATGCAAGAACTAGAGTTTGTATTCATGTTGACGTGGAATGAAATTTTACACTTTTACCACAGAAGTTATGCTCTCCAAGAAAAAGAATTGGATTTGAAAACATGTGCAGACCTCTGTCAATCATTAGCAGACCACTCACACACTTTGAGGAATGATTTTGAAAGATTTGAAGACATATCAAAAGATATCTTGCCTGATACTAACTGCAAAAAAGCCCAGTCCCGCAAGCAAATCAGGAAAAAACAAGCAAAGGAAACAGCACTGAATCCTAGAGACAAATTTCACGTATCTACTTACTACGCTATAATTGATATACTTGAAGCTCATAAAAAGAGGAGAGGTGAAGTGTACAAAGAAGTATCAAGTAGATTTTCTTTTCTAAACGATATGGACTTGTCTGATGAACAATATTCACAAGGTTCCCAAAAGCTAGTTGACTCATACCCTGTTGACTTAAACATGAATCTCTGTGGAGAAGTATGGCAGTTCAACTGCGTGCAAAGTTTAATGAAACAGGAAACATGAAATTCAGTCACATTGATCTTCGTGACACAATATTGAAAGAGGGAATACAATGTGTATTTCCAAATGTAGAGATCGCACTACGTATTTTTCTAACATTGATGATTACTAACTGCTCTGCAGAACAATTTTTTTTTCTCAGCTGAAAAGAATAAAAAAAAAAGTCAGAGAACAACAGTGTGTCAGGACAGACTTGATTCACTTTCCCTATTGTGTATGGAAGCGGACATGCTTCATTGAGTCAGCTTCGATGAACTTATCCAGAATTTTGCAATCAGAAAATCTGGAAAGATGCTGTTTTAATTTCAGCATCCATGTAAGTTTGTCATTTTGAAAAATAAAATTTTATTTTACAGTATAGTATTGTTTTTATTTTGAATTACATATGGGGGGACACCATAATCTTTTAGTGCTTAGGGCCTCTAAAGATCCTAATCCAGCCCTGCCTGCATCCCAGCTCACAGCATGAGGGATGAGGATGGGATGGAAAGAATAGCCTCCATGAGGCTGTTACTCCCTCTCCCACACAGGTGGGCCAGGACCAGGGGTTAGGTGGAGCCTTGTCTACTCCCCCTCAACATGCTGCTCAGCAGAGCTGAAGTAGCACAGAGGTGGAAGTATCTTCTGCTGGATAGACCAGATGATCACTTCCACTCCTACAACAAGGGGAAAAATCAGGGATTAAATTGTGATGCTTAGACAAAAATCCTTCCTTGGTATGATCCTAGGATTGTGCTGCTATGCACTGTGCCACATGTAGCATAGATTCTCCTGACACAATCTAGCCAACATACCCACTTTACCAGTAGAGGAAACTGCTGTTTGCAATATTGGTACCATACCGTCCTGGGCTTCCTAAACCAGAAAGTAGGGAATCTGGCCATCACAGCCAAACAATTCTGCCATCATCAGCAACAAGACTGGCTGTTTAAACAAAAACAAACAAACAAAAAACACTTATGTATAAGGCATTCCTTATAGTCAAAGGTCTCTAGTGAAGCAATTTTTGTAAGCTATGATTAATAAAGATAGGACCTCATAGGTTAATCAGTTTAAAGTGATTTTAACACCACGTAGGAAAGTCATGGGGAGCAAGACGGGGAAAGAGGCAGTAGCTGTACTTACAGAACTGCAGAAAATCCAGTCCAAGGAACATTGCAATAACTACACTATAGTGTAATAACCACGATCTAAATAGATTTTCCCATCCCCTCAAAAGACCAAGATTTAAAAAAGATAAATATTTTTATATTTTCTTTTTAACACGATAGTTGGAAATGACCACTTTGCTTCTGGTCCCAAGAAAACCAGGAAATGCACCAATGTAATAATGATTGGCATTAGGAGTTTATCTAGAACATTTCTATCCTCAAAGAAAGTTCACTCTTCGCTGGTCTCAAATTCTGGAATTTAGCTCATTCTCATTTAACCCATCCCTAATTTAATCCCATTCGATGTTGAACCTTTTCTTTTACAGTGTCGTAACTGAGATTTTATTGGGCATCAAAAGCCGGAGTAACCTTTGTATTTTTCTCAGGAAGGCTGATGAAGATGCAATGGAAACTGCTTGTCCACATCTAATCATATGGAAAAACAGCAAGGTCCTTTGCCCATAGCAACCAAAGTTTTGAGCTGGAAGGGAAAAGAGTGTTTTTCTTTCTTTAAATAGCAAGCAGGAAGGAACGGGTAAGGGCAGCCTCAGCTTCATGGGCCTGACACTTGAAAAGCAGATCCATTTCAATGGGGGGAAAAACAGGGGATTGAAGAAAACAGTGACTGTTTAGGCAATTCTTGCATGGCCTCTAATCTTTTGTCAACCAAGGAAACTCTCCACATAATAAGTTTAACAAACAATTAACTGTGGGTGAGGTAATATCTTCTATTGGCCCAAGAAGAACTCTGTATGGCTCGAAAGCTTGTCTCTCTCCCCAGCAGAAGTTGGTCCAATAGAACACGGGTCAGCAATCTTTCAGAAGTGGTGTGTGAGTCTTCATTTATTCACTCTAATTAAAGGTTTTGTGTGCCAGTAATGCATTTTAACATTTTTAGAAGGTCTCTTTCAATAAGTCTATAATATATAACTAAACTATTGTATGAAAAGTAAATAAGGTTTTTAAAATGTTTAAGAAGCTTCATTTCAAATTAAATTACAATGCAGATCTTATCAGTTTAGTGTGACCCTTGCCCTTGCTTTTCCTTGCTGAGTTTTCCAATGTCTGTCACGTATTTGGATACTTTACGTTGCACACAGGCTTTTGAGTGATCAGTTTTTAACCGGCTCCAAGAGGGACAGAGAACAGATTTCATGTGTGAAAATACCTATTCACACAGGTATGTGGATCCAGATGCTGAAAGCATTGCAAATGTAATTTTCTTCAAACAGTTAAATTTCACTGGCAGGGACGTCCAGCAGGTCAGAATAGAGGCCCCATGACCTCTCTTAGTAGCTTCAAGTGCACTCCACAGATTTCCAAACTTTGATGCCCACAATTCTGAGCATTTTAACTGAATGAGCTGCATTTCAAAATCTTCAACATTCATCCACTGCAATACAGACAAATCCAAGTTGCTTTCTGTGAACTTTTTAGGTTTAATTAGAAAAGAAAGCATTGAGCCAATTCACTGGAAATCCTGAAATCTGTCAGAAAATTCTGATTCCAGTTCTTGTATGTACATTCTAATCTCAAAGTCAAACACAGTGCTCTGTTCCACATGGTGTGATGCTGATGTAAGCAGCAAACCAGGACTTAAAAATTATTCCAGCGCCACTGTGCTATGAAATTTTTAAGATGGGGGTGCTGAGCTGTGCCCCCTCTTGCCCTTGACTGGACCCCTCACTGCCCCAGGCTGGAGCCAGTGGGCCACAGATGGGGGCAGCTTCACAGACCTGGGCCGGCAGCTGGGATCCCAGGCTGGCAGCAGAGTCCCCTGGACCAGTGGCCAGGACCTGAGGCCAGTGGACAGAACCCCAGCTAGCAGGACCCGACTAGGTCCTGGGAAGTGTGACCTCACCCCACTTGTCTCTCTAATATACCGGGACCTACATGACTACATCAACACTGCATATAATCATTAATTCACAATTAGTAGTAGAATTTTTTTTCTAAACAGTACCCACCTCAGTATAATGAAGACCCTACATAAGTATCCCATGACAGAAAATTTGAGCGGGAGTTTGGACACCAATTACTTTCTGTATGTCTTTATAAAACAGTCAGTAGAGCCTGGGATCTCCAGAGTCTATTAAACATTAATGAGTGTTTTGTGTGCACCAGCAATTATAATATATGAATCTGTGCTCCAATTCAGTAACTATTTATGCTAGCACAAGCCTGCCACAACATAACATAAAAATTACTTATGGCATTTACTACCAAGAAAAAAAACTCAGATAATGTAATGCTATTAATTTTTGTATTTTATGTTACTTAGAACTGTACTCAATTGTTTGCTTTGCTGACAATGGCAATTTAAGATTTAAAGGATCTATTTTTTTCTAAATTTTGTTATATACCTTTCCTTTATTCAACATCTTTCACTGGCATAGCACAGTTAGTAAAAGGTGGTAGTTTTTTCTGAAAGCATCTTTTCTAGAAGACTTCTCTATCTCCCATTTGGTCATATGGTACAAACAGTGTCTGTTTAAAGGTTGAGCTCTGACGGTAGTGGTAAAAGGTAACCAGGAATTTATGACAGCATCAATAGCAGTACAATTCCCTGAAATGTGGGAACTCAGTCTGGGATCTGAGTAGAGGGATACAAACTGACTACAACTTCATTATGGGACAGGGTGACATATCTTGTTACAGTGCCAAAAGTGGGCACGTCTGCAAACGCTCATTGAAGAAGGGCCTTCTGGTTTTGTTCTGCCATGCTCTGCTATAAACTGATACTGCTCAATCCCATCTGGAACCCTGACTCCTCTTAAGGCTGAAGGTTATATGCAAAATACTTAGCACCCAAGTTTACATACATGGGATTATAGATGACATTTTTTACATACATGACAATATATGTCGTGATTGCCAAAACTTAAAACTAACAGGGCTGTAGCACAGAACAAGCTTTCGGAATAAAGTAATTGCTATGTTCTTGTCAGTCTCTGACATCCTCTTGGGTTGACATCCAGGTAACTCTGGTGCTTCTTGAGGCTCTAATTATTGTTCCTTGTGAAATCCAGCTGGGTTAGGTGGAGGGCTGGGAGAGGGATTTGGTTGCTTCTTATCTGGGGAATACACTGATGGGGCTATTGGCCCCTAGCTGGGTGTAAAGCTCTGACTGCTTGCTGCTTCTTTCACCTTGATCCCTGAACAGCAGGACTCTGGCCCTTGCATTTCTAGCTCCTCCCACAGCTCTATGGCCAGAGAATGATGGCTAGAGCACTTCTCAGGGCTGCTCTAGCCATAGCTCCAAGTCTGTGGTTGTGGATGGATTTGGGGACTATGACCAAAGGAGATTACTCTACATATCCCTGTGCACTTACTACATTTGGCTCTGAATCTGAAATCCCCACTTCAACACCCATTCTGTATACCCCAGCCTTGCAGAACACTCCTGTCTCCCACCTCAACCAAGACTGGGATGACTAAATCGCCTACTAAAATAATGGAAGAGATCCATTTTTACATGAACACATAAAGTCTGGTTGTTTTTGAGCCCCAATCCTCAAAAAGGGTGTGTCTCATTTGCTCAGTTATTGTGTATATACATTTAGCTTGTTAGGATCTTGGGTCAACTCCAAGTTTTCATATGAACTAAAAAGTGTTTCAGGTTTGCATCAAACCAGAAACGAGAGAGAGAAAGAGAGATCTGTAAATCAGCGCTCACATTGACGCTTAACAATAACTATTATCTGGGGAACTACTGTCATCAGAAATCATAATGTTGGCATGATGGTAACAGTGATACTTGAGAGGATGAAGTATTCTTATTCCTGGGAAGTCTGATTTCATCTCTATGAAATCAGGCGTAAGTATATGATTAATTTAAGATTATGATCAAGTTCCATTAACTTATCAGTATATGAACTAGGATAGGAACCTCTACCAGAAAGGCACATTCTAGACACTTTCACTTCTGAATACAAAGTTCCCCTTTCCTAAGTGGGTGAATTCCCACAAATATTTTGATGAAATACAATTTGTTTCTGCTAAGTTTGCACCTCCTCTGTATATGCTTTGCACAAAAATTATAATGACTAGATTAACTGTCAGGAATGTTTGTAGGCAAGTTTTAAGCACATATTTAGGAATATTTGTGGAAAGTATATATTGAACTCTGAAGAGTTGGAACACCCCTCTGTAATATATCATATGGATGTGACATGCATAGCACAGCTACCACCTGAGACTAAGTTGGCATTGTCCTATTAGCTTATTGAGGGAAAGTAGGAAGACTTGAAGAAGTTTTGCTCCCTTCAAAGATCTGCTATCTTTGCTCCCAAGTGTTCTGGTCCGAGTCCTGGCTGTGCATAGCCACACACCTAACAGATCTCCCAACCCGAAGAGGGACTCCAATAACTGGTTAAGTCAGATCTAATGCTTGGGTCCCAGGTGACAATCACAACAACATTCATGGAGAATATATGAGAAATTTATTTCCAGCACCTCTATTTTCCTGAAGTCTAAGCTTTACGGTGTCAAAGAACCAGAATAACTGAATAATCTTCTGCTAATCACATTGGCTAATAGGGCAGCTACTGTAACTCTTCAAGTGCCTTTCATTTACATGTTCATTTCTCACTTTTCACTTGGGAAAGGTGTGTTCTGCTCTAACTGTTTTTGATCTAATGGGTTTGTGGACTGACCTACTTTCATTTTTCCTTACTGCTAACATTTATTTTATTTTATTTGGTTAAGGGCAGACAATAACAGAACAGGTAATCAGCATGCATGTAGGTCACTGAAAGTGTCCCAGTTTCATTTTGCATTTTCTATGAAATATCTAATACTACTTTGGAAATATTTCAGATACTTAGAAAGCAAAAATCTTTCCTGTCCTTAAATCCAAAATGAAAATAGAAATCCTGTTGTTTTTAGAAAACTTATAATCCACCCTGTTAGGAATAAAGTCAGAGATTTTTGTTTGGCACATGGTTACAGCTGCTCGTGGAGCTACCCACGGGTAAAGAAGAGTGCTGCTGAGCTCTTTAAGAAACTGTTTTTGTTTTTTTTTTGTGGAAAAGAAAAAGGTCTGAAACACTACCTCATACAATCTCATGTTACAAGTTTTATTCCTGTAATGAACAGCTGTGTCCAAACTGTGAAAACAAAGCAAAGATGTGCATTAACAATAGAATCGCTGCTTGAAATGACTATGCTGCCTGACCAGCCACATTGTACTAAAGCAGACAGGACTGACACTGCTCTTCATGTAGGGTTTTGGCCTAGTGAATCTATTCAGCGGACAGATCCACAGCCAGAGTTACATTTTACTATGTGAAACGTGTCATAGTTGTGGGACTACCTTGTATTTAGCTCAGATGCTCTGGTTACCTTCCCCAGACCTGAGGAAGAGCTCTGTGAAGCTTGAAAGCCTGTCCCTTCAACCAACAGAAGTCGGTCCAGTAAAACAGTGGTTCTCAACCAGGGGTCCAGGGCCCCCTGGGGGCCCGCAAGCAGGCTTCAGGGGATCCATTAAGCAGGGCCAGCATCAGACTCACTAAGGCCCAGGGAAGAAAGCCAAAGAAGCCCCACTGCAAGGAGCTGAAGCCTGAGGCCCTGAGCCCCACCGCCTGGGCTGAAGCTGAAGCTTGAGCAGCTTAGCTTCACGAGGCTCCCCGTGGCATGGAGCCGCAAGCAATTTCCCTGTTTACTACCCCCTAACGCTAGCCCTGGCTTTTATATGCAGAAAATCATTTGTTGTGACACAGGTGGGCTGTGGATGTTTTATAGCCTCAGAAAGAAAAAGGTTGAGAACCCCTGTAATAAAAGATATTACGTCACCCGCCTTGTGTTTCATATGCTGGTACCAACATGGCTACAACACTGCAAATAGTAGTGTCAAGTTATCATGGGATAATGGTACAACAAAACTGCACATTGGTGACATATATATAGATAGAATGTTATGTGGGATGGGGTGCAGCAAAGAAACTCCTGGGAGATATATGAATGAATAGTGGTGCTGCTTAACAGCCCTCCCTAAAGTAATGAAAATAAAGAATCCATGCCTAGTGTGTGTTCAGGTACTAGATTCCTTCAGTTTGAGATAACCACTTTAGGACCTAATCCCACTCCCATTAGAGTCCATGACAAACACCCATTAACTTCAGTAAGAGCAGGACTGGACCAAAAAATCTCAGTCCTGCAAACTGCTGGGCACACAGATCCATACCCCCAATGTAAAGTAAGACTCATGGTTATTTTAATGGCATCATGTGCCGGAGTAGGTGACTTCACTGGGCTTTGTCTCAGGCCCTTAGAGATCTGTCTACAGGTTTGGATCTGTAAATGGGGATTTTTAAAATTTTCTATTTACCTTATTCATCACTCTATTAATGTAGTTATATTTCCAGCTTCTTGTCAACTACTTATTAGTTCATTTTGCAAGAGTACATCAACCTCATTTACTTCAATTATTTGATCTGACTCATTAATTCTTTGCCTCTTCCACTAAAGATAAACCATGTTTTATCATTACAGCATGTTGTATAATATACATCACATCAGGAAAATCTCATGTACTTTAGAAGGGCAGCATAAAAATGTTTCAAGAAAGCATGTTTCACCAGATTTATTTAGGCATCTAAATCTAGTTTTTAAGATGCCAAATGTTCTTTCAATTATCAGTCCGGTGAGCTTTAAGCTTTATTATAATTTATTTCTGAAAGAATCTGGGGGGATGAGATGTAGGAGTTATTAGCCAATTCAAGGAATATCCATCATGTACCATTTTTGTAGAAGAATATTAGAACAATAATGGATAATAATTCGTGATTAATTCTTATCACCATTTTCAAACTAATTCCACAAGACCAGATGATCTAAGTCATCACCAACTAACTGGTGCAAATGACACCTGTATATTAAAGGAATAAAAAAGCTTCCTGTCCCCAATTCTTGTCTCATTAGAACAGATACATTATAATAGGAAGGACATGCATGCAGTCTTGAGCACACAGGACTAATATAAAATTAGCAAGGCTAAATAACTCCTAAATAATAGGATGTTTGTATATGCATGCATGCACATTTATCATATTGATTAGTTTTCCTGGGAGGAAGGAAAAAAGATCAATAGATTCAGAAGTTGCATGCTAGTCAAGAATTATAGCATCTCAAATGGTGGTCTGAAAAAAACATTTATGTAAAAACCGCTACTGCTCTTGCTTTGTCGCCAATCATAAACTACAAAGTGCTTCGGTTAACCCAGGCACCAAATCCACATTTAAATCTTCACATGTAATGTTTCCTACTAAACAGGCACTAAATAGCCTATATTCCCACTTCCATAATTTTCACTCTGTCCCCATACTCAACAAGAAGAATCTTTTCAGAAGATAGGCCTGCCTGATCTACTGCCAGGGATGACTTTTATAGAAAGCTTGAGCAAAATGCATTTGACTATTTTAGACACATCAGTGTGATGAACAAAGAAAGTGTTTCCTATTACAAAATATAACAGCACATCTTTTCACAAGACTCCTGTGTACCTGAACCTAGAAACTGGAACATGGATGTCTTGACTTGACTAGTCCTCAATGGAGGGATATGTCCATGAGACCATTTGGAAAAGCATTGTCTAGAAATGGAATTCTATCAGGAACAGTTGATGAGTGCATGCTGCACATATGCAGACAAACATTTCACTAAGTCTGGAAGTTTACACTTCCACAAAAAGGGTAATTTTGCAAAAGCTTACAATGAAAATGAAATTGCGGAGGGGAAAAAGCTTACATTTTCATCTCCTTGGTTTTCAGTTACCACCCAAAAGTTTACTTTTCGCTCATTTTATTCTCCTGGAGCTTCTCTTCAAGTCAGAATATGCTACCCCAACTAATCACAAAGGCATACTGGAAATAATCCCATCTATTCAAACAGTAAGACGGGGTCTAAATTAGCTGTTACCACTCAAGAAAAATCTTGGGTCATTTTAGCTAGTTCTTTGAAAACATCTAGGCTCTCAGAACAGTTTCAAGTTTTCTGCTGCGCTGAAGAATTAGAGCGAAGTCCTAGGCAATGGAGCCAGTTTTATGTAGAGGGCATTGTGCCATATGAACAGGTTATGGAGTCGGCAGATGAATTGAGTGGCCCAGTCAGCATAAGTATCTTTACCTGGGACTGTGTAAGGGCCTGAGGGAAGACTAGCAACCAAGGCCCAATGCTCCTATGTCATATTTGTCCCATCTGATTTTTGCTGTTTGCAAACTGCCTCTTCATGCCCACACACAGAACTCTCCATCCAAGCATACAAAAGGTGCAAGTCCCCTGTGTGAACTCTGTGCTGGCTTCCTATCAAAAAATATAGGAGTTGGGGGGCATTTAGGGCATTACATATCCCTGTAAAAGGCATGCTGAGTTTGAGTTAAAAAAAATTATGGATGAACACTTTGTTTTGTAGCATTTAACCAACCAACTGATGGGGCCCAGAAATCTCACACTGGTAAATGTCAATAGAGGGAGGCTGAGGATGCAGGAAGAATGAGAAAGAAAAGGTAGGGGTTGGAATGACAGGAGCTGGATCCAAAGCCAGGTTCCACCCCCTCAGAAAAAGCAGTATTAAATGTAGATATTAAATGTATGTATGTAATGTAAACAAATGTAATGTATGTATTAAATGTATATAACTGCACAGCATGGGACAGAAGAACTCTTCTATCTAGCCTGTCTCAGCACACCATCCTCCTCTTTGCACAAGTTTAAGCAGATTTCATGGTATTAATACTGGGACACAAGGAGCAAAGAGTAATTGGAGTTACAAAATCAATTCTCCCTATCCAGTTATGCGAAGTTGACCACTTGTAGCTGTCTGACAAAAAGGATATGGCGGCATTCATTACTGCTATCAGAAAAACATGTTGTTATCTTTTACTTCAAATGGTAGAGGTCTGTGACTTTCAAGATGAAGGATGAGAGGTCTAGCCCTTTTACCCCAAAGGTTGTGTGTCTGTGGATCGGCACACGTGAGAGAGATTTACCTAATAATTTTAGCTGTTTGTAGCATATGGCTTCATTGCACTGTAAATTTTCCTTCCGCTTTCTAAAAGTCCCACCTGAACTTGAAAGCTGTTTTCTAACCTCCCATAGGAAGTTTCAACCCAGTCTGCAAGCTGCCTCACCTGGTTTTTAATCTGATGCATCATGAGAGCCCTTGCAGTATCTTGTCTGTTTCAAATATCATGAGTTTAGTGTCTCCCTTGCAGTTGAGCTGCAATCGAAGCATTGGAGAGACGCATAACAGAATTAAGTAAATTAAACCGTAAAAAATAAAAATACTCATAAAAACCCATGATAATGATTTTGTTGATTATAAAATACAATTTTTGAAGTATTATTGGTTATTAAAGAAGACAGGCCACCACTTTCAATTTCTGCTAAAAGCATATGAATTTCCCTGTAATGAGGCAGCTGCAGCTAAAATTACAGTGTACTTAGAAGTCAAAAGCAGAGCATATCCCTTAGACTCCCACAGAAGGAAGGGTCTGGTCCTTCTAATCACTCAGCATCCCTTAAACTCCCATTGCAGTCAATGGGAGAGAATAGTGCTCAGCATCTCATATGAAAAAGCCCTAAAACAATAAATTTGGTTTCTAATCTATTATTAAAAAACATAGCCAACTGAATGCATTAAATCTGAATAATAGGCTTTGGAAACTAGTACTGTATTCTCAACACTAATAGACACTATTCCATACTCCTTTTCATTATAGGCATAATTTTGGTCATGTTTAGAACATTTCTTATTTCCAAAAATGATTCTGGTCCAATGATGCTCTGCAAATCCTGGGTGAAATGCAGCCAGGTGTAAAAGATCTGTACATGTCCCTGTGCTACACATAGCTCCACACTGCTCCCTCTGTTGTGGAAGGGCATGGCTTAGGTTCTTCTGCATCCCGGCATACTGTGGATGGGGGCTGAGTGTTGCTCACGGATAGGACACCATGGAGGTGAGTACAGAGGGTATTGGTACTAGATTTTCACTTAGCTGGACCTGGTCTCCCAAATGCCAGCTATAAATTAGCATGAAATGGCTGTAGATGCCATTCTTGTTTATAGAATAACTGCCTCAGAGGTGCAGAGTTAAGACCTGTTCACAGGTTTGCAAGTACCTTTTCACCTACAAATTTGCCTGTGCAATGTCTGATTAGTCAAGCTGTGTATGGGAGGGTGAATGTCACCCCCATATGGTTTGTCATAATATACCAATACTATACCCATTAGCAAAGAAAAAGCGAGAAAACACAGACTTTTTCGCGTGTTATATGTAGTTGCAAACCTAGCACCTCATTTCCGAAATATTCCATTTTATTTTCTAATTGACTACCAGACACTTTTGACTAGGGAGTAGGTTCTTTGTCAATTTCACATCTCTCTGGTTCAGTTGCAACAATGAGTAGATAGAAGCAGAATCAAGTTCATCAATACACATCTGACTTAAATGCTTCATTAATCTACATACAGTCTATGCTCTCTCTTGGTAACAAATGGATTAAAGCAGGTAGAACTAACACATTCCCCCTCAGCTTTTTTCTGTATCTCCACTTCAGGCTTCATTTCTGCTGATTCCAAGAGCACTTTTCCCCCTATGAACTTTAAGCAGATCTGCCAGAGTTCATTTCAAATCTAACAATTCTAAAATCTGTAGTTTCTATTGAGTAGCCACTTCTTTAATAAACCCTCAAAGAAACAATTAATGGCTCCAGACTCCCTTCTGCACTATGCCCATATTGTTTTGCCACAGCAGAGATTACAAGTGTTGAACCCCAAAACAGTGGATTGGATCCTCTCCTTTGCAAACAGATTCACAGTGCTCAGGGCCTGGTCTCTTCACTGTGACTCCATTTAAATAGATATTTACTCTGATAATACAAAAGCTACATAATAGTTTACAAAACCATTACAGCATTTAAACACTGTCAGGAAAGCAACATTTTCCAGAAATTTAAGTGGATGAATTTTACCAGCTACACATTAGGATACTAAACTAATCTGCCTTTTCAATCAATCACTCAAGACATCCCAATTATATCTGACTTCCACAAATAGAAATTGAGTAAGAAATAAATATGTAATCTCCTATAACAACTGAGTGTATATATGAACTACTAAGTAAGCTGTTCTTCAAGATTATCTTCTCACTACAGAGAGGTGGAATAAGGCCCAGATACTGCAGATACATATATGCTTAAAGTTAAGCACATGTAGAAGTAAGTCTTTGCAGAATCTGCTCTTGAATGTTCTGCTGTAAAGTAAAATAAAAATACTTTTTAGAACTCCTAACTTCAGGAAGAGTGCTCTGCATTTTCTGCAGTTCCTCATCAGCTTGTGAGATTGGACCCTTAATGAATTTGTCCATATTGTATTGGGGAAAAACACAAAAAACAGCTCTCTCCACTCAACATTCAACAGCACTTTCTCTGTGAAGCTTCAAGTATCTATATGCAACCCCCTGCTACTCACAAAATTGAGAGCACCTTTGCCTCTGACCTCTTTTATTACGCAGCTGTGCTTTGTAGGAAATTTGATTCAAATTGCATCACAACAGGTGACAAGATTTTAACCAGAAGCAAAACAAGGGTTCTTTAAAACATACAGCTTTAGTTTATCTTTGATGCTTTTCAAAACAGTGATTTTTGAATAAGATATTTTAATGGTGCAGCAAAGCTAAAAAGTGTTATTGACTCAGGAAAGAGGGATCAGGGGTGGCACAACATAAATACGCTCAGCCAAATTCTGCTCCCAATTACATTTCTGACTTTGGCACAATAAAAGAAAGTATATATTCAATATCACCATCATCACTAATTGTTTATTATGAATAGCAATTATTTTCTTTGCAATAGAACTATAAAACCACAATACTTTGTTGGGATGTTAAATATGATGCAGTCAATATCATGGAGCTAATATTACTGGGCCAAATTCAGATGTGAATTGAAGTGGCTCTAATGGAGTTTAAGCTGGTGTGATTTACACTTTCCTTCAGCTTCTTCGGTGTCTAAACTATGGTAAGTTAACTTCCCTTATAGTTACATTGACTTATCAATATGTCGCTTACACCTGCTCATGCTTTACCTCTCAACTTGGCTCCCAGAGTTGAAGGTAGTTTAAACTGAGGACATTTACAGAGTGAGAAGTGGGAAAATGTTATCAGCTTAGATTCACCTTTTATAAATACACTTGGTTCCTAATGTCCAAATTTTACTTTAAGAGCAATTTGTTGTTAAATCACAACAGTTCATTCTCTTTCAAGAAAAACTAACATCTATAAAAGTTCCTGCTTTAGGTCTGATGTTAATATTTGAGAAATATCTGAGAAGTCTGACAGCTCATCAAAATATTTTCTTCTAAACATTTTTTCCTGACAAAATGACATTTCAAACAAACATTGCACATAATTTAGTTTTTATAAACACTGTCCAGTTTTTCAATGAAAAACAATAAACAAACAATAAACAAAAATATTTTTGTTTTTCCAGAAAAAAAGTTTTGGGATTTAGCTAACAATTTTCATTTCTCTGTTTCATGTTTTTCAAAATAATTTTTTTTTTGCTGAAAAAGAGGGGGGTTTGTTTTGTTTTTATTGAAAACATGTTTTGAAAACTGAAAAATTCAATGTGAATTCAGGATTGTTTATTTGTTTTAATTAAAAAAGCCTCCACAGGAAGTTTCAAAAAAAGATTTTCATTTTCTGTGAAAAATAACTGGCATTTTTATTGGCAGTACTATATGGCAGGTCTTACTTTCCCTTTAACCTTCAGGGCTAAGTTTACAAAAATGGTAGAAAAATCCTTTGTCCACATGCAAATGTGTGTTTGTGTGCAATTGTACATTTGAAAACCATCTTAGGTGGTGGTGTGGCAAGTCCAGTCCCGCCATACGGCTCTGGGGCAGGAGCGGGTTGTGGCGGTGGACCTCAGCCACTCTATAACCCCCAATTACAGAGCAGTGTGGCCCAATGGCCAGAGTCAACAAAGCTCCCCTTTGTCTCGGGGCAGCGTGGCCCAATGGCCAAAGTCAATACAGTTCCCCCCTGTCTCAGGGTAGCACGGCACAATGGCCAGAGTCCATAAAGTTCCCCTCTGTCTGGGGGTAGCACGGCCCAATGGCCAGAGTCAACAAAGCCCCACTGTGTCTCGGGGCAGCATGGCGCAATGGCCAGAGTCAATACCGTTCTCCCCTGTCTCGGGGTAGCACGGCCCAATGGTTGTGGGGGTAGGGGGACCCGGGCCCGCCCACCCGCTCCACTGGGTCCTGACCCAGGGCTCACCTGTTGGCAGGGCTTCCCTGCCCCTAGCTCAGCGGGGATCCACCCACAACACGCCAAGCATGTGTGTCCCTTTAAAAGTTCTCTGAGTCACTTCCTACCCCTACTGTTGGACTTTTGGTGTCCAGGGGTCTCCTGCAGTGTTCCCCCTCCGGGCCAATGTCCAGCTAGGCCTTCGGCGGCATCTTTGCTGGGCTGGCCTCTAGAACCCAGGATCCTGGCTGTACCTCCGCAGGAGCTGGTAGTATGCATCCTCCCTCTCTGTCAGTCCACCCCAACTGAGCAGCTCTGCAGGCTTTTATACAGCTCCTCCAGTTGGAGCATGTCCAGCCGGGCTTCCAGGGTGTGGCTTTCTCAGCCCAGAGGGAAGGGTTAACCTCTGCAGTGCCGCTGCAGGGCCGCTCAGCCCCGTCACAGAGCGTTTGGGGGTTTTTGGAACACTTTCCTCTATGCCACTCAGGATTTTGTTTTGTTTTTGTTTTGTTTTCTACAGTATTAATGTTTAAGTTAAAGTTACCAAAACAAACTGCAAGTATATAACCTTGAGATGTGATCTGGTCAGCTTCCATCGAGCCCTGAAGCCTCTCCAAAATTTAACACCCCTCACCCCATTATGGAGGAGGAGTTTACATGGCTATTTTTTTCCTCTGGAATATTTTCTCCATGGAAGAAAAGGGAGATGGAAGAAGAGTGTCTCCTTTTCTATTCTTCTTACCCCAGCAGTGAGGGGTCCTGTTCTTCCTCTTTCCCCCTGAAGCAAAACAGGAGGTAGAGAAGGGCATAGACCTACATTAAAGAAAGGCACAGAGATGTCACCTGCTCTCTCCTCCTACTGGTAGGGAAAGGTCAGGAAACTCCCAAAGCCAGGCACCAATTTCTCCAATAGCTCACACTTTCATTCCCCTTGACTGGTGAGTCCTTACTTTCTAGTTACTGGGGGAGCCCTGCAGCCAGGGAACAACTACTAATTAGGAAGAGAAATTAACATTGTTGTGCTCTGTTTCAGTAAGGACATGCACTTCTCTCTCCAGGCCATCTTAACTTTTACCCAACCACTGACCATCAGAAACATTATCAAGATCAAAATCTCAGTAGAGCTGACATAAGTGCACCTCTCCTTAGATGGGGCACTCCATGTTTCCTGCAGTGAGCCTAATGTCATGTCACAAATGCATCTCAGGATAGCGGCAGTACTGGGAAAGTGAGGCTTCATCGTTGAGAAAGGCAGTGTGGCTCAGCATTCAATGAGGAAAACAGGGAGGTGGGCAGCAGGGGAGTGAGGGGGATGTACAAGAAATTTGAATTGTAGCCCCTATCCTCAAGGCAGAGAGCACCGCATAGGAAGAACAGAACTGAATAGACTTTATTCACTTAAGAGTCTTTAAGAGCCTCAAGACACAGTACAAACTTGTATCACATTATCAGACAGGCCCCCTCATGACACCAATGTCTGCAGAGGTTCATGAATATGTAAATACTGTATGTATCTCGGAAACATGCTTGACAAGAGAATAGCTAAAATGAACTGATTCTACTTATAAGCCCATCAGCATGCCATTCTTTATGTTTGAACAGGCAGCCTATTGCTAGGTGACAGATCATTAAGGCTATCTACTCAGTCAGCGGAAATGAAGAAATAATTCGTTCATAATAACCTTCAGATGACCTCTCAGGCAAAGGGAGTCTTTAACGTGCTATCTCTACTGATACATGTCACGCCTGCGTGTGGGGTGGTTCTGGCCCTGCAGTAATAGCAGGGCTGCTGGTGAAACAGAGTAATAAACACCTACTGACAGGGCCATAGCGTGAAAAGATCTCATCACTTGCCATTAGCAGGCTGATGAATAATTCAGGCCTCTCCATCAGAGATACGAATTTAAGTCTGCACTGTGCTATACACACTTATAGATAGAAAGCAAGCAAGAGGGAGCTGATTGCTAGAATTAAACAGGGGCTAGCTAAGCTCACGTATTAGACCACACAGATGGCTACAGAAAACAAGATGTGTGTGGGGTGTCGTGCATGAACAGGCACCACTCTGAGGCACACTAGAGAAAGGTTAATGATGGTGAGTTCACCTCCCTCCCCTACTCTGCAGGCCTGTGGTATGAACGCTGCTCTTGGCCATCTCTTATTTTCATTTCCTCCTCATAAACTGCTCATTACTCACTCCCCCATGGGCCCACAGTAGAGCATCCCACTGTCCCCATAAAACACCTGCCTCTGTATTTGTTCATCTCCTACTCCCTTGAGAGTCTTAGAAGTTGGTGGAATAGCAACCTCCACCAATTTCCAGCCCGCCTAGACACCTGCCTCTCCCCACCCGATACACCGTCTCTGTGTGGAACAGTTTTCCTAGATCCGCTCTCTTCCAACTTGAGGCTAAAGGTGGCCCTCTTCTGCATGTTGGTCTTCCACAACCCCAGGAGAACCCGGGGTATGTTATACTGGGGTATTTTATGTTAATCTAATCTCAGTTCATTTCCATGAGGAGAACCCCAAAAGTTCTGTTCACAGGCTGAACCCTATTTGTGAATTTGAACCTCCATTGTTGGTTTCAAGACCCGAATTCATCCCACTTTTCCACTGTTCTGGGGCCAGCTGCCCCCAACAGGGGATGTAAGGGCATCCCAGGCCAGGGTGCTAGAACAAATTTTATAGCGGGGGTGCTGAAAGCAAAAACCATGTGTTTGGTTGTTGTTACTACTTCAAGCTAGTGGGTCCTGCTGCACCCCAAACACTCCTAGTTCCAGCACCCTGATCTCAGGTGGCCTGTAAAACAATGTGCCTGCCCTGTTGCTCCCCTTTGTTGGCTTAGTATGGCTCTGCAGAAGTTTGTTCCAGTTTTGCGTCCTTTCAGGGCTCCACACAGGCCTTCTCATGGCCAACATCATGGCTTGGGGCTGACTTAACAGAAATGATTCAGAGCAATCCTCCCAGTCTCACAATGAAGCCCATCACCACAACTCAAAAGTTCATACTCAGGCATTTTCAGCCAGTGCTGGAGCTCTTCTTCTGGCCCAGCCTTCTCTTCACCAGACAGCAACTCCCAGCACTTCCAAGCTTCAGCTCAGCCATCTTCAACTCTCTCTGGATCAGAGAGGTCAGCAGGCAAATCCCATTTGCTGTTCTCCTGGCCCTCCCCTGGTTCCTCCGGGTCTCCTGTAGGAGTGTCTTGCTCTCTGCAGTGTCTGCCACACCTTCCTCTAACAGCAAGCCTTACTTCACTGGATTAAAATTGCTCAGTAAATAATGCCCCCTTTCCTTGATGCTCTCTCCCCCTTTATAGGGCCCAGGACCTCCCTTTAAGTCCAGTTGGGCAGCAGGTAATCAGTCACAGATGCACTGGACTCCTTTCCCTCTTAAAGGGGCCAGCCATCCTGTGAGATAGCCATTTTCCACCACCTCCTAAAAACCCTATTAGGGTCATGGAGGGAGCAAGAAGTGGTTCCCCTACCCTAAGCAGCAGGAACTGGGAAACACTTGCCTCTGCTCCAGTTAGCTTCTACTCTACAGCAGATAACAGCCCATGAACTTTTGGCTGATAAGAACCCACCATTGAGGTTCCCTTGGAAACCCGCTCCAATTGGTAGAAAGTCCCTAAGGGTTCTCTAGCTGCTGGCTAAGTAAAGCACACATGGCTCTTCCTGCCCTTGCCTTAGTGGGTTATTTGTGAGTAAGCATAGAACTCTAAACCCTCCCTGAGATGAGGGTAGATCCAGTATTTTAGCTTAATAGCAAAATGATACATCTTTATTTTGTATAATGTCTTTCACAGAATCTCTCCCTCCAGATATTTACAGAAACCATAAAACAAATTGCAGAGTCAAATAACAGCAAAGGGAGTGAGAAAAGAAGTGTAGGCAGGAAGAGACATATTTTCTGTGGCACTAAAATGAGAAAGTCAGCAAGACAGAGAGACTCAGGGAGGCTCTTCCATCTGATAGGAGCTTTAGAGAAAAGGTCTCTCTCACACACAATGACCAGATGGGATAGAAGGACAGAAGAGGCAAGTGATGTTTTCCTCCTTTTATACATGCAAGAACTAATAACCATTACATTGCACATTTACCATCTCATACTTAGGGAATAAACAGACTAAGATGTATTATCTTGCTGTGCTTTGAATGTAGTTGTAAACACAAATACCAAAGAACATATCAGGGTGCTCCAAGAAGCACAAACAAGAGGGACTTGCAAAAGCCAGATGTTTCTCCATTTTGACAAAATGCTGCACTTAAACCATCATTAACAACATATGCACAGCCTTTAGTCCATTGTAGGTGTATCTACTTGTATATGGCACATACCTATATCTATACATTATTTACACAAGAAGGAAATTATGTAAACTAGTGAAATTATACCCAAGGTGCTCCCATTCCAGATAATAGAGCTTGGAAGGTTTTACTCTCTATATCCACTATACAACTAAGACATGACAGTTCAGTGAAGGAAAAGGTATGTTTACCTCAGGAAAGAGTGTCTTTATGACACCGATCTGCTCTGATGAATCCACTAATGTGAAATTTCTGACCCAACAGGCAGTGATTGCACAGTGCTGAGACTCCTCTCATTATTCATGAAATATGTGCTATACAGTGTCAGCTCTCTCCCTGCAGACTTGCTGCCAAGCAATTACTCATTTCCATCACTTAGGGGTTTTTTCCCCTTTCCCTTTATTTTATCATTTTTGGTGGGTGTCTGTATATTCAGCACACTTCAAGAAGCAAAAGCACAGTCCTGAAATGAAGATGATGCTTGTCTTGTTTGATTTTAAATAGAAAAGCACTTCCAAGTGCTTAAAAATTGATGTTGTTTTAAACTTTACAACAAGCAATAGGGGAAACTGGTATCTGCAGAAATAAATGGAGAGCAATCAAGAGCATTTTCACTGTTATACATATTTGCTCCTGGAGACCCAGAGAGATGGTGAAAGGACTATCTTCTATGACCTGATTTGTTCATCTGACTCTCCCTGGGAACATCAGTAACAGGTACAATGAACTGAAAAAGATTTTTTCCAGTAGTGCACCCACTTATGCTGGACTCGAAATAGACATAAGGGAGGGATAATCTCAGTTTTCAAATTTGAACCCACTCATATATTGCAAGTTCAAAAGTCCAGTGCCAACGTTACTGGGTTTGTATTATGGTTAAGGAGAAAGAGGAAAAGAGAGAGAACAAAAGACAGCTTTAACGGTTATATAGGACACTCATTTGTCAGCCTAGTTTTTTGGTGGGCTCCTCTATTCCTTGTACATATTATATGCCTCCATCTTGAAATATACATGGGTTAAAATCCCAGTGATTCTCATAAGGAAACCACTGTTGAAGGAATTCCCAAAGTCACAGTCACAACGCAAACCACTATGTTTAATCATAGTATTCATACACAGTTTAAATATGGTTGTAGCTAGTCAGTATGGATAGGACCAAAAATGTCAAACATTTGCTCTAGGTTTGGGATAAGGCTTTCAAAAGTGATTTGTGGTGGCTCCATTTTTGGGTGCCCAACTTGACACAGCTTAAAGGGGTCTGATTTTAGAGCTCAGTAACCACCCTGTGGAAAAATCAACCCCCTTTAGAGGTGCCTCAATTTGCTTACAAGGAAGAGGCATGGAGCCTTCCCTAACAGTACTGCTACCCAGTGTGGAAGAGGGGGACTATTTAATCCATTCAGAAATATTTTGTTCCAATGAGAGGGAAAGCAAGTACCTGTACATCTAGCAATTTGGGACTGAAAGAAACTCACCAATGCAAAGCCTCAAATGTTTCAGCTAGGTCAGAATCTACTCTTTCAGCTGCTTAAGTGTGGTGGATCTTAAGAGATTCTTGTTATTTGCTTCTTTCAGATTCACAGCAACTCACGTTCCCACACATATCTTTCTTGGTTCCAGCTTAGCCCTGAATTCTTTTTGCTCTCAACCTCAGTACAGAGATACAAAGACAAGAACAGAAAAAGCAAAATAATGTAACACCACAACTCTTTTCCTGTTTATCACTCAAGGGGGTCCGTCCCTATGAAATGGAATCTTCATTGGAGGTTATGGTTTTCCACTAGGTCAACAAATCACAGTTTCAGGTCCCTTTGGTAACCTACGAACTCCTATCACTACTGCATGTTAGGTTTTTGAGTGGTTTGAAAGGTATTCGTTGCAATACACAAGAACTCCACTTGTATATTTGGCAGCAGTTTTCTTAACCGACATACCACGGATTAAACAGACTTACATCCTCTGTGACTCAGGCACAGAGAGGTACACACAACATATACTGACCAGTGGCATACATATACACAAAATAAAACAAACCATGGCTTCCTACTATAGAATTCATGGCTATCGCTATGCTGCACACCTTGGTCACTTGGAACTGTAAAGCAGCAGAGGCGATAGAACCCAGATATGCCTGCACTCAAAGCACAGGTCCCTGCTTACTAAGGTATCATCTCCATTATTTGTAAATGTTAGCAGTATGGCATTTACAGCATGGAGTACAGGAGTTCTGATTCCAGCTGACAAAGGGTATTGGTATACCCAACAAAATCAGTAGATTGTCTCTCTTCTGTTTATGCAGTTATTTTGCTCACTCTTGCCTTTGGGCTGCTGCAGTATGATGCTGTAAATTTTGCCCCACAGGCACTGAAGTAAATATAGAATCACTGTGACCTTAGACTCATGGTCATTTTGCTTACATACTATTACATTATTATCTTTAAATTTATGAATTTGCTAAGGAAACTTAAGACCTGGTTTTATTGAGGAAACGGCTGCCCGGAGTAGATGGGATCCACCAGTTTGGCAAGCCAGAGCAATAGCAAAGTGCTCTGAGTGGGATGTTCCATAGCAATTAGATGAATACCCAGGATCAACAACCCTTAGCTGGTGTGTAGCATTCTAATCCAATATCCAATCCAGGTGAGGTTGAGATTGTACACAGAACACATCCTAATGGAAGATGGCATACAGTATGAAGATAATGCAGAATTGCTTGATGTTGCTTCAAGGGGATCAGTTTTATTTTTCAGTTAGATTGATCGTTGTTTCTCTGCCTTATTTTCATCTCCACACGAGAAAAAGAAATGTATCCTTTAGAAGACAGACTACTTGTCCAACAGCCAAAGATCTTTAAAAACCCTGAAGTCTATTCTTATCTCAAGACATTAGAGATTTACACATGTAACTCCCATTAGTCTGAATGGGAGTGACACACATCTCCTACATCAAGCCACATGAGAACAGACCTTTGTATCTTTATAATCACTGATTTATTTTACAACTGACTCGCAAGTCTCTTTACTGACACTGTGGATTTATTGTAATACCACACAGTACAAATTAACATTGCTTCAAATGTATATCATGTTGATAGTCCTTTCATCCATTTTCAGCATAATAATATACTGAAGCACTGGATGCATAGGAAGTGGAGGGAAATGAAGGGAAAAATAAGGAGGATGGTTATGTTCTGATTTTTAAAAGAAATTAGCCAACTCACACATTGACTGTCTTTGGTTCCATTCCTGAGAAATACTATCTTCTCGTTATGCATGATATTTGTTATAAAGGCTGAGCCATGATCAGTCATACAGTCTTCTCAAAATCAGGTCAAAACCCACCAACTTCAGTTCACCTGGATTTCAGTCATTTTTCATCAAGATTCACATTTATGGGGAGTCTAGAAATCAGAGCTAAAGTTGAACTGAAACAAGTGTGTATGGGCTAGTTTCATCTGTTTCAGACTGATCCCTTCCTCCTCATCATCCCTCAACCTTACCCAGCTTTGTTTATGTCATCTCTTGGGGACTTGATAGTTGATAAACTATGCTCCTCCTGACATCTTCATGAGACAGCTGGGTGCCTTCAGGGGAAGCTTGCTGGCTGACTGACTTGAATCTTTTGTCTTCAAAGGGTCCAACAGAGGTAGGTCTGTTTCCCCCACAGAGTCTCCCAAGTCTTATTGCTTCCTGTACACTGCTCTGCAGCCTGAAACACCTCAGAAGTACATTTTACATAGTGGCTAAAGTAAGCAGTAAGTAAAGTGAGTAAGTACAGCCCCCCTCTTCTCAGTGGTTTAGGAGTGCAGCACTACCCCACAACTCCCCCACACTCTTTGGCCAAGGTGGTGGAGCTCCTCCTACTACTCCCCTTCAATCTAATTGCTCACAAGGCAATTAGGAAACAATCTGTAGTTTAGTCCGTTCTGGGCTTCTCAGGTCCCAGAAATGCAGTCAGCGGCTGCATGTAGGCACTGACAAGGCCTGATGCATGCTTCTGCACGGACATTTGTCACCCAACAATGCTTCTGCCCTAAGGAAAGCAGATGGGCAGAGCAAGTCAGGTGACTTCCCTTTAAAGATTCCAGAAGGGGATCAGGCAACTGCATGCTCCTCAAAGTCATAAAGAAAGAGGTTGCAGGCCACAGGTCCTTCACACAAGGATTGGGCAGGGGAGTCAAGTCTTTTGGTGGGTGACATGCCCTTATGCTTGCCTGAATGCTGTAAAATATTAATTTCTTTAAGCTTTCATCTTGAAAAGATTGGCTGACATCATGAAACCAGGCAACACTTGCATAGTGCCAGAGTCACTGTTCTTCACATTTCACATTTAGATGTGAAAGTTTTGTATATTACTGTTCTTCTTCCCTGCCTCAGCCCACAGTTACCCCTGTGGAAGACACAGGGGGGCCTGAGTTCACTAAAGAGCAGAAGCAATAGACATACATTTCCCCCCTGCACTGCTGATAACATCTATACTTTTGGCATCTGGCCAAGAGATGGTGAAAGGCCTAGCCTGGGCAAATGAGATCCATTGATTCAGCCCATCCATGCAGCAGCCTCCATATATGTGGTTTCTGTGAAGCCCACAACAAAATTTAAAGCTACCCAAATGAAGAGAAATCTCAGAGAAGTACTGCCTTTCCTCCAGTGGGGATCAGTCCCCTAGTACCCAAAAAAGGTATTTCACAAAACATAGAGAGTAAAATTTGCACCATCCACTTGAGCAGGGTAAAGTTGGTACCAGGTATTTGTATGATTTAAGAGAGAGTTTGTGATGTTCCCTGTAGAGCTGTTAAAATGAGGAGTGGAGGTACATGCTTGGAGTGAGCAAGAAGGACTCAGATATGGAAGCTTCTTACTTTGTTGCAAGTGAAGTTCTTCAAGATGTGTGGTCTACATGTATATTTCACTGTGGGCAAGCATGCATGTATGCATCCTATGCTTCTGAGACCAGAGAGTTCCTGCAAGCAGTTTCTGTTAGACCTTACCTAAGCTCTTGCTGTCCTCACACTCCGCATCAAGGATATAAAGGTTAGAACAGACCAACCACTTCTCCAGGTCTTTCTCTGCCACAAATCTAGTCATGATCTGAAGCAGAGGGAAAGAAGGGAGAGTAATAGAATACAGCTAGGGACCCCACATCTCAAAGAACTCCAATTACAACAACTTTTCTTTGGTGGCACTCCTTTCCCACAACTGGAGTTCAATAACAATGGGCAACTGGGTGCTGGATATCATCCATTCTGACTATGCCATCAAGTTTCTTTCCCTATCCCTCGTTAGGGACCATACTCAGAAGACCCTCCGCCAGGTGGTAGAATCTCTTCCCCAGTGGGGATTAATAGAGTGGGAACCTCTTCAACATCAAGGAAAAGAGTTCTATTTGAAATATTTTTTTAGTTCCCAAAAGGAAGGGAGGGTGAAGATCCATGCTTGACCTGTGCTGACTCAACATTTTTAGTCACAAATTAAAATTCCAAATGATTCCTCTGGGATCAATAATACTATCTCTGAAAAGAACACCTGGATCACAGCTATCTATATGAAAGATGTATACTTTCATGTGGACATTCACCCGAGCTGCAAAAGATTCCTCAGGTTTATGGGGAGTCCAATCATTATCAATATAGGGTGCTGCCATTCAGTCCAGCAACCATATCCGGGGTCTTCACCAAAGTG
Organism: Dermatemys mawii; assembly: GCA_007922305.1. Taxonomy (NCBI): domain Eukaryota; kingdom Metazoa; phylum Chordata; order Testudines; family Dermatemydidae; genus Dermatemys; species Dermatemys mawii. The sequence continues at coordinate 12,508,882 of ML677339.1, read as the reverse complement.
TTTCTAGTAGTAGCAGCAAAGTTCAGTCAGGTGGCTTCACCATCTTCCCATATTTAGATGACTGGTTTCTTGTTGGCAGGATGCATCTAGAAACCCTTGCATCAACCTTGTCACTGCTTCAGTTGGTCCTCCGTGGCCTGGTCTGCATACTCTTTGTTTGGGACACAAGGAGAGCAGGCACACTGGTGAGGACTAATGGATACTGCTTGCATGGAGAGCAAACCTACCCACAGTGACCTACTCAAACACCCGCACTCAAACAACACCTTCTCTTTGGAATCAGTTAAAATAATTTCACAGCTGAACACTGTGAAAATCTCCCAGCGTTTATGAGGGATTGCCAGGCCTGTGTGTAAGAGTTCATTTCCTCTCTCACATTTTTCAAATCCAATGGAATTTCAATATATATGTTATTTCAGAGCATATTTAGCTTATCTATTTGTGTTTAATTTGTTGTCTGTTAGAAAGTTATATGTATCATGTTCTCTTTAGTTAATATTTTCACAACAATGGAAGTCATTGCAAATAGGTGCATCATCAGTAGAAAAAGAGGTATGTTCTTCGCTTGAGTTAGCTAATGTTGTAAAATCCTAATGAAAACAAGGTGGTTTGTAGTTTCACACAAATTATCAAATCAAAGTAAACTCTAGCCTCCCCCTTAACTTGTTAACTTATGTGGCAACTACTACTGACTTATCTTCACTAGGGTTTTACCTTATGTGTTAGCTAATATGAGTTAAGAACACATTTTTTCCCCTGGTGAAGATAAGACCAAATTTGAATTCTTGAGGGTCAAGATTCCATTTGGACTGATTGATAGCCAAACCTGAACTGAACCTTTCCTGATAACATTTGTGCCCCCTCCACTGCCCACACACACACTATTTTTTAATGTGGTCCAAGCCTCTACCTTCTCTTGTTCTAATTAGAAATGGAAATAGAAGTGACAACATGTAATGAAAAAAACCTGTTTACATGAAAGTTCCAGCCCCATTTTGCTTCACATAAGTATCCAGACTTTTCAGGGTTGAACAGAAGTTTCAAACTTTTTTGAGGTTTGCAATTACTGTTATATATCCAATACAATAAATTCCTAAATTCACCAGAATGCATTTGAAGATACATTGGGCTAAAATTAATCACTGCAGTAGTCTTTCACAGCTCTGAGTGTGGAATCCATTTACCATGCTGATATGGCATTTAAATTATTCAGCTGATAAGATCTAAGGAAAGGAATATTGCAGCTTAGTAGGAGATAGCCACCTATTTTATCTGCTCTCCTTGTGTCACTGCTATGGCTGGTCTCAATATTAAATGAAGTTGGGAGCTCTCAGATCACAGCTAATAAGCCATCACCAAGAGCTACAAATTAGAGCTGGTCAGTGACAGTTCAACAGGCCATGTTCCTCTGGAATATAGAGGTTCATCAAAAATGAAACACTTCATTAAACAATCCTGATCTCACCCAAGTTTTGTTTCAGAAGAAAACAGGGAAAGAGTTAAGACAGTACCAAAACATCCCATGATGACATTATTTGAATTGTTTTTATTGTTCATTTCAAAGTGACATTTCAAGTGTCTTTCATTTTGTATTATAACATAATTAACTGTTTTCAAAAGTGGATACTGATTCTGAATGTTTTGATTTTGTCAAAACAAGAAAACATTCCATATGACCCAACCTGAGCTTTTCTTTTTAATTTTGTTTTTGTTTGCACAACTAATGAGCCCAAATTTCAAAATCCTTTGTGAAACAGAACTTCTGTCCTCCACACACCTCTATTACAAGTATTACTTCAATGTTGGCAACTAACTCTGTTCAATATCTATTGCATGTTTTCATTATAAAAGAAGGTTGCCTCATAGCTGGGTTTTTGTCTAAAATGGCTAAGTAAAGAAAAAATATAGAAGCCACAAATTGATGGTGCTGATTTTTCCCCTCTAGTTCAGAAAAGACATTCTGGCATCCCTCACTGTTTCAGAAAATCCTTGTGTGAAATGGTTAATAGCATTTTTAAGTAACCATTACTCACTATAATCCCAAATGACTTTTGTGGGCATCTGGTAGTCATTAACAGGATTAAATTTATCAGACAAGTCATTTTGCTTAATTAGGTCGCTAACTGGCAAGACCATCCTCCTGAACAGCATTAAAACCATCAGCAATAGCATCAAAAAGACCTTGTGTGGACAGGCTGCTCTATTTTGTCTCTGTCTTACTGAGCATTACTAAACATCAACCAACATGTAGTTCATTCAGTTTAAGATACAAGATACAGTCTAAAATAGGTGAGAGACTTTTTATCAAGTGAAAGCAGCTGCATATTTCTTCTTTGCCTTGAACTGGAAGTAACAAGACCAATCTGTGTTGTAATATTATTTTCATACAGTATCTTTGTTTTAACTTCACCTCTGATGGATCAAGTCTTCAAGGGAATATGTCTGCACTAGGTGCTAGGGTGTGACACCCCTCCCACTCACAGACATATATTTGTGCTAGCACTCATTTGAGCTAGAATCAGTATAAATTGTAGCATAACCTCAGTTGCACAGGCAGAAGCAGCAGAGGCATGGCTTAGCCAGCCAGGTATGTAACCACAGGGTTCCAGCGGGTTTGAACTCGACATGGCTAAACTGTGCTTCTGCTGCCAATGCCTGTGCTAACACTCCTAAACTACTAGTTATACTCACACTAGCTTTCCTTGAGCTAGCATGAGTATGTGTACACGAGCTGAGAATGACACCCCTTGCTCACACCATAGACATAGCCAAACACTGACCTTGAAAATCTTAACTCAGATTCATATAATTTATAGGCAAGGATCTGTCATGGATGCTCACCATAAGTAAACTGCTGCTTTTAAAAACAAGGAGCATTCTGAACAGATTTCGATTTAAAATTTCAAACTACACAGGTTATCAAGGCCTCTTTAAAAAGATCCATTGGCCATGTAGGACTGTATTTGGTATTTGAATTAATCACCCACGGCCCTGTTACGAGATTTTCTCTAGGTACATCTCACCAATGTCAGGTTTATCTCTGCTAATGTAAATGGATAAGTGGCAGAATGCAGCTCTCTTATTTAATTAACAGGGACTCAATACAGTAAGAGGAAAGGCTAGATCCAGTGGAAATAAGCAGGATAAACCAAAGAAAGAAAAGAAAATGTATATGGGGTTGGGGGTTTTTTTTGTTTGTTTTTTTTTAAGTGTCAGGGATACTGAGTAAACCCTCCCTGATGTTGCTGCAACTTGTCAGAAAAGGCATCTATAAAAGGCAGCAGATAACCCAAGGTCTTACAATATCCTTTGACTGCTCTCATTCTATCCAGAGCAATGAATATCACTAAAATATAGGGAGTAAGGAACGTTTTCTTCAACATCAGCCCTGAGCAAATGCTTGATACCTCTCTTCTTAAACAAAAATGCAATTCATTCTGTAAATCAGATGTGTCATTCCAATTGATCCAGTAATCCTATACTCACTGAGGGCTTATGATGTTATCTCAGTGTAGACCTATACCCATCAACTTTCTTGTGTCATTGGGAGGCTTGTTGAGTTTCTCACTCTAGTACATCCTTTCAGGATGTCCAGAAGGAATGAGTTCATTTGGGAGTAGGGGGAGAGGTTGTTTAAAACATACCTGGGGCACTATTTATGTCTGCGCTGGTGCTTAGACCAATAAACAAACCAAGAGGAGAAGTAGTGCTTCTCTCCAATATCAGGGCTGCTGGTGGATTGGATCAGCCCCCAGCGTAGGCTAGAGCAGCCTGAGGGCTGTCCTAACTTGTCCTTCAGCTGCCACAAACTCCATTATGGCAACTGGAAATATCCAGGGCTTCGGACTGTCCTTAGCTATGCCCTTTATTAAGACAAGTAAATCTCCTGCCTGAGAGGTTATTGGAGAAGTGACATAAGGTGAACTAAGATGATTCTACGCCTGTGAAACAGCCTGCCATTTCAAAAGTATTCTGGGGGTTGGTGTTTTCATTGCTTTACTACTAGATTATGCTGGTATTTCCAGTACACTGAACCTCAGACAGTGTGTGTGTCAGGTTACTGAAAGGAATTCAAATCCCATCACTAACACTCAACATTGAGGTACAGACCTCTGAGCCTGGGTTCACTGCATGAGTAGCCACAAAGTACAGTCCCAACATGGATAAGTTTTAGAGTGTTGCCTGTGAAGGACTGACTGGGAAAAGCTGTTTAGTCAGGGACCTAGAGGAGATGTCATCAGGACATTATTCCATGCAAAGTATTACAGATCTGCTAGTATTTAGTGATCATGATAGTAGTAGTTGCATTTCTTAAGGACTGAGATTTATTGCTCTCATTGTTTCATTTGCAAAGAGTGAAGCTGAATGAAGGTCAAGTTGAACAAGTGGAATTTTATTAAACTCTGGGAATTGCTTCATCTCTGTGTCTGGTTGCTTCCAGCATAACTCTACCAGTTCTGTTTCCCTGTTTCCCTGTCCCTCCGTGGAAAAAGAAAGAAGTTCCTCAGTGTGCATATTTTTTTATGTATAGGGCTTGGAAAGCCCATCCAGATATTGGCTCATGGGCATGTATTTTTATGTCTGAATGTTCCTTTTTAAAAAATTCATAAAAAAACTATGCAGTCTAATTGACTGAACTGGGACTGCAGATTAGGAACTCCTGAATTTAGTCACTTCATTTCCCTGAACTAAATACAGCCTGAGGGTAAGTGGGCAGAGCTCTCATTGAAGGCAGAAGGAATTGCACATGCTTACTTCAGTGGCTGAATTTGGCCCAGAGTCTTAGTCTCCTCCGGACTAAGTCGAGGTATTTTCCTTACTTCACACAGGTGGTTGTAGAAATTAATGAATGTTTCTACATCATTTTGAACATGTAAAGTACTAAAAGGCCCACAATACATTATTATTAGTATACTGTACAGCCAAACCACTCTTCACATACAGCAGACAATCTATCGCTGGAAAAGAACTTATGATTTTCTGAGTTTGAATGGAACAAGGTCCCTACAATTTGGAAAGAACCAACATACACCATACAAATGTTGCTGTTCTTTGCTTTGTGTTTTACTAATGAACAAGAAAGATCCAAGTTAAGAGTTTGTAACTTGGTATCATGGGATACTCACTCACCACAGGTGGCACCTTCTCCTGGCTGCTCTGGTGAATAGCTCTCTTCCAGATCCAACACCTCCCTTTGTCGTCTCTCCTCCCTGTTGTCCTTGCTTTCTCACTCTGCAGCTCCTCTTTTGCTCCAGGAGCTGCAGCTTCTTCTTCATGACTCAGCCCTCCGACTAGGTCACTATGGGGTTCACCCTTCTGGGGTACAGAGTCTCCTTGGACCCACTGTCCAAACAATGCCAGTCTGTCAGTGGCTGGTATGGGAACCCAGGCCCGCCCACTACACTGGGTTCCAGCCCAGGGACCCTACAATGAGCAGACAAGATCTGCTCAGTCTTCAACCTTACTACTTTCCCCCTGAGCTGCTTCTTACTTCTCCTCCACCCTTCTCTCTTTTGAGTATGCTCTTCCCTCAAGGCCAGCCTCCCATTTTTTCCCTGAGTTCCCTCTTTCCCTCCCTAATACACAGAGGATGGTTGCAGACTGCCTCACTGCAGTCATTTCTGTTGCCAATTTCCTACTCAGTTGAGCTGCATATTCCAAACAGCAGCTGCTTCTCCAGCCTAAATCCTTCATGTGTGGCCTGTCTCACTAACTGGCCCCTTTCTCAGCTTCCTTCATCCTTTTGGAGCTGATATGGGGTGAACACCATACCGCACTTGGCATCATTAAAGCACAACGCAAAAAGCACTGCCTCATAATTTAAACAGCACCAACTTATGCTCTATTAATGCATAGTTCATTCCCAGGTTATTTCTTAAGAACTAAGGACCAATCCAGTGATTTCAGTGCCAAAAGGCAAACATCTTTTTTTGCATTAATCAGTTTAAATTGGCTTTTACTGGAAAGGAGAGAAGAAGCATGTCTAGAAGTAAGCATATAATATTTCAAGTGGGAATACCATGCCCTCTTTTTTATTTAAAGTGATACATTTAAAAAATGCCTCCTTCAAGACACTAGAGCTATGGTGACAGAAGCACACAGTATAAAATTTATTACAGAACAGGTGCTTTTTTGTTAACTCTGTACTTTTTTGTGGTTTATATCCAGAAAACTAATTTGTGTTCAGTTATGTGCAAGCTCAATGTATGTAAATTACACAGTGTGTTCTAAAACATGTAATCTAAAATTAAACTTCTACATTTTTTCAATTTATTTTTCTTTTCTTGGACCAATGCAATTTTCATTCATCCAAAGTGTGACACCAAGTCTATGTCTACATTACAAGCTGAGGGTATTCCCAGCTCCAGTGTGAGCATGGGCATGGGCAGCAGCAGTACAGTTTAGCAGTGCGGAGTATAAACCCACCTGAAATAGGTGAGTACTGGTGAAGACTCCCTGTGGGTTGCAATGTATCAGCTCATCCTATCTGGTTTGGCCACGTCCCTCTCCTGCTTCCAAGGTGGTGGTTCCAGGCCCAGACAAAAGACAGGTTGTGACATCTAGTTCCACTTATCACCTTTTGAGTGGATTTCCCAGCCCTAGGAGTTTTCCACCAAGAGGTCAGATGCTGGCAAAACTCTACAGTGAATCAATCCCAATATTTATAAATGGATTTGAACTCCTTGGATGTATGTTATTCTAAATGCAAAGCACATTACAATATAATCATCATAAACAGTTTAATCTGATCAGATTGAATTTATCATCATTCTCTGAATGGCACAGCTTCTTTGAAGTTAATGGAGTTGCACCAATTTATACCAGCAGAGGATTTAGCCCTTTGTCTTTACTTTACATGGAAGTATATACTATATAAATGTGAACAATCTAACTTCAACAGTCAAAAAAGCAGGGACTTTGTCCTTTACTTTGTTCTTTTACTCAGGTTCTTCAAAATATCTCCAGTTTGTGGGTCTTCTTGCATGTCTTATGTACTCTAGTATTTTCACAGATAATAAAATAGAGGTGCAGTAAGGAAGAAGTTTCATAGAACCTTTCATTTCTAGGCTCCTGGTTCCATCTGGCCCACATCAATAATAAACAGAGTAGCTATGTGGCAGCCCATGTGAAATGAGTTGTTAGTCTCAGTCCAGTTCCTAGGAGACAGTAGTCCACATCATAATTGGCACTCTCACTATACATGTCCACAGAAGGAATGAGGTATGAATGATCATAAAGATGGTTGTCTTCATCAGCAGAAGTGGTCTTGGGCAGGAAAACAGATAAGAACGGTCATGCTGGTTCAGACCAAAGGTCCATCTAGCCCAGTATCCTATATTCTGACAGTGGCCAATGCCAGGTGCTTCAGAGGGAATGAACAGAACAGCTATTCGAGTGGTTCATCCATTGTCACCATTCCCATGGGACATATCAGTGTGGTGTACAGTACTTCTACTACCTGTGCTGTAACTGTCATGTCAATGATTTGAGGTCTTCAGTCTCCATTAGTATGTAACACCTTTCACAAGAACTACATTTTTTAAAAAATTGAAGTTTAAAGTCTAGTTTAATGCTCTTGATCCATGTCAGCCAGACACTCCAGAGATTGAACAACAGGTTCAAATAGGCCGCAGCGAAATATATTTCCAATTCTGCTTCAGAAATAGGCTTGTACTTAACCAGGGCAAAAGGACAATTTAGCTTTCCATGCCTATTCAGCCATTGCTTTCCCAGACAAGACTGTCAATAAAGTGTCAATTGGTGTCAACTGTGGCTGATTTGGTGTAGGCCTGTCCAGCAAACTGAACTGAATTTATCAAACTCAATTTACATAGGCCAAAGAACACCAGATGGAACAATAATAAAAAACACTTGAAAGGATGTGATTATAAACCTTTCCCTGAATATATAGGGTGTTAGTGATATTTTGGACTACATACATAACCACAAATGTGTTGTCATTTCTATTTTGTAACTGTATATTGTTAGGGTATTTTACATTTTGCTTTAGCTGTTTTCTCATTTTCTTCATATTTATACCCTGTAAAATCCAATTAAGTACTTCAAAAAGTTTTAAATAAAACATTTACTTAATATATAGACCAACAAGTCCTAAAACATCCAATCAGATTTTTCAGCTTTGAAACATGAGTAGATCAAAGTGTCCTCTAGGGAACTGTTAGTGTACAGGCCATACTTGGCAAGCTAATGAGAGGTAGATTTATACCCGACCTTGCCATGAACTAAGCACTTATGTAGACAAGCCCTTAGACAGTAAGCTGTTTAGAAGAGTTTTCATCTCTTAGCCACAAGTTTGTACAACAGGCCCCAGCCTCTAGGCATAACCATTATAAAATAATAATAATGATAATTTTAATGAAGCCACTCTTTTTAGCCAATTATCTTGATCATTCTTATTTCTAAAAGGCCTGAAATTTAAAATTTCACACTACTATTGATCTCTTGCAAAGTCAGATTTTGCTGATGAATTCTTGATCTTGCAATTAGCCCCACTCAAAAGTTCCACTGCCTTGTTTTAATTAATATTTTTTAAATACTTACTTCCAGGCCACAGAACAGTGTTACATCTGACTCAAGGATTCATTTTTTAACAATCAGATTAGAAACCAGTGAAGCAAGAGATTGACAGTGGAAATGCTAACAAACCCTTAAGTACAGTATAGTGATGCTACCAGGCACTGCTGAGATAAACAAGTGACATTTTCATTTGCAAGTATTCACATTTCATTCTAGATCATGTTTGCCCTATTTGCTTCTTTGGCAATAATGCATCAAATATCCTACAATGTAATCCTTCTCTCAGCAATTATCAATGAACTATGAAATAGTATTAAATAGAATTAATTAGAAGTTTTAATGAATCATGTCTGTCCTCATTTATTATACAATGTAATTTTCAAGGAGTGATTAATTATGATCTACAGATGAGTGAATGGTTAATGTAGTTTGTTAACCTTACTAAGGAGTTGCAGTATGCAGTGAGAGTTAGTTCTCCTCTATTATTGGCACATGCTTATATGCTCACCATCAGTTTACGTGAATGGAAAGATTTTAGTGACTTTGACATTAAGATACAGAGTCAGCTAGTTACGCATTTTCCCCTATATTATACTGATGTAACAAAAGACAATGGCGCATTTTCAAAGCATCACATTGGAAATCATAAACCAACGTCTTGTTACTTTGCAATATTTGTATGCATAATGTATCAGGTATCACTTAACCTGTGTTTTACCTAAAAGTATCTGAAATTACTGGTGTTTGCTTAGTTTTTAGCATGTAATATTGCTGTCATTATAGCTTTAGGATTATATGCTTTTTCCAAATGTTAAATATGACCTGGTCTTTGCTAGTCATTTGTAAAACCTATATTCCTAATTTTTCAAAGCAGTCCATAGGATTTAGCCACACAAGTTTCACTGGAAGCTGTGTGGCTGAATCATGGGAGTTGTGCGTAGTGATGAGTGCATTGGTTCGGCTAAAGTAAGAATTTTCTCAAAACTAAATTCAGGCCTTTCAAAAAGCATTGAAAAAGTGTGAATAAGTCCCCATCAGTCCCCTCTTTCTCTCTCCCACGCACTCCCCCAAACATTATTTTCACTTTAGTTCCGAGGACTAGCTGGGACAGGAAACTAGCCGTACCAATAAATAATCTTTAAGGCTGCAGCTGTTGTCACAGCACTTCTGAACTAAGGAGTAGGAAGTACAGGAAATACAAGGCTCATAGGACTGGTACTCCAGTTTCACAAATCCAAGAAGTTCAGATAAGCCTGTTCAGATGCAGCTGTTTGAGTTTATGCTACATTGAGGTCCCTCTTTACTCTCTGCCTCTGATGTCTCTCCTGGTGGAAATTAAACATCCAATCACTTTAAAAAAAAGAATTGAGATTAATACCAACATCCTACCCAACACTATCCCTCTCAATAAATAGGTTCCTATACTGTGTGAGGTATTGATCAGCACATGATTTTTGCTCTATTTGTCTACAGAAGTTACTGAATTACCATTCTTAGACTCATGGAACTTCAGAGCTCTTGGGAATTAGAATTTATTTTTTATCTACCTCTCTATTATACCTTACCATTAGAGCTGTATTGCCACCAAAAGCCAGACTTCCCTCAAAGACTCTAAGTTATCATGGTAGATACTGGTATTCTGATCTATGGTACCATACTACAATTTTGTAATGAACCTGCTGACTTACTGGGTACATCTTCTCTCTCTCTCTCCGCTGCCCCTGAATGAAATGGAAGGAGAATAAAAAGAAGATCAGGCCACAGGACATTCTGGGAAGAGCAGAGATCCAGTTCAACATCACGCCTATAGAAGGCCCCATGGTGCCTACTGAACAAGACAAGGAAATTGTATCTGGTGTCAGAGGATCAGGTAAAATGAGAACGAGGGAGTTTTGTGTGAAGGCAAGCAGCAGGGCTGCCTAGTATCATGCATCTCACATGATATTTATTTGACAGTCTTGTCATGCATACCTATGGACCACTTGATGTAATGCATTCAGAGTTCACTGTGATACCTGTTCTGTGGGCATCAACCATGTGGTACCTATGGTTTCCTTCCACTGGATCACAAAGGAGCAGCAGACGGTGGCAGTAGCAGCAATGATTAGGGTACAGCACTGATTCCAGATTGTCCCATCTTAAACCAAGCCAGCCATCAAAAAGGTCTTTCAAGAATGTTGCAGACAACTGACATATCTGTCACATGTACCCCAAGTGTTCAGAAATCATCACAGGTCAGGACTCAAAGTCATGAAGTTATTACAAACACAGAAAAGCCATGATTTAAGCCAATAATTATGGTGTAGTTTTAGTTGCTTTTTGGTGTCTCAGCCTTCATATATTACACTTTCCATGCTTTTCTCCACAACCATGAGGGCTAGAAATATACTTTAACAAAAAAAAATATAATACCACCACCCACCACCACCCTAAGATTATCATGCAGGATGAGGCTTTAAGAAAACCAACAAATATCATGATATCCATAATAAAATCATGAGTTAGCAACACTGTACACAACAGTTCTTTACTAGATGGATGGATTAGAAGAGGTAGACAACAGTACCTGTGTCCCACTCCATTAAATTGCCCCATGGTCCAAGTTAGAAATTATTGTGTTAATCTTTTGTTATAACAGACCAACCAGTTAAATAATAAAAATTTAATTAAATTTCCAGGAATAAAACAAGACCAAACCTCTCTTTTTTTCTGACTAGTCGTACATAAAAAAAACCAAAATATTTAAAACAAAAAAGGGAAAATCACAATGAAAAAGGGCTTTGGGGAGGGAGGCACAGTTTATATTTCTTCACTGCCTTTCTTCGGCTCTTACTCACTCTGATACTCAAGAAATAAAGCACAAGCGTTTTATTTATGCTCAGTCCACATTTCCTCTCTCTCCTCTGATGCCCAAAGGGGGGAAAATCACTTAAGTGTTCTTTCTATGCTCACTCAATACTCTCCAAATCTCTTCAACACTCAGTTATTGGGTCCAACAAAAATGAGTAAGATGTCCACACAAATCCTATTCAGAACAAGATTATGATGCATTGACTGCATTCAGAACATTACCTTGCAGTTTCAGCTCGTGGTACTTGCTCCAGCACTTGAAGCAGTCAGAAGTTGTGGCTCACTAAGCAGCTTGACTTTCAATAGGACCTCTCTACTATGCATATCTTAGATTATATAGCCACTATTCACCTGTTTTTACTATTGAGAAGTGGAAGTGTATTTAATGTGTATTAAATTCCAGCTGAAGGAATCAAGCAATGAAACGATCTATGGCTTGGATTTAACATGCACATAATAAGTGAGTATTTTTTGTTTTTGAAGGGCAAGTTTGTCACTTTCTCAATGCATTCTTGAGGGTGGGCACTATTCCCTTTACTGTAGAGTGGATGGAGTCTTGGCACTAATACAGGCCAGTAGCACATTCTTTATTCCTGGGAATGGAGTTGTGGGTGAGCAGAAGGGACATATTTTCTCAAGGTCCCAGGAGCTTGGGAATACACTGAGGACAGAACCCTGATCAATTGACACCCAGTGCTGTTCCTTCAGGAGAGCATTCTACCTCCAATATACAGTGCATCCCACATGTGGGTACACATATTGTAAAACTGGCATTTATATACCTGAAACACTAGATTTCAGGGACTGGGCATAATCTATAGGTGCCCATGTTTGTAAATTGGGGTCTAACTCTTTCATTCATTACTTGACTTTAACTTGTTTTTTTTTCCTCCTAAAGGAAAAATGGAGGGATACACGTACAGTATATATTGTCTCAAGAGGGTGATAATTCTGCCACTGATATCAATACATCAGCAAATCAGCCTTGATTTATTATTGTGCTGAGACATCGCTCCCAAAAGTACTACTTTCGAGGGGTTGATAATTCTTAAAGTGATATAAATTAGCATTGGAGCACCTGATCATTCATAGAAAGGATGAGCATTTTTAATTCCCAACTTACTCATGAACCTATATGGGTAGCTTACATATAGCACATAAATTTGCCTGATTTTAATTCTGCAAGGCAACCATATGCTAAAGAAATTTTTAAATAAAAATGTTCAATAAAAGTAAATTGTGGTACTAAGTCCCAGGTTTTATCTTCTTAAGACAACTTTAAATGTGGTCACTTACTATATAGGTGATGATTTCCCAGTGTAAATTAAAACTATCAATAGAATGATCCTGTGGAGAGTAGCATTTCTTAATCACCATAAAGAGTGAAGCGTCACCAGAATGAGCACTCAGGCAGCAGAGTTTAAGAAGGCAAGAGTGCACTTGTATGCCAGAAACATAGTATAGGGAAATGCCATCATCAATAACTTCCTAAAACAGTTCCACTGTGGGTGAAGTAATATCTTTTATTGAACCAACTCCTGGTGAGAGACAAGCTTTTGAGCCACACAGAGCTCTTCTTTAGGTCTGGAAAAAGTTACTCCAAGGGTCACAGCAAAATGCAAGGTGGAACGGATTGTTTAACTTCAGTAGTTAGCACAAATTATAAGCAACCATTCAAGGTAGAGTGGCCCATTAACACCTCTGAAGTCATAGGACAAAAGGAGGAGGTTAGTGGGTTAAGAATTGTTGTGATAAGCCATAAATCCAATGTCTATTCAATTCATTATTTTTAGTGTCTGTCTACTCTAGACTCTAGCAGACTTGTCCTTTTAAACTGTTGTGCAGGTTTCCTTTGAAATAGAGGATTGCTAGGTCAGATGTAGAGTGATTTCTCTGTGAAAAAGTGTTCACCCACAGGTGATAGGATGTATTTGTCTTATTTTCCTGTGTGAGCTCATTCAAGAGCATAGTGATTGTCTGGTTTCACCCACATATTTGTTACTGGGGTATTTAGTGCACTGGATGAGTAGATGTCACACAGAGCTGCTCTTCATGTCTGGGAAAGATTCATGGATCCTACATATGCCTATCACAACATGTTGTGATAGGCATATGTAGGATCCATGAATCTTGAAAGGTGTGTTACGGGGAGTGTTGATCATTGTAGCAGTTGAGATACATCTGCAGGTTTTACATCCATTGTTCTGTCAGGGTCTAGTACTGCTTTGAGCTGGTGTATCCTGGTATGTGGGGAGCTTGCTTCTGATGAACTTGGAGAAGTTGTGGGGTTGTTTGAATGCCAGAACAGATTCAGGACAGATTTTTCAGGATGGGGTCCCTGTCAAGTATGGGTTAAAGTTGTTTGATGATACTTGATGTGGGTTCCACTGTGGGGTGATAGGTGACAACTAGGCATGTGGTTAGAGAGGGTTTTATTTCTGTAATGAAACATATTCTTTTGGGTATTTGGGTGGCCTGTTCAATGATGCAGTCTACTTCTCTGGCAGAATTTCCTTTTTTGGCAGAGTTGTGTTAAGTGTGCTAAGGCATATATCCCAAACTTTCTCCTTGAAGCATATCCTGTGGTACAATCTGGCTGTAGATCAGACTTCACACTTTTTCCCCCGTGGCCCCTTTCCGTGGAGGGAAAAGTCTGGCAGCCCCCAGGGGGTATGTCCGCTGAAATGCCGCTGAAGAAAGCGGAAGCTTCCGCTTTCCATGGTGGCATTTCGGCGGGCCCAAAATAGCCTGCCCGGGAGTTCGGCGGTCTCATCGGCAGTGCTAGGGACTTGCGCACCCCTGAGGGTATGTGCACCCCAGTTTGAAGACCACTGCTGTAGATAACCGATTGTTTGGTATGTTTGGGGTGGTTATTGGATCTATGAAGGTAGGTGTAGAGATCCGTGGGTTTCTTGTATGTGGTCCTCTGCAAGGTTCCATTGTTGAATCTGATTGTGGTGTCCTTGAATGGTTGCTTACAATATGTACTAACAACTTGTGCTAAACAATTTGTTCTGCCTGCATTTTGCTGTGATGCTGGGAAAACCTTTCCCAGACCTGAAGAGCAGCTCTGTGTGACTAGAAGGCTTGAAAAGTCTCTCTCACCAACAGAAGTAGATCCAGTAAAAGATATTACCTCATTCACTTGGTCTCTCTAATGTCCTGGGAGTAACACAGCTACATTACATAAAACAGCTCCAATGATTTTCAGCATTCAGTTGGTATGTCTTCTGTTCTCAGCATTTCAAAGGACTGGTTCAGAATTTAGTACAGAGAGGATTACAGAGTTGGATCACCACCACTACTAATGGGAGAACTGGTTCAGGTAAAATAAGAACAAACCAGAATCTTTAACCAAAAATGGAAGGAAACAGTCTTTAAATCTACCCATTACCTCATTTTTTATTTTTAAAATGTCTCCCACTTCCTGGCTCTAGGTTGTACCAGCAGTGGAATTGCGAAGGTGAAAAAAGTCATGGTATTTGGGATACTGCTGTTTCAGGTACATTTGTATGGTAACTGTTGATAGATGACACACATGATATTATTTGTTATTATTAATTCCCTTATAAAAATAAAATTTGTAAAATAACACCTTAAAATACTGCAGTGCTGAAACTACAAGATAGTGTTTGAAACTCTCATGGCTTGGACTATCACAGTGCATTGTTCTGGTATACTTAAAAATAACCTTTTGAAGTAAACACAAATAGATTTAAAAGTGGAGATTCTGTTGGCCTCTATAGATCAGATATTAGAATTCCTGGCTCAAAGGACTGCTATGATCTATATGGCTTGAAGAGGACTGTTCTCACAGTCACTATTTGCATTGGGCCTTATTCTGAGCCCACTTATGTACATAGATTATTAGAACAAAATGCATTAGAAACTGCATTACCACTTCACTGCATGGTGAGAAACTCCACATAAGTTTATTTTGTCATATGCCTGACCTTCCTGTATGTATTGCAGCAGATCCTTGCACAGCAGCTCTCTCCACGCTACAATGCTGTGGAAGGTGAAGAGAACATGGAAGGCATGAGGTGTAGCCACTGAGTTCCAGCACGGCATGAATACACAAGGGTTCCTAACCAATGTATGGAGAGAGCGGAACAGCAGATCTTGTTTACTACTATTCCCACTTAACACCCAGCAACAGCTGGCCTTAGTCCAGACAGACAGATATGAAATGACCCTGCAGCTCCTGCTGGGTCTTGGGATTCCTTCCTTCAGTCACACAATGGTTCAGCCCATGTATGCCGGAATAAAAAGACCCTTTATTTGCACTTACTCCATTTTGCAGGAGTAGTCCAAGCGATTAGACAAAAGTTTAAATAAAATCAGCAGTAGAGTCAGAATTTAAACCTTTTTAAACTGACAGAAAGAAATATTTGATACTTTTATAGTTGACTACAAATAGTTATACCATGGCTCACATCAATATCTAGCACTTTGAAGTTTTATTGGGACAAACATGCACCTGACTAAAATATTTCTATCTGTCCGATGGTGTTTCCTTTTTGCTTAGAATGGCTAAAAGTACAGCAAGTTATGATTCAGTAGTTATAGTTCTGTACTCAGAAGAGTAGACAGGAAGTAGGAACAGTAGACAGCTATTTTTCCTTTAGCTGCATGGATAATTTTTTTTATACTAGCTTATATATTCAAAGATGTCAGAGGCAGATGGGATTAGCCAGGCATTGAAGTATTTTTGCCCAAGTTGAATGATTTGAGCAGGACTTGAATTAGCTAAGAATCCTCAACAGCTTATTAGGTGATTTCCATTGAACTCAAAAGATATCCTCAGTGTGTGTACACACACACACACACACACTCTTAAGAGGAAAAGGGGTTCTACCAGAAAATATATCCCAAATATTTGCCACATTGCCTTCATTTTCTATTAATATCAAGGCAGCATAGCCAGCAACAGGCCTTTTCACAGATTCATAATTCATGTCTCTGCTAAAGGGGTATCTGATCAAATGAGCTACATATATCTCACTCTGTGTTTGCTAACACTGTCAGTTTACACAGCCACCAAAATAAAACTGTAATTCATTTCTTCTCAGCACTGGGGAGTTAAGAAAATACTGCTGCTTGAAAAATGAGGTTCTGAAAATGCCCCTAGTGGCCATGAAAGATCAATTTGAACTGAACTGTGTGGCTGTACGTCACCATTTATTGCCCGGTCATGTTAATGTTTAGTATCCTCCAGCCAGCCAGTAGTATATCTCAGGTGTTAGCTTGGCAGCAGTCAGTAAACATACTTCTATACTTCAGGAGAGACCATTTGAAAATATATTTCAATAATTAAGAAACAAACCCAGAATAATGTCTGTCTATGGCATGAACAGACTATATCAATCAGAAAAACCTTAAGACAAAAGCATTTCATTAAAACGAAGGAAATAATATCTGTGGCATGAATCAATTTGTGAAGAGCTGGAACCACAGGACTCCTGTTAAAGGAAAGCTTCTGCTGAGACACATCAAAAGATCATCCTTATTGCCAAACAATTGCATGACCTAGTTTCCTGGTTAGCAACAAGCTTTTGTAGAAACTTCAGGAGCTGATAAAAAAGCTCTGAAAAGTTAGCATATGTACTTTTATCTGTGACTCTAGTAAGGAGGGAGGGATTTGAAAAGGTTTCATGGCACTTTTACCTTAGATTTACTTGTACAAGTCATGTAAACTTAGGGCCAATAAGGTAAGAGTATTTGCTAATGGGTGGCAAACTAATTGGGCCCTGTGTTAATATTGTTTTGCCTATCACAGATTTATAGCGCAGTACAATGTAGTGGAAAACCTACTTGACCAAATAATAAAGATTTACTCCATACATCTACAGAACTATTCCACTGCTGCTTAGTTCTATATCTCCTTCAGCAGCAGATCTTAGTATATAAGCTCCTAAATAGTACACAGTTCAGAATTCCGACGTGCATCATAAAACGAGTGTAAAAATCAACGAGGTAGGTTTAAATGATATTGAAAGGGAGAAAGATCCATTTCAGAGAATTGTCTATGAAATGGAGTCTGGTGACATAATGAAACAGGCAGACACAACTGACAGCCAAATGTATGCTCAGATCCAATATATAGCAGAGGGGAAAGCTCATGCTGGATCAAGCTCAAAATAGATCTTTATTTTCACTGTTCACACAACTCATTATAAGACAAAAATCTTTCCTCTAGAGACCAAAAATCAAAGTTGTACTGAAGTTGTAAAAAATGTTTTCTACTATTCACCAAGCCAGCAGTTGTTTGCCTTTCTACTTGTTGGGTCAGCTTCAATTTTGACAGGACGAACTCACACCTTACAAGTTAGGCTTCCAAGACAAGAAAATTGTTCTACCTAGAGGTGGCTGAAACAGTCTTCCACTGATGCCTGTTATAGGGTTAATTAATAGGAGTAATATCACCAAAACTGAAAATACTGTCAATTTTGTTACTGTACTTATAGGAGGACATTTCTACTCTTTTTTCTAATCTAAAGACAAGTTGGTTCTGATTGTGCACTGTATTTAGTTTGCTTCCCTTCACGGGTGATCTACTCTATGTGCTAAAATAGAGTTAAGCAATTTTTTCAGCAATACTAAATTTGCCCCACAATACATTTTTCAAGGCATTGAAACTATTTGTGAATTCAGGTCATATCTGGTGAGAATTTCAGCCAAAAAATTAAATTTTCCCAAAAAAAGCTGAAACGGTTCATTTAAACTATGTCAAAACAAAATATTTCAACTATCCATTTTGCAATATTTCATTTTAACTGAAAATATTTTCAATTTCTGGGAGGCAGTTTCCCAGAACCTGGTGTTATCTACCCCATCTTCCTACCATTTATTTGCTGACTGGACTTTTCCTCACTCTGAAAGATACGATAGATGTTGCCCCTCCCACTCACCTCTTGAAGTTTTGGAACCTCAGTTAGGCCCATCCATTTAGGTTCCATTTAGGTTCATAAAGCTTCAAGTAACTCACATTTCATCCACTTTGATTGTCCACTCTGAAATAAAGACTCTTTCAAGCATCTTATTAGCTTCCTTAACCATAAAAAAAAAGTTTGGGTTTTTTTTTTGGTTTGGTTTGGTTTTTGTTTGTTTTTTTGCTTACTGTTTGTTTCTCTGTCTTCACACAGCTCTGTCTATCCATCCAAAGAACTGTCAGGGAGTCACAATCAATCCAGATGCTCTACCATTTAAATGAGCATATCCCCAGGCTCTGCTGCTTACTTCAGTTTCAGTGCTGCCATGCTTCACTGCACAAGTGCTCTCCCTCCTCTGTGTGAACATAGTTTAATGAGGCGTATCTTTCATACCGGAAGTACTACAGAGTAGAGAGGATGCTGAACTCCAGAAATAGGCTGCAAACTAGAGCACTCCCTACCCAGGCTACAGGCACCTGGCTTAAGGCATCTATCTTCAGGTGGGGTATAGAAGTGTTTTGTCAGGGATTCTGCCAGGACAGTTGCCCAGTTCGCAGTCATGCATGGGGAGAAAGGCACAGGAGAAGTGTTGGGCAGCAATTCTTTGGACTGTACTGAAGATGGATACCTGGTGCTGAGTGAATGGGAGTTCTGAAGGATCAAGTCAGGGAACTTTTATTTATGGATATGAAAGGACCAAGCTCTCACTGGAGATTTGCTAACCTTTCCCTTGTTCATCCAGCAGGGGTTGGTTTCTTTTGAAAAGCAGTGGGACTCATGCTCCCTAGGGAGCTGAGCACATCATGTCTATAGAACTCCTTCAGTCTCTCACACTGGAGTAGAACTATTGATTTCAGAATCCAGTCTCTCCTGCCTATAAGTAAGTACTTATACTTACTTAAGTATACTTAAGTAGTATTACTCATTTGTTTGATGCTTCATAAAGGAGGCTGGAATGAAGTGAAATGGATGACAGGAGTTAGTTGAAAAGCCAAGTTGATGCGACCCTTAAATAGCAGAGTGGGAGAAACATATAGTAAGGTATGCAAAAACTTTTTAAAATTATAACTTTTTTCTAAAATATTTTTGTCAGATCCCTTAGTTTTACATGCACATTCTCTCTCCTTGCTGTTAACTGTGTTTTTCAAGTGTCTGCTTCATCATCTCCATCATTCTCTTTTATTGGAACATTTCAAAGGCTTTTTGCTGCTCCAAGTGGACTTTTTTCCCCTGGTACACAAGGCACAACCTACATCACAGTAGTACTTCCAGACACTTATCTAGTGAAAGCTATTAGATTTTCAGATAAATGCTTATTATTAGCTATAGAGTTACCAAGAGTGGTACCTTTGGACATAGATCAAATAAGCATTGTGCTTATTTCTTATGGGAGTTTAAAGAAAACACTTGACAAGAGATAGCTATATTCTATGAAAGGTTACAAGAGGGAAAGAGGCTGCTGTTTGCATGTTTTGTATTTTACAGTAAAATCCTGCATCTCATTTCCCATTTCTAGATATTTATTATTAAGAGGCCCATTCAATAAAAAAAATCAGACCAATACACTAATTTGTAACAGATACTGAGTTTTAATGTGTGTTTAAAATAAAAGGCCAAATTATACCCCAGGTTTGAGCATTCAGCCCTTAATCCCATGAGTTACCCCACTGTAGTCATTGTTGGCACAATCAGAGCTACAGCAGCAAAGGTGGTACTATGCCACTTTTACACTTCCCTTGATCCTAGGCTAGCTGGAGAGGCACACAGGCAAAAGTTTAGAATAATCCGAGGACTACTGTAGTCTAATTTACTACACCAGCTAAAATGGATGCTAAACTACTCTGGGTATCAGAGGAGCGCACTGCACTTTGACTCACATCCTTTGGCTCTCTTCTCCCCAATGCACAATGCCAGCTATGCTGGAAGGGGCTTGGAGACACTAAGTGCCTAGCATATGGCCCACTGATTTCAGTAGTGTTACTCATATGAGCAAGTGTTGTAGAATCAACCTCTCTGTGGATCACTGCTGCCTTAATGCGTTTGCAGGGGTGGCTGAACCCAGCTGGTGGGCAGCAGTGAACACCTCTCTCTTCACAATCACAACCTTCTAAGATCAGTGATGACCAGGGTTAGCATTGAAAGGTTCAATAGATAATCTCCCATGTTTGTTCTGGAAGGGGATAATCCTTTTCAGCACTAAGCAGTTAACTTGTGACAGCTCTTATTACCATTTTCCATTTGCATTCCAAATGTAATGATAAAAACTACGTTTTCTTCTGTTAGGAACACATTATCATATAGTTGCATTTGGAAAAGGATAAAATCAGCTATTTCCATCATTAGTTTGATACCAACATATCAAGTGTACAGCAATGTTTATTATCATTAAATTTCATATTAAAAAAACCCTAAGGATTAGAATACATTTTCACAACTTTACCAATGAAACCAAGACACACATATTTTTAACAGTAGACTTCTGCTAATCAATATGGCATAAATATGTCAACAAAATACATATAATAAAAACATTCTTTTCAAAATAGAGATTGTGGAGGGGAACTGTTGGATATTTCAGGGTGGTGTACAAAGTGGAGGTTTAGAACTGATGACTTTAATGGAACTAAGAACAGGTAATCCACAACATATTGTTTAATTGTTAGCAACAAATGCTGATTTTTTTAAAATCAGGAATTTGGTCTTATGTCAGATAGTCTAGAGTGAGGATGCTCCTCATTCTGTGGCCAAAGCATAGATATTGAAAGAAAATTACCTACTTCCCTAAATGATTTGCTATCCAGAAGAGCAGTCTCCACACAGACATTGCTCTTGACAGCAGCCTCCTCCAGTTTAAATTTCAGCTCAAGCACTTCTGCTGATTTCAGCGGTGGCCATATGCCATAGAAAGAGGGGAGAGTCTTTAGGTGAGACCCCAAATCATTTAGGGCTTTGTAGCTAAAACTGATACTTTGAATTCCAGAAACACACTGGAAGCCAGTGGAAATTCCAAAGCATTGGTGCCAGGTGCTCTGGACATGAAAACCAACTTAAGTGGAAATATCCATTGTGGACTAACATCAATTTCTGACTGGTGTCAGCCTCATGAAGAGCTCAATATAATTCAGTCTCAAAAGACATTGATCATCAGGGCAAGGTCTGCATCAGATACAAGTGTTTATATTGGGGTCAGCTCTGGTTCCTTTCCTAGAAGATGCAGAGGGATGTGTCTGCAGAATAGTTGTGGATCTCCTTTTGCTGGGGTGCGAACAGCAACTGTTTATCCTGTCTGAGGATAGGTTTTTGGGAGCTTGTGATGGAGGAATCGATCCGTTCTTGTGAAACACAGCAAAAGAGCCATGGTATGGTATGAAGATGACTGGGAGGAGAAACATTTCCCTGAATCCCTGCAGATCTCACAAGAGTGCAGCCTTGTTCTGATAGCTTTAAGGTAGGCCTACTCCTAACTCAAATATGTTTGTGTTCTCTTAAAACTGAATCATTCTAAGGATTAACTGCAAACTTACTTAGCCAGTTTAAAGGAAATCCATTTACTTTTACACGGAGAAGAGTTCGCTTCATTCCTTGCCCACCTCGGACCATGGCAAATGGTCTTACTATCTCCCCCCAGAAAGAGCAGTTCAAGTTTCCCAAAGCAGCAGTAGGATCCTGAGGTGTGCCACCTACAGCTGTTTAAAACAACCTGTTGTGCACAAAGTGGCAGGGCATATAGTGTACCCACCCTCCAGAAAGACTGGACACCAAGAGGATTTTCAGCCTCATGCTTACATTTGCCATAAAGTAGCAACACAGCATGACAGATGGATATGGCCAGGAAATCAGCCAAAAGGGGAAACATCTAACACAATAAGAGGATTGGAATACATTGGGTTGGGGTGGGGAACTAAAAACAGTTGCAAAACCTCAAAAAAATCAGTTTTAGCTTGCATTTTGGCTGTAGACAATGCGTTTCTGAATCCAAGCCACTACCCCATGCAATATTTCAGTTACAGTTTATTATATACAATAGTATATGTAATTATTATATTGCATTCATTGGATTATAACAGCATGATGGCAAATTAGTGACGAAATCAAGTTATGATGTCCAAATATTCTATGCCATTATACAGGTTTACAACTAGACATGAAGATTCACTGAGAAAAGTGAACACCACAGTATAAAATGCACAAGTTCATTTCTTCCAAATCATGGTACAGAGAAAACACCTTGTTTTTTGATTTAATGTAGAATTACACATTTTTTTCTCGATACCATTTGCATCAAATGACAATAGCCAGTTATCACCAACCATTGATTGATACAAATATAAAACAATGCTGTTAATCTGCATTATAAACCCAGCAATATTGAGCTATCACTGCATCACCCCAGGCAGTTCTGTGGTTGAGATTTATAAAATGAAATATCTGCAGTATGTATCATGAATCCTGACAAGCAGGGACAGAAACATGTTGTGGATCAAGCGAAAACCATGCTGCTAGTCCTGCTGAAACTGTACCTTTACAGAACCTAATTCACTCCCTGCACTTGCACACAAACTAAAGCCACTAGCATGCAGCATCAGTGCTCACTTTATAAAGGTAGTGGGGCTGCTTCAACAACCGGACACCAAAACAATATGAAATTAGAGAGGGGAAATTAAATCAATAGTAGGTCCAGGAGCAGACAGTATGTTCTATCCTTTGAGCTGTTAGCATGTGTGCTGGGTGCATACAGATAAGCCGATAATGGCTGATTCAATAGACTGGTAGCAAACACATGCTTTGCTAGAGATGACTTTTTAAGTCACCATACATCAAACAGACAGTGTCAGCCTTTGAGGATAAACCTGTGAAGGCTTGTTGTGCTCTTTGAACTGCCTCTGAAGCCTAGAGCCTAAAAAAGTGCCTGAATGTTCCTCTGAATCCATTGGGAGGATTGAAAGCTTCAAAGAGGAACACTATCACATCCAAGGGGAAATGCATTGATTGAGGGAACCAGTGTGAAATAGTCTTTAATAATTACCAGAAAGCTGGAATCGACTGGTGTTTTGCTCAGCTATATTTTATCTTTATTGGATTAACTGTGACACAGTAGGTTATGTCAAAGGAAATCTGCATGAATATTAAAAGTAAATGTGGTGTGAATAATAGATAACTTACATTAGATGCACCAGCATGCAGTAATTTTTATTCACCTACATAATTAGATTAAAACAAATCTCCTGAATAAAATACATTGTCTTATGATACAGATTCAAAAACACACACACACGCGCCCAAAAAATTAGGACTATATGGATGCCTGCCGTATTTAAAGTGAGTGTGGGAGGAGGGATACAACAATAACACCTAAGAAATAATTTTCAAAAAAATTCTGGAAATAAGAAACAGTAGTAATAGTGAATATTTATCTAGTTTAGACCAAAGTCAATAAAAAATACTCAAGATCTACTGAGGACTTTGATAAAGTATGTGATGGCTATTTTACTGTGATATTAAGATCAATGTCAATTTTGAAAGGGAGTGGGGAAGAAAGAAGGAAGACAAGTTTATTATTCATTTAATTCCTGAAATGTATCTAGACAAATTTCTGTAGCTGTCTGGGGCTGGAGCATTCCAATTACTCAGATTCTAGTTTGTTTCTGTAAACAGTGGGTCTTTTTGCCTTTATGGGAATGACACTCAAGAAATACAGTTGTGCCAAATACAGTTCTGTTGTATGGTTGTGTTTTGTTTTTTAATGTAAAGAGGCCAGATTTTTCACTCCTCAGCACCTGAAATTATGCTCCTAAAATCGAAGGCACTTGAATGAAAGTGGTCTGATTTCCAAGGAAGTTGAGCAACGAAAGCTTTCATTGACTTCAGAGGTATTTGTCGGCTTCTGATATTTTTGAGAGTCAGGCCAGTTACACAATGTCAGAGAGTAGTTTGAGGAGTATCTTTACTGGCCTTGCTCCTCAAGACCCAGTATTCAAAAATTTTAGGTTTTAAGCAGAGCTGAACAAACAGAAAATTTTATTCAAGCCATCTATTACTCACAAGGATGATATAAGAGATAAGAATTATTTCTTATTCTCTCCAAATTCTGTAAGTCTGAACAGAGAACAAAGGACAGGCTCTTATATCACTGTCCATGGTCATTGCTGTCATTATGGTGGTGTTCTATTTTAACAAGTTTGACTGGAATTTATTCATTTGACATATTCAGTACTACATTGAACAAGCATAAAATATTTGAGGCAGAGAGAGAGAGAGAAAAAGAGAGGCAGTTAGTGGAGCTGTATCTGTAAATTCAGAAAGAACACATAAGATAACCTTTCCTGACCATTCCTCTTAGAAGAGTTTCCAAGCAAGCCACCCTCAGAACGTCACAAAACAGTAAATAAAGGTATTTTTTTTTCAAAGGGATTTTAGTGTTCAAGTGAATTTCAAAGGAAGCTAGAGTTCTCTATTTAGCCATACATGGCTATAGTGGTCAACATTAGTACTTTAATAGTTACCAAAAGTTTTCTTCCCTACATATGGCTGTGAAATAGCTGTGGTTACCAAGTGCTATTTGTTGGCAAATACTGAAGCTAAGAATTTCCAAACTGACTATTGCGGGCCTCAAGTTTTGAGGCAATCAGAAAAAGCCCAGGCAATGCAGCTTTTAGATTTCTCAGGCTGGTCTCCCCATAATTGAGGTCCACAATATCACTAGTCACTTTGGAAAAATCTTGGCCTCACTTTTCAAATGGTGATCAGGGGGTAGCACCCAGGGGCTTCAGTCCTCAAATGGAAGAATTACTGAGAGAGAGAGTAGTTTGCTTCCTAGTCTGTCTTTGATAGACTCCCATAACCATGCCTTTAACGTAGTCATCTTCACAACATTCCTGTGAGGTATGGAAGGACCATTATCTCCATTTTACAGACAGAAAACTCAGGCATAGACATGAGTTCCTTGCTCATGGTCACATAGGAAGACTGTGGTCAAGAAGGGAACTGAAGATGAATGTTGCAGACTGGCACTCTAACCTCCATGCCTCACTCAGAGCACAAACAAGGATGCCTATGTAGTTTGAGAGATGTGAAGTCCTGATCACTAAATACTGGATCAAGGCCATCAGATGGTTTCAAATAGGATAGTGGACATCTGTAAAGATAACTTTTGATCACTGACAGATTTGAACCAATAATTGTAAGTCAAAAGCATTATATGCTTTTTACTACTCCCTGGAGACATCTCATTTTCCATTTGTTAAGAGATTCTTGTCGTATTAGAAGTTTTTGGTTTCAGCTCCAATTTTTAAGTGTAATGTGCACAACGTACTTTTAACCTTATTTTACAAATTTCAGACCTCTGTAGGAGAGCACAATAGAGACCAATTTTCATTTACATCAAAGGTCCTATTACACCACTCTGGCAGTGTAAATGGGCCTTAAAAGTGAGTGTAAATGTAATTTATGCACACTTTAATTCCCCTTTAACCTGCCAGAACAGCATACAGGATCCTTAATATAAGTGAGAATCAGGCACAATTTGCTTTACCTTTTTACTCTAATGATGCAAATGTACAGATATTAAACAAACAGAAGAATGACCCAATAATCAGTGATTAAAACAATGTGGAAGAACTGAAGGATATTTTATGGTTAATGTTTGAAATAGTGAATTAAATCAAAAATTTTCCTGTCAGACTATATTCTCATTTCTCTACAAGGGAGAAAAATAGCCTGAACATGGAATTTTGCTACACATATTAGAAGAGCAGAATATCAAACTCAAGATTCATTGAGAAAAACTCAGATGAACACTGCTCTTGGTCTCCTAAAAACATTGTTCCCAAGAAGGACACAAGCTGACAAGTTCAAAACCTTATGTTACTGATTGGGAGCACTCTTGTAGATTGGCTTTTAAAGTTCCTGTTATTCCTGAAAGCTGACATTTATTGAGATAAAAGCAAAGAGGAGCTTAGTAAAGGTGCTGCATTGTAGTAGCTGATCAGAATTTCCTGTCAAGAGCTGTAAGAGAAATTGTTTGAATGGCTAAATCATGAAGAAGGAAAACATTTTTAAATCCATTTAAAAGCAAAAAAGAAAATGATTATATTGCATATTAAAAGTGAATTAATACAGATAATCATGTAATCTTTAAATGTGAGATGCATAATATAGTGGTCTCCTTCTAAAAAGTTGCATATGTCAAAAATTAAAACAGTGGTATTAAAAACACAGTATTTCCCTATATTTACAATAGGAAATAATTTTAGTATTAGTCAGTAGAGGGCAGAATTAAGGTTGTTTGGATCATCAAATGTATTTTCAGATCTCAACTTATTTTAAGTTAAACCTTAGCTCTGAATTTCCTAGATATAACATTTAGCTTGTGGATAATTGCAAATTCCCTGTAATGAATTTTACTCCAAACTACTGGAATTTATTCTCAAGCTTAACTCTGTTCTTGTTTTTGTTATGAATTTATTTATTTGTATTGTGGCAGTGCCTAAGATCACCAGCCACAGACCAGGACCCCATTGTGCAGGGCATTGTACAAACAGAATAAAAATAGTCCCTCTCCCAAAGAGTTTACAGTCTAACTCCATCTCGGTGTACATAGAATTGTTTTTAATTATTAAAAATGTTGTGTGATTTGTAAACAAGAAACCCAGAGAATGTTGCCATGTGATATTTCTAATGCTTTAAGAAAGCAACTAAAACCTTTTAATTTAATTTTTAGGGCCAGATTTAGTTGTATGCTATGGCTGCTCTCCTGCACTCTAGAGAAGTACAAAACAATCCGGAGGCATCATGAGAGCAGTGGAAAGCAGCTGGAATGCACACCCCAGCTTCCCCTCCTTCTTGACCTCCATATTTCCCTGCATGCACACCCATTTCTTGCTCTGGCATATATCTCTGGATTTTACCCCTCTGAGTTTCTTCCCCCTGAACTCTATTGAATGGATCTGGTACAACAAGTAGAACCCCACCCCAATGTATCTTAAAACCACACCAGTCCAGCTCTAAATTACACTAAACAGCAGTGGTTCCCAAGGGACCACTTCAAAACCAGGGACTGAGAGAGATCAGCAGCCCTGGTCTTTCAGCCTCTTATTCCCCCCAGCAAACCCCCATATGTAGGGAAAGAAGTTGACATAGGGCCAGATACACAAACTCTTGGGCAGTAAAGGATTTTCCTGTGCCAGGGTATTCCCTATGTATAGCTTGGAAGCTGGTTTTGATGCTGCTTTATGTTATGGGAACAGTACAAAGCAACCTGTCGGGGGCTAAAATCTGGCCAACGGTTTACAGAATTTGCAGTGCTTGTAGAGTGTACAGTGACTAATTAGAGTTGCATTAACCAATGCCCTGTAATTACACAGATTTAATAAAATTATTTTAATAGCCAATAATATGCCCAAAGCACAATTTTTGATCACATAAATGAAATAAGCAGAGCTCCTTTTAGAGTTGCTAGAAAATTACACAATTATTTTTGTTGCACCCTCTTAATAAAATACAAAAAAGGCTTCTCTGCATAGGTCTAGGATATAGCAGACAAAATAAGAAGCCAGTGAATTCACAGCTGATGCAGAAATGCCTATTTCTAAGTCATGCCACTGACAAAAAGATGTGGCGGTTCAAGGCAAGGACGGAGAGTCAGCCATATTTTGAGATTAACCGGATGGTGTTAGTTGCTATCACCCCCATAACCTTAGAGAGCAATGTCATACTCAGAGAAACATTCTAGCGCAGAATATTTTGCCTGAAGCTCATTGTGCTGCCACTTACTTTTATCTCAATTATTGCAATCCTTACTGATTATGGAGGATGTTTATGTGTAAAAGTGCCTGTTTTCTAATGGTCTTTCTCCCTTCCCCCTCAATCATTCAATGATGACAATAATCCAGTGACATATGTACTGAATTACATATTGGGACATCAGAATCACCTCCATAGTTATTAACTACTTAGAGTTACGTGAGCACTCAAAACATGTACAATCAGCAGCATGGGCCATATTTATAAAAGGGTTCAGCATCAAACCAGATGGGCACTTTGGAAAATCTATATGCAAGGTGCTGAGCATTCTCCTCTCCCACCAACTACAGGAGGAGCTGAGGTATCTCACAGGAAGTGCTCAGCATTTTGTAGGATATTTGCATGTGTGTGATTGCAAACTGATGGGACCAGATCTTCAGCTAGAGCAAATCAGCATAACTCTAGTGATGTTAAACGGAGCTACAGCAGTTCTCAACACCCCAATCAGCCCAAAGCACACACAAAAATATTCTCTTGGGTTAAGCCTTTCTATACAAATTTTCAGCTCAGAGCACATTTTTACATCTAAGTTACAAACCCTTGAAAGTACTGGGTTTATAATGGAAATGCTGACACAACTTTAACTATAGCGTTGCGAATGGTGATGCTATAATTAAGCTTCGATCTCCTTTTGGAAAAAAGAGAGGGAGGTTATTGTTCAATGAACTGCTCTGTCATTTGGTGCAGCGATTCTTAATTGTGTCTCATTACAGCAAGATGATCATTACTCTACTTGTCTATCTGATTTAGAGACCACTAAAAGTGTCTTGTAACAAGCAGCCATCTCCTATGCAACAGTCCTTTGGCTCTCACCCTCATTACTCAGAATCTGTCCAATTATTTGTCATTAAAGTAATAAAAAGGACTGCAGTAGAAAATGTAGGAGGTAATTGTTGGAGGCCTGCCGAGGAAAAAATGAAAACTGTTTTCAAGGCACTAGGAAGGTGACATCGTTAATTAAGTGTTAGAGAATATGCAAATCAGAATCTCAAGAGACTGTAATAAAATAGAGAAAACATTATTACCACTTGAGGTAAAGGAAGGCAGAGTTACCCAGTCACTGTAAGGTTTCATCACTTTCTAATGACTGGCAAAGCGTGTATGCTAAAAGAAAAATGAACTGACAGATGTATTTTGGGTGCATAAGCCCTCTAATGTTTTGTAGCTCATGATAAGAGTATAAATGTTAAAAGCTTCCAAATTAGGACTTTTAATGAGCAATGTTTGTCTAATCACTGAATTTACACATTCAATTTCCTTCAAAAAAGGACTGCCCAAGAAGATAATTGAACAAGCAAGTTTTCATGTTTATTTTTGTGGGTTTAGGTTTTGTTCCCCTATCCCCCCAATACATTGTAGTTCACATATCATCTTCATGGGACCATATCCTCAGCGAAAAAAACTAGGCGGGAAGGAATCTGAAGAACAGAAGTGAAACTGGGTGAGTATTGATTTAAAATAAATACTAGACACTGCTATGGGGCCACCTATTACAAATCCCATGCCCCTGTGGGAGCAGAGATCTCTAGGAGGTGATAGCACTAGGTTGTTTCTACTTCTTACTATGTAGGGTGAGGAAGAAGCATGATCCTCAGAGACAGAGCGTAGGATTTCTATACCCCTACTTGCAATATAACACTTCCCTGTGGGATCCCTACACCCCAGCATGCAAAAGGAGCTTGGAGGTGAAGTGAGGCTATTGGAGCTACATAAAGAGGCATCTCACCACATACAAATAACATGGCTCCCAGCCCTGGATGGAGGATTCCTCTTCCTACACCTAGCCTCTGAAGAGAAGTCCTTCATTAATACTGTGTACTAGGCACAGGGTACATGACTTGTCCCTGAAGTTAAACGATTACAAGCAATTACTACTACAATTGCCATCATTATTAAGATACTATTCTATATGGTAAAATGACCATGTACCCTGTTTTATTGGCACAGTATGGTTTTTCATATGAAGTCTTCATGTCCCAGGCACCTCTTTTAGCACACCTGAAATGTTTCCATTTTTCATCTTTTTCTTTTTAAAACTACAAACTGTGTGCCCAATATCGCTACATTAAGGAAAATTCACTCTGTGCTTACCAGGAGCACACAGTTCCGTGGAACAAGTTTTCAGTGTGATGAACAGCATTTGAAGCAAAGAGAACAGACAAATGAGTGACCCACCAAGCTGTTCTTTTTGCCGGATTAAATGTTTAACACCTGTTCTGTGTTTCATGATAAACTCATTCAGAACATGAAGTCACTGGGACCAACTGATTCAGAAAATGCACGTGACACCGTGGAGTCAGAAGCTGACAGTGGCAAGTGCAACAGATTATTTTTAAATGGTGAACTTTTGTCTTTTTTATGAGACGTTTGTGACTACAAGAAGTGCCACCACAAAAGTAAGCCAATTTTGAAAAATATGGTCAGTCAATATATTGGCAAGGCTGAGCATTTAACAAGCAGAATCTTCCATTCTCTTTGGCCATCTACCCATACTAATTGCTATTACAGATATTCCAAACTTGATAGTTTATGGTCCCAGAGCAGGTCTTCTAAGCAACAATTCCTTTGTTCTTTTGATTCACATCCCTAAAACTTTGCTTTGCGTTTGGGGATGCAATCCCCCAAACATCAATTCCATAGAAAGCAACAAGTTTAAATTTTCAAAGTCTAGAAACACTAAGTCAGTTTCTGAGACCAACAGTCCCTTTAGGCCATAAAGCTCTATATGTGAAACAAAAACAAAGGGCAACTTAAACTTTTAATATGGTCATTATTGCTTCAGGGAAATGAAGCAAAACAATCAAAATAAAATATTGTTGATATAAAAGTGTCCTGGGTATATCTCATGCATACCTGGTTTGTACATCTATTATAATGGCAGATGGCCATCTGTGCAACAGTAACATATTAAGGTACAATCCATTACTACAATCCAACCAAACACATAGAATGAATACTCTTGGCACTAGCATTTAGGCAGGAGGACAAATGAAGGAAAGCCCAAACTTGGATGACCAATACCTCAATAAACGGAAAAAAAAAGAAGTTTCTTATTTCTCAGTTAATCTGATCTCACTGCAACACAGAAGTTTCTAGTGTCAGTTTAGTTTACCAAAGCTGAAGGATCAGATTAGGGAATGGACTTTCAGATGAAGGACTGAATATTGTAAGGAGAATGAGGCTGCAAGCAGGGCTTGGTTTTATTTAAGTAATGAGCAACGATAGTCAACCATGGTGAACAGACCAATCTAATTATTTTAAAGTAAGCAGAATTCACATAGGAGTATTGAATTATAAATAACTGAAATAGGTAATCTGATTTCTTAATGTGACATACAAAGTCATGCCTTCCAGCATTTGAGTGTATCCAATCAATCACATGTGATATCTGGGCCATTAAACAACAAAACAACTGTTTACATGAGGAGAATGGTTCTTCTCAGAAAACAAGAAATTTGATTGACTGAGCAGCTGATCACGCACCAGCCTTTCATGTTCTGGCCACTTCTCTTTGAAGCCAGCTTTGAGCTGATCAAACAACTATAATGCTCTTCAGAGAAAAAATGCTGGTGATCTCAGTGAAGCCTATATGGAGATTAATAAATGAGAAATAAATTTTACATCTTTACTCAGAAGACAACTAGAATAAAGCTTCTAGAATAATTTAAGGAAACCTGGCCATTTTTGTATATGAGTAATACACATGCGTAGATGGATTGTATCCAACCATTGATCCGAATCCAAAGGTGCCATTGACTTAATAAGGAAATAACATTTAGGGATCACAGATCTGGGTGACTTATTTTAAAACTGTGCAATATGAATTTGTGCAGACTGTATTGTTCATGTGTGGCAGAGTGAGGCAGAACTGTAAATAGATCAAAAATTATAAGTCAATCTACACATGTACCACATTCACACTAATGGTCACTATATTATATTAGGGTCCTACAGAGGGCCTACAGTAGGCATTATAGATATACAAGCACATCTACCATGTATATATACACCCAAACATGATATTCCCAGAAAGAGTCACTAGTTTAGTGCCTCTTGTAACTAGGTCCGCAATTCGAGGATGACACAGTTCAACTTTTGGCTATTACTGGTCTATCTGATGGCTTTTCAGTGACATAATATGAAATGTGCAGATGGTGTCAGTGAAAATAATGAGTGTTTACAATCCAGAAGAAACTCTCAGGTGGCTCCTTTTTTGGTATCCTCAGAAGAGTAACTAAATACTGAATGTAACAGAGGCCAAAGATGCAAATCTGCCATGTCCCATCCATTCATGACACTTACTCTACTCCCTCACCTGCAAAGCTGCAGTCCTAGACTTAGAAGATATTAGTGCTTCTCTTCTGATCAAACTGCATGAAAGACTCTCTGCTCCATGTTGATATTGGCTCTCTTTTGTTTTACTATTACATGTATAAATATAAATCTCAATAGACAAAAATTATAACAAGAGCAAAAGCCTGTTACAAGGTTTGTTACAAAATTATTTATTTTAAGGTACCAATGTGTTATATTAAAACCTCATGAAATTTAACTATTTATTCACCCCATCTCCCAATTTCTGGAGTGAGAGTTTATGAACCGGGAAAAAAGATTCACTTACTGTAAATACATCTCACTTCACTGCAATATTATGTCTTCTTTCATCCATAATTTCTCTTCCTCCTATCTTCTGTTTTTCTCCCATCTGTTCTCATCAATTTCTCTTATTTTCACAGGTGTATTAGAACCAGCCACTTAAAAAAATTTACCCACTTCCTACCATTAGAATTTTGAAAGATATCTTTTCCAGAGTTAAAATGGATAGCAGTCCAGGGTTAGCTCTAATTCACATTTGCAGATTGATTTTTTTCTCCTGGTGCCTGGAAACCTCAGAGAGCAGGCAATTTTATCAAGCCTATGGATTCTAGCAGGCCTGGAAATAAGGCTCTCCTCATCCTGTTCTAAGCTTTTCATTAGCACCGAATCCCTGGCTTCCTCCTGGAAATTAAATGAAGACTGAAAACAATGATATCTAATTTACCTTGCAAAATAAGAGTGCAAATGTTATGTCCTCAGAGTCTTATAATTTAACTTGGCCAAGAAGTTGGAGGAGAGAATTCATTCACCCCTTGTCATAATATTTGATACCTTGAACAAAAAAAAAAAAATGAAACTGTGGAAGCAAAGTTGTATTAAGGTAACACACTGCAAACATTTTTTACTACCTGTTGCCCTTTTCCTTTTTCAAATTAAGTATATAGTTACTTTGACTATATTCTTTCCTTAGAGACAGACAGGGAAATCTGTGACTTCTTAAGTTAGAAAACAGAGAAATCAATAGGTGCCTGCTTCAGTGGGGGCTTGAGGTTGAGTTGTAAATGTGTCAGCTGGAGTTGCCTGGAGTAGTATCCAAGGAATTATCACAGTCTCTCAAATTAAGTAAGGAAGAATTTGGCACACTATCTGTTGATTCTGTAGAAAGAATTATCACAAAATGGAATAGGACAAAGTCTACATCTACCTTCAGAAAGGGAAGGGGGACATTAGATATAAAAGCTAGCATTTCTACTCAGTAAGTGGACTGGAATTCAGAGATATTAAAAAATAGTCCCATGTATATTAGTTAGTGTTTGTACAGCAGTCTGAGAGTGCTAAATATTATTCAAGTGCTACATACATGCTAATATTATTGAAAGTTTGGAATCTGGTACACAAAAAATGAAAGGAAAAGGTACAATGAACTCTATAGTTTCTCTAACACTTTATGCACAAGACTAAGGTGGTGCCCTATAACTACTCAATTAAGTGTTGAAGGATATATGCTGTGATTCACTCTTGATTGCATATTTCCTTAATTTTCTTGCTTTCTCTTATACTTTGGGGTAGGGAAATATTAGTTACTTGACATGCAGGGTATCATTTGCTATACATAGACATCCTCAAGATGAAAATACCACCTTTCTGTAGGTATACTTTTTCTCAATGAAACAATACTTTCCTACAAACCAGTAGCCTGGATCCTGCAGAGTAAATAAACAAAATCATTTATTTCAGTTTCTTTGATTTACTGTACTAAAGAACCAACATTGTTTTGTTTCAAATAAAAGCTCGGTTAGTTGCTTTAATAGGAAAATACTATTAATGAATGACTAGCATTATTTACCTACTTTCAAATGCAATTTTATAAGTTTCATACCAGTTTATATTGAATTTGGGTTTGGCCCCATCTGTAAGATCTGAAAGCCTCTGAATCTCAGAAGTACATTAATCCAGTTCTGAATTCTGACTGGGCCTTCTTGCTATTCCTGTTATTTATTTTTCAAACATTGTGACTTGGGACTACCTATAATTAATGCAGTAAAAATTTAACTTAGAATAGTCATTTGAGTTCTTGTTCAGCTGCAGTGTGAAAGGTGTTTTTTTTTTTAATGGTTATATAGCCAAGTGGTAAGATCTTAAGTGTAGCACAGGGCACTTTTAAATTCATTTTAGCTAAGAATACACTGTATAATCATTCCACTTTGGGGTGCGAACTTGTAAAAGTACTTGGACTGAAGACCTCCACAGTGAAGCCAAGTGAATCATAATATTTTAAGGGGCAAAGCAAGACACGCTGTGGGACAGTAAAATTTGGCAGCTTATCTATTTTCATAAGAGGATTCCTGCTGCATCTGGACTCTGCAGAGAAGGAGACAGATGCACTCGGAGGGAGCTAATAGAAACACAGCTCTTTGCTGTAGTGGTAGCTTATTTGTTTATGCTGCAAAACTGAACCCAATGTGAAAGTAAGGCTTGGAGGTAGGGGAAGGGAGAAGAGGAAGTGCTCAAATCTTTAAAGGGACAGAACATCACAATTCCCTGCAGCAGAGACTGCGGGAAATAATTAAAAGCCTGCCTCTGATACATAAAATGACACATTCATAGATTATAAGATTAGAACGAACCACCATGATTATAAATCTGACCTCCTGCATAACATAGGCCATGGAATTTCCCTAAATTAATTTGTTTGAACTAGGGCATGTCTTTTAGAAAAGCATCTACTCTTGATTTAAACACTTCCAGCTCTGGAGAATCCATCGCAGAACTTGATAAATTCTTCCAGTGGTCAACTACCTTTGTTCTTGAAAATGGATGTCTTATTTCTAGTCTAAATTTGTCTAGTTCCAACTTCCAGCCATTGGATCCTGTTATATTTTTCTCTACCAGATTGAAGAGAAATCATCAAATTTCTGCTTCTCATGTAAGCACTTCTAGACTTATTAAATCACTCCTTAACCTTCACCTTGATAAGATGAATCGATTTAGCTCCTTGAGTCTTTTGCCTAAAAGGCCAGTTTTCCAACTTTTTAATCATTCTTTATTTCTTAACAACATCCTTCTTGAATTGTTTACATCAGAACTGGATTCAGTATTCAAATAGCAGTTCCACTGATGCCAAATACAAAAGATAATACAACCTCTACTCCTACTCAAGATTCCTGTTTATACATCCAAGGATCATGTTAGCTATGTTTGCCAGAGTGACGCACAAGGTCATTATGTTCAGCTAATTGGCCTCCATGACTCTTAAAGGCTTTTTCAAAGTGGCTATTTTTCACGAGAGGGAGTTCCTAGTCTCCAAGCATGGCTAGAATTCTTGGTTCTTAAATGTAAAACACTGCATTTGGCCAGGCGGAAACAGATATTGCCTGCCTGAGCCCAGTTTATTGGATTGTTTGGTATCAATGACCTATCCTCTTCACTATCTACCACTCCAAGCTTTATATCATCCACAGATTTGAGAAGTAATGATTTTATATTTTTTCCAGGTCATTCATATTAAATAGGATAAAGCCTAGAACCAGTCCCTGTGGGACACTACTAGAAACACACCTGCTTGATGATGATCCTCCATTTACAAGTATATTTTGAGATGTGTCAGACGGTTTTTATTCCTTTCAAATGTGTCCCATGCTGAGTTTATATCATTCTAGTTTTCTGATCAAAATACCATGTGGTACCAAGTCAAATGCCTTTTAGAAGTCTAAATATATTACCTCAGCACTTTTACCTTTATCAAATTTGTGATCACATAAAAAAAAAGATAGATATCAAGGTAGTCTATTTTCTGGAACCCCATGTTCATTTACATTATTTACATTATCCTTCTTTAATTCTTTCTTTATCAATTGAATCCTATATCAGCTCTCCATTATTTTGCTTGGGATCGATGTCAGGCAAACAGGCCTATAATTAGCCAGGTCATCCCATTTTCCCTTTTAAAATGTTGGCACAAGAATAGTTTTATTTTTATTCTTCATTAAAAATAAAAAGCTGTCACAAGCAGGGTATTTTGCAGGGTAGTTGACAATTCACAGATACCTTGAAATTAGAGTGTGTTCCCAAAAAATACACATTTATAGCTTTGCTCTCATTGAACATAGAGGTGCCTGCTCAAAGGACCTTTTTATCCAATTACTTTTTATATCAATGGGACCATAGAAAGAGTGTCAGCAACAGAGAATAAAAGCGTATAATAAAGGAACAGATTGAGCAGAGAAAAGGCTAGATGGACTGTAAGGGAAGTCAGAGAGACTGAACGAAATAGATCCATAGAGAATATTAAAAACTAGGAAAGCCATAACAACTTGACTTGAGGGAGGGACATGAAACCAGTAAAGGTAACAGGGATTATCTTGCATTCGGGAATAGTTGTGCTGAAATTGTCTTCTTACTATAATTTCCCACAGTTCACACAATTGAGGTGAGGGGAAGTTGGCTATCATAAATGACTTTTACATGAAAACTAGATATGTTCATAGAGGATAGGTCCATTAATGGCTATTAGCCAGGACAGACAGAAATGGTGCCCCTAGCCTGTTTGCCAGAAGCTGGGAATGAGCAACAGGGGATGGATCACTTGATGATTGCCTGTTCTGTTCATTCCCTCTGGGGCACCTTGCACTGGCCACTGTCGGAAGACAAGATACTGGCCTAGATAGACCTTTGGTCTGATCCAGTAGGGCCATTCTTATGTACATGACTCTACTGGCAAGCAAACAGTTTTTAAGTGTGCTCTCTGGGTGGCAATTTTATTTTAGCTGTTGTCCTTGTGTTCTGTCTCAAAACTATCCAAAACCCTAATTCACTGCAAATGAGCTTCCCAGACACTGTAGGATCTGTGAGGGAGAAGTTATGTTGATACCACCAACCTATTTTCTTCCTTTTAAACCAGTGATAGAGAACAAAGCCTTCAAAATGTGGTACCACTGCACATGTGCACTGGAGCTTTCCATTACCACACGAAAATCTCATCAAGATATAAAAACATGTAATAGTAGTAAGACTACACACAACCCACATCTACACCCAGCTTCTACATACAAATATCCCTGCTATTAATCAAGCTCCATAGCCTCATCATTTGATTTTATTTTTGTAATTCAACTTTTTGGTAACCTTTAAAAAAAAGTTAACAATAAGCCGTCAACTACAGAGGCTGTATTGTAGCCTGCTACTGTAATGGTGATAGATGGTACCAGCTGTGACTGGTTGAACCCTCAGGATGTGCCAACAGGTTTCAGTGGATGTACATCCCAGGAGAGTAGTTGGACTCTTGAAGGAGGAAATGCCGTTGAAAGGCAGAAGCGTTAAAACCACTGTGTAACCAATAGCTGACCCAAACTGGAGGGAAAGCATCAGGATACCCCCTCTCTATTTTCTCCCATGAGAACTGTGATGAAAGAACAAAGGCAACATGATCCACATGTGGCAACAGATGATTAGATCCTCAGTCGAGAAGGTACAATACATTGTACTGGGGAAAGAGTTCCAGCCATTAAGAGTACTGTGCATCACTAAGGTTATGATGATAGTATACCAAATCCTTCAGTAAGCATAGTGCCTAATGTTTACACTAAGGAGAAAAATGACCAGAACCTTCACAAATGAGTTATCAGAGTAGCAATGGAATGGGTCCCATATGAGGAGAGATTAAATAGGAAAGGACTTTTCAGCTTGGAAAAGAGGAGACTAAGGCAGGATATGATAGAGGTATATAAAATCATGAGTGGTGTGGAGAAAGTGAATAAGGAAAAGTTATTTACTTATTCCCATCATATAAGAACTAGGGGCCACCAAATGAAATTAATGGGCAGCAGGTTTAAAACAAATAAAAGGAAGTTCTTCTTCACACAGCACACAGTCAACCTGTGGAAATCCTTGCCTGAGGAGGTTGTGAAGGTCAGGAATACATCAGCGTTTAAAAGAGAACTGGATAAATTCACAGAAGTTAAGTCCAGTAATGGCTATTAGCCAGGATGGGTAAGGAATGGTGTCCCTAGCCTCTGTTTGTCAGAGGGTGATGATGGATGGCAGGAGAGAGATCACTTGATCATTACCTGTTAGGTTCACTCACTCCGGGGCACTTGGCATTGGCCACTGTTGGTAGACAGGATACTGGGCTGGATGGACCTTTGGTCTGACCCAATATGGCCATTCTTATATTCTTAGCAATGTGTAAAATCAGGTGTATTACTAAGGGAAGCTAGTGAGTGTGACCAAAGAATTGGAAAGATGCAAAGGAATGGTAGGGGACATTTCATGATGATGCGTGAGTATGAGGCATACTACCCAGGGTCTGGAAAAGTGACAGAAAATTGGGTTGCATTTATCTGATCCAAGGAGACAAAGTGTGTGCTTCAGTATAATCCAATCAATCCATTTTTTTCAGTTCACAAAAAATCAACACAGAGTGAAAAAGTGACTTGGAGGTTGAAGACCATAGGAAAGAATACAAGGAACTGAGCAGATTCAAAGGCAGATGAGACATGACAAGAGCAAATACAGCAAGACAAAATGTGAGGAACTTGAGAATTATAAAGAGAATAATAATACAAAAGACTTCTTACTAAAAAGTTTTCCCATGGAGCCAGTGTAATAAAAGATGATAGTAAAGTTGTCACTGAAGGTGACAATATCAAACACAGGTAGAGAGACTACAATGCCAGTTTGAATGCTTCATCAGAGCCACTTCCAACTCAGGAAGACAGAAAAAGGAGTATGGAGTCAGAGCACTCAATCCTATAAGAGGAAATGGTACATGCTATTATGAAGGCTGGGAAAGCATCCGGGTAGATAATACACCAGTAGAATTGCTAAAAGCAATTGGTGACCACAGAATTAATCTTGTGGAAAATTGACATTGATGTATGGACAACTAGCAATTGACCGAATGATTGGATGAAAGGACTCTTTTTGCCCTTACCAAAGAAAAGGAATATAACAGGATGGAGTAACTATCAGACCACCTCCCAGATACTGAAGCCTTTGAGATGTACATTTGCAAAAATTCTTGCATATATTCTGTATGGAAAAGCTTACAAACACTTTTGTTAGTAATATTATTGGAGAGAATCAGACTCTTGTCAGAAAGTAACAGACAAACTTAGTGTTTTGGTCACAACAGGCAAAGAGATAGAAATAACCTGAAGAAAATTTTCATGGCAGACATGGTGGCAGGTCATCATAGTAGGGAATGTTCCATGAGGATATCGATAGATAGTGGGAGGTCAGCTGCTGAGTTCTTGAAGCTAGCAATGAATCAAGAACAAAGCAGAATTTTTAGAAGTGATGTCATGAGAATTCAGATATGAATCAATGGATTTTACTTATATATAAAGACTGAGGTATGTAACTCATTTGAAACTATATAGAAGGAGAAAATTGCTAAAATGCCTTTTCTGTCTTCCCCCCTTCCCTCCCTCCCAAACAAAATTCAAAATGAATAGAGCTGGTGAGAAAAAAATAGCTGGAATGATTTTCCATTGAAGTATGCAGTTCCATAAAAAATGTTTCATTAAATTATGTTGATTTTGATATTTCAGTATTGAAATGTCCCATTTTGACATTTTCAGAATGAAACTCTTAATTCTATTTTTTAAAAATCTTTTATGAATAATTTCAGAATGTATGAGTCTACGTCCTATTTGAACAAATACAAGATTTCCAAATCTCACAATGCTTCATGACACCAAATTTCTGTCCTCTGTACAACTCTAAAAATTAAATCTGCTAGTAAATGCCATGTTTTTTAACAAAATGAGCTGCTTTTGGAGATTTAGATTAATTTTATTTGTATCACAACTTTGGATGATTCATTAAGTGCTGTAAGATTTAGTAATTCCCATGGGTAGGTGTAAGTTTTCCCTGTGAGCAACAGCATCTTTAAAATATTTAAAATAGAGATGCCTCCAAGCTGCAAAGCACCTATATAAACTTACCATGAGTTCATGGGGGACAGGAGCAGGGGACTAGAGGTTTTTGTGTCTGAGATTTAGGCACAGCCCATTATTAGGGAAAAGTAATCAGCAAATTATAGGACCATAGAAGTTTATAACCTGGTGAGAACTTTGGTAAAAATGTCCAAGTTGTTGTTTTTAAATTCAAAATTCTAGCTCAGATACTCATTACCTTACACACAGAATCCATTCTTGTGAGTAAGATTAGCTGGAATTGTCCTATTGTGCTTTTTTTTTTTTTGGAGGAGGGGAGGGTGCTGCCCTTCACTTTCAAGACTATTTCAATTTTAAAAAAAACACCCCAAAACAATAACCAACCTTCATAAAAATCTTTATATTAAATTGGAAAATAACTTAACCTTCTCTCCAACTGTAAAATTCAAAATGTAAGGGTGTCTACCCATGTGTTTATACCTCCCATTGTTTCTATAAGATATGAAGTTAAATAGCTCAACCTAGTGATTCTAACATCTTGTTAGAACAACTCTGATGCCCTCATGTGGGAAAACAATATTTTAGCACCTGCCAAACAGGTTGTATGGTTTGTATTGTGAAATCAATGAACAAAATCTAGGCCATATTGAAATAAATGGGAGGCTTGTCTCCAAGTCAATTGGAGGAGGACGAGGCCTCCAGTGCACACAAAAAAAACACTAAAAATAATTTACACATACAAACACACATATGCACACACAAAATAACAAAGCAAGCATAATGATTTTCAGGTTGCATAAACAGTAAAATATTCTAGGCTAAGGAAATAGCTTGTCTGCTTTCTACAATTTCTTTAGTAGATTTTGGTTCAAAAGGTCTTAAACAAGAGTTTAATTTTAACTTAGAAGATGGAGAAATTACCTCCAGTGGTGAAAGAGTAGTAACCCAATACAGTTTACCTGAGCCATTAGCTATTATAAATATAGTCTCTTTTTGGCAATAAGGATTATATTCTAAGTGATTCATTAAACTGTTTGTTTTGTTAAATTAAGAGAGACAAAAACATTTTTTATGATGGTATATTATCATTTCACCACAAAGACAAGTTTTTGACTTAAATGTGTGACTTTATATTTTGTGGTAGAAAAAACATTTTGTTTTTTTAAAAGTTAGTAAACATACTGCCACTTCCCCTTGTGCACTGCTCTTACTAGAGCCCAGAAAAGAACTGAATGGACAGTGTGTAAGCCATACAGACATAATCAAATCAAGTCATGTCAAATTCTACAAACAGACCTGCTGAAACCATTCAGAACAAAAATCACTTTTCCTGCATAGTGTCTGGATTTGGGGAGCATATTATTATTTATATGGCACATACTGTGCTAGGTGCTGTGCAAAGCCAAAACAAAAAGATAGTCCCTGCCCAAAATTTATTAATCAAGTGATCTCTGTCTCATACCTTCAGATAAAAGGAAGGAGAGATGTAGACATCACACTGACTAAGTTCAAGATTTTATTTTGTCTAGGTAAATCTGATTATATTAATATGTAAAAGTAAATGTGTGGTTTCTATTTCTTTAAGGGTTTGGCTCTTAATTTAAATGAAGGAAAAAATTAATATGAATAAATCAACCAACCAAATTCGTACACATAATATAATCAGCATGCTCCTACCAAAAAATGCTTAGAGAGCTTTATATGCTTACCTTTTACTGGAGCTGGGCAACACATTTGTAGTAAACAGTTTACTTGCAAAATTTAGTACTTTCTGTTAAATTATCTGTGAACAGGCTACTGTATGAGTTTATTCATTGTTTCATCATGAGTACTTTATATGAATGTATTTCAGCCTGGGGCTGATTGCAAACTATTCACTTCAGTTACTGTATTTTTCTAATTTACTTTTCATTATTTGCGTGATCAATCGCATAAGTCACGTTGTTTCTGCTTGACAATTAGATAACTAAAAAAATCTTTTTGACTAGCATAAACGTCTGCAAATACCCCTGTTTATACGGCTGCACTGTGGAAAAGAAACTCTGCAGGACAACATCCCCTAGCACAATTCCTGTGAGTTCATGCGGACGCCATCATAATTTAACTCCTGCAAAGCTCTGTTCCATGGACCTCCACTACACTTGACAGGTAAGAACGGTGCTGGGGACAGAGGGCAAAGACTCCTGAACAATGCTGCTATTTTGAATGTGGACCCTGAAAATAGCATTGAAGGGTCCCAGGAACTCTGAATATCCCACAACTTTAAGTTCACAAGTTTTCCCCTCCACATGGGCATGATTTTGCCTCCCAAACTTCAGACATCTCAAAATAATATGATGCTAGATTGTTTCCTTCCGATCTACCAATGGCAGGATCCTTCTCACACCCACCCACTACCATCCCTGAGGCAGGGGAGTTCAGTCACCTCCATGTCTCCATCCATGTCCTCAGCCTGGACAGTCCTTACGATTCAAAGGTAGGTGCTGGCTAGGAGAGGCATATAGGTGTGGAAGTAGGGGAAGAGAAAACACTGTGCCCTCTCTATCTCTATACATTTCACCTGGAAAACATAATGCAACTTTTTCAAGTACCTCACTTTCCACCCATCCTCTCCCCAGCTGGGATCCAGGTGACCACCATAGCCAGTGGAATCCTTGTTAGCATGTGCTCCAAAGAAACTCTACTTCCAGCAGCCAAAATGAGGAGGGAAGCGGAGTGCACTGCGGGGACTGGGCAGGAGGTTTTCAAAGGCACAAAGGTGAGTTAGACCTCCAGTTCCCATTACCTTGGGAATGGAATTTAGGCATCTGACTCTCCTTGGTGCTTTTGAAAATCCCCCCTTGCAGAGACACAGGTCCAATTGAAATCAATAGGGCCAGGACTTCACCCAGGATCTGTGTGTGAGTTTACCTTCCTTGCATCCCTCTGGTTCTGCCAGGCACTGGGGTGAGCCTCTTCCCCTAGCAAGATGACTGGGCAGGGACCACAAAAACAATCCTGAGAGATTTCTTGCCATGGTTTTTAATGTGAAAGGAGACAGTCAGGTCCTCCATGACAGAGAAAGTAGAATCTGTGATTAGCATCAGACTGCCACCACCAAATACAGCAAACTAGAAAGGAAACCAATGAAGTATGTGGACAGCTGTGAAAATAATCCATATTTCTGGAGCCTTGTCCATTCTGCCTACTACGGCACTGCTTCTGCATTGCATTCAGCCTGTTTCCAATCTAGACCCAGACAGAAAATTTGGCATTGGGTATGACTTCACAAGGACATTCTCATAAGGAAACAATAAAATTATATTAATAGAGCCAACCCCATTGTAAGCACTTTTGGGGCAAAGGACTTGCCTTTTCATATGTCTAACATTCTGTTCACAATTGGATTCCATATAAATAATTAATGATAAAAAACCAATAGGGTTATATTTGAGGGTAACGTTGAGGGGAGTTACACAGGATCCACAACTCAATATTTTCATTAAAAATGGGGTAGGTTGTGCAAGCAGCTACTAATCATATCTGTGGATGATATAGTCTGAAGATGGGAGGGACAGCAAATACTTTCAAGGCTAGTATTAAATTAAAGTATAATACAATGGAGAAATGTAGTAAGATCAATAAAATAAGATTTGATACAAACATAAAATGATCCATGTAGGTAGGAATAATTGAATGCACAGACAGAGAATGGAAATGCAGGCTCAGAGAAGGATGTGGTGTTATAATGGATTATAAATTAAATGAGTGCAAACAATGCAATGTTTTTGCAAAAATGGTAAATACTACAGTGGGATAAAGCTCTAGGAAGATCATGTGTAAAACAAATGAGCAAATTATTGAACTCTCTGCTGGTTAGACCTCAGATGGAGCACGACATTCAATGTTGGGCAGTTCATCTTTTTAAACAAAAATGCAGAGGGAAAAATTGGAGACTTCAGATGAAAGCAATAAACACAATAAGATATTTAGAAAATAAGATTTATGAGAAATGAGCGCCTTACATCTACAGAAGAAAACTTATGGAAGATGTAATATCTACAGCTACATAAAAAGGAGAGGGATCAATTATTCTCATTAGTCAATGATGACAGAACACCAGGTTAAATACTGTATAAAAAGTGCAACACTATAACTACATGGGAATAATTAGGTACTGGAACCAGCTCCTAAGAGAGGCTGTGAAATTGTCAGCAATGAAAATAGTCAGGGATGATGTATAAATAATTAAATCAAGCTTGATCAAATGCAAGATGATGTTACACTAGAAGCCCTGAACTAAATGTTGATTTCAATCCAATTAGTCCTGAC
The DNA here is from genome assembly GCA_007922305.1 of Dermatemys mawii. Classification (NCBI taxonomy): domain Eukaryota; kingdom Metazoa; phylum Chordata; order Testudines; family Dermatemydidae; genus Dermatemys; species Dermatemys mawii. The sequence continues at coordinate 12,464,235 of ML677339.1, read as the reverse complement.
ACTCCCAGAATATTAATCCATGCTTAATAAAGATTATTCTAACAGTCTTCAATAAACTAGAATTGATTCAGTCAGGGAGGAAGGGTACCAGAGCAATAGATTCGGCTATGTGGTGGCTATTCTCTAATATACATTGCTTCATTAGGAACACAAGCTTCCTCATTTAAAATTAAATGCTAACAAATATTCTTGCCACTTGGGGAGAGATGAAGAAAGCTCAACGAGTTAGTGTATTTCACCCCTAGAATGCATAGTAACCCAGCACTACAATGACTTCTCAATTTTCTAAGGAATTAGAGACAGCAGAATACATTTCAGTACGGTGCATGGAGAAGTAGGCACACAGCCCCTTTTATTATTAATAGAAGCTAGTAGCTACAGGCCTAATTCCCTGTGCTGAAAATTTACTCCATAGTTTACACAGAATTCAGCATCCAATAGAACAAAAAATGAATCTGTTTTGGTTTGAATACCACCAAAACAGATGTGTTGTGTGTGACAGATTCGGTCACAGAGACCCCCCTCCCCTTGGAACTGTCACCTTAAGCGCTGAAACTACCTCTGAGCCTGTTTTCTCTGTCATCTTGGGACTCCAGAACCCTGTCTTCTTGAGACAGACATGCTAATCTGCTGCAACACAGACCCAGCTGCAGGCTTTAACTGAAAACCATTCAGCAGGCTACCTATTTCCAGCACCCAGACACCTAGCTCCCAATGGGATCCAAACCCCAAATAAATCCGTTTTACTCTGCATGTAGCTTATAAAAGGTAAACTCATAAATTGTCCACTCTCTATAACGCTGATAGAGAGCTATGCACAGCTGTTTACTCCCCCATCACCACCCCCTCCGCAGATATTAATTGCTTACTCTGGATTCTATAAACATATAGAGTGCAATGTCATATGGTGATCCTGCTCCAAAGAAATAGCCCTTTCTAGGACCCCCCAGCAGAACTGCGAACTCATTCTGCCAACAAGCTGCCTTCTTCCAAAACATGGGATTATTTTTGCATTTCACTTTTTAAAAAAATAAAGCAGTTTCCTAAAACTCTCCTGAATAGTCTTATAACCCCACGCACACAAGAAATTGTGGGTTCATTGCTAGTTTGTGAAGGAGGAAGCAAATATTACATTGGGTTTGCTTCAGCCTCTGCATTGTAACTGCACTGGCTTGAACCAAAAGGTACCTAGTTTAAATTAACACAATCCTGTTTGAAAGAGGACAACACTAACACAAACTGGTACCTTATAGGTTATGCCAGCAGCATCCACAGAGGGCAGTTAGAGCACAATGATTTGATGAGCACTGCAATCCACATCTCCATAGTATGCACTCAGTCACAGACTGAGACTAAGCCCTAGATGTGCATTGTGTGTGTCTCACAGCTGTAGCCCCCTCTCCCCAGTCACTTACCATTGTCAATACCGAGAGACTTTGTGGTCTCTTCCCCTGCCAAACCAGTCAGTCTTGGGAAGCTGTTAGAACCACCCATGACCTTTCCATGGAAACTGAAGCAAAAGAGTAACTGTGCCCCATTTAGCAGTTTTTACCTCTTGAGAGAATATTAATTATTTTATTATATATGCAGGGCTGTTAGCACTTCATTTTATAAGGCTCTATTTTCTATTGCTTATAACTTTGCCAGACTTTGACCATTGGGCTCTCTACCTCAGCCTGATCATATAAGGAAATTTCAGCCAAGTCAGTTGCCACTTCTGAGAATTAGGCTGGAGAAAAATACATTGTATGTCCCTCGTTAAAGAACAATGGCAAACTTTTCTTTGAACTGCTTCACTGCCCCCAAGCTTTGGAGCAGCAACTTAAAATTCGGCAGATAGCCTTTGTGTCAGGGGTGTGCCTTTTGCTATCCCTGTGAAAAACTGTGCAAATTTGGCCAGATTATAAGATTCTGAAAAAACAAAGTTCACACATATTCAGTAGAGACTTCTTAGATTTTAGCATCTAAATTCCCTAAATATTCCATCTGCACTGAGTATGATGCAGACCAGGACTGTGCAGGACTTGCCCGATAACTGCAGGTCTGGCTTCTGCGGGTCATACTGCGTTCAGGTCAAAGCACCTGACCTGAGAGCATGTCTCTCCTGTACTCTGTGCCCTCCCCTCACTGGGCCCAGGAAGTGGGAAGGAACTCACGTTAATAATTGACAGTGCTACCAACCCTGATTATAAAAGGTGATGAAGTGAAAACATTTGGGGCTCATTCTATTTTAGTAAATCCTAATGTGAACACCAAGACAATCTTATAAATAGAGCTACAGACAGGGACTCAGGAAACCTGGGTTTTGCCTCTGCCTTGGCCACTGGCTTAGGTCAAATCACTTCTCTGTGTGCATCAGTTTCCCCATTTGTAAAATGAAGCCAATGAGGCCTACCTCCTTTGTAAAGCACCATACTGAAGCTAAGTATTATTTCCATAATGTAAAACTTTTCAAAAAGTTCTGCAACACAAAATAAATTGCTGGAATATTAACAGAAACTACTTGGAGCTAAGTTCTAGATCTTCTATTATTACAAACACTTGCCTGATAAAGAAATAGCTAATATCCTTACATGATCTGAATTAATTAATATTATGAATCATAAAGCAATTTTTAAAATACTTGTAATAGTGACTGCAAGATGCTGAACTTGTGGGATGGTAAGTGTCTCACAAGAAACAAAAGTGATAAGCTAAGAAGTTGCACTGACATGTAAGACATCATAACATATCAGATAGCAACACTGAAGTCTCTGTCAGGAGAAAGTATTACTGGTATGAACACCAGAAGTTAGATTAGAAATAAAATTTTAAAAACCCTACAAGTTAAAGTCAGGGGAAAGGTCCTCATAACACATACCCAATAAACCATCAATTTGGATACCAGCCTTTGTATACTTAGGGTTTGATTTTTAGTGATACTGGATTCTCTCAACTCCAGTGGAAGTCAATGGATAAAACACCAGGCCTCAAGCTGAGCACCCAGAATTAGTGACTATTATTCAACAGTTGAGCCAATGACAGTAAAACAACCTGGAATCAGGTGTGATAGGCACCTACATTTAACTACAGGGTTTACCCACACTTTCTACACCACCACCACCACACATACTGGAATATATATTTGTAAAACACCCTCAGCCATTCACTCTAAAGAGAACAAACTTTAAAGTTTTACATTTACTCACTGTAGCTCAATTTTTTGAATAGTGCTCTCCTTTAAAGGATTGTTCCTACTTCAAAACACTGTCCCTGCAAATATTCATCTAGAAATAACTGCTGAAATCAACAGCTCTTATTTTTATAAATGTAACAGTTTGGGAACAACTCTGGTAAATGTATAAAAGTACCCAAATATCCAACATTTCAATTAAACTGATGAATAAGAACAATCGTAGGGCCTGGCACTGCACTTATACACATAGGTAACTTAACCCACCAGAGGAGTCCAACTGAAATCAATGGGATTAGGGTAAGCCCCACTGAAATCAGCAGTGCCATCCATCTGTAGAATCAATCAGGTGCATAAGCATTTGTAGTTTCAGGCCCACATTTGTTGAAGCTTCATACGGTGGAAGAGTTGATTATTTTTTTTTTTACTAAACTTTAAATAAAATCCTGAGAAGTAAGTTTATTACTTTTCTAAACAAGGATGGAGTTTCTATTAATATTCTGGTCATTTCTGTCCTGAACACAAACGATATCAATACAGCTCCACCCACACAGTATGCAAAATGAAGAAAAAAAACAAGATCAGTAATGTATATTCTTCAGATTGAATTATCATTCAGTTGTAATAAAATACTTCTTCAAAGTCGCTTCAACAACTCTGTAAATGGTGTGACTGGCACTCACACACAAGTAACAATTTGAGGAGAATAGGAAACTAGAAATCAGAACATCTAGAAGTTGATAAAAATCAATTACTGATCACATTTCAATATTTTGTACAAGCTCCAGCCAGTAACACAAATTCACATCTTCTTGGTGCATTATTTCAGACAAAGCTTTTAGGGATTCATAAAGTTCATTGCTCGTAACTCACAAAATAAAGTAGGAAAGGAGGTTTGTGTGGGTTTTTTTAACTATTTCAATTTCATCTCAAGGCTTTTGGATTATTCATCCCTGTGAGTTATCCAGTCTCATTAGATACAGTCACTTTCTCTGAATGCTTGGCTAGAATCCAAAACAGTTATTGTTCAACTCAATAATCTAACTTCATTGCCTTAAATAAATCATACCTGACAACTCATGTTTGAGAAGGATCTCTGAAAGCTGGGTTAAAATGATCCTGTGCTCCTGGTTTAAACAAATTGCAGATATCTTTACTCTTAAACACATTTCTAAATTAGTACTACACTTGTGCAAACTATAGTTTGAAATTTGATGCTACTGCTAACAGGGCATTCCCATGTTCCTATTTAAATAAAATTCCCATGTGGAGGGGCCGGGGGGAGGGGGTGGGAAGCTGCTCATAAATATGCTATAAAATGATTTAAATGACTCAGTCTTTTTTGGATCTGATTTTTCTTCATCTAGTCATGACCTTGTTCTGCTGCATAAAAAACAAATCAAGTGTGTAAACTCTTTTATTTCATTGATGTGTTCAAGTAACATCCATTAATACTGTGCAGACAGGGAGCAAAGAGCAGGGGGCTTAGATAGGGGGTGGGGTCCTGGAGGCACCCCACCCCCTGTCTAGTTAGAAAGAGTGAGGAGTTGGATGGGTCGGAGGTTTTGAGGGAGGCAGTCAGGGGGCAGGAAGTGGGTGTGGGTCTGATAGGGGGCAGGGCCAGGCTGTTTGGGGAGGCACAGCCTTCCCTACTCGGCCCTCTGCACAATTTTGAACCCCAGTGTGGCCCTCGGGCCAAAAAGTTTGCCCACCCCTGCCTTATATGTTAAATAGCAAACACTTGCATTCAGAGAGCTATTAGCATCCCAAAACTTTGTCATGCTGAAGTACAAAAGCAACTGAAATCTCTTCATTTTTGATTAGACCTACTTCTATCAACTCTTGTGCCAATCAATCCCCAGCAAGCCTCTTTAGTTTTACATATGGAATGGAGTGGGGCAGTCACCTCGCTCCGGCCCTGAAGGGGTTAAAATAGCCCTGGGAAAGGACTGCCCTAGGGAGCCAAGAGGGTAGGCTGATTGGAGAAGCAGCCACAGCTGGCCCACACCCCAATCAGGCCACAGCTGGCCCTGATAAAAGGGCTGGTAGCCAGGAGTAAAGACACTGTCTCTCTAGCTTTGAAGGATCTAGGCTGCTTGAAGGAGCAAAGGGTATTGAGGGTGGAGTAATGCTGCTGAAGGGGCAGGCTGAGCTCAGGCCTGGCAACTTCCCAGGCTGCAGCCTGACAGGAAGGCCTGAGACAGGTACAAGGGTTGCAAAGGGGCAGCCTAAGGTTAGTCAGAAGCAGCAGATCCAATGATGAGTGACCTTTGCACTGCAGTCTGCCCCAGTAAACAGAGGCTAGATGATGACTGGCTGTGACACTGAGATGAGGTGGAGATAGAGAGTTGGGGGTTCCCCTGGGAGGGGAGACCCAGAGTGTGGGGTGCTGCTGGGGGAGAACCCCAGAAGGGGCACCAAGGTCTAGGAGCAAGTTGAAAACAATAATTTTCAGGTTACACAGGAAACCGGTGAGCTAATAAACATGGAGCAAGTCACCACACTCAGGTTGAAACAGCCAACTGATATTGTTTCCCTTACAACAGCAATAATAAAAAGGTCATATTTTATTTCCACATAAAGTGGAACATTCCAAAAATTCCTACTGTAACCTTTCATCTTTTTCTTTTGGGGTCCTTTTAGTTGATTTTTTGCTTCCAAGTCTTTCTATTCATAACCTATAATCTTTTACTAATAGCTCAAACAGTTTTTGTTTGAATTAAACAATCATACTGCTGCTCAGTTAATTGTTTTGAGATCTGCAAAGCTTTTGAGTCTAGTAGATATTCCCAGTAAGCAAGGTTGTAGTTCCTAATCTTAAAATACATTTATACACCATTGCTGAGTCTATGCAATCTATCCACAGACTCAAACATCCAGATTAGCTTGGTGTCTATGGGATTACCCCTCTAGACACTAAACATTTTAGCGCATTAAAAAGTATTAATATTTACTTCTTTGGCTGGATGCCGACAGAGCTTAGACTCTTCTCTGCTCTTCTACACTAGCATGGATTTTTAATTTGCAATAGTGGATCTGAGCTGTGTTTGATTTAGGCTCTTCATCTATGCCTCTTACTAAATTTGACCCTCCCCTATTGCCATCTTCACATAGAATACCAATGAAGTGTAACCTTGAAAAGGCTTGTGAACAGAGACAAATGGCTAAGGGTCCCCCGCCTCTCCTTGTTCAAACAAAAAATAAAAATAAAAAGCTCAAAGGCACATACTCAAGACAAGGTGACTGTGTGTTACCCACATATTCCACAACCATTGAGTCTGAAGCAGAATTTTATTCCAGGATCTCAGTTTTTATTAAAAATAGAATTAAGTTTCTAGCCCAAGCAAATATGAACTGGGTGTAAACCAGTTGACATCTGAGTTTAAGAGCCTAGAGAATAGAAGAGCAGCTTAGGCCTATGGAACTGAGATGAAGAACCTCTCAGCTGACCACAAGTTTCCTCCTTTCTTGGCATAAATGTGACTAACTATTCTATTCTATTCTAACTAGGGTTGCCAATTTTGACTGGACATAAAAGATTAATCTTTAATTCCTAGAGACTCCAGGCAATCCTCTACCTCTAACACCTATTCAGACTCCATTGTAACTGCTGGGGCCCATAGAGTTGTACTATCTAGAGCATGCAAGTAATGTGGACAGAAGGGGAGAAATCAAAAATAATCATTACTGAAAACAGTAATGGAATGATTGTGTAGCATTGAGTATTTTCAACTATGAGCCAAAGTCATGTGCATGTTTAGGGATGGGAATGAAGGGTATATTGTATAGATACAATGCATTAATACTTCTGTAGAGTTTAGTGGTATTTGCTGCAGAATTTGTTGCCCCTATGCTTCAATCCCACTGTGAGGCATGAAAGATTGCCCAGCAGAACCAATAATTGCCCATTTCAGATGAGTTCTTGATTTTCTCTCTGGATGCACTTATTTAGCAGTCAGTCACTCATATTGCCTTTATTGCTGTGCCTATCGATATGTTTGAATTTTAGTGGCAGGAAAAGCATCGTTCTCTAGCTCCAGGAGCCTCTGTCCGCTGCAACTTTGTAATTCCTAACCCATATAACTTAGGGTCTCTCCATTATTTCTTGGACAGTGGATACTTCGGCATCCTATAGCGAGAATATGCAGCAGAGTCATAACTCTCAGTACTTCAGCACACTCAGTACTACAAGCCTGCCTGATTCAGTAAGTACTTGGAATGAGAGAAAGCCCATTTGGTTAGTTTCCTCACTGTCTCCCAGGAGAGCCGCATTTAATTGCTTCTAAAATGACCCCTATGTCCTTGCATCAGCAACTTTGACCTGTAGGCCATCCCAAACATTCATCATTCTCTGAGTGAATAAGCCCTTTCTTAGTACAGACGTGATTAATTTTTCTTCCTTGCTTAACTTCCTTTTTTGCCTTTTGATCCTTTCCCATCTAGGTTTTGTTGAAAGAACATTTATTGATTTTATCTACAGCTTTAATATTTTTATGCTTCAATTAAATCCCCTCTTGTGTATGTTTATCTCTATGGTATGTATTAGGATTCTCTCTCTCAACAACAGCACCAACTTCTTGATCTTGAGGTCAGCAGTATTACCTTTTTTCCTACTTGATATAACATCACCTTTTTTGTTCAGCATGTGAGTACACAAAATTTAATTTCTCCCAATATTATCTGTAATTCTGGCATTTCCATATTTTTAAAAGGATATTTTAATATGTAATGCCTCTAATTTCTAAAAGGTACTGAGCAACTATAGCTCTCCAAATCAAGCCATACCTCTTGTACACTATTTTATGTGTGACAAAGAGTCCTGTGGCACCTTAAAGACTAATTTTAGTTAGTCTTTAGGGTGCCACAGGACTCTTTGTCACTTCTGCAATTCCAGACTAACACGGCTACCCCTCTGATTCTTGACTATTTTAGGTATATATCTTTTCCCTTTATAGTCTAGAAATCTTAAAGGAAGTTTAAATAATCCACACTCCTTATTTTTGCTCATTTTGTTCTTATTTATGCCACATGCTTTGTTTTTGGAGGAAAAAAACCTATTCACTTCTTTAAAAAAAATTTCTTGCTTAGAAAACCACTGATCATAATCCAACAAAATGGCAAATTAAATTTCATGTGGATAAATGCAAAGTAATGCACATTGGAAAAATAACCCCCACTATACATACAATATGATGGGGGGTAATTTAGTTACAATTAACCAGGAAAAAGATCTTGGAGTCATCGTGGATAGTTCTCTGAACACATCCATGCGGTGTGCAGCGGCAGTCAGAAAAGCAAACAGGATGTTAGGAATAATTTTAAAAAGGGACAGAGAATAAGGTGGAGAATAATTATTGCTCTTATAAATCCATGGTGCACCCATATCTTGAATACTGTATACAGATGTGGTCTCCTCACCTAAAAAAGCATATACTAGCATTAGAAAAGGTTCAGAGAAGGGCAACTAAAATGATTACGGGTTTGGAACAGGTCCCATATGAGGAGAGATTAAAGAGGCTAAGACTTTTCAGCTTGAAAAAGAGGAGAGAGACTAAAGGGGGATATGATAGAGAGATATAAAATTATGAATGGTGTGGAGAAAGTGAATAAGGAAAAGTTATTTTCTTGTTTCCATCATATAGGAACTTGGGGCCACCAAATGGAAGTAAAGGGAAGCAGGTTTTAAACAAATAAAAGGAAGTTCTTTTTCACACAGCGCACAGTCAACCTGTGGAAATCCTTGCCTGAGGAGGTTGTGAAGGCTAGGAATAAAACAGGGTTTAAAAGAGAACTGGATAAATTCATGGATGTTAAGTCCATTAATGACTATTAGCCAGGATGGGTAAAGAATGGTGTCCCTAGCTTCCGTTTGTCAGAGGGGGCTGATGGATGGCAGGAGAGAGATCACTTGATCATTGCCTTTTAGGTTCACTCACTCCGGGGCACCTAGCATTGGCCACTGTTGGTAGACAGGATACTGGAGCGGATGGACATTTGGTCTGACCCAGTACGGTCATTCTTATGTTCTTAAGTCCTCTTTGCAGATCCTCTCTATTCTTTATAGTATGATCTAAAGCTGCTTTGTCTTTTTCTGCCATTGAAAGTACATTGGAGCAATGTATGACAAGAACCATTTGTACTTATTTCCAGAAACAATGAAAAATGGTATCTGAATAACACCAAGTACTTTCAGATTGTTTCTCTCTGCTCCTGCACACAGTGAAGCTAGTCAGTACAGACACCTTGCACTGCCCCACAGGACTATGTAATTTTGCTACAAGTGAACAATGAAGAGGGCCAGTCCATTTTTACTTTAAGATCAGTAAGGGTGGCTTATTTAATAAGCCCCAAATAAATGTACAAAAATTAAACTAAAAACAATTCTCAGTATCTGAACTAAAATGGACACAAGGTCCAAAATAACTTGTGCCCAAGGTTATTCCCTCCCCCGCACGCACACAACAGTCTTTTGGGAAAATTCATTCTGATGTGGATTAGTCCACACAATACCCACTTATACCTAGAAGTGGGCAACCTTCAAGTCAATCATATGTATGTTGACTCACAGAACTTGGCAGGGGGAAGAACCACAGGGTACACAACCCATGGCCCTGACCCTCTGTATGTGTGGAGTACAGGGTTGATGTTCTGTTGCCCTGTGCCCTACTGCCAAGTTGGAGGTTGGATTCTGCCTCCCCAACCCTGCCAATACTTCCTGTACATAAAGCCAGACTACTCCTGCTTTATGCAACTGAAAGTAATTTCAGCCTAAGTGACTAGATTGGCCTTACTTCCCCACCACAATATGGCTCCAAAAGACCAAAATTGGAAGCAAATTCTGAGTCCAAAATAAGAACTTTATTATTCGACAGTCATAGATACTTTGTTTTTCAAAACTATTGAAGTGCCTATAACTTGAATTTTACAGTATGTTTTAACATGTTGCATTAATAATAAATGAATAGCCTGCTACAGAGAGTTGAAGATTAATTTTTCATATTCTAAGTGCAATACTCTCCTAACATTTTATGGAAATTATATCAACACTGGTAGTATCACAAAGGAAAAAGCTAAAGTTCAGTTGCTATAAGTATTCTCAAATACAATTCACTGAGCTTAGTAGTGGTAACAGGCAAACTAACCAATCAGCCCATTTGTTCTTCTTTCGGACAAAATTAATAGAATTAAGAGTTGCATGAACAAACACTTTCAGTTTGGTAATAGATCAGCCAAGGTTTTTTTGTTTGTTTATTTTTAATTCAATTTGGTTTTTTTTAAATGGTCAAATTTTCCAAGGAGCTCTTAATTTACAGATTAATAAAGCCATCCAATTAACCTGGAGTTTGGCGATTGTGTCCATATCTGTTGCATGTGTAATAACAAATTTTGTCAGAGTAACATTAGGCAAAATTCACAGAACAGTCGTGGTAAAAATGTACACAATCAGGGTATGGTCATGGCATACTAAAAATGTGTAACAATTGAATAATGAAGTATTACAGGGTAACATTTACACAAAACAAAAAGGTAATGCAATAGTTTCCATCTCCTGGGTGTAGAGGCGTTGACACTTGACTTACAGGCTGGGCATTCCTCTGAGGTAAACAAGGGGGTGGAGGTGGTGTTCCCCTATCTGAGGCGCCTGGGGCTGAAGCCAAAGCCCAAGTCCAGCTGCCCCACTCACAATTCTCAGTAAATTGTTCCAGTGGTTAATAACTCCCTCCATTACAAATCAGCACCTTGAGTCTGAATTTGCCTAGCTTCAGCTTGCATCCATTGGATCTTGTTATACCTTTGTCTGCTAGACTGAAAAGCCCTCTGATCAAATTTCTGTTCCCCTTAAAGGCACACTTTAATCTTCTTTTTGATAAGCTAAACAGATTGAGCTCCTTGAGTTGATCACTATAAAGCATGATTTCCAATCCTTTAATCACTCTCTGGGTTCTTCTCTGAGCTCTCTACAGTTTTTCAGCACCAGAACTGGACACAGTGTTCCAATAGCAGTACTGGCCACATGAGACCTCCAGCATGTGTCACTCAGCTTGAAGTCTCACGTGATGATGCACCTTTTTTTCCCTTTACACATTATGGACAGTTGCTTAAGGAACCAGTAATTCTATTCGCTAGCGTGATTTAGTGGTCTGTAGTAGACTGCAATTAATACCTCAACTTGTGCTTTATCTGTTACGACATGGATGAATATGGATCAATGTATTTTCCATTATTTACAATGGACAGACACTCCTAATTATAACTAATTTTTAGTATTTTTAAAAAGGAAATGAAAGAGTGAATGCATAAGTACACTTGGTGACATCCCATTGAAGTGACAGACGCGTACACAGCTTGTACCTTTACAATTATTCAGAAAATACATGTCCAGAAATACATAAATCCCTGATGCAAGATAGAGTATCCTGCAGTCTTCTCTAATTTGGACTAGCTATGCTTTGTACTGATAAGGCAGCAAAGTATTACAAGCATGAAGGGATACCTCAGCCATGCCCACTTTGTAGCCACACAATTTGCACCATGGGCCAATAAAGAGGCTGCCATAGAAGCTTCACACCACACAAAGATTTGTCCATGGTAGGACACCAGATCCACCAGATTTATGGCAGTTGTTGGGTGGCCCAATTATTTTATATATTCTAATGGACACCATATGGAGTAACAATCAGCACTTGTGTTCTTGCTACTCAGCAGTCTTGGCCATAGACAAGCAGATTTGCGTTTTAGTGAAACTGACTCAGCCATTCCTGTACTGATATAATTCCTTGGGAATAGTTTCATGGACTAGAAAACAAAACACATCTGAATAATCATTGCAAGAGAAAATGGGATTACCAAGCAATGCTGTGGATTTCACTTGTGTGCCCACCATTAGATGTGTACATTCTGGCATACAGCACATTTTTCTCTAATATTATAGATGTTCTTTCTGAATGTTATCTTTTGCACATTTTATTCTGCTTGGTGCGTACTGACAGTTCTGCTTGAACGCACTAAAGGATATTACGTTGTTGTGGTGGTTTTTCTGAGCAATATAGTAGTCTGCCCAGGCACAGTCAGTTCACAGCAAGATATTCCTGAGTTTCTTCCACTCATAAATTTTGAGATTCAGGATCCAAATCTTCACTCACATAAAATGGAATTCAAGGGTAGTAGTGTGTGTCATGGAGTACGCTATTGTGGTAAAGTGTTATGCTGTGGAGCAAATGGAAAACTCCCACTTCTATCAAATTTTCATTTGTATGCAGATGCTTAGATAAGTGCAATTTCAAACAGCAGTCAGATCTGTGCAAAAAAAAAGTAGCATTAAGGTAACAAGAAATCAAGCACTCAAAAAGACTGACTCAAAGTCCATAGAAGTCAATGGATATCCCCCTTTGGTTTTAATAGGCTTTCAAACAAGCCCTAAATCAAGAAATTCGAAAGTGAATCACTCAACAGAAGATTCACAAAGACAACGTCACTTTACTTCCCTGGCATGAGCAGAGGACAATTAAATTGGGGTGACAGACATTTCAGAGTCACTGTTAAGCAATCCCATGGTAAGGATACAACAAAGCCCAGAAAGGGCTGGAAAGTTTATTCTCTGTCCCACCTGAGCCACTACAGATTCTGATCCCTCTTTCTCCCCCTTACCAGGACCAAGGACACTAATTCTACCCCAAGGTATGGTTTGGGAAACTGTTGGCATCCTCATTGTCTCCCCACTTCACTGAACCAAGGAAGGAGGACATTGCCACCCCAACAGGTGACTCCACTGTTATTAAAGTTGGCTAAATTAAGCACTCACATTAAGTACTCAACGTCAGAGAGCAATGGGCTAGAAAATACCTAGATCTAAGAGCACCACTAGCATTGCTTATGTAAGCAAAAGAACTTAAGAATTAAATGCTCACATTTTCAGAGATCTTATGTTTGTGTCAGTTTCCATCTCTCCCTCCGCTGCAACGCTGCATCTACTAGCTTCTAATATCTTGATACCCACTTCTTTGTCAATTCCTGCCATTTATACTCTTCGGTCACTTTGAAGTGTACATTAGTCAATTAGTCATGGGGTCATATGTTGTGTTACACAGGAATGATAGTATCTGTTCAGGTGCAGTACTTTGGACTCTAAGAAGTGGCTAATATGCTAGTAGCTATGTACAATATTTCATGATAATCCTTTTCCCTTCCAGAACTATAATCTTAAGTTTCCCAATTTCTTTTCATGTACCTCATTAGTACTTCCATAGCTATCTACCTGCCTAGGTAGTTATTTGGCCTTCACCACCTGAGGTAACAGAATGCCTCACACTCATATGAGTCCTGTCAGGATAAAGTGTTACCCCATTTTAGACAGATTGGGAACTGAGGCACAAAGAGATTAAGTGAGCTGCTCAAGGTCATATAGGAAGTCTGTGGCTGAACCCCAATGTCCTAGTCCTGTGCCCTCTAGTTCTTTGGTATCTGGCTTTCTTAATATAATCCACAATCTGAACAAGGTTGCATATCTATAAATTCTTCCTATAGAGGTGTTAGCTGTGTTTGTTTTCCATCTTCATTTTAATCTTATTTTTCAGTGATGATATATTTCTCAATACCACCACTCTGTATCAAATGGTTTCCACAATATCAGAAGCACTATCAGAGCAATCTAGTCTTTGTGAGAACAGAAAGATGGTATATTTGTAATGGTGTTTAAGACAATTATTAACTCCATGTAGTCTCACACATCTAGAAAGCTGTGTTTATGTGGTTGCATATTGTATATATATATTAAATGCACAGGGTGAAGTCTTCTTTGCTGTGAATTCTGATATGGTGAAATGCCAGTTATACTATTGAATGAATGAACAACCAGTTATTTTAAATGCATCAGAACATGCAAAATGCATTTTTAATAACGAACCTCATTAAAAAAGTTGTACAGTGGGGTGGACAGGAAGGACTGTTCAAGATGACCATGTATTACACCCACACACTATTGTAGTTAATTGCAAACTTCAGGAATGTTACTTTGAAAATGTTCCCTCATTTTCACAAATTAGAAAGCCCTCATAAAATACTAGCTGTTAAATACTGACCATTTTAAAATATAGGTAGCATATTAATTCCAGGGTACTGTGCATCAAAAGATAAATGAATAATTGATTCTAACAAAGTTTCTCATAGCCCTGCATGTTGTTCCTATTTTATTTAGAATAATTGGTCTTTACAAAGCTATCACTTTGCTTGTTAGACTTTGCAAACCTATTTTCCTATGTATATTCTTCCAGGGGATAGACAGGCTTTTTTCCCCAGAAGAGATGTCATTTTACCTTTTAGTAGTTCCAGTTTACACCTGTCAGGACTTAATAAAAGCCTACACATACTGGAATAGTTCAACTAGAAGAAACAGAACCTGACTGACTTTGTCTTAAACGGTCCCTCCAACATCCTGGGAAGACTCTTGGAGACTTGAAATACTTTTATTGACCTGGAAAGAGTATGGATATACTTTTGCTAATCTAGGAAGACTCAGCGGGACTCAGACTAGATACTCACTGACCTGGAAAGATTGCTACTTCAGCCTTGGTAGAATGATTGTAAAAGTCTTTTAGCAACTTTGATTTGCTAACGTTTATTCTGTTTTACTGAGTGATTTAGATATTACCCACAAAGCTTTGCTTTCCAATGGGACATAAGGGGAATTAGAAAAGTACTCTCCTAGGAAGAGTCAGAGGTCCTATTCTAGAAACACAATCCCTCTATGGATCTTTTGTCAGTGCTAATGCTGAGCTGGCATTCATATGGGTGAAAGGGTCTGAGCTAGGAAATTGCATTGAGAGATCAGGGCCTTGAGCAATACTGTAATTCCAAACCAGGAAAATCTTTGCCACAAAGTTTTTCCTGATTTCATATTACAGTACTGCTCAAGGCCCTAATCTTACAATGCAATCTGCTATGCAGATCTCCTTACCCATACAGACCCCAGCTCAGCATTAGCAGGGGCAAAGGCTCCACAGAGGTGGACTGCATTGCAGGAACAAGATCCATGATTGGTTTTATATCCAAAATCCATTTCTTGCATTTTCATTAGCTTGGTGAATTTAAACTGATTTAGAGAGAATTAGAGAGGGGCCCAAGCTGCAAATTTCAGATGCAAACTTCCCCAGTTCTCAAGAGTATTAGGATCCAGGTTTTAGTTTAACCAGCAAAAGAAATAGGGGGCAGCCACTGAGTCCAGTTCTGGTTGTGAACTTCCAATGACGACAGAAGTGTTTGGAGTCAGTCTTTGCCTTCAGACTCATTTCTAGAGAGAACTAGAACTAAATCAGGTGCAAAGGTGAAAGTAAGGAATTACAGTAATGGCATGCACACAACATGGGTGCTTCTACAGTTATCTGCAAAAGAGGGAGATTCATTGAATAATATTCTGGCTTTATATTATGTGTAAGTATGCTCCCACAGGAAAGGGACCACAAAACAACTATTTTGCCACTATCTTGGTGCTCTGGAAACATATGAGGTTAACTCCCTGAAAATTCCAATCAACTTGAACTGTCCCACTAGAAAACTATACAATTTACATGGCACACATTAAATGCTGGCTAACTGACAGGTCTCAAAATGCACTGTAAACAGAGAATCATCAAAGAACAGGTGCGTTTTTAGTGGGGTTTCAGAAGAATAGGTTCCTGGCCCATTTTTTTAAAAAATCAGTAACCCAGTACAGCTCTGGGGTCTTAGGCTGGGAAGTTGGGAATATTTTGGCTGTAGCCTCTCTATTACAGGTTCATGAGTGGCTGCCCAGAACATTCATGAACACAGCTGTGTGGTTCCTGCCTATGGAGGCTGCTGCTAGTGAAAGCTTAGAGGGCTTTGCAGCTTGGCACAATGTCACAATGCAGGTTGGTGAGTCAGAGGGCACAGCTGTATCTCAGTTCCAGGTGGCACCACAGGGTGAACCTGTCGAGCAATCTGAAATGCTTGGTAAATTGGACTTCAGCAAAGAATATACATTTTAATATGGCTAACTGTAAATATATACATCTAGGGACAAAATATGTAGGCCATACATACACGATGGAGAACTTATTCCAGGAAGCAGCGACTCAGATGGATTTGGGAGTCATGGTGGATTACCAGCTGAATATGAGCTCCAAGAGAGACAGCTGTGGCCAAAAGGGTTGATGTGATCCTTGGATGTGTGAACAGAGTAATCTTGAGTAAGCATAGAGAAGTTATTTTACCTCTATTTGGTATTCATGGTTCAAGAAGGATGCTGATAAATTGGAGAGGGTTCAGAGAAGAGCCAAAAACATAATTATTTGAAAACATGCCTTATAGTGTTAGACTGAAGGAGTAAAATAGCTCAGCAAATAAAAGGTTAAAGAGTGACTTGATTACAGTCTAAGTACTTCATGGCGAATATATTTAATAGGGGTCTTCAGTCTGGCACAGAAAGGTAAAACATAATGCACTGGTTGGAAGCTGAAGCTAGACAAATTCACACTGGAAATAAGGTGTCCATTTGTAATAGCGTAATTAACCATTAAAGCAACTTACAAAAGGCATGATAGGTGCTTCATCACTAGCGATTTTCAAATCAAGATTGGATGCTTTTCTATAAAATATGCTCTGGGAATTATTTTGGGGAAGTTTGACTGCCTGTGTTATACAGGAGGTCAGACTAGATGATCACAGTGGTCCCTTCTGGCCTAGGAATCTATTAAATTTATGAAATGCTGTGGCTTGAGAATCGGGGCATTGCCTTGATTGCCCTGACTCATACTCAAACAATTTGTATGTTGGCCTGAGCCATCAGCAGACAGCTAGAATATAAAACCTCATTGCGATTGAAAAATTAATTTGCATCTAGTTTAGGCACAAAAAAGAAAAAAAGAGAGCAATAATTTCTCTTATGTTAATAATTTAGCAGTTTTGTTCCTAAGTTAAATTATTTTTTCTTCACAAAATACTGTAGTTCAGTAGTGATGTGTTTATGGTTACTGACTCTCACAGGACTGAATATAAATCAATTCAATATATTTTTTCATCAAACAGCTATTACAGAAATTAAGCTTCTTGCTCTCAACACTAGTGATGAAATAAAGATAGATGATGGCAGATTAACTGGGCAAGACTTCATTGTTTAATTATGAAAAATAGAACTAAAGCAGAATTTTGTCAAAGTTCGCCATTTTTGGTTTGGCCAGCCTTTTATTTCTCTGATGCATTTACAAGTAATAGAGCTTAAACTTTTCCCCTAAATTAAACTTTTCCTAACTTCAGTGAGGTTTGACCAAGTCAACACCTAGTCTAGTGAGCCCTGTTCAGGAATCATTTAAGGTTAACGGTATGAACTGGGATTGATGAGGACAATCACATGATATTTTCAAAGATGTCCAACTAGTCCCACTTCTGATGGCACAGAAAACCCTGGGTGAAACTATGATAAAAGTGAGTCAATCCAAACTTGAATCCAAACTATAAATTTGGAATTAAAGAGCCATGGAAATACTGAGTTCATTTTAAACCCAGATCTTTGCAAATATAAGCCTTGTGAACATATACATTTAATACATTTATTTACAGTAGAACTTGGAAGGGCCATACCGCATTATTTGGCATGTCAGATCTTTCCTAGGGCTTTTTTCCTTTTCTAGATGTGATTCAGGCTGAAGTTCTCCATTTGTTGTTATATCCTACTGGCAGTGGTGATTCTCTCCCCTCTGTTAGGTTCTCTTATTCCATCTTATTATTTCTTTGCTGCCACTTCCTCCACTGTTTCCGTGATTACAGCTATCTCCCTCAATCTCAAAGTCATGGATGCTGCTAGCAGTAAAAATGTTTTACTTTTCCTCTATGTACAGTTAGGTTTGTTTTCAGTGGAAATGGATATTTAACCATGTCAGGTACCATGTACATCATAAACAGCAAGATTCAAACACCGTAAGTCTACAAACATATGCATATGGCAATCAGTATATTATTTCTTTTACTTTTTTTAGTGTTTGGATTTAATAAACAAATATCTTGCATTTCTTCATTATTTATACCACAATAATGCTACAAGCATAGCTGAGGGCTGCATGTGCCAAGTACCGCAGAAACACATACAAAAATACATCCTCTACCCCAAGAGGATGCTGGAGCTTAAAATCTAAACAGACAAGACAAAAAGTTTAGAGGGGAAACCGAAGCACAGAGAAGTGAAGTGAATTCTCTTCACACAGCAAGTTAGTGGCAACTTAGAAAAGGTCTTTGGATTCCCAGTCCAATGGCCTATCCTCTTGATCATTTACCTAAAATCGCTTCTATGGATGTACGGCCTTCATACATGACCCCATTCCCATAAGCACCATTCCCATCAACTCTCTTTCAACGAGGCAGCTTTATTAATGCTGGTTCCTAAATCTGCTTTGGATCAGTCCCTTGACCAGTGAAGATGCAGAGCATGCCACCTCTAGCTATACAGCCAGACAAGATAGGGATGACCTCAGCACAAAGACACTGATGCCCCATAAATCTGTGTCAATGGCTATAATGCCCAAGTCTTCAATGAGTACTGAGGTCTTATCAGTATAATTATTGGTGCCAATGCAAATTTTGGCATTTCAAGGCCCTAATGATGAGAATGCTTGATCAGGTGCACAGTTAGCTCTGGGGACTCCTTCAGCACCAAAGAATTTTGTTCCCCCAGAACAATCGGGTGCAGAAATGAGGTTTTACTTTCCTGGATGTTTTACTGCTCAGTAGGACCACCCCAAACAAGAATATGCAGAGGTAACCTTGAAGAAGATAAAAGGTTACTTAAGATAGTAACTGTGGTTCTTTGAGAATGTTGACTCTGTGTATCCATGCTCCCCACATGCCTTCTCTTACTTTTTAAGGATCTGCTCTCATATAACTCAGGTTTAGAAAGCTGAAGTGGTTTGGCCCACAAGGCCTTTCTCTAAAATTAGCTTTGAATGCTTAGTGCCTCAAGATATTTTCAAGTGGTTCTGATGAGTAGTGCTTTCCAGAAAGTTCCCAGAACTCAGCAGCATTTGGTGGGGAGACCTCACATGTGTGAATATGCAGAGGCAAGAGTTCAGAAGAGCCACATATGCCGTGATGAGTATTTTTTTTCTTTTAACTCTAAGTCTATCAATTTAGAACCTGCCTGGCCACTAACTTCATTTTAATTTTCTTTTAAATTAAAAATGGAATCCTTTATCAGAAATAAAAGTAAAAGAGAGAAGACAGAACTGGAATTATATATTAATCACAGACCCTTTTATTTTCTCCAGAAGAGCTGGTTTTGATTACTTTCTTCATTGAAAAGGAAAAAGTCTATTAAAAAGAAAAAAATATGGATATAATATATAGCATGTGGTTAAAATAATTGACAGTGCTATACAAGGTAATTGCTTGGTATCCAGCATGATCATGATCAAACTATTTAGAAAGAAAAATAGTACTCCCTAGGGAGAATTCTATTCTTGAACAGTTTTATGGGAACTTCATCGTATTTGTTGGTAAAAACTAAAGCAGTTTATTGTCCGAAGTTAATGGGCTCTTCTGATTTGAACTAACCTAAGATCATTAAGATAGTCTAGCTACAATGGGCCAGAGCCTCGGCTGGTGTATAACTATGCAAACTTCATTCAAGTGGAGCTACACCGATATGCTCCCTGCTGGATGATATGCATTAGAACCATCTCTCTCTCTCTCAAAAGAAACAAGCAATGTTAGGCCTTGAGGACAGTTGTCTCTCTTATTGGACTAGAAAGCATTGGGTCAGTTTTGTAAGTCCTGGGATTTATTATTCCTATTTTACTAGTATGGAAACTGAGGCATAGAAGTTAAGTTGCTTGCCTACAGCACCCAGTCAGAAACAAAAACTAAACCTAGGAATTCTGACTCCATTCCCGTGTCCCACCCATTGCACAATCTTCTCTTCATTTATTCCCCAAACACTTAGTGTCATCCATTTGGGCAATTTGTATGTAGAAATTAAAATTCACTTACAGTATTATACTCACTAGACATATGAAATCCCAAAGAAAATTAGAGGCAAATGTGTAATTTACTATGAATAAACTGATTAATTTTGCTTTTTCCCCATATGAATTGTCTTTAAACAGACCATTACTTTTTTACAGTTCAAAAGTGAATATTCACTATTCAAAATTTATTAATTTCTTCAAATATTTATTGCCCTACAGATAATTCATAAATTACAATTATTTGCCATTTGAAATCTCTCTGTGTTAATTAGTTCTGTAAGTCGTGTCATCATGTTTCTGTTCCCCATATCGAATATTTATATAACTAACCAACATAGCATGTATTGCACATTTTCAACCCTGAAGTTCTTATGGTGACTATTCACACATTTCAGCTAAATTTTTTTTTTATAGCAGAGAATCTCAAGTTCTTATGGAAGATAACAATGAAAAGACAGAAAGTGTTGTTAAAAGAAAGTTTACTTTTGAACTCAAATGAATATGCATGGAAATGGCTCCAAACGTGGTTCCAAAGAGAAACCATTTACTGAAATGATGAACTCATCATTGCTTGAAACTGTGAAAGATTGGATAAAAAGCAACTTTTAGTAAACTGTCATAGAGGAGAAATCAAAGTGATAGATTGGATTTCTCACCAAAAACATAGCAGGCCTCAAAAGCCAAATTATGGTCCCATATGGAAAACAAAGTATCTATTACCATCTTCTGATGAGTAATCCTCTCCACTTGAACATCAGTTGCCAGAATATTAAGAGTACGATAGAGTCAGCAGCCATGGAGACTGTGGGCCAGGCATGTGAAACTATTTTTCTTCTAAGCAGTATCTCTTCTGTCCCTTCCTGCTGATCTCAGTCATAAAAAAGTCAGGGAAAAGACTGGTACAAATAAAAGCAGCGACTTCTGATTTTGCCAAGAGCTAAAAAGTTGTCTCTTTTAATTTCCCTGGGAATCCACATGAGTGTGTGCCCATGTCCATCCATCCATTTGGAGTCAACCATGAAATGTATTACAAGAAATCTGAGAAGTTTGGGAAACCCAGACAAGAAGATCGGATTCTAACTCTGAATAAATTCTATTTTCAATTTGGTAAACATCCCAGTGTTCTGTTTAATTTTTCACTTGATCCAAGTTTTTAAATTAGGGCTAGATTGCTTCCCACTGATTTTTTTCACATCCCGGAAAAAAGAAATCTCAGCTACTCATTTCCAAAAAAAAAGAAGTCATTTTTCTCTTGATTCTGAACTTCCTACTGAACAAATACAGAAAACCAGACTCCCCAAACTCAAAAGATTTGCAGAAGTTTACAAAAAAAATAAATCTACAGCTGACAGTGAATCATGTTTTTTTCTTTAGCACCATTAAAGATAGGAGTTTTTAAATGTTTAAAAGTTGCATTTGAACAAATATCCCTGAAATCAGATACTTATCTGAAGCTCATCCAAGTTTCCAACACATTTCATGGAGCATTGCTTTATCCCCCACTTTTCCTGCTCCTATATTTGTGAACAATCTTTTCTCATCCATCACCAGAATACAGGACTCATTGAAAGGCTCTTTGATTCAGCACGTATACGATGCTGAAAGCCTCTACTCTAGCTTTAATATACAGCTGGAGAAATAAGGGAAGTAAAAGTCAATTCTGCAGGTACTTAAAGTTGCCTCTCTTCTTTACCTAGTCAGGACCTCTTCCATCTTTGCTCTGATTGTTGGGAACTGGAACACTGCTTGATCACTGTCCATATTAGCAAGGTTGTTTGCAACACATAAGGTTCTCTCACACGTCTAGCTGCTATTAGGAGTGTGTTGGGTATTGATTGACCCTCTTTTAGTTTAACGTCAGCACTAACAATACTCTACTAGTCACAGAGCACAGCCAATAATATTGTACGTTGCCCAGTTTAAAACAGTAAGAGAAAACACCACCATTTTCTGTAATTGTACTCTATATAAATAATCTTCATGTCATTCTTTTCTCACCCCTTATTGATTTCCATTATAAAAACACTACTCCGGTTTAGTCTGAATTTTTTTCTGCTTCATTACGGTAGCTTTTTCCCTCCCCCCAGTTCTGCAATGAATACACACACATGCACACACACCCTCTCAGTCTCTCTGCTTTTAGCAATAATTTGCACATAATGGAACAGCCAGAGGGGGGTTTGATCAATGACCTCTGTCTCGGAGATGCTGTTCCAAGGGAAACACATCTGCCAACATAAAGTATTGAAGCAATCATAGCTCAGTGAGCGCCGTAATAAGCAACTGTTACACTGGAGCCATCAGTCATGTTCAGTTACAGACCTGAAAGGATACGGCACCTCAGGGAGCAATGTCCTTCCATAAATTTGGGCAGCAATGAAGAATGATTTGCAATCAAGTAATAAAAGGCCTAAAAAAGGTCCACCATGCATACTAACATCCAGAACAGCTGACAAAGGAAATAAAAAACCTTGGCATTGTTTGCTCGTTATGTAAACTACACAGCTGTCCAAGCAATTAAGATATGATTTTGGGAATTCTCTCGTAAAAATTTGCTAACAGTGCTTCCACTTGTGAAAGTGACATTCTTCTTTATCAGTAAAGTGCATTTCATTAAGGTAATGCAATTTCATCTAGCTTAATAGTAGGAACTGCTTAACCTTATGGCAAGAGTACGTAAACAACATAAAATTAATGTCACTCTGTGCATTGTGGAAATAGATTTGCATTAGTGACAGTATTGATCAAGAAATGGAGAATCTAACATGTTCTTTCAATTTTCAGGGATTCCTGTTCACTATCACCAATGTCATCTGTTTGTCTGCTGGCTGCAAAACAGTTAAAATTCACAGTGAATGTTGCCATTTTTCAGTACCAGAGCTAAAGAAATAAGCCTGATAAAATGGACCTGGGTCTGATGTGATGAAATTTCAGCATCAGACTGAGGAGGCAAGAACCTCCAGGGGAAGGAGACCAAAAGTCGCCTCAGGGTAGATTTGGGAAGTGGTGGCTCACAGAGGCTCTGCACAATCAATATTCCCGAAGAGGACAGGGAAGGTCTCCTCAAATAAGGGGACTGGAGTCACTGCTGCTACTACTTCATGTTGTGATTGTCCGATGGCCCAGCTGCTGCAATGCTTGGCCTACCTCATGTGCCGTCCTCCTGCCATTAGCACAGCATTATGGGGGTGTCTCATATCATTTCCTATAAGGAATAAACCCAGTAATTTTGCTAAAAGCAAGAGGCAGAGGGTAGACCCTATCCTCCTGGGATCCTCGCCTCCTGGACCCCTTCTTCTCCTGTAGTAAGGCCTCCCACATGAACCTGTATATTAATTATGTTGGGTGCTGTGGCCCCCTGCTTGCCAGCACCTGATTCCAGAGATCAAAGGATCTGAGCTTAATCTGCCACTGCTTGTAGAGACTTCATGGAAAGTTTCTCTGTAGGCCAGCATGAGCCTGTACAGCCTTAGGATGTTTTATGAAATTTACGATCAATCAGTATCTTGAGCATATGCATTCAACAGTGCATGAGTTGCAGAGAGAGTGAGGGACATGCAACAGATGGAAAGTCATCTAAGGGATATATGACACTTTTGGGTATTCTCTGAAGACTAGAGGAGTGAAGGTGATCCATTGAAACTTGCTTAACTTCGGCCTGATCTACAGTGTGGGAGGGGGCTCAACCTAAGATACGCAACTTCAGCTACGCGAATAGCATAGCTGAAGTCAGCGTATCTTAGGTTGACTTACCTGGCCATTCACACAGTGTCAAGTCGACCGCTACCACTCCCCCGTCAACTCCGCTTCCACCTTTCGCCGAGGTGGAGTACAGGAGTTGACAGGGAGCACACTCAGGGATTGATTTATCGCATCTACGCTAGACACTATAATCAATCCCCGATAGATCAAATCACTACCCACTGATCTGGTAGGTAGTGTAAAGATACCCTAAGTCAGCTAAATTAGAAATGGCATGTGGGATATAACAAAGCAAGGACTTGGCAGTACGAAGAGTGTTGTTCTGGTTTTTAAGGTAAAGATTTCCAAAGAAGCCAGTATAGAATACTTGACAGTTAATCAAATACCTGCCCACTTCCTTCTTGGATTTTGATGAGGATCATTGCAGAGTGGAAAATACTTTTGCTATCAGAGCCAAAGAAGTGTCTATCAACAGCATTCAACACTTTTGCTTCCTTATTAATGGTCACTGATACACTGCAAGCCAAAAGTGACTACATTTACATATGATTCCCAAATAAATACAATGCATTCTAACATTGTTTAAAATTACTATTATTTATATACACAATACTATAGTTACACTTTCAGCACAGAGTGATTTCCTCCAAAAGAATCATTAAATAAAACTCTTTGCAACAATCTCACTTTATAGGAAATTCTGCTAACCAACACCCCTGTCTGAACATTTGTATGTTGTTGCCATTGCATTTCTCTGCCTCCTCGTTTTTTATTCCAGAACTGTTGTACTCAGTTGATAGTAACTGTGACAAAAATGACAGAGTCCTGTGGCACTTTGTGACAAAAATGAATCCCATCCATTTTCACCAAAAGGAGAATGTGAAAAAGAAGGATTCAACAGAAAACCCCATTTGCTGATATAACTTAGTGCTGGATGTGATTTGGCTAAGGCAAATTGCACACAGTGAACAAGATGAGAAAAAGTAATATATTTGTTGCTATTCGCTTTAAGCTGTAGCAATATGAGGTGTTACCAGGAACAATAATGACTAAGAGATTTTCAGACAGCAGTCTGGTTTGACTTTAAGTTGAAACTGCCCCTTTCACGTCAAAGTCATTCCCAACAGGAAACAGACTCAAAGTTGGCAGAATAAGACCCTGTGTGATGCTTCTAAATAGAAGATTTCAAATGCTTGATTGCACAGCGCTACAGCCAAAAAAAAAAAAAAAAAAAACAGCACGTGAAGACACTGTGAAACTCAGATAACAGGCAAATGTGCCAAAATGTCAGTCCAGATAGCAGGACAGCTCAACTGCTAGATTAATGATAACAGGGTAGCATGAGTATCACGCCCAGATTAACCACTATGCTCTTGGTGCACCCATCTCAACCACTGGGAAGAAAACAAAACTGAGCAGCGCTGCAACCCTGCATGCCAGGTCACAGCACCATTCATTCAAATTTGGCCTGGCTGTCCCCCTCATAGATATCACACCTATCATGATGAAGCAGCAGCCAGGCCAAATCTGGGTAAGTGACTCTGCAACTTGATGCTTAACACCCCACTTCTACCATAACCACTGAACCAGCAGATTTGCCCCACACACACACCCAATGGTATCCCCCAATTTACATAGTTCACAGGCTTCCAAACTTCTTTAATCCAGCCCTGGTGGGTATTACGAATTACAGGAATTAACAGAGTTCAGCCTAAATCACCGAAGTTCACTCACCTTACAGTACTCAGATCTCCTAGGTCAAGTTCTAAGAATAGAACAAGATAATAGCAAGTCCCTAAGTGAGTCACCCCAAAGCCAATTCAGAAGGAGATTAAAAGGATGCCACATGTAGCTCCTAAGAAGCCCTTCAGCCCTAACAGACTTGCTGTACCTAAAACCAAGAACACGAAATGCTAGAAGAGGTTCACAGAGTTTACTTACCATCAGAGGCTAATTCTGAAAGATTCTGTACTCCCTAAGCTCACAGTGACTTAAACCGGAGTTCAGGTGACTCAGCCCTTCATAGGATCTGGCCCTCACAGACTAAGAGAGTCAGACTTAAAAAGTACGCCTTTCCGCAATCACCCAAAGAGATTTTCTCTTCCCTACTGTCAGCCAGACTCTAGTGACTGTAGGAAGGCTAAAACTTTGAGTTTAAAAGGGTTACAATTCCCATAACCAGTCCTATAATGAATTCCAGCAGGGGAAATTCACACTTCAGCATTAATCCAGGACAAGGGATCACCTGTCCCCTTCACAAACAAACTCAGACAAATATGCCATGGCTTTAGAGGGTTGAAATAAGTCAAAGTAGGCTTTAAAGGCAGTGCCAATCACACTCTCAGAGGGAAGAGAGAGCTTCTGTATGTGCTGTCATGTAGTCCATTAAAAGATACTGCCCATTTATAAATATAAAACTCTATTTCTCTGTATTTTTTCAAGAATACCTTCACAAGCTTACAAAAATAAGATCAATTTACAAAATCACATTATCTGCCAAAAAGTGGATCTAAACAAAAGCACTGTTCACCATTTCCATGCCTCAAGACTATAAGAAATTCTTGAGGTTTTCTTGAGACGATTACTACACCAGTGAAGTTTACCATAGTATAGCTCCTCTAATGTTGGAGATCCCATTACCTGATCTCATGGACCCCTCTTTTCTCTCAGTGGTACACTTTGGGTCCACCTGGCTCTCCTTTTAACTTGGAGTCCCCTGGCCTCCATGGGACTCACCTGTATTCTGTTCTTCCCTGAATGGTAGAGAGTCTTTTTTGGGACAGGAAGAGAGGAGAAGTTTTGTCCACACTTACCTCATTAATAGCCAGATACAAATGGTTACTGCAACTAAACGAGATGTGCTTTATTTAAGAAAGAGAGAAAAACAGTGGTTTAATTGCTTTGCTTTTCTCTCTCTTCTACAAGGTAAAATGGTATAACACTATTGTAGCTCTCATCCCTAAGGCACAGCTCAAGCCTCTTCCTCGTGCTTGCAAATCAAAGTGCTTCTCTCACCTCCTTGTATGGGTTGACTTGGGTTCTCTCTTGTGGTGCCTGCTGCCTCCATCCAAGTTGACACCTCCTTTTGCCTGGGACACAGTGGGTGCTGTCCCTTGGAAAATGACTAATACTACAACTCTTAACAAGGAATACAACCTAGCATCCAAACAAAACACAGTAATACAACCCCCAACAAATGAAACACCACACACAAAAATCATGACTTCATTGGAGATTGGAGATGGGCTCTAGGAAAGGAAAGGGTTAGAATTAACTAAATCCTAAATCATCACCACTATAAAAACTTCTCCATCTCCAACATTCACAACTGCAACACAAATCCCAGCTCCCTCCCTGGCATCTTCCTATACAGATGGAAAGCCTAGGAAAAGTCCAGAGATGGGAATAGCAGCACTGCAAGTGATGGCCACCTTAAAGAGAACAAAGGGGACCTTCTTGCCATGTTTTCACCCCTGGGTGAGGAAGGGTCTTCTCCTTTCCCTCATATATGTCCTCATGAGTTCATTCTATATTACATAGCACTCCTTTTGGTTTTGTAAGTAAAAACAGTTGCACTTATATCTTTCTCTTATTTTTTCTGGGGTTCTTTATTATTATTTCTATCCCACTTCCAAAAATCTTTGTGTCACTATTAAATATTTATATTATATTATGCCCCTCAAGCATGAATCAGGATCAGAGATCCAGCATATCAGGTTCTGTAAAAACACACATGAAGACACTGTCCTTGTCCAAAAAAGCTTACAGTCTAGGAATACCAATAACAAATGAAGGGTGGATGAAGAGGAATAAAACCAAGTGTATCTAATTGCAATACTCTATGTTGAGGGAAGTAAATGCCAACATTCCCTTCCTACCCCAAAACCGAGGAAAGACTGAAAGGAGATTTGAAAGAGAGGTCATTCTATGCAGAAGCAGCACCAGAGACATTCTTGTGAAAAGCTGACAGGTTAAAGCCAATAAAGGAGATCCACAGACGCTAATTCTTCACACATTGTACATTTCAGCACTATTTGGTAGGAGTCAATTTTACTTCTGACTTTTGCTGAATAGTCTTTTAGGAGCAGGAATAGATGCCTGGATAGCCAGGAGAGGCTCCTCTGAAGTCCAGCAGCACTATGGAACATAGGTGAACACACGGATTATAAACCATCTGGATTATACTGAAACTGAGATTGAAACCTTCCTTTCAATATATTCATCCAGGACCTCAGAACAGAGTTCCAATGAACCAGAACTCTGGTCACCTTGGACAGATATAACACATCTAGACCTTAACAAAGTATTGGAGATGATTCCTCCGGCACTACCACTAGAAAAATGAATTTAAATGGATTTAGAGAAGAGTGAGAATCTGAAGCTGGCTGAAGGGCCTGCAACTATGGAATAGTCTCAGAAGAGAAGTGTGGAAGCACCCATGCTTGTGCAGAAGCCCAGCGCAAGTCCCACTTAAGACCTCACGACCCTCACCATAAATAATTTGCAATGATTGAAAAATAAAGGCTGAGATTTTTAAACAGTACAAGGGATTTATCCAAACGTCTCCCATTAAAATTAAACAAAGGCATTTATATCCAGCTTGAAGCCTCCTACATTATATAGCAGACTTGCATCTGGATGTGATTCACATTCAGGACCGAATACAAATAAGTTCCATATCAACTTTTATTTATTTTGTTGAATATATGTATAAAGGGGTAGAAACTACTATATTCACTAAGTACAAACGTGGCCCTATGGATGGCCCTCTGGGATATGCAATTATCTAGGAATTTAACTGCTGTTTAATCGCTTACCATCCCCACAGTCCAGCCTTTAAGAAACAGTACATTGAACCTCACCTTACACAGTTCAAATAGCAGCTCATACAGGACTCCTATAAAAGAAAGCTCTCCCCACCCCCTCGCAATCTAACATTTTCTGAAAGCTTAGTTCATGAAGCATATGAGGCAAAATGTACCTTACAGCTCAAGGATACGCATAAAGCACTCATGCGACTATCACAATGTCCAATACATGTCACATTGAACTTTTCTCATAAAACTAAGGGGACCTGACATGTCATGGAAGGTGTGACGGGAAGGGGGAAAGATCACGAACATCTTTTAACTGTACTTGCTCACTCACTGTGTAGAACGATCCTGTGAAAGTATCTTTTTTAAAAAGATTTAAGGTCAATTGATATCAATTGTTGTTTTGCCATCAACTTCCATGAGGCAGGATTTTATCCCAAGAATTTAAATTAACCTTAACCTCCTGGGGCTGATCCTAAGAACATACAACCACTGCTGATGTCAAAGGCTAGTTTTCACAATTTTATTTTTGGTCTGCTTATAATTCAAATGTTAATTAAAGAAACTAATATACTCAAGGTCGAGCTTAAACAACTGGGATACTTTGACTTAGTTGCAGTGTGTTACAGTGTTCCCAGCCCCCAATCCCAACCACAGTGCCTCCCTCCCCGGCCCCACACACACACACTCCATATCTATTTTCTTTAAAATATATTATTAGCCTGTTTTTAAATGAGAGAAGATAAAACTAGTAATTTTATTACATAGTGAGACATTCATTTCAAGCTGCTGTACAACGAGATATGCAACTGACAAATCCAGTCATATCAGCTCTTTTCTAAGCACACACTCTATCATTAGGATCACACTGTAATTAAAATCTTGATATTTTTTCCTTTAACAACTGCAGTTGCTGTATAAAAAAAAAATACCAGGTTCATAAGAACTTAAAAGTTTCAGTTAAAAGAAAAAATGTTACATTTTGGGCTTACTTTTTGGCTTTCACATAGCAAGGTTGGAAGAAAAAAAAACAATTAATACATCAGAAACCTCTGCCAGGCTTTTATAGCATTACAGGATTTTCCAGCTATGAAGAAACATATTGAATCTTTAGAGCACAGCCCATTCTTCACTGCTTCAGTTGTCTCCTTTTGTTTACAAGTCCCTGCCATCCTTCTTTGTGAATTGAATGCTAAACTATCTCTAGAGAGACGTTATATTGCTTACAGAATGCCTCAGCAGATGGTGCTTCCTGTTGCAACAGAAGGCTGTGATTACACCTGAACTCTTCAAGAACTCTAACTTAAACAGAAGAACAAAATAAATGAAAGTCTTAAAGTTCTCTCCCTTCTATTCTCAATTTCCACACCGGGAGAAAAAAAAAAGTCCTAGATTTTAGAAATTACTAACAGATCCTCGTCAGCAGACCTTGTTCCGGTACTATCAACAGGCCTGGCATTTCCGATGTTTGGTCACTGTGCATTCTGCCATAGGACCATCCATTATAAATAATAAGGAAATGGAATAGACCTTCATCAGGAAATGTGTGTAAATGCCATCTGATTTCAAAAATTCTGTATTCTACAGAATATATGTGATGGATCTTTTTTCGAAACATTTATGAAGTCTTGGCGGCATTCACACTGTTCCACTGAGCATTAAATCTCAGTGCAACTTGATAAAGCTTTTACTTAGACATAACATTGGGGCAAACCTGGAACATGAGTTACATGGCCTTAAAGGATATACAAGACCCCAAAACCTACATAGTTGGCTGAGCACTTGAGCACCTGTAGACTGTCCTGAGAGCAGCAACATGTGTAGGAGAGGGCAGACCCACAACTAGTACACAGCTGGAACATTGATACAGTTGGTACAAACTCCTCACATAAATGAGTTCCATGTCTCTTTCACCTCCCAAACAGCTACACACTGATCCAAACATTCTGCTCTCTTGAGACTGCAAAGTTCACTGCAACCCTGCAGCTGTAATAACTCTTACACAGCTCCTGCAGGGTGCAGAGAGAGGGTTAATACTATGTCCTGACATAGATATTTTCTACAAGAAGAGAGTGTACATTGCCAGATATGGGGTGGATAGATGGCTACTTCAACACCCTTGACACCACCCAAATTTCAGTTCTGTATAGGGTAAGGTGATTGTTTGGTTGGGGGGCGATTACTTAGCCTGATAGATCCATCAGCTAGATAAGGACTTAAAATTGAGCTTGTCTGCTTTGCAGAGATCAAGGAGGCTCTAGAACTTTTGAGGTCTCTATTGTCATGGCAGCAGACAGGGACAGGTCTAAGCCAATGTTCCCTCTAAGTTTTGACAGGCCATGTGCGCAAAATATTTCTTCTGTGCAAATTTTTGTGCTTCTGTGCAAATTTTTGAGTGCACAGTGTTTCGCCGTGCGCACAGGGTTTAGGACAGGAGTGGGCAAACTATGGCCTGTGGGCCACAACCAGCCCTCAAGCTAATTTTCCACGGCCCCCCAAGCTCCCAGCTGGGGAGGCTATCCCCGGCCCCTCCCTGCTGTCCTCCAGCCCCCGCCTTCCCCACTCTCCTGGAATTTCAGTGCCCCGTGTCCAGGAGCAGCCCTGCACAGTGCTGCAGCGGTGAGATTCTGGGAAGGGGTGGGGGAGGGTTGAGCTCCTGCCGCACGGCCTGCTGGAGTTCACAGCCCCGCCCCCTTACCACACCGTTTCCCCATCCCCCGGAGCCTGTGTGCGCCCTGTCCAGGAGCGGCCCTGGACAGTGCTGTAGAGGTGTGGCTCTGGCGAGGCCTGAGCTGCTGCTGGGAACAGCGTGGTAAGGGGATGGAGCTACGAGCTCCAGAAAGCCAAGCAACAGAGCTCAGGCCCTGCCTAAGGCACGCCACTGCAGCATTGTCCAGGGCTGATCCAGGACGCAGCACTCAGAGGCTCTGGGAGGTGGGAGAGGCAGGGGTAAGCAGCATGATAAAGGGACTGGGGGGATTGGATAAGGGGCAGGGAGTTCCGAGGTCAGTCAGGGGCCAGGGAGCAGGAAGGGGTTGGATGGGGCAGAGGAGTCCCACGGGTCTGTCAGGAGGTGGGGGGTGGATAGGGGTCGAGCAGTCAGGACAGAGAGCAGAGGGGTTGGATAGGGGTGGGGTTCTGGGGCGGTGATTGTGCGGTGGGTTGGAAGGGGACGTTCAAGGGACAAGGAGCAGGACGGGTTAGGTATTCTGAGAGGGGCAGTCAGGGGCAGGAAGTGGGTGGGGGTTGGATGGGGCGGGGTCTTCCCTACCTGGTCCTCCGTACAATTTTGGAACCCCAATGTGGCCCTCGGCCAAAAAGTTTGCCCACCCCTGGTTTAGGATGTGTGTGTGCGCGCACAGATGCACAGCTTAGAGGGAACAGTGGTCTAAGCCCTTTATCTTAATTAGTTTGTTTTTCAAATTGTTATCCTATCTAAATGGCTACCATGTATTTTCTACCATATTTCCTCTTTTCCCTGACTATTCAAACTGAGCATAACTACCTTATTTTATTAAAGCTAAAGGAAGACTAGTCTGGCTCAGGTGCCCCCGGCTGGTTTTTGATCTGCCTTTCTAGCTTAAAGGTTTAATGTGCTGGGTTGTCTGTTCTTTTGTTTTCATTTGGGACATGTTAGAGTGCTCTGAAATTCACACTCCCCAGAATCCAAACTGCATCATCATGTTAGGATATATAAAATAAGAATAATAAAAATACACATGGGGGGAGGGTTGTGTGTAAAATGGTTGCTTAAAATATTTTGGTAATAATTGCTACAGTCTGCACTATAACCCTTTTTGTTGATTGGGAGGGTGACCAGCCGCTTAGTTTTCTGCATCTCGTAGGTGGCAACTCTATAGGATTAAGTCCAAATCACCATCTTATAGTTGTTTAATGATTAGGGGCCTGGAGCACATGACTTATGAAGAGAGGCTGAGAGAACTAGGATTGTTTAGTCTTCAGAAGAGAAGACTGAGGGGAGATTTGATAGCTGCTTTCAACTACCTGAAAGGGGGTTCCAAAGAGGATGGATCTAGACTGTTCTCAGTGGTACCAGATGACAGAACAAGGAGTATTGCTCTCGAGTTGCAGTAGGGAAGGTTTAGGTTGGATATTAGGAAAAACTGTTTCACTAGGAGGGTGGTGAAACATTGGAATGGGTTACCTAAGAAGGTGGTAGAATCTCCTTCCTTAGAGGTTTTTAAGGTCAGGCTTGACAAAGCCCTGGCTGGGATGATTTAGTTGGGGATTGGTCCTGCTTTGAGCAGGGGGTTGGACTAGATGACCTCCTGAGGTCCCTTCCAACCCTGATATTCTATGATTCTATGTTTAATCGTTTACATGAAGTGATTTGGTTGCCTTGGTTCAATTTCTTTATCCACCTCACAAAAGAGCCACCACAAATGGCAATGTGTCTCTGTAGAGATTCCTGGATTGAATGGGAATTGTAAATTAAATTACTGTCTGTGGGCCACCTTTGAGTTATGCTGTCTGGAAAGTGATAGCAAGTTTGTACCACCACTGCACCTTGATGTGGGTAGGTAAAAGAATTGGTCTTCAAAGCTCTCATTGTTATACAATATCACAAAACTAAATTACTTCAACATTTTTACACAGAAAAATCTCAGCATGTGTCTCATTAAAATATGATTGTGTAATCTCTAAGAATATAATAGGATGAATAGATATGAGGAAGAATCAGAAATTGAGGGGAAAGTCCTGCTAACCCTGTGCAGTATTTCTATTCTGAGACAGAGACTATTTAAGAATACCCAAAAGGTAAACAAGTTCCTATTTATTGTCCCAGTTTTTGCTCTCTCTGTGACAGTTTGCTGAACACTATGAGAGACTGGAATATTTATTCTTACAGAACTGCACTGAAAGGCATATTTAGACGTTCAAGCTTTTTTCTGGCTAAGTTGTACAAACCATCCTCATCTTTCAGACTGTATTTGTAACACATTAAAAGGCTCCTATCCAGTACTGAAAATTCTCCCTCCTCTCCACAACATTTAAATTCATGCTACAGAAAAGTTCTATAGGATTTCATATATAGCAATAACCTCCCAAACCTTCAGAATTCTATAGCAGAAATATAATTCCCTATCAAATTCTACAGGTTTTACAGAATTTCTACAGAACCCCATTGGTTTCAATTTGTTCAACAGGTTTTCCCATACAGATAATCTTTGTGTGTCTTCTATTTTTGTTCCCTTCCTTGCCTCTCTGTATATGCTATCTTGAGTGACCAAATCTGCTCGGTGAGCTTAATAGCTGAACTCTCAAATCTGTGTCTATCTTCTCTAGTCCACCCTTGCATGTATCACTGTACCTCAAACATTTGATCTTGGTTGGTTCACTGTATAGTAGTTCCTGCCCACAATACGCTAATCACTTATCAAACATCTAAAACACCACGAAGAGCTCACAATCTAAGAAGTGACAAATGAAGAAAGAAGGTTAAAAACACAGAATCAAAGGGACTTGTACGTTTCATAAGTTGTTTTCAGCCAACAAAATAAATATCCATTAGTCCACCAAAACATTTTCAGTAAGTTTGCTGAAGGCGTCGCTGTAGGAGGAGAAGTAGATATGAAGAATGAGTACAATGGCCATATAGCCTAATTCAGTGAAGGTACAACTGGAGAAAATGCACATACAGGGGTGGAACGACGCTAGCATCATTGGTGGAGCAGGGAGGACAAGAAGTTAACCAATTACTAATGGCTAGGTCAAGGGCCTACTTAGACAACAGTAGTAGTTTAATTTTTTTTTTAAATCATGCCATCTTAAGTACAACTGATAATACCATCATACTTGCAATCACCCAGGCCCATAACATGATGGCCTCCTTGGATTCCTCCACTGTCTTCTTCTCATAAATCCAGGATATGGACAAACCTTGTCACATTTTTCTATGACATTTTTTAAATCCATTCTCCCTTTTTGTTCCAAAAGCCAAATGGCTATTCCCTAAACCTCTATTTTTCTCTCCCTGAGTACTGAAACCTCCTCTCAGGTCTTTTTAATAGTCACCTTGACTCCTCCAGTCCATCCAAGTGTTCTCAGAAGTCATCTTTCTTCCCTGTCGCTTTAACAATATCCTCTTGGATCCTTACTGTGCTACACATCAGGATAAAATGTCTTGTCCTTATCTTTAAGGCCACACGTAATGTAGCCCTTTCTTACTGTTCTGAGCTGGTGTTCTTTTTGCATTTCTCCCCTCCCCCTCTGCTCATCCACTGATGCCAGTTTATAGATCCCTTCATCGTTTCCTCCTAAAGCGGTGTCTCTGCTTTTTTTCACACTGCCCCTAATGCTCAGAACACTCTCCTCACCCCAATTCATTCAAGTCATCTCACTCGCTAAATTCAAATCCTCCCTAAAGACATCCTTCTGCCATCTTATCTATGAGGAGAGAGCAGGAAGGAAAGGAACAAAGTGGAGTGCTAGATCATATCATTGTCTCCTTTGTCTTTCCCTTCCTTGTTTGTTTATGAGTATGGCAGGCCCAGCAGTCAGCACTGCTGTTTGGAGTTACAGCCCCTTTAAACGGAAAACAAAAAAAACTTTCCATTCTGAACCAGGGGGAAATAATATAATCACAGAGTGGCTTCTTTTGTCCACAACTACAGAGCAAACACAGAGCAGCTTCTTTTTGCCTATTCTCAGTTCTCCCAACCTACTCAGGGCTGCTCTTCCTTCAGACAAGGATCCACCTGAGAGGAAAAACAAACAAAATAATTCCTGCTATGGTTACAGTCTCTCGGTGGTCATATACTCTCCCTCATTACTAGGCAAGCAATTAATTCCCCATTTCCTCCTTTTCCCTAGGCTGCATGTAGATCAGCAGTCACTTGGATTAGAAGAGACCAGAAAGCAGCTTTTCACACTTCTCTCTCTCTGTAGCCCTTTGAAAGCCACTGCTTCTTTTTATGGCGTCCTCAGTAATGACATTACATGTTTTGTCTCTGGACCAGCCTTCCCCCTTCAACCAACCCATCCCCTGTCCCAATCTCACAGCAAAGAATTATGGACCAATCACATTGATCATTTGATTCTTTTCTTTCATTCCAGACTAAGTAGGTCAGCAGCTATACACACAATAAATATTAGTTACAGGTTTAGATGCTGACGTGCATTTAAAAGGATCTATATGACTCCTCCAGTCTATCCAAGTGTTCTCAGAAGTCATCTTTCAACATGGCTGCTTATTCCATTTACAATACTGCAACAGCTTCACATTCAGTCCCTGTTTTGCTAAATTAGACCTCAACAGAACAGGCAGATGAAGCAGGATCACCTCTCAATGGCTGTAAGGGATGAGAAACCCC
Source organism: Dermatemys mawii (assembly GCA_007922305.1). Taxonomy (NCBI): domain Eukaryota; kingdom Metazoa; phylum Chordata; order Testudines; family Dermatemydidae; genus Dermatemys; species Dermatemys mawii. The sequence goes on along the minus strand of ML677339.1, from coordinate 12,428,246 downwards.
AGTCATCTTGGACCGCCTTGCAACCGGGCACAGTTGCCTCTTTGCCAAGATTTGCATGGCTGCTGGTGCACAACAGCTCTTGCACATTAAACTACTCATGTGCCAGCTTCTTTCACGGGGAGAACTTTTTCCCCACCACTACCCATAAAAACCCTGTGGCAATGGACAAGTTGAGATAGGGATATGTGAAGTGATCACCAGGAGTCCCTAATCACAGACCCACATGCAGGTGGTGACTGCAAGATGGTCGTCACGTGCCCCTGGATTGGAATAGGGAAGCATTTTTGGCAGCAGCAGTCATGAAGAAGTCAGGGAAGCCCTAAAACAGACCATCCATGAAGTTTGTGAAGAATCCATTTCTACACACCGCCATCAGGACTGGTTTGACAACAATAACATTGAGATTACAGGCTATTGGGCAAGAAGAGAAAAGCTTTTTGCAACTGGAAAAACCAACCACTATCCTGTCAGAAGCAGAGCTCTTCCCATCAGCTCAAAGCTGAAGTTCAAAGGAGAAGCCAAGAAATCAAAAACAAATGGTGGGAGTACAAAGCAAAAGAAATACAAACATTTGCTGACAGACATAATATGCAGAGCTTTTTTGTGAGACAATGACTCTGTACGGACTTTAGCAAGGTCTCAGTTGGTCCACCAAGCTGCTGGGTGAATGGCGGGGAGCTACTGCCTGACAAAAGGCCCTGCTCACACCTCTCTGTCAATGAGGTCTTACCGGACAGAGATGCACCATCGCAGCTGGCACAACATGGGAGTACCAGCAAAAGTTGATGGGAGGGGAGCACCAGCAAGAGCCCAAGGGGCGCTCCTCAGGCAGGGTAGCACCAGCAAGGGCCTGTGGAGCGCCCCTCAGGCAGGGGAGCCTCAACTTTGAGGAATTGCCAACAACTGTAACAGCTTCATATTTAGTGCCTGTTTTGCTAGCAATTTTAAATTAGCTTCAAGGTCCAAATTTTCAGTCAGGTGCTTGAATCATATCTACAGCACTTGCAGATGCAAATTCTGGCTTTTGCATATGCAGTTACCTGAAATGAACACATAAAGAAGATTACTGTAGGTGCAATAGCTGCATGAAATTTTTGCAGACTCCCCTGTTGTTGCCAAGTTTTAATATCTGACCTCATCTTGATGGATAAAATCCTATTGAATTTAACAGAAACAAAACAAATGAAGACTCCATACAAATTACAACAGCCTGCCCTAGAGAATATAACAGAGTACGGCAGTCTCTCTGTAGACTCTTTTTAACCATCATACAGAATTCATTCGTGTATAAATTCTTCTAGTGAATAATTCACATTTTAGTAGATGTCTGATTTACAGCCACACCCACAGAGCAGAGCAAAGTGAAGAATGTTCATAAATACACATCAGTCAGAAGACAGGCATAATCATTACTATGCCTGATAAAAAGTGCCTTTTTTATTGAAAAGAAGAGAGGGGCTAGGTTCAAATCCTCTGATTTAATTTCCTCCAAATTTAGGACAATTACAAATCTAAATGCATAGACAAATTTTGTGGCATGACAGCACCATCCATGCTGGAAAACAAATGACTGAACCGAAAACAACTGAGTTTTAATTGTTACGTAGCCATGCAAAAAAAAATCAAGGACTGTCCATAACATTATTTAGTACACCTAATCAATTGAATCACAATCATGTAAGGATGCAAAGTGCATGTTAGCTGAAGTGCATCAATTTTTTTGTCCTGCAAGATTATTTATGTAGACAAGGGGTAATGTTTTCAGTAGCATCTAATTTTGACGTTGGGGCCAAAGTCCCATTTTATAAAGCAGCTAAGTTACTTTTGAAAATGGGACCTATGAATTTTGGAAGATTTAATCCATGGCCTAATTCTTACTGGCTGGTGCTTAGATATGGTCATTTGGGAAGATTTTCTTTTCACAGCAATTCTAACAAATCAGAGAAAGTACTTGGGAAAGGCATCAATATATCTTAAGGCATGTTATTCATTTTGCATTTAACATATCTATATATTAAAAACAATGCAGTTTGCTGACACTCAAGAAATACTGGGATGCTGTGAAGTACAAAAACATAGAAGATTTGAAAGGTGTCTCTTTTCTGCTTCCCGTGTTATGCTACAGAGCATAATACCAGCTACAGAGCATAATACCAGCTCATATAGTGACACCTAGTGCAAGTGATGGGGGTATAACAGTATTGCAAGTCAAGACACGCTTCCTTGTTAATATTACTTTGATTCCAATAAAATGAGCTAATTCAATAGTGCTGAAAGGCTCCCATTTCTTTTAGACCCCAATTTGCATGCATATTCTAATTCTCATTTGAATCTATTAAAAAAGTAGCAAGCTTATGGACCATGATCTCTGCTCAGTTCATCACTTAACAGTCAGGGTTGCTGGGTCATTAATATCAATAATGAGCTAGAACTGCAATTAGGGTCTAAATGAAATATGCCATGAATTACTGATTTATTATTATGTTTATCAGTACAAATATACCATGGTACAGCAGACATGACTATAGAACTGGTATTATTGCAGAGGTATTTCAGATTTGCCCCTCTTTCTAAAAGGCAAAAGGAAAAATATTCAAGGAGGCTAATATTTTATTATTGGATCAGTTGTGTAGAAGATATGAAACAGAATAAAATAGTAGAACCTGGATAATTTGTATCAGTGCTGGAAGATCTATTGCAAACTACTGAATATTATCAATTAGCAAATAATTATTTTGCTTTCTTGTTCATCTGGCCCTGTGAGTCTCCTCTTTAAACTCTTTTCACTGACTCCCCCTTAGACAATTCGTCCAGTTTAAACTCCTTGTCTTGAAGGGTGTATGCTATCCCTCCCAGAGCATTTTTCTTGCCATATTTCCCCAGGCAAACATTCCATCAGCAAGACCAACCTCACTATCCCCATTTGTTGTCTTCTCCTACTCCTGCTCTGTGCCTTTTCCAAGAGGAAGCCCTAGGACAAGAGGCCTGTAGCAGAGCCAGGCAGCAAACCTACATCTCCCGGGCCAGATTCTCCATTGCCCTGCACTTTATGTCATCATTTACACCTGTGCAAAGTGTGTGTAACACACTACTTAATGAAGGCACAGAAGTACCTTGATAGGCGCTGTCCCTTGTGATCCCAATTTACCAATACTTCACCATTCTCATTCAAAGCCTCATAAAAATTCAACTCCGTGATACCCAAAAGAACTAAGTTAATCAGACAATTAAAAAAACCAAACACTGCAGATTGCTTCAAACTAGGTTTTTTAGAAAATTCTCTCTTCTCTGGATTTCTCTCAGATTGTATTCTCTTTAGGACACACTGTATATTTGGGTCTTGTACAGTCCCAAACAGAGTTCACACTTAACAAATAATTATTATGTATGATGTATATGAAGTCAAAACACTATAAATCATGGGTAATGAATCAAAAAAGTTTTTAGCTCAGTTAGCTTCAACTTATTGCAATATTTCAAAGTATATTTATAAATAAACAGATATGAAGTTTTAGCAATAGCGGATGAGACTTTCATTTTTGCATATGAACTGATGAAATGTGAATTAGCTCTAGTTCTGTAACTTTCTTTTACGATTAATTAAAAGCTATATTGGGGAGGTCTCATCTGCAGGATTGTGTCCAGTTTTGGGCCTTACACTACAAGAAGGATGTGGGAAAAGTGGAAAGAGCTCAGCGGAGGGCAACAAAAATGAACAGGGAGCTGGAGCACATGACTTACAAGGAGAGGCTGAGGGAACTGGGATTGTTTAATTTACAGAAGAGAAGAATGAGGGGGGATTTGATAGCTGCTTTCAGCTACCTGAAAGGGGGTTCCAAAGAAGATGGATCTTGACTGTTCTCAGTGGTAGCAGATGACAGAACAAGGAGTAATGGTCTCAAATTGCAGAGGGGGAGGTTTAGGATGGATATTAGGAAAAACTTTTTCACTAGGAGGGTGGTGAAGCACTGGAATGGGTTACCTAGGAAGGTGGTAGAATATCTTTCCTTAGAGATTTTTAAGGCCAGGCTAGACCAGCAGTTCTCAAAGTGGGGGTCGCCGACCGCCTCCTAGGGGTCGCAAGCCTCTGGCACCGCTGAAAAGCCGCTGAATTGATTACTTCCGGATTTGGCAGCTTTTTGGTGGACAGACTGAGCTATTTCAGGAGCGCTCAGCATGTCCGCCAAAAATAGCCGCCGAATGTGGAACTAATTAATCAGCAGTTTTTCGGTGGACATACAAGGGTCCACCACGCCGAAAAAGAAAGTGAAAAAGGGTTGCGGTTCCCGATAGTTTGAGAACCACTGGGCTCGACAAAGCCCTGGCTGGCATGATTTAGTTTGGGATTGGTCCTGATTTGAGCAGGGGGTTGGACTAGATGACCTCCCGAGGACCCTTCCAACCCTGATATTCTACGATTCTAATCTAAAGTATATGTACAAAGCCTTAAACAATGGGAGTCTGGGAAATTTAACTTATAGAAAAGAACTAGTTTACTGCAAATTATCTTCCACTCAGTTTGATTCTTTCTGAGCTTGTCTACAGAGCTGCAAAGTGTACTACAGATTTGCAATTTGTAAAGCACATCATTCATGTGACCCCTGCTGGCATGAACTAAGAATTCCCTGGTACATTTTAACATTGTCAGCACTATGTTAAAGTTCACAAGGGAACTTTTAACTTGTGCCAGCAGGGTCTACACAGACCAGTTAGTGCGGAACACATTAGTGTGCTTTAGAAATCACACCCCCATAGAGCGCATTGCTGTTTTGTGTAGAAGAGCCCTCTGATGTTGCTTTTTCAGATTTCCAAGCAGTACAGTCCTTTGAAGAAATATATGTAGCATTTTATATATTCTATTGGGCAGAGAAGAAAGCAGATTGCCTGTTCTAATAAACTTGACATTCATTAAATATGAGCAATGAAAGAAAAGCTAATTTTATGTGCGTACACACCAATCTAGCACAAATTTATTTGTGTTTAGATTTAAACATGGAGTGTAATACACCCGTGCAAATTTTAAACACATTAAGTATCAGATTTATATATTTGAAAAGCAACCTGTCTCTCAAAAGAAAATCACACACTCCACATCACACACACACACTCCAAATCTAAAACATAACATTCCAGAAAATTGATTAGGCTTGCAGCATGTCTCAAAGGGTACATCTACTCTGTAAAAAAACCGCAACAGCAAGTCTCAGCACCCAGGTAAACAGATCTGGGTTCACCTCATGGCACAGAAAATAGCTGCATAGACTTTCCTGCTCAGGCTGGAGTTCAGACCCATCCCCCTCACCAGGCTTCAGAGCTTCAGAGGCCAAGCAGGAACATCTGCACTGCTGTTTTTAACACTGTAACACAAGCATAAGGGGCCCATACTGTTCTGAGAAAGGGTACCTGCTGGGATTAGGAGACAGTTTTCAAGTGTGTTTTGCATCTAGAAGCATAGAGACTGGGGTATAGACATTTCCTTACTACCAACATAGAGGTCATATCTGCCTGGTGACCCCGTCTTCTCAGTACACAGGAGTTCCTTCAGGAGACTGACTCCCTACAAGACTCCCCTCACACAGACCCCACCTGTTGAGCTGGAAAGATGGGAAGTAGCCACAGTTCATGGATTCGTGCAGCAAAATGCTTGTCTGATACAGTGGCATTTCTGGGGGAGCTGCTAACGGCGAGAAAAAGGATATAAAGGATGTTCACATTGCATGGAGATCTGTCCCTGTCCCACAATTTCCTGTGGACTATGTGGGGAAGTTGGGGTGATTAGGAGCAAGCATTTAAGAAAGGGTTCTGATGATGGCTGGTGATTGTGAGTTACACTTTCAAGGGGTGGTGAGAGTGATGTTTTGTTTTGGGGGGAAAGGGATAATCTTGAATAATTGGTGTTTTTAAGAAAAGTCACATGACAGACCTATAACTTTATCAGCCTAATAACTGGTTTACATTTTGAAGACTCTTTCTGATAAGAAGAACTACCAAGGGGGAGTGGCTTAAGCTTGTTTATTTTTTATTTTACAATATTTTTAAAAGTGCATATCAGAGATTACAACATTTGCCAGGCCTCTCATGCAGACATAAAACAAAATCTCTACACTTGTATGGTTAAAATTGATATCCTAATGCACTAGTTCCCATTGAGAATTAGTGAATAAAAGCAGCCTAAAGTTTTTACAGTGAGTTGAGAGTGGACAACAAGAAAGTTTTTAAAAAATTAACACACACAGCTCTATTTCAAAATGACACAGCTTAAAGATGACTTGTCTAATTAGCCTCTTTAACTTTAAAAAACATCTGCCTTGGGCAGGGACCACAAATTAGGAGTGAAGTTTGTGCTCAATATAAGGTTATTGGCATTGTTCTTGTAATGGAAATGGTCTTCTTACCATTACTATGGAGCTGGCCCTAAGCATACTTGTGGTCCTAGGTCCTACTCCTAACCTTTACACGTACAGTATAACTCTTGGGCTCAGCTGAGTGCATTCTAGTCTTTAGCAATTCCACTTTCAATTCTCCTGTGCTGAGAGATTTGGGTCCAGGAAACCACTGCCATCCCAGACAGGCAGAAATTCAGAAGGATAGAACACAGATTCAGTCAGGCCCTTTACCTAATCTGTAGAAGTAACGGTTACAGAGAGCAAAAGATTACAATCTGGATACATAGCAACAGCCTCCCTGAAGATTCTGCTACCAGTCAGGGTAAGAAGGCACTGGGCAGGGATCTGAGACAAAGACTACATCCTTTAATGAAGGTATAACTTCAAGGTTCAGGATTTTAACTCTACCAACATGGCCACTACCGGCAGCCTATGTTCCAAACTAGGTTCCTGGGGTATAATCCACAAGGAAGACAAATAGCAATTCTATGGGGATAGAGGGAAATCTTGGACTGGAACAAAGATGCCTCTTCTTACCTAAAGGAAGGTAATGAGAAGAAAGATTAAGTCATTTTTACATGAATGACATGCCTGCCCTTTGCCTTATTGCCATTTACCTCTAGACATCTTCTAGTCAGAAAGGTCAAAACTTCTACAGTTCCACTTAATTGCCATGGGATGATTCGTGCCCAGGGGCTTCCTTTTATCTGGTCTCTTATCTTCAGCATTTAACATCATATACCACCCTTCATCACTGTCAATGTCACAGGAGCTACATCAGCATTAGCAATGGGCAAGTCACAAAAGGTTTGGTGGTTCAATTCAAATAAGCAGCCAAAAGTTCAGCTGTTTATCAAAGTCATTTTCATTTAGAAATCAGGCTCTGAATCATGTAAGAGTAGACTCTTCCATTGTATTTTAAGTATCTCCACTTCTGGCTGCACTTGGCCAAGACAGGCAGAGAACCATGAAAAGGAGAAATAAATTAACCAAATATTTTCAATAGCCCAAGAAGATGCAGAGCAGGGTTATTTTTTTGGCAAAGATTAGGGCAAGCTGTTATTGTAATTATTCCCAGTCAATGTCCCTAGTAGTCATAGCAGCATCTTCTACCAGTCTTTTTAGAGAACAGCAGGAGAAAGGTCAGGACAAAACTAAAAGCTTGGGTCAAAACACCTCTGAATTTTGATAATCTTCAACTCAAATCTTGGGTTGGGGCAGGGGGGGAGACTCATCCCCATGGAGTTCTATGAACGCTTCTATTGCAGGAAAAGATACATAGGACACTGGATTGTTGTGGCTGCTCCTCCTCCCACTACCTCAACCACCAGGCAGCCTTCTCCTAGTTCCTCCTACTTTGGGGAGGTCATGGAGCAGTCAGAATAGAGATTAGTTCTGGCAAAAATATAGGGAAGCTGACAAAAATAAGGGGGGGAGGGCGCTTTAAGGAATAATTTTTCAAGTTAGTTAGGGGCAGAATGAGTACTAGCAGAACATTTTATATGCATTCTGCTGAACATTTTCTCTCTCTCCCTCTTATGAAGAAATTAATCTAAAATTCAACAGAATTTATGTACAACCCTGCATCTTATTAAAAGAATTGTTCCTGGCAACATTTTTTACTCATTGGCAACTATGTAGTGGAAAAATTATTTTTTTTCCGCCCTCTCATAACTCCAAATGTCTGAAGGGATTTGGCTTAAACTTCTCCCCAAAAAATGTACCTTTAGGGAAATTTTCAGTGCAGTTTTCAGAAATGTTTCGGATTGTGGCTGTAAACAGAAACTGTTTGGCAACCTTTCCAGTGTTCAAAGGGTGTGGGGTAAAAAAGTGACACTAAGATTATACTAACTGTTACAGGTTTGATTTAAAAAGTGTGTAGAAAAAGACTTGGGTAGGTAACATACTCAATACTGAAATTTTATACCCAGTGTGAACGGAAATTAGGGGTACATAAGCACATAACTAGATTTTGCTATTGGATGATAGGGGCTATGGATCTTTGAAGAGAGAGATGCTTTTTTTTTTTTGCACAAGAATCTTGAAGGACTAAGCCTTTTTTTCTTTTTCTTTTTTTTTTTTTGAGCAAGTCACAAGCAGCATTGTATTTATAATGTAAATCTCACTGCATTAGCCAACTAGTGAGCATCAATCTGGTGCTAAATGGAAAAACTCCGGTTGTGCAACTTCAATCTGACTCAGAGCTAGCAAAACAGTGGCCTCTTCTCCCTCCCCCGTTTCTCGGAGAAGCTGCCAAGCATGTCAGATTATTCATGTTAAATTATGCTTGATGGCATTGAGATGTGCACTGCTGTCATCTAAAGGCTGAGCTGCAACTGTCAAGTCCTTTTTACTCAGAATCTTGTGTAAGAATCCAACCGTGGTCCAAGCAGGTGAACAGGCCTTTATCACCCTATTTACCAACTAAAGCTAAACAGTTAAAGTGTAACAAAGTGAACACATAACTATCAGAGGTTCTGAGAAGAAAAAATAATCCCATCCTCCAGTTATCAACTGTTTAATATCTTCTGTTGATCTGTAGATGAACTATTCCATTAAACTCCAAGGGTCAAATTCAGTTCTGGCATAAGCAGCCACAATCTTGATGATTTAACCAGCAATGAATATCGCCCTAGATTTGAAACCCTGTTGCCAGCAGACAGGAAAGGGGAAACAAACTGGAATGTCAAATAAAGGTGTGTTCATACAAACAAAGGTAGTGTGCACATATTTATACCTCAAACTTGGCTGTGGCATTCTTAACATTTCTTCTAATGTCACAGTTTGAATCTCTAGAACAATTAGACCTTTCCCTTTTACAATGTTACCACCCTTAATAAAGAGTTTATTTACCTTGTAAGCTCTGTTTTCCTTTAGTCTTGCCGCAGTTCAATCCATGCTAGAACACCACCACTCTCTCCCAGCTTTTCATTTTCTCACTTCTCATACACCCCTCCTTTGACCTGCAGGCAAATGGAGCCATTCAAATATTTGCTTGTCTTGTCATCTGTTGCCATCAGACCTTGCAATTCCTGTCATGCCCCACATGTCAGTTTAAAGCATAACGTCATTAATACCTCCAGTTCACTAATGGATGCTTCACACATGAATGCATTAATGAAATGTGTTATTGTTTTCCCTCACAGGACATTAACAATCTCGCTCACGCTGAGCCCCTGAAGCCCTGCAGTGCTGCTGGAAACCACTAGCTATCAAATGAACCCTCAGTTACGCCTCAGTAACTTTAAGTTCAAGTTTATCACTGAAGCATCACTCATGTGAAGAGAAGATACAAGCCTCTAAGGTCTTTTGGGCCCAGCTTCAATTACCATAAAGAGTAACAGGAGGCAATAGCTGAAAAGGAAAAAGCACCATCGTATAAATGAAACCCAGTCAAGATAAAATAGGAAAGATCTGAGTGTCACTGTAGTGATTTGTTTCTTGTTTTTCCCCTTTGTCTATGGGCTGATGGTTTGAATAATGAAGACAGAATTGGTTTTTCTCCTAGAATAAACAAACATGTGTGGTCTAGTTTCCAGACAGTGCCACTGACATATTAAAATGGGAATCATACATGCCTGCCCCTGCATTATTTATTGTACACGGGCAATGGGGTAAAGAGTCCTGACCTCAGCATGGGGACGCATTCCAGTTCATCTCCCTTAGTTGTTGTGTTACTGTTCTGAACTCCTTATATTCTTCTTCTAAGTGCCTGTGTCATTTGCATTAATCCCTATAATGCTGCAAAGTTTTTACGCATAAGGAAAAACAACAATCAATAAGTGTCATTGCGGCTAGTAACCACTCTCGCAGTGCAATTGTTCTTTGGTTCATCTCTTATTCTGTTTTAAGCGGACTTCCCCCTCAAGGCCTGTGCTCTATGAAGGCCCCACAGCATATGGCATACACTAGGTCTAATACATGTCATAGAACAAATCATGTGCTCTGAGCATAAGCTCACAATCATAATTAGCCAACTTGTCCAGGAAATCACGAGCTTCCTGTGACATTAACACATAGTTGTCATCTGTCAGATAAATCTGGTTTCAAGACAACCCATTCTAACACTTTCTAAGCTATCTCAGAATAGTCACTACTCTTCATTCCCAGCAACTTAAAGGAAAGAGCATTATATCTTTCAGCTTTGCCATACAGAATCACTTCTCAAACTTGTCTGCTCCCATGTTCCCAGGCAGCATCCTTATTCAGGGGCATTTGCTTTTTTTTCTGGTATTCATTACCAGGGGGCAAGGAGCAGCATGAAGGAAAGCGAGTAAAACAAGCGTCAGCAGATGAGAGCTTTTTGATTCCCTATAGATTTGTCCATCAACCCTGTATCATCCTCAAGATCTTGAAAATTAGTGATTGATCGCAGATTCTTTGGCTCAGTATCAGTCTTTGTCTACAACATTCTAATCTTTTCCTTTTATTGCTATTAACTAATCAATATACCACATAAACCTATAACCGCCTACTGCTATTACACGTGTTATTGGACTTCATTTCTTAGCATTTCCAACCAAGCATTTTTCATTACCTACCCATTTATTTCTCTTATTTGCTAATGAGCTAGCCTATTCAGAGCGAAGTGTTCTTAACCTATTCACTGCCAAGTGACATAAAGAGGAACAACACACTACACTAGCAAGTGCTTCCTGGTGTACCTTAATGGATTCTAAAAATATAAATTCATGTGGCAGTGGTGTCCATCCTGTTGGAGATGAAGTCTATTTGCTGTACAGATATTTATTATTTTATATCCAGTATCTAAATTTCTTAAAAACATATAGTTCCTCATCCTAAGTATGCTGAACGTAAAATGCTTGCCTATGTTTTTTGCAAGTAATCCTAAAGGTGTGTTTTTGGAAAAATAACCCCTACATGTGTCATCAGTTATTGCTTAATGGAAAAGAAGGATTCTCCAGTGGTTCGGGCATTAGCCTAGGACTTGAAAAACCCATGTTCAGATCTGCCACAGACTTTCTGTATGAAACAGGCCAAGTTACTCAATGGCATAAATGGTGATAATAGCATTTCCCTACTTCACAGGAGTGTTCTGAGAGTAAATATGTGAAAGATTGTGAGGCTCTCAGATACTATAGTGATGGGAGCCATATAAGTGAGCTAATACATATGCAATTCTGGTGGAAATGAGTCTCCTGTAAAGACACCATTTACTCAGCTAGCCAAGAATATTTGTACCAGGAAGAGATACAGTTTAGTGTAAGCAATAAATTCTTTCATCAGGTTTTCCCACTCTGCATGTGAAATCCTCCTGGCACTTCCAGGATCATTGGTATGTTCTGGATTCACATCAATCACCTAACAAAGATACCGGAAGTACCACTGTAGTCCACACAAGTTATGATATCTGTGTTGTACATCATCAATGTACTAGGAAATGCAGAAAGGATTCCAGAGATGGAGAAAAATCGTTACAAAGAGCTCATAATTATCTTCCCTGCTGAATGACCAAACGTAGTCTCAATAGGGGGAGAAATATTTAAAATGTTAAAAACCACAGTTTGACAACTAATGGTGCAACTCTTGCTCCACTGAACGCTCCTTATTAATGGAAGATCCTCACTGACATCTGTGAGACTCTGTACATGAGCAAGAAGTACTCATCATATGAATAGAAACTACCAGTTTGGGCCCTGAGTCTATAATAAAGACTTTCTACTCAACCAGGTGTTCAGTCATGTCATCCTAGTCTCCTCAACACATACTTTTTCCACCTCAAGATAGGATGTAAAAAGCTATTTTTGTGCACAATATACACTGGCCCCAAAGGATTAAAGGGCTATATTGGGCCCAGGTAGCCCCACCCCTCCAGATCTGCAAAGCTTACTCCTACTGGAGAGAAAGCTTGAAAGAGAGCAATCCAGCTCAGTCAGAGGGAGGCTGTGGAGGAAGACAGACCCACCCTAAGGGTTCCTGGACAAGGGCACCAAAGAAGCCTCCCTACAGGGAGTAGGGCTGCACGCTGAGCCCAGTTGAGGTTGTCTTTTCTTTTGTTACCTTATACTGGACTTGGAGCCATATGGGAGAGACAGATGGTAGGAATCGACCCAGGGAGAATAACTCTGAGGGAATTCCAGGGTGCTGGACACTGTTGAATCTTTTAGGGCCATCAGTTGGAGCCCAGTGGAATGGGAGGACTCTGGCTCCCCTACCTATTGTCCCTGCTAGCCAGAAGCCACATTCCAACATCACCTCCCCCACCTCTGATAAGAAGAGAGGAAAGACATTGCAACCCAGGGAAAGCAAAACCTATCCTCAGGTGTGGAACAGGACAGAAAGGCCTTCCCACTGAGAGGCAACACTGAGTGCACTATCCATAGACTACCTGCGCCCACAAGGACTCTATTACAATTCTTTTAAAATAAAACACAACATATGTATCCAGCACAACGCACATATTAGAATTTGCTCTCCAGAAACTATCCTTGTATGTGCAAAACTAGATCTAGAATTATTGGTTCATTAGTGACTACCTGCATCAAAATGTTTACCTCTACTTTTGTTTAACATTTCCCTTTTAAAAATCCATGACCAATTGTTGCTCATACTCTTTGCCATTCAAACATGGAGTACAGCTACTCAGGCAGGGAAGGGGTTCTCTTTAGCTGGCAGTGCCTGCCTGAAGCTATTTCATTCTCAATATTTTCATCCAGAGCAGCATCTAGCCAACATTTTCATTGGAACAGTGCCCAGATCTGCTACATTAATTCAGAAAACTACCTTTTGTTAGAGAGTATTAGAGATTATTACCCACAAACCCTGCAGTGCAATATTTCTAGAAATGTATCCAACTTTCTGTTGAAGGTTACTAAGGCCAGATTTGTACACTCAGATTTGTAAAGGTACAATGAAAGTTAGGTGCTTATGTATCCTGTGGGATATTCAAAAGCATCTATCTGCATCTTTCAGAGCCCAAACATCTTTAAAAATCTGACCCATCTCTTCAGATCCAAACACTAGGGAGAAGCCCTGATAAATTGAACTCAATAGCAGTTTTGCCATTGATTTTAATGAGGTCAGAATTTCACCCTAGGTCTTTATATTACTGGTGACAAAAAAATTTAAGGTGAGCAGATACTTAAATATTGCCACATATATTAGCTTCAGTAAAATTCAGCAGCTGCATGGGGGAGACTATAGTGTTACAATGTGGTTCTCCCGGGGAAAGGCAAGGCTGAGAAAAGGAAGACATATGGCTATAGCGAGGCTGCAGGTATGCGGTCAAACACCTGTGGGAGGGAAGGGTAACCCAACAAACCTCTTAATGCCAACTGACAAGGGGATGCAGGGGGGTTACAGAAATCTGCTGAGTCGGGTGTGTACATTCTAGTTGACCAAGAAACATTATGTGACGTCTCAAATGAAAGCTTGTATTGCACCAGTCATCTACATTATTGTGAAATGTATGTACAGGTGTTGTGTAAGAGACTGGTCACAAGCAAAGGTGAAAAATGGGTTTGCTGTCCAACAAGAAATATTTATCTGGCTAGCTGTTTTTATGTATCTTAAGAACTGCATGTTTCACAATGAGTCTCCTTCTACCAGTCTGAACCAAATGCAAAGGAAGAATTATGAAAAAAACGTAGAGACACACAATTGAAGCAAAAAGAAAAACGTGGGAGAGGAGGGAAGGGGCAAAGGAAGATGTTAAGGGTTTTTTCCACAATATATGGGACACAAAGACAATGCCCTGTCATCCTTCACCTAGGAGTTAAGTGAACAGTGAATTTACTTCACAAAAGTGCATATATATTTGAATAAACTGTTCATTAAATTTCGATTAATTTCAATTAAACTTCAAATAAATTTCAAGTTAACAAATAAATAAAAATCACACTCTGTTCTCAGAGATGGGGGAGGGGAGTAAACATCACGCTCAAGCAGCCTTAACCAGTTAAAAGTAATGTTGTCGTCTGTTTAGGGGAATTGAACTATATTTCTTCATGCTAGTGAAATAAGGAGTGAGTGCAGACACAGCAAACTACAACAACTATAATGAGTTTAATAAAATGCCTCATGATTTTTCACAAAATTATTAGTCTTTCCATATCATGCTAATGGATCCTGAATCAGAGGTCTACTGACCATATTACTAATGTCCTTGTCATGTTAACATTTAATCACATCCCAGAAAGACACTAAATTAATCAGAGAAAAATTGAATATATTACTGATAATTCTTTAGATAAATATTCTTGGGTAAGGACAAGCTATTTTATTTGTCTGGAAACTATTCATTGAAAATAAAACTATTTAGTGGTCTTCAAAAAGGAACAATGGAAGGAAAAGCAGTTTAGGATAATATTATCCAATATTAAGGGATCTTTTAAGTTATCTGTATGAACAACATGAAAATGAAGATAAAATCTGTCTAAGAACAATGCAGAATAATAGTAAGAAAAGCTATTATTTCTATCAGTTTCCTTAATAATACACTAGAAATTAAAGGCATAGAGTATGAAGGTAATATAACACCAAAGGCTGCTGTACTCATGTTTCTTCCATTGATATACAGCTGATTAGCTTAAAACCAGTTCAGCCCTAGACTCTGATAGTAAATAAATTATGTACTCTGGACTCTGATAGTAAAGAAATAAAATAAATGATGTTAATTAACAGTTCCTTAGTGATAAGGCACAAATGAACACTCCATTGCATTTAAACAGAAATATTGCTGATCACTAAGTATATCCAAGCAGAAAAATTACCTGCAGTATCACTTTATAATATTTTGTATTATATTTGTATCCATCAGTTCCTTTCAGTACGGACATTTTCCCCAGCCCAGCTGTACTTTACACAAAGCACACTCTTATTTGTGTTTTACACCAGAGAAAATGACTCCTCTATAATCCTCAATTCCAGTGTCTAAAATAGCTCCATCTTTTCCTATGTCAGCCGCTCCCAAACTGTGGCTTACGACCCTATATGGGATCATGCTATCAGCAGATAGGGTTGCAGTGATCCCTAGTGTGCGGAAGATGCCATTTTGATCTGCACAGTGTGACCTCACATGTACAGTGCGTGCAAGGTCACAATGCATGGATGATGCCATTTTGGCATCTCTGCACAGTGTGACCCCACTCATACCATACATATATGCACAGTGGGAGGAAGATGCCATTTTGTGGAGCAAAATGTCATGCCGCACAGAGGATGCTCTCACACACAAGATGCGTTTAAGGTCACCATTTTTCTCTTCAAACTGGCAAACACCATACTGTCTAGGGTCCTGGCAGGAAATACTTCATTAAAACAGGGCTGTGCCAACAAAATTTTGGAAATCTCTGTCCTATATCATGCTTCATCTCTGGGATCGGTGTTATTCAGTCCATTAAGTCTTCTATCATCTTAAAGGAACATCAAATGTTACTAAAAGCTGGATCTTAATTATAAACAGCTAGGGGGAAACAATCACAAGGAAAAGAGAGAAACTTCCTCAGGTGGAACAATCAATAATCAATTATGACAAACATAGAAGGTTTGGTGTATACTACTAAGCTTTCCTTTTTATTGCAAAGATAATTAGAATGACACTGCTTAATTATTCACAAAGGTTCATCATAAATTGTAAAAGACCACACTGATGGAGTATGCCTAGAGCTCTCCAACAACAGTATCTAGAAAAGGATTGTATGACTGCTGGACTATGAATATTTCTGTGACCCACAAACACACATCAGTATACAACCATGCAGATTCAGATATGGAATGATGAATACTTCTGTTTACTAAAAGATGATGAGAGGCAGCCTACATATAGGAGAAATAGTAGCAGGTAGTTGGGACAATAGCCATATAAAAAACCAGTGCAACGTCTCTTAAAATTTTGTTGCCTGATTAGCTCAAAAATTGACAAAATTCAGAGTACAGCTGATTTTTATATTACAAATAATTCTTATAACTGACAACTTTGTAACAGGGATGTAAAGGAACTTTCATTTACCTTATTAAGTGTTAGTGTATGAATATTGTTTATGTTAGTGATGAGAAATAACTGATAAGCTTTGCAAATACAGTATATGCCAAGTTAATTTTTCTGATGTTCTTTAATTTATTCTGTAGCCTTTGGCTCTTTAACAAACTTCTGGTACAGTACTTTATTGGAATAAGTATCCAAACATTTTGTCTCTGTAACAAATACAGGGCTGTTGAGCTTTCCCCGTAGCAAAAAGCAGTTTTCATGAAACAGTACTGTTGAAATTGGCCTTCTGCCAGTGCACCATAGACTTGACCTGTAACATAATAGTTATTCCTGACTTGAACCTCTTGTCAGCAAGGACTGTTCATTGATCAGAACATGCAGGTGAATGAGGACAGACACGGGGATGGATTTAAGCAGCAGGCCACAATTTTATTAAACTTAGCCTCCACTCCCTAGTGCTATCTGCTCCATCTTCCTTTATCAGGCATTTAAGTGGGTTCAATGAAGGATTTACAGGGTTCCTATCATATAGCCAATAGCTCTCCTCTGCCTACAGTTGTGTTTCAGCCCATACTGCTGAATCCTCTCACCCTTCCCCAGTGAAGAGAACAGAAGGAACCAAGGAGACTTTGATCTGTGAAGATTACAGTTCTCCCCTTTTCCCACTGGCCTGAGGTCCACTAATAAAATCCCAGGTCTCTCTTATTTCTGGGCAGTGGCCCTTTGTGGCTTTTATCTGCACTGGACACAAGTTGTGACAAACTAAATATTCATACACATTCCTGGTATTAAATTTCTAAATCCTATTCCTAGTTAACCTAACCGTGTCTCTGAGAAGGTGAAAAAACCTGCTAGGCCTCAGCCAACTTGGCCCGAAAGTAAAACATTCCTAACTGACCCTAAAACAGGTCACACCCACAGGATCCTAAAAACACAGTTTCCATACTATCTAACTACTGGGACAGAGAATGTTTTCAGTGAAAATGGGGAAAGAGGCTTGAGCAACATAGGGCAATTATTTATGATGATGGGGAACAAAGAGCCAATCAACTTCCACATCCCTTGACTGGCCAGTGAGTGGCAAAAAGCTCAAGAGAAGAAGGACCCTATCTTTGCATACTGTTCTCTTTTCAGTCCGAAGCTGTCCAGCATCGTGCAGATCTAATCAAGTCCCCCACCCTTTGAACTAGGTGGGTGGCTGTGATGGAATGCATCTCTATATTCACACTGTACACACTATTTAATAATCTTTGTACAAAATATGCCTTGTACAGTGTCATTTTGAAAACAAATAACTTGCTGGTCAATAATATCATGGTGGAATGTATGCAGCAACATTATTTGATGCTGATGGCACATGTTCAAACCCACGTAACCTCGATTAGGCAAAACTGGGCAAGCAGGTCTTAAACAAAAGAAATGTGTGTTCTCCTCAGCTTACATTTAAATTGTAAACGGAGTCCTGAGACAGTGAGGGGGAAGGCAGGAGACCAGGAAAATCTGCATTTCAGCAAACAGAGGTAAAATTATACAGAATGTAACTTCTTTCACCATCTGACATCACGTCACCTTCTTTACAGTTTCAATAAACTTTGCTTTGAGGGATAACCTTTAGGAAAATGCATCTCCAACGTGGACTGAGCAAAGTGCAAAAGCGAAGGGCAAAATAACCCAGTTTCTTTCTCCCTATCCATCTCTCCTGAACCTAAGAAGGCAAACAAAAGAACTGAGCTCTTTGACTTTGAGACGGATCCTGACCTGAAGATTTGTCAGTTGGGATACATATGGTAAGAATTTTACTTTGAACCAAGCCTAGTTTGTGAAGTTTTAGTATCAGGAAGCCTTTTATCTTTATTTCTCTTGTAACCATTTCTGACTCGAATGCCTATGTTTGTACTCAGAATCCTATATTCTTGTGTTAAATAAACTTATTTCATTCTTTAATCAAAACTAATCCACTGTTGGGGTTAAACTGGGCTCTGTGGTATCTCTATTTAAAAAGACCAAGTTATTGTATACTGATCCCTTGCATGGGCAATGGACTAGTATAGCTGGACAGTCCAGGAGAAGGCTGGAGAGTGCAGAACACACTTTTGGGGGAGAAATTCGGGACTGGGAGTGTGCTCGTAGTAACCTGCAAGTAGTAACCAAAGCTGCTGGAAGCCAGAATGTGGCTGGTGTTTGCTAACAGGCTGCTGGGGTCAGAGCTGTTGGACCAGATGCTAGGGGTATGACAGGCATGCTGTTTGTGGGGAGCCATAGCAGCAAAACATTGTGAAGGAGCCCGGGTTGCAGGCCAGGTGGTGATACAGCTCCGCACTGGCCTGGATTGCACCTCACAATGTTATAATGACATTATGATAGATTAAGGCTTAGTCTGAGACCACCAAACTGATTTGTTTCCCCAATGATCTAAGAAAGAACATTCACTCTGGTCTTCAGAGCTGGCTTAATCTAGATTTATGTAAATACATTTCAACTGGAATAACAAAATATTTGACCTTAAAGATCAGTTAAGTAATTGTCTCTAATCACTGAGAAATCAAAGCTAAATTCAACGTTAGTGTAAACATGTGGTACTCCCTTAAAGTTAATGAAGTTGGACTTGCTTACACCTTTGCTGAATAGAATCAGAGGGGTAGCCGTGTTAGTCTGGAATTGCAGAAGTGACAAAGAGTCCTGTGGCACCTTAAAGACTAACTAAAGTATTAGAGCATAAGCTTTCGTGGGCTAATACCCACTTCGTCGGATGCAAGACTCTCTGTCACCTTTGCTGAATGTGTCCTTCATTGTCTAAATGTAAAGTTCTGCAAATTCTCAGGCTAAATTCAGGAATCATTCTCAGCAATGTTTGTTGTTTTTGACATAGAATTTCACAGTCAATCATTTAGTCAAGGCTTGTTAATTTGAGTACTTTGGCCAGATTTTATTAGAGTTGGCACACACATCAACATTCATAGTAAGGTTGTCTAAGTATTTCCATTTTGAAGGGCATTTTCTGTTGCTTACAAGTTTGTCAACATTTTACCTTTCAGGCTGAATTTTTGCAGATTTAGTCTCTGCCTGAAAGTGACTTTTTTTTTAAGTTCGAACAAAACCAACATCGCCATTTTTGAGTATCAAGAGACTAGAGGAGGCAGTACACTTTTTCCATTAAATTTGAAAAAAAACAACAAAACCAACCATAGTTTTCCTGAACTGTTCCAGTGCCTCAGTGGGAAGCTGTTGGAACTTGAGATTTGGCACAAACTTGAAATTTGGCACAGAGCTGGTGCCTAGGTCAGAAGTGTCTTTGGCTGGCCTGGTGAACATTCATTTTTAATTTGGCAGCCTTATGGTTTTAAAAAAAAGCACACGTTGGACATATACACTTTTAAAAAATATGAACTTCCATCATTCTGTTGGCACTGCAAAAGTAAAGCAAGTGAGATTTTCAATCTCAGAAGGTATGTTTGGAATGAAGCATTGTGCTCTCACTATCCATTATGACTAGGGCACAGATTAAGAAAGGATGTGGGTATATAACAGGGCAGCCTACCACCATTTCTCCCAATCGGCTATCTTATGTTTCAGAATTTTAACTTTTCATTTTGAAAAGAAAGTCTCTTGCCCTCTGTGCACATTTAATGTAATGCATTTGAAAAATTATTTGTATTTAAGAACTTATAAGAGAACAGTACAATTTGTGGGGCAATTTGTAGTTCCCTTTACACAAGTGTAAATCCACAATCACATCGGGTTTCCAAAAAAAGTTACGGAAAACAGGATCTGACCTTTCGACAAAGAACCCTCTTGTGTGTCTGAAAAACAGAGAAATTGTTAAAGAAATTGACAAGGTCAATTACCCAGTAGAGGGGCATCTTTAACTGAAGGTCAAACAAAACTGCACTGGAAATCTTAGGCACATAGTTGCTAAAGACATGGGGTGAAATCCTGGCCCCACTAAAGTCAATGGCGAAACTACCAATGATTCAAATCCGGCTAAAATGTCATCCATCCACATAGTTTATGTTGAAGAACCTTGCATAGAACCCAGGATCATATAACCAAAGAAACAAAACAAAAGCAAGCAAGCAAGCATTTATATTTATAATGAAAAAGGGGGAAGAACTTATAAAAGAGAAATAAATATAACAACAAAATTTGGTAGTTATTTGGAGATTTAATAACCCTTTAGGAAAAGACTATCATTTAAATACCTCAGGGATTGATCATAGTATTAATGTTTTAAAATTTTCTAATACCCTAAGAGTAAAACCACACATACTAACACTGGAATTGTGGCATTAGCAGAACATGTGCCCATATAGCTAACATAAGGTAGGACCAGGAAATAATTCTGCAGAGTTTCATACGAAAGTATGAGTTTATTTTAGGAAGAGGCCTGCTTTAAATATGTAATAAAGACAGAATCCCATGAATACTGTATTTTAAAAGTATAAGTTGTATACAAATGAAAGAGAATACTTAGGAATCCAGATGTAAGCCTAAAGTTAAACTTTTACAGTATCTTTAGATTCTCTACCATTTCAAAAAGTCCAAATAAAATTACCACTTTATAAAACAAATATTTAGGACATGTGAGTAAATCTAGACTTCTTCCAGGAAATCAGTTTAAAAGGAGACATTCTAATGATTATAAATATAGTCTTCAAAACAGAGCAGGAGAAATTTTAATTGAAACCAAAAGATTTTCTGCAAAGATTTCAGGATTTCTACACCAAATTAGGGAACTCTTCACACTCACGAGGAGACCAGGTAAAACTAATTGAGACCATTTCAAAATATCTGTTGAAACTAAAACTCCTATATTTGGATGACTACCAAACAGAAACCTTAAACAGAGAAAAAAAAAACAGAAAAATGTAAAGTTCTCTCTGGACTTTAAATAGTAGATTCTGGGGATTTTCTTCCATCAGTTTTACAACAGATTATTATAAAATGTTCAGAAGACTTAATATTCACATGTGGAAAATCCTTAAAATTAGTCTAAGTGATGGAATGAAGCTCTGAATGCCACACTGTAGTTATACCAATTAAGAGCTGCATGTAGAAAGGTACACATAAGAAGCTATTTACAGTGCACAATGAAAAGTTCATTGGTCCTACAAAACGCAGAACACCACGGGATAGTCTTAAGAGCCATCTTTTGGCACCTTATCCGTTTACTTACATGCAAATATGTTTTATAGCACCCGGGAAACAATACTTAAACCCGGTGCGACCCTGAAAAGACTTTTGGGAAACTGGAAGTTCATTACATCACTGCCACAAACTGTGACTCACCTGTGCATATATTTTACCTGCTTTAATCTCTCAATGACTTATTTCCTTTTCTTAGCTAATAAATCATTAGTTAGTTTACTATAGCATTGGCTGCCCACATTGTCTTTAGCGTAAGATCTAGAGTACCAGTTGATCTGTGGTAAGTGACTGGTCTTTTGGGAGTGGGAGCAACCTAAATGTGATGTCATTTTTGATTTAAGTACCTTTTATCACAAAGTCCAGTTTGTCTGGGTGGCAATATAGGCTGAAGAGTCTAAAGGGACTGTCTGTGACTCCGTGGCAAGACTCGTATAGTGATCCCGGAGTTCACATTTGTTACTAGCTTGATGAAATCTAATTATAGAACACACCACTAGCTTAGGGTATCTACCAGTCTGTTTCTGACAGTCTGCCCTGAGGCAGGCACTTACAGTTGTGAGCCACTCCAGACAGCATGACACCTGGACAAGGGCATCTGTTACACACTTCCTATAGACTCATTTCACTGTTTAATACAGGTGCCAAAATAATTGCAAAGGCTATGGCAAACAGATTTGATCAGTATACTTCCACACATTGAAGTATACCAATTCCATAGTAAGTCAAGCCATTGGAAAAATTAAGACCATTCTGAATCAGTTATTCAGAATATCAACACCAACCAGCAATACCGATGGGTGCTTAAAAAGCATCCAGTCAGTTACAGTTGATCATAACAGCCCTACGGATAGCCAAACAAATGAGTAAGAATCAGAAAGGTATATAAAATTGTGCTGTATACAGATGACTTCCTTATGGCAAACTCTTGAAAAGGAATGAAATCTTTGCAAGGATCCTTTGATAGAGATCTCTGTTCATCATCCTGTTGGGCATTCAATATGATCCACACAGAAAGAGACACGGATTCTGCCTCCAAACCTAGAGGTCTACAAGGCTATCCTGTACCTCAGGTCCATTTGAACTATACTACCAGGGACTCCCTTGGACACAGCTGTCCCTGTGGAAAACAAAGTCCCTGTGGACATCATCACATAAGATAACAGCCCCATGACCACATTTAGACCTCTGATGTTTATATGAAACTCATGTTTTATTGCACCTTAAACTTGGTTAATTATACTCCTCTGTAATGTCTAAAATAATTTTTAAAAAGTTACATTTACAGTGCAAATGGTAAACTTGACAATAGCTTATTAATACTTGACCTCACACTCACTAGTTGTAAATTTCTGAGGTTCTTTTAATTTCTTTTTTTTCAGGGCTGAAGCTAGTATTATCTACTTATGTATTTTGTTTATTTAATAAGAATATTTATATCTAGTAAGCTCTCAATAGATCAGTAGTGTTAACCCCGATACCCATATAAAATGTTTCATAGAAATTTATGATCAATTTGCTTGAATCTGATGCATAGTCAAATGCAGTAAATTACATGTTATATAGGTTTATGACTCACTCTATGATAAGTGTGTGTTTAAAATGGATATTTTTTGGGGGGGAGAGGGTCACATGCTGCTCATAAATAACCACTAAATGAAGCTTATGGAATGAGCAGTGAGGATAGATTGTCGGAGTGGAAAATTAAAGGATGGTAGGAACTGATGATAAAGGGTGGAAAGGTGGATGGTGGGAACAGATAATGAGATCGGAGGAGGAAAGCAGGGTGTCCTGAGGATTAATTAGTTAATGATTGTAAAGTGCTTTGAACATCAAAAGTGCTTTATAAGTGCTAACTACTATTATTAATCAATTTCAAGTTGGTAATCTATTTTTCTTATAACTCTCTGCATTGAGCAGTTTCTCCTGCACCCATATCAGAGCCATGCCTTTAAGACCGTTCAGAGTGAATATGTCATCAGCTTCTTGACTGCTATGCAAGCCATGAAGTCAAAATGTAGAAAATCACTAGAGAACGGAAGGTACTGCAAAGATTTGTTGAAGATAAGAGCGCTCAGTCAATAATGCTAGCAACTGAGCTATTAAGATAGGACATTCCACAGAGAGCTACAGGTTATTTCAAAATCTTTGCAGAGTGACCTTCTAGGTAGAGATGTCTCTATGCAGACAAGTACAGGAGCAATTTGCAAGAAACAAAGAAGCCAGATCAGTCAGAAGAGACAGCTGTTGTGTTACACAACTGGACAATAGTTACTACAGAATCAAACATTTTTATCACAGAGTACACTTAATTGGGTAAGTGGTTTGCATATACAGCTTTTAAGATTTGGGGGTGATTGGGGGTTATTGGTTCTCAGTGTTGTAGTTTTACACATTATAATAATAATCAGCATTTCCCAAATTGTGGGCTATTGACCATTTAGCAGAGCATTTGCTGGAAGGATGAAATAGCTGGCAAGTTACCTATTGCTAATTCCTGCACCTTGTTGTTAGCTGTTTTAACAAGTGTCTAAATTCCTCCTGACAAAAAAAGGACTCTAGACGCTCAGAGAAGCAGCTGGAATAAGAAGGAACCAGATAATCAGTGCATAGCTAATTGCTACAGCTGGAAGGGGGATGTTGCACAATTGGAAATGGAATCTTGTTTGATAGGTGAGTTGATCCACAGGACCATAACTCTATTAATATGTAAATTTGTACAATGGTGGCTTAAATACTGCTCTTGTTTTTATCATGTTGAGATCTGGGTATCATTTTTAATGATAAAAATATAGCTGCAGTTAATCCATACTTGATATGTAATATGACAATCTGCCAAAAACAGGCAAAATAGCAACTTGGGGGCATCTTTTCCTTTTATTCTCCTCTCTTTCAGGTTTGAAGTAGGCTCTCCATGAGCATGGAGTTTCTGCTCCAATGAGTGGCCTCAGCATGGATTCTGTTGATGATGTTTGTAAAACCACTGAATGTTGCTAGAGCATAAAGAGAATGAAATATATCTTTTTCTCCAGCAAAGCTAAAAAAAAATTCTTTAATTTTTGCTTTTTGTCATTTAAGACAGACCCAGAACTGCTGAATGTTGAAAATGACATTCCTATGAGTTAAAGGTATGATACTTCTGATCGAAGTTATCATACCCTAATGTTCAGAAAGAACAATGTCTAAGTTGGAGCCAGAGTGCTAAACCCTCTGAGCTCAGCCACCATAACCTAGATAAGCAGTAGAAATGAAGGATTATCTCAGCTGCAATACATAATTGTTCTTCCAGCTGCTCCAACAGAGATGTGTCAAAGCAAACAGCTCTCCAAAAGGGATGCGGCAACCTAAAGACACTTTCAGTTTTCATCCTCCTTTCCTAATATTGGCTGAAATAAGACACAAAATTCTTCCATCCTGTAGCGATGCAAAGACTCACCAGCACAGCATCTCCTGCTGGTTGTCTGGGAATTAGCTGTTTCCAGCTTCGGAGCACCCTCTGCAGGCTGGTGTCTCACCAGCCACTGGCCCCCCATGTCCCTCCCAGACCCCAGTGCCCTTTGCTCTGGGATTCTGCCCCAGCAGTATCCCTCACCCTGGATCTCCCCTCCCAGGGGAATCTCCAACTCTCTAAATCCACCTAGCTTCAGTACCTACTGCCAGTCCTCATCTAGACCCCGCTCACAGGGGAGACTGCAGTCTGTAATGGCCACTCATTATTGGCAAGGGGAGTAGGACCTGCTGCCTCTGCCTAGCCCCAGGCTGCACCTTTGCAACCCAAATACCTCTATGGGCCTTGCGCAAGGTCCTGCAGCCTGGGGAGTTGCCAGGCTGGAGCTCCCCAGCTCCTCTGGCCTTTCCCCAGCCCTGCTCCACTCCAGGTATCCTTTTCTCCCCAGCAGTTAGATCCTTCTCTCATCCACAGCCAGAGAGAAACTCTTCCAGCCCCTGGCTCACAGCCCTTTTATCAGGGCCAGCTGTGACCTGATTTAGCTGGCCACAGCTGTGGCTGCTACTCCAATCAGCTCAACTTAGCCCATCCAGAGCCCTCTCCTGGGCTGCTTTTATCCCGTGTTCTGCAGGAGTGGGGCAACCACCCCTTCACACACCCCATGGTGGAAGAAAAAAACCCCAGATTCACATTAGGCTTTGCAATCTGACAGATTGGTTGGTCAGAAAACAAGTGAGATGTTCTACACATTTCACAAAAATACTGCACTATGTTTGAACACTGATATCTTGATGACCAAACAAGATTTGATGGTTGGTCCAGCAAAGGAGTTACATATTTACCTAAATATATATTTTTAAAAAATATTATGCAAGGTGATGCTATGAAAAAGCCATTCAGATACTCACATATATTTTCAGCAAAAGACAAATATTTTGTTTCATGGTTTGCTCATTATAGCCTATAGCCTTCTGTATATACTTGGCTGTGGATGTGGGGGTGGGAAAGAATGGGAGCCTTTTATACAATTAGCAACTGAAATACTGCACTTTGTTAGGCCTGTTAGCTCTTCTATTCCATCTCATCCTCACTGCAGAGTTATACCGGCTGTGTATTTACTAGTGCTCAATATAGACTAGCTCAGAGGGTATGAAAGGACTGGACTGCCCTTCCACATTTTTATTGGGAGATTATTCCATAATCAAATAGATCTCACTGACAGGAAAAAAATCATTTTGAATGGTTTTATATTCCATTCCAACATTCTTAGTTCTGCCCCTTTACGAATGTAAATAATTCCTCTTCTTACTGATGTTTTTGCCCTTCAAATACTTGTAGAATAGCATGTCTCCACCCATAACTATACTTTTCAATCGATGTCCAACCAGGCTATATATATTTAGCAGTTTGAATCTTTCCTCACGTAAGTCAGTACAGGGGAGTACAGAAAGAGACCATTGCCTTCTTGCTCCATGCTCTGATGGTATATCTGTGTAATCAGTTCAAATTTGTTAGCTTATGCTTAATTTTCCCTCCACTATTTGCTCTAAGTCTCTTTCAATATTAGTGCTACTGCTATGTACATCCCTCCCATTGAATACCCACATTTTTCTCTACCTTGGATTTTTTTTAGGATCACATTTTAGACTTTGAATCTTTTTTTTCTGCCCATACTTCTCACTTCCCCAGATCTTTATAGTATTTCTCAGTCATCCCTGATATTCACAACTTCCCCTATTTTGGTATAAACAATCTATTCCAAACCAGGTCATTAATGATATGCTGAGACTTTACACCAGTCCCTATTGCACTGACTAGACTTCTCCCCCAATTCAATACATTGATTAGTCAAAGGGGAGTTATGATGATCAGCAATCTGTCCCATTAACAGTTCCTGCATCCAAGATAAATTTGAATTTAGTACTGTATAAAATTTCATGCAACACTATCAAATGCTTCCTTCAGATTTATATTTTATATAGTTTCTATTGACTATTGACATACAATATGATTGTAAACAAATGATTACATAACTAATTTTTAAAATGTATATGAGTGATGGATTTTTTAATAAAAATATCATCTTAGTTTGTGTGTGTTTATATATATATTATACACACACAAACCCAACAACACACCCATGCAGAACTTTATTTAAGGTTGCCTCAGTATGTGCTTCACTGATATAAGTTTGGCAAACTTTAACAATTAAGACTGAAAGTCACACTTGACCTCTTCCTGTACACTTTTAAATATTTCAGCATAAACAATTCAGCCTGCTCCCAGAGAGGTCAGAGAAATATATATATATATATAAAAGTCAGAATATATTTAACAAATTCTACCACCTACATAATTTGGAATTTGGCTGCCAAATAGTCTACGGGTCAGCAAGGTAGGTTTTGGCTCAGATTCTCAAATCATCATTTACACAAGTTCAGGACTGGTCCCTTAATTCTCTGAATAATCCAACCTTAGAATGTTCCCAAACCTCACTGAGTAGTCTCAACTAGCCAGCCACCTTGCCTGCCAAAATACCCTTTGGCCTAGTGAATTGTAAAAACTGGGTTGGAGACTGAAGACTTGTCTTCCTCCATTGACTGGTGAGAATTCTACACACTTCACAACGTCAGTGCTGGCACAGCAGGAATAGAACACAAGTCTCTAATATGGTAGACTCAAATCCTATATACTTAACCATGTTGCCTTTCAGGAAAAAAAATGCTCCAAATCTATGTACATAGCTATTTTTCTGTAACCACAAGACCACACTGATCTCCCATGGTCAAAAATAGAAGCCAGGATTTGTGATGTCAACAATGGACCATGAGGAATACGCTGATTTAGTCCCTTTTTAATCTTCCTGGGCTCTCAAGGTAGGAGTAATAAAGAAGAGAAAGCATGCATCAGATAGACAATTAGCTAAGCCATTCTATTAGGAACAATACCAAGATCATTATTCTGGTGGCTCAAAAGGCTTAATGCTTATGCTACAATTTTTTGAGGCATTCAACCAGGTGACAGAGATAACTGTGGAGACAACTTTCTCTGGAATACCTCTCAGTCTTGAAATTTGCTCCCTCCTTGGTCCAAAATGGCCCTAATTTATTGGTCTGATTTGCTATAAGCAAATGGGAAGTAAAAGTAAGGCAGTCACTAACATAATTTGAATTAATTCAGTGCTGCATAAGTATTAGGTTAACTGAGAAACACAATCTTAAATTATATTCATCTAGTGAATTAACTTTTACCTAATGGCATTTCATTCGCTTGCCAGCAGAGCCTTTTCTATTATTCAGCCTGAATAATTTTGGTGGGGGCAATGATTAGAGGATACTGTGGTCCTGGTCCCAGGAACTTATCCAGAGAGAGACACTTCTGTACCCCCAGCATCTTCTAATTCTTGCCTCCATGGTCCTCACATGAGGAAGCTCTGTTGCAGAGACACAGAGATCTGCCTGCCTGGCTTGGCTTGCAGGATCAGGTCCTGGAACTGTCCTACTTAGGATGTTTATAGGCACACTAGTAGATAAAAATCTCTGCATTTGCACCAATTTTGCCAATAATTCACATTTCAAATACAGCACAATAAATTACAGCATTTACATGTATTATAAAGAAGTTGTTCAGTCATATAATTTAATATATATGTTAAAGCTTAATTAACCTTTTAAGTCAGATTGTTTTTTTAAAAATGTTTGCTTCCCTTGTTTGCTATAAATATTCATTTAAATACATAAAATATACTAAGCAGCATTTCATCTGAATCTTATCACACAAAGTTATTGAACCATGAGGACTGTATAAGCAGTGAAGCAGAAGACCATGCTATTACATGGATAAATGCTCTAGAGTTACTGAAGCAACACCAAAACAATCATAGGAACATGGCTTTCTGAAGGCTCTTAAGCAACTCATTTTGGTGAAAAAATATAAATAGGAAGAAGCCATTTGCCAGAAGAGAGCTCTTAATACATACCAGGCTATGCAGTGCATACTAATACCCTGAAATATTAAAAGCAATGATTATTTTCTTTGGATAAAATGCAGGTGCTGGAAATTCCAGTTTATTGGCTATTTGATTAAAACCTATTCTGATGTCTGAGACAATCACAAGCAGCCCAAGAGATAAAGACAGTTAACCATAGTGTAGGTGCACTTGAATGCTTGTAGAAAACAATGATTTTTATATGGTCAAAGGGGAAATAATAGTTCCTGACTCATTCTTCCAACAAAACCACTGTTACCTGAAGGTGAGTTAAATATCCAATGGCCTACAAAGCAAGCTGGGAAACAAATAATTACTGGACATTATATGACCAAGTATTTTCTCTTCACCCTTGCTAGCCAATAAACTGGAGTTTTCAGCACCTGCATTTTATTCAAAGCAATTAAGTTGCTTTTTTTATTTCAGGGTATTAGTATGCACTGCATAGCCTGGTATAGTATGTCACTGGTATATATATTTTACATGTATGGACTATCAATCTGTCAGTTACAGGATGTCGGTCTGCCTCAGCTGGAGTTGATTGACTCATGTGACAACACAATTGATTGGCAATTAATTCAAATTAGCTAATATGCCTGTAACTGCTGGTCCACAAACATTTGTTTCAGGACACAGTGGAAATATCTTCTCTGGGCAGTTGAACTTGTCAAAAAAAAGTTTTGCAAAATAGCTTTTCCTTAGAATTTTTTCAACTTGTAGAATTTTAAACCTTCCCTGGGACAATATCATGTCTGAAGAAATTCCACCAGAAACCAGTCAGATTTGCTGGTTTCCCAGCTCCACACTTTGGTGCACAGAAGCCAGAGCTACATCATCTTGGCAGCCAGGCTTCCCAGAGTATACACTGCAGCTAGCAGCGAACCAGCCAGCCTTGGTAGACAGACTCATGCTAGCACATTCAAATAGTAGTGCAGACACTGCAATACCAGCAGAGGTTGGAGCTTGCCACCTAAGCCCACCCTACTCCCTGGGTCCAGCCCAGGTGGCTAGCCCGATCCTCTGCCAGTGCCACAACATCCACATGGTTAATTTCAGCATGCCAGCATAAGCCCCACTAAAACAAGTCTGTCTACGCCACCTGGGAGGCTTGCTATCAGCTTCAGTGTGGACATATCTCTAGGCTCCTGCTTTCTTGGGATCCTGCCAAATGACTGTCCCAGAGCCATGGCTCCCAGTCAAGCTGGACAGAACAGTAATTCAGCTATGTGGAAAACTCTGAGATGTTTCCATATTGTTCCAAACTGGAACTAAACCAAATTTAAAAAATCTCAAAATCCTCTGCAACATACAAATACTCTTCACTGCCAGCTCACCTGAAGAGTTAACCCAGATGATCAGCACCCAGATCTAAGCACCAGGTTAGCCTAGCTCATATATGAGTAGCTATGTTGCAAAGCCACACTTGAGTTACCGGAACCCAGGTTTTTAAGGGTTTTTTAAGCATTACTTCACTCAGCATTGCAAGACCTAAATAACTTAGACAGCTAAGTTACATTTTTCAAAGTAACTTAGGCACGTAGGCCCAGATCCTCAAATGGGCTTAGACAGTGTGAATCCGAGTCACAGCACTTAATTTTTAGGTGCCTAGAATATCACAGGAAGCAACACTGTGAAATTCTGAATTAAGCACCTGGAGAGATAGGCACCTTACACTGCAATCCACAAAGCCAACACACTAGGTGGGGAGCTACCAACCAGAAGGTGTGTTGTAAACCCTGTCTCTCTCATGGGAACATACACATAAGTCCAGGCTGCAGGAAGGTGCCTTGCTCTGCTTAAAATCCACAAACTGGAGGGTTGGGGGGAAGACAGGTGGTTAAACACCTAAGTAACATGTAGGGCTTCAAACTAAAGGGTCAGAAGGGGGAAGGTACTGAGGAGAAGGACTTTCCATGTAAACTTTAGCCTAGTGGGCAGGGTACTCACCCAGGATGTGGGAGAGCCCTGGTTCAAGTTACCCTTTCTCCTGAAAGGGGTGGGATTTGAACAGGAAATGACCACCTCTCAGCTGATTAATTCATATTTAATTATTCAATTAAATAATTAGACCAGTGAAAGAGTTATAAGCAAAGTGCAGTACCTTCAATAGGAGAGACTGAGGAAGCCCCACATCATACTCTACTGATTAGGGTTCTTATCTGAGGAGTAGCCCATCCCAGTTCATATTCCTGCTTCCTCTCAACAGCAGTGGGGGCTTAAACTGGGGCTCTCCCACATCACAGATGAGTATCAAGGACACTGCTTCTCACTTAGGGGTCCTTACCCAAAAGAGGGTTGCAAAAATATTGCAAGGCAGTCATGAGAGTGTTGACTGCTCACTGGGCACACAGCTCTGAAGACAATACCACTGCCAGCAGCAGCACAGAAATAAGGGTGTCATGGTATGGGGGGAGGGAGTTGTCACAACCTGAAATATTTTCAAAGGGGGTCCCAGCAAAAAAGTTTGAGATCCTCAGCTCTAGGCTAAAGATTATAAGGAAACTCCCCTCCCCCCGCCCAACCTCCCCACTGTTTTGTGTGAACAATACCTGGACCTTGCAACGCTGAGCTCAGAAATATCTATAAAACTTTAAAAACTGGGCCCGGGCCCACACTGGTACTGCATTCACCCATCCATGCCACTAGGACTTCTGGGGGTCATATCCCATGAGTCATAGCACTGCAGTAAAGCTGAGCTGCTGTATTCTGAGCTGATACTTTCCTAATCAACTGTGGTAAAACTTGTCCCTTCTGGGCATAATGGGGGAATTGTGGGAAAGCACTGGAGGACTATCAGCACTCAGATGGCTTAGCCTACATCCAAAATGCAGAGGTGAAAGAGAATACTACCAGCCTAAGTCTTACTCAGGCTTTAGCTTATATCTCAGAATGGGCTAGCTAGTAAACACCACAATCAGGCAAGATGACTAAATGTGTGAATAGGAGCTAGCTTGGGGCAACTCCTGAGTAAGAGCCAAGTTAACAAGCCCTGTGGTATATCTATTTTAAACATTTTTTACCTAGAGTTAATGGATTGGCAGTTAACTAGAGACACTTAACCTGTCTGTAAAAGCTCTTGTGCAACACATTTGCTACAAGTGGTTTTTGTTTTTATCCATTATGCTAGGCTGATCACTGGAATAAAGAACAAACATTTGCAGCATGGATCAAACGGGCAAAAGTACCAACAAACATCTGGGGCATGATCAGACTGGCATTTACAATTGTGTTAATTAGCATAAATTAATTGTCAGTCAAAGAACTCAAGTCCTTACATAACGAAGAACTAATTTAGACAAGAACCAGTGTTGTTTAAGGACTTCCCCCCCCACACATACTTTATTTATTCATTCAAGATTAACAAATTCAGCCTATCAGTATCTGCATGTAAAAGGACCCTTTAAAGGAGTAATCTCTCTGATTCATAAGCCACTCCAAAATACAAAAATGTGGTGTCCAATCCCAATGCCATACAATATGTTTGTGTAGTATAATTCAGTCAAAGAAGAGTGAAACCATATTTCTAATCTTTCCTCCAAATACCACATTGAACTGCTTCTCATTAGGGGCAACTGACCTGTAGTAATTCATTTTCATAATCATAAAAACCCCAACCTAGACATTTTTGCATTTTAGGACAACAGCTAAGCATTTGCAACCACAAAAATATCGACTGCTTCTCACACTGTAACTTTAAAGGAGCCAAACCAACTGAAATAAAATATGGCAAAAAGAAATCTGCTCCAAGGTTGAGATCTTGTATGTCAGGTTTTGCCTAGAGCAGATTTTCACAGCTGAGTGATAAACCCTTCAAAAAAGGGGGTTCACAGTGGAAATGCTGACAGAATTTTAACTAGCACAGCATAAACGTGCCGCTATAATAACCTACTTTTTTTGATTGCATATATTTTTAATGATTATTTTTTCTGCATGCCAATCTAACCTGAGGTACTAAAATAGTTAGAAAAAAATTGTGATATAGGATGTTGCTGTCCTCTAGTGGCTACAGAGAATTAGCAATTATATACTGTATTTGCTCTTAGAGGTTTTTCACCCAGATTCCAATGACCAATTGTGTACTGCAAAATTTCCTATGCCTAAAATGTGAATGAAGTTTCTTAAGTGATGGTTTTGAATAAACAAAGGATGAATGCTTCAGTATGAAAACGTAACAAATTATCACTATTTTATGTTGTGTGACTATATATTGACTCTATTCTAGCGAACCTGTAATAGTCTATAGATTTAAAAAAAAAAAAAAATACCAGCAGCTCCTCAGAAATATCTAGCTATCATTCTCTCTGCAGAGTTATTACCATTACAGAGGCTGCAAGGTTAGATTTGATTTGCAGCCTGAATTGCAGTGATAGAAAATCATTTAGAATTGATTGCTACAAAAGGCTGAACAACTCCATATGGTCTGAGGTTTGATTTGATTGTAAAAATAAAAAAAAAATCACAACTGCTGTAGTACTGGTTAGATATGTACAGATTTGTGAAACTCAAGTGAGAAAAATAATCTAATCTCATGAAAATATGTAATTTCTAGAATTGTACAAAGGGCAAAAATGACAGGATAAATTGGTAACTACTGTATTTGTATTGATGGAAATATAGTACAATTAATGGCCATAATTTACAAAGATGAAGAAATAATGGTTAAGCTCTGATCATGCAAATCCATTTGTGTGTGTGTGTGTGTTTGCAGCATGGGAGGCATTGATAATGCCGTCAGTATCAGATACGCTAATAAAAGGTTTATCTATATTTATTAAATTCAAGACTATTGCCTTAAACCTGAAAATTCTCCATGTGCAGCATTCCCACCGGTTTTAATGGGAGTCCAATTGAGTCTGATATTTTGGATCATTAAAGATAAATAAGTGCTGAATGTGTGATGACGTTTGATACCTAATGATGTATCTGATACAGAGGCTAAAAGATTTTTTAAAAAAATATGTATAATTTTAATGAAAAGCCATAATCCAGCCACAGGGTTTCTTTAAAAAACGAACTATATACATATAAAAAAATGCCCAAAGTCCATATTTTGCAACAGAAAAACTGTTTGAGTGATCTTACCTCTGCCTTTCCATACTTTCCACTGTTTCTGAGGGAAAAGTATGTGTGTGTGAGGTTTCATTTATTTCCTTAAATTTAACCTTTTACTTAAGATCTGTCAATAGTGGGAAAAGGTGTACAGATTTACTATATTAATGTACTTTGATGAAAAACCCTAATGCAGACACACTGCTGCGTCAAATCTAGTTTAGATTGTAATTTAATTGTAATTTACACCAGTATGAGGCAATCTATATTAGGAGTTTGCAATACCATGACTATAATAGTACAAGTATCGCTAATGTAGACAGATACTAGCTTTCTAGTGTTTTTTTTAAGGTGTTTAACGAATGTTCTTTTAAGGGTTAGAGGGTTTCCCCCTTTAAATTACTGCTAATTCTTTAATCTTTATTTCACTTAATTGGAGATGTCTCCAAATCATGATCATTTAAGCTACGGTGACAAGATAGCAACTGTGAAAAAAATTGGGACGGGGTCGGGGTAATAGGTGCTTATATAAGAAAAAGTCCCAAAAAACAGGACTATCCCTTTAAAAACGGGACATCTGGTCACCCTAATTTAAGCAAAGTACCAAGTTTCCGTAGTGTTCTCTGATGGGATAAGCTTCTAAAAGTACAACCATTCTCTCTAAAAAGAACACCTTACACTTTTTACACATGAGCACAGGCTGAGACCTGTCCAAAGGAAAAAACAATCAATCAATCTTCTTCCCATAGACAACTTGTCATATTTTGTGTCTCTAGCAATAGGTGGACCCAGGTGCAACTGGCAGTATGGTGCATCCAGGGGCACAGCTAAAATCAAAGAGCCAGGGATGTGCAAGGAAACTTTGTGTCAACGCTTTTACAAGTGAAGGTAAAGGGGTTCTTTCTTCCTCTGCCTTTAGTGACTTTTCATGTCCGTGCTGCATTTGGCATAATGGGGTCTGGATCAGGGACAGTCAGCTCTGTAATCACTCAAATACTATCAACATGCTTCAGTCCCAAGGCACACACACAAACTCCTATCAGTTCCTGTATGTCTCTTTTCTACTCACTCCTATCTAAAGAGAAAGAGTAATAATGATGATTACCACCTCCCACTATTTTCAGTTAGACTGAAGCCAGACTGCCAACTTGGGGAGGCAAAATGGCCGCCTCCTGAATGCTGTGTTTAATGGTCTGGACAGAAAACCATGAGGAGAGAGAAGTATGTGGGAAGTAGTTTCCCCTTGAAGAAGAGAAGGAGATATGGGTAAGGGAGTTGCAGGGGGCACCCTGAAGAGGAATGAGAGAAAATTGAGAGGTGCAAGGGAATAGGTGGCAGCAAAAGGAACATTACTGTGAAGGGGAAAACAGGAAAAAAATGTGAAGGCAGGTGGGTTGGGGACAGGAGACTATGGGAAAATCTGAAGGAGGAGAGAGGTTGGACTGGGAGAGAGATGGGCTAGCAATGATCACTTGAGGCAGTGTCAGAAATAAATCAATGGGAACACAGCACGTCCAGCTGATGAAAGAGTTGTATAAGGGCTTGGTTACACTTGCACTTTATAGCGCTATAAAGCCCCCACGAGCGCTATAACCTCCTCCCCGTCCACACTGGCAAGTCACGTAGAGCGCTATAACCGCTGAGTTATAGCGCTATTGTTAATCCACCTCCGCATGGGGAATAAGGGCTGTAGCGCAGCTACTGTAGCACTACAGCAAGAATGTGGACACCCACTGCTCATTAATTGGCCTCCAGCCCATCCCATAATTCCCGTTCGAGCCACTCTGGTCATCACTTGCAAACTCTTTTGTCCTGTCCTCAGGTGACCACACGTCAGACCCGCCCTTTAAAGTTCCAGGGAAATTTGAAAATCCCCTTCCTGTTTGCTCCAGCCAAGTGTGGCATGCCCTCAGGGAATCTTTGTAGGTGATCATTCTCATTGATCTGATTGATTGTATAGCGTGCTCTCAGGGAATTGTTGCAGGTGATCATTCTGATTGATCATCATGACTCCATGTGCCATGCCTCCTCACAATAGGCGATCCCCAGCATGGAGCAATAGCGAGGTCCTGGACCTCATCAGCTGTTGGGGGGAAGAGGCTGTTCAGTCTCAGCTGCGGTCTAGCCGCAGGAATTTTGATACCTATGGGCAGATATCATGGGCGTTGGCGGAAAGAGGCCATGAGCGGGACACTCTGCAGTGCTGTGTTAAGGTAAAGGAGCTTAGGAATGCGTATCGCAAAGCCCGCGAGGCAAACGGCCGCTCCAGGACAGCCCCAGTGACTTGCAGAGTTTATAAGGAGTTGCACGCAATACTTGGTGGTGATCCTACGGTCACTCCATCGATCACCACGGACACTTCCCAGCCCACCAGTGAAGGGGGGGGTGAGGAGGAGGACGAAGAGCAGGAGGATGAAGAAGAGGAGGAGGATGAGGACGAGGCGGCAGTGACCCAGGGCACGGAGGAGTCCCTGGACGCATGCAGCCAGGAGCTCTTCTCAAGCCAGGAGGGCAGCCAGCCACAGCGTCCAGTGGTTGCAGGGGCAGCTCAGCAGCAGATTGCAGAGGTAAAGCTGCATTTCTATGGGGAAGGCAGGCAGCTTGGGGTGGAAAGGGATGCAGGGGGCATTCCACCTGGAGCTCTTCTCAAGCCAGGAGGAGGGTAGGGGGGCATGCAGCCAGGAGCTCTCCTCTAAAGCCAGGAGGAGGGCGGCCAGCCACAGCGTCCAGCGGTTGCAGGGGCCAGCTCAGCAGCGGATTGTGGAGGTAAAGCTGCTTTTCTATGGGGACGGCAGGCAGCTTGGGGTGGAAGGGGATGCTTGCATGCTTGCCTACATGTGGACTAGTGCATTGATGTAGTCTATCACCTCGCGGTAGTCATCATCAGTAATCTCTTCAAAGGTCTCAATAAGAGCGCTTGTGCGCCTGCGCAGGTTTCCCGGGACAGCCAGCATGGCCCCCATCCCGATCACAGTCAGTAGTCCCCGCCACTGTGCTACGGTGGGTGGGGGGAGCATTGCTGCACATAGGCAAGCTGCATACGGCCCTAGGCGGAAGCCGCATCTTATTAAAATCCCTTCCCTTTGTTCCTCAGTGACTTGAAGCAACGAGATATCTTCCAGGACAGACACCTACGGAGAATGTTGGAACAGTGTTCAGAGTAGGGATCCTGCCACTTCCTGGCACTCCACCCACCCACCCCACCCGTGCCACAGCTTTTCAGGGCAGGGAAGAAATCCTTCCCCCTGCCTGCTGCTCAGACTGGGGCTCCTGCAACTTACCGGCACTCCCCACCCCCTCCCCTGGCACAGCTTGTCTGGGGCAGGGAAAAAATCATTTCCCTTGCCTCTGGAGTGCACTCACCATGGCAGGGGCTCCGTTGCTGTATCTGTGCTCTCTGCGGGACAGGCAAACGGGGAATGCAGGGGAATCATAGGCATGTCTGCTCTTTACAAGGGAACCACTGTTAAATGTATCTTTTTATTTTAGAAGGATCGTCCTTGAGCCCTGTGCCATCGCTCTCATCAACAGCTGAGAGGCTGAGGCAACTGAGGAAGCGGCCACGAAAGAGCAAAGAGGATCTTGTACAGCAAGTAATGCAACAGGCTGTAACAGAGAATCAAGTTGCACAGAGGTGGAAGGAGGACCAGAGCAAGTTGAGGGAGAAGGTGCGGCAGGAGAATGCGATTCACCGCCGGAAAAGCACCGATAAGCTGCTCTCATTACTGCAGCTTCAACTGGAGACTATGCAGCGGATTGTCACCCTTCAGGAGGAGAAGCACCGCACTCTCCACCCCAATTATCGTTTGCCCCAAAACCCTTCCCCTTCTGTGCCTCAGTACCCTCCAGGCCACTATCATCAGTTATATGGTTATCACCATCCACAGCTGCCTCCAACCCCTCTGTCTTCACCGAACAACCCCCAAACCCTGGACCATTATCCACTGCAGTCAACCCCTAATAACATGCCTTACTGCCCTCCGCAAATGGGGTTTGGGGGACATGGCCACTGTGAAGACACTGGAGACTCAGAGACCCAGACATATTCCGATCTCTGACTGACCCCATGCCACCCCCATTGCACCTCACCCGGCTTCCCCCTCACACACATCACAAAATTTTCTTTCAGCAACCGAAGTACCTGTTCAATAAATGAATTGTCTTCTTAATAAATGGGTTTCTTTATTAAGTGTACATACATTATTGCAGGCTACAGAAAAGCAAGTGCCTGTTCCTGTTAAAAGAATGCTCCCTCCCTCGCTCCCTCCATCTGCACCTCACTTTAGAACTGGCTTTCAGCCTCAAAATGCTCCCTCAAGGCTTCCCTGATCCTAACAGCCTCGCGCTGGTCCCCTCTAAGAACCCTGCTCTCTGACTGGGCGTATGCGGCCTCCAGGTGTTGAACCTCTGAGGACCATGCCTGAGTGAAGCCTTCGCCCTTCCGCTCACAAAGATTATGTAGGGCACAGCATGCGGAAATAACCGCGGAGATACTACCCTCGGCCAAGTCTAGCCTCCCATACAGCGCCAGCACGCCTTGAGACGCCCAAAAGCACACTCCACAGTCATTCGACACCGGCTAAGCCTGTAGTTGAACCTTTCCTGACTGCTGTCCAGGCTCCCTGTGTAGGGTTCCATGAGCCAGGGCATTAAAGGGTAAGCGGGGTCGCCAAGAGTCACTATGGGCATTTCCACTTCCCTCACGGGGATCCTCTGGTCTGGGAAAAAGGTCCCGGCTTGCATCTTCTTGAACAGGCCGGTGTTGCGGAAGACGCTTGCGTCATGCACCTTTCCAGACCAGCCAGCGTTAATGTCAGTAAAACGCCCACAGTGATCCACAAGCGCCTGGAGAACCATGGAGAAGTACCCCTTTCGGTTAACGTACTCGTCTGCTAGGTGGGTGGGCACCAGAATAGGTATATGGGTCCCATCTATTCTCCCAGCCACAGTTAGGGAAACTCATTTCTTCAAAGCCAGCAACAACATCATGCACGTTACCCAGAGTCATGATTTTTCATAGCAGGATGCGATTAATGGCCCTGCACACTTGCATCAGCACAACTCCAATGGTCAACTTTCCAACCCCAAACTGGTTGGCCACTGATCGGTAGCTGTCTGGGGTAGCCAGCTTCCAAATCGCGATAGCCACCTGCTTCGCCACTGGGAGGGCAGCTCTCAGTCTGGTATCCTTGCGCCGCAGGGCGGGGGCGAGTTCAGCACACAGTCCCATGAAAGTGGCTTTTCTCATTCGAAAGTTTTGCAGCCACTGCTCATCGTCCCAGACTTGCATGACGATGCGATCCCACCACTCAGTGCTCGTTTCCCGTGCCCAGAAACAGCGTTCAACAGCCGTGAGCATGTCCGTTAATGAGACAAGAAGCTTCATGTCAAACGCATTCACCGCTTCGATCTCGTCTTCAGACTCATCACTGTCATCCTGCATGTCAAGGATTAACTCCACTGCACACAGAAATGTGCCGGCGACAGTCGTCAGCATGTTCCACAGCAGTTCTGTATTCATCGTGGCACACAACAATGGAAGATGGAGTGCGATTTGCTGCAACTGTTGAAAGATGGCGCCGGAGGTGGAAGGAAACACAGGGATTGCTGGGATATGCCAAAAAGCATCATGGGTAGTTGAAACAGGATGCAGAATGCCCCGCAAGTGACGCCCCCCCCCCCCCACAAGGCATTGCGCCAGATCAGGAAGAGGTGTACTGTGGGATACATGCCCTAATGCGCTGCTCTTAATGCCGCATTAAGTGCCGCAAATGTGGCCACGCTGTAACGCTGGAGCATCTCAGTGTGGACATACAATAGTGCTATTCATATTACTGTATAAGAGGACCGCTATAACCAATAGCGCTATAATCTTGTAAGTGTAACCATGCCCTAAGAAAGCATGCTCTGATCTAAAACTATCATTTATTCGATTTAAGCACACGGACATAAGCAATAGGTTTAGAACTTCCCAAATAATTAAAATCTGAGATAGTATTGAGTAATTAGCAGCAGATCAGCGATGGCCAGTTGCTTTCTCACTGGGGATTATAGTGTCAAGAAAAAAATCTCTCAGGATAGCTTCAGAGAACTTCTCCAAAAGCACACTCCATTAGCTAGTCTTTTTATAACTCATTTTTACAAAACACATAACTCAGTGAGCCCTACTGGGTCATCATTCACCTGCTTATCAACAAAACAATCCTAACAATCTTGGCCATAATAAGCTTCTATATCAAAGGTGCCCAAATGCAAGGTCTCCATCCACTTACTTTCTCTCAGTTTCATAATTTATTGACACTTTTCTCCTCTCCTCTCATTCTGATTAGCAGAAACTGCAAGCTTGCAGCTAGTATTTAACCTTGCTTCCAAAAGCCCTGCTGGTCCAAATTAACCCTTAACTATGTGGTGTTCTATTTTATTAATTCATGGTGGCTGAATGAACACAATATGGCTGCAATTAGCTTGATCAAATTCTGGAGTAACATACCCCTCAATTCTACCGTAACGGGGGAAGGGGATTAAGATAGGTAAGGGAAATTCTCCTTTAAGCAGCCAGCAGTGAGGCCTGCATTTTTGCACGTGAAAATTTTAGATTTTTGATCCTGAAATTCTCACTGTTTGGAGACAGGCAGATTTCCCTTATAGGCTCAAAAAACAAACAAACAAACAGAAGTATTTCAAAGCTTTATTTGTCATCATGCTCTCTGGGGAGCCAGTATAGACATGCTGCAGTAACCCCAATAGTCTACCCCAATAGTCACTTGTAAATACACGAATGAGAGACTTGTATCATTTTTAAGAGGCAGAAAAATGTCTCTCACCGTTACACACACACCCACACCAAATGATCCACATGCATTCCTCTTTTAAGGGGGACAGATTTCATGCCCATCAAAGCACTTCACTGTTCAAATTATTCATGTTCCTCTTTAAGAAGCACATTTATTCTGAAGGAACTGTAGTGCTCAAATGATCCATGAAGTCTTTAGGAAGACACTATTTATTCCTTAGGACCACCTTGCAGTTTAAATCAGCCATGCCAACCTCTGAAGAGGATCATCTTGAGGCATTTCTATACTCAAAGGGTGATTCACATTCCCAAGTAATTATGGAATAGAATGTGATTTTTTTTATAGTAGCTTTTATATTCAAGGTAGCCCAAAGCATTTTACAGTAAAATACTACTAATACTCTGTTGGTAAATGTGGTAGCCATTATGTGTTCAGCTAGTTCTTTCCTACAGCTTTGGATTCAGAACTGGTTATTACTCAGAGAAAAAGTTGACAAGAATACTCCTACTCTTTTTGAAAACTGCTGTGGAAAAGTTACTATCTCCCTGCATTTTTAAAAAAGAAATCAACTTCTGTTTATTATTCCTCTCCCATCCCTCTCCTCCCCGCACCCAGTCCTCCGATCTCAGGATGTGTCTGAAAGGTTTCCGGGTACTGGGAGGAACACACTCCCCTCCATTAAACTGACATCTTTTAAAAAGCACTCAAGAGACTTGACAATGGTTGCTTAATAGAGAGGGCTTTTTAATAAAGAAGCAACAGTCTGAGTATATTTGCTGCAGCCTCTCACACCTAGAGGTTGCTTAACAGGAGTGGTCTTGCACAGATTTCTCCGTACTCTGGTTCTACAGTGGATTAGGATGAGGGTGAAAAGGGTTACATCTCTGGCAAGGATCACATTTAGGCTTCAGTTAATTTAAATTTCGGCTCTCTCCAGCATAGGACTCTGACTAGGGATGACTTTATCATTAATGCTCTTATTAGGGTCAGAACGCAGGCTTTGCTTTTGGCTAAAATGGAAAATAAGCATGAGCGGTAACATTTCTAAAAAAATGAGTCATCCTTGTGGCACTTTAGAGACTAACAAATTTATTTGGGCTTAAGCTTTCATGGGCTAGAACCCACTTCATCAGCTGCATGGAGTGGAAAATACAGTAGCAGGTAAATTTATACATAGTACATAAAAAGATGGGAGTTGCCTTATTGGGTGAGGGGGTCCTTCTCACAGGACAATTTAATTATCAGTAGAATTCCAAGGGAGGAAAAATACCAAGGGAAAGCACCTACTTTCTCAAAGACAAATGTTTCGAGTTCACCATT
The DNA here is from genome assembly GCA_007922305.1 of Dermatemys mawii. Classification (NCBI taxonomy): domain Eukaryota; kingdom Metazoa; phylum Chordata; order Testudines; family Dermatemydidae; genus Dermatemys; species Dermatemys mawii. Next base: position 12,386,170 of record ML677339.1, on the reverse strand, counting down.
ATTTGATTTATTTGTTATGCAGCCCCTACGCAAGCAGTTATAAACATGGCACCCTCTGCTCTGAGATATTTGGTTTTGAGAAGGCACCATATGGTACAGCTAAAGTGATTTGTAATCATCCTTTCCATGGCAGGCCTGATCTGCCACAGGCAGCCTTGGCATCACAAGTCCAGAGATTCTTCATGAAAGAATGTCTCCCACCCAGCTATGAGACCAGATAATGTGGATGTTTGTTAATTTATAAACATTGATAAAACATTTCTTGTAAAAATGAGGGGCATTTGTATGTCATGCTACTGCACCATCACAGAATGTGAAAGCCACGCAGGTATGTGTTAAAACATGGGATCGCTATTGCTCTTGCTTAGACCAAAAGCTTAATTCTGGGAAGTCTCTGAGATTCATAAGAAATTGATTTGTGGAGATGGATGATAGTGCCTTGCAGGAACATCTTGGTCACAGAACTAATGATAAAATTGAGCTACCGCTCTATAATATGGACAGAGTCTCTCTGATAAAAAACATACAAGTATATGAGTGGTATCAGAAATCTAGATAGTGGTGGGTAGAACGCTAAGTACACATCTTTATGTTGTATTGCATATTGTAATTATTCTATTTTTAAGAAAGAAAAATTATCAGATATGCTTTTTGAAATCTGACATTGATGGGCCCATGTTCAAAATCTGGAATTTAAATTCATTTCATTTATCAATATATTGTACTTTGTTTTAGATTGGGCTACACAGTACATTGAAACTGAATTAACTTCTTTAATTAAAATAAAAGTCAAACCCAACTCCAGCCTCTACCAGCTACTCAATTTAAAGTTTTAGATTAGATGGCCTCTTCCCACCAGTTCCTCCCAACAGGTTTTTAATGTTGTATATGGCAACCCCAATAAGGATTCTTAAGGAGATACACCTGTGTGACAGAATCAAATAGTGCCACAAAGGCTACACAAGGAAATAGAATCACCTACTTACCAAAAGGTAGTGGATATTGGTCTGCTGGGAAGTCAACTGGGAGCAGGGCTGCTTGCAGCAGAGGGGATGTCATAGGCATTGTTACAACCATACAACTTAGTAGCTTTGATTTTTCTTTTCACTGAAATATTCCTGCTGCTCTTCCTTATCAAACTATGTTATGAGGAGGAGCAAACAGTCCACCTTGTTCCCCTTCACCAAAATAATATTTTCTTTTTTTATTATTTTTAAGAGTGAGACCCTCATTAACAAGGAAGCCATTACCTTTTAGGAGGAAAAAAATTGCAAAGCTGCTGGGCAACGGCAGCCAGGTGTAAAAGGAGAGAGGCTGAGTGAGTATTCCTATTTTTAAAGGGCAAGTTAACATCCCCTACTGCATGTGCCCAGTTGGATCTGCCATTGTTTCGAAGGGGCTACAGGCAAATATATGGTAAAAGTAAAACTTTCTGCCTATAGATGACTCTCAATGCACTATCCTGAAGGCAATAGCTATTGCTATCTCTATTTTACAGCAAGGAAAAGTGAGACTCAAAGGTTTATTGATTTGCTCAAGTTCATCCAGTAATGGCACCAGGAATAGATCTGCTTGCTTCTTTTTTCTTTACAATAGTGACTTCTACCTTTGTTTAAAATGCAAGCCAGCTAAAAGGGACCTTCAGGAGACCTGCAGGATTATCAGAAGGGGCAATTAGACCAATATAAAATATACAAAAATGCCACATTGAGAGACTTTCGGGGGGTCTGTATCTGTGCAGATGTTCAAAGGATCTATAGACTGTAGTGCCATTTCATTTGGGGTTTTGTTGTTGTTTGTTTTTGAGCCTTACATCTTATGTTTTCAGCACAATTTAGCAGTTTGTGGAATAGAGATAACCACATCCCATACTCTCTCAAGGTTTTTTTTTAATATAATAGATTATGAACCAGCATACCCCATAAATTCAATAACATTGTCCCTTATTTAGGACAGTAACACTTGCTCCTACTGCACGATGAATGTATTGGTTATTAAATGTTAACTGTGGTTAAAAAGTATCACCCCCGAAATGGTGCTTAACCCCATTTAAATTATCCTAAGAGGAATAGAAGCTAAACATTTATGTTGCAAAGGGGGACAAAACGTTTTTTCATTTTATAGTTCTTACAGTTTTAAAGCTACAGGCAAAATGGACTGTAGGAACAGGGGAGAAAGCAGTCTAAAAGTAATGATGGATGTTAAAGGAAATATTAAATCTCCTGTTTTAACTTTAAACCTTGGGTTCTGGAAGTAGGGAGAATAAGATTAATTTATTCCATGATTAAATAGTTATTCCTCTGCCTCTTCTCCCTGTTGTGTCCTCTAGTTATAACCCTAAGCATATTGTTCCCACTGTTTACATGAGAACAGAATGTGGCTGAATGTTAGTGTAAGTGAGAGAACCAATTTAAGAATCTCTTGCTTAAATTCCCAGTCATTGCATTGTATATTGTATCCTGGGGCAGAATTTGGCTCTAAGCCTGGGAAACAAGTCTACTGTGTATTGTCAGCCTATGCTACTCCACTCTCTAGCCCTTCCCACCTGACTCAGGGAATAGCAGAGCAAAGCTGAAGACCATTTGTAACACCTGCCTACAAGGGATAGGGTAGGTAGTGCTCAGCATAGCTGTTCTCAGGCATAGGAACACAATTCAGAGCAAGCTGATGGCACTTCAAGTGAAAGTGGATACAAATTTAAAAACCTAAAAGATTTTTAATAGGCTGCTTTAAGTAGAATACATTCTGAAAATTCAACACTTAGCACCTAGCGAATAATCAGACTGTGTTAATATTCTAGGTTGTTATACAATGAAGATTAAGAAGTTGCCAATTTCACCTTAAAAATTTTTCTAATAATACCGGGTCACATACAATCATTGTCCTCCTCTTAAGCTATTTCCTACCACCGCCCTGTGGCATTGCCTAATCTTATAGTTCTCTTAATTTAGATCCCAATCTTGCAAATATTTAAGCATGTGAGTAACTTTACTTTAGGTACATATGCACTGCATTGAACTCACAAGGTGTAATGCTACTGACACAAATCTGCAGGATCAAGGCTTTAGAGTGTCAGCTAGCCTAGTTAGTACTACATCGGTCTGAGAAGTGTGCATGTATGAAGCTATAATTAATAATTACCTAGGTTTACAATGTGTAATATCTACATTACTACAAATATTGAGGTCAAGTTATCTAAGGCAAGTGGCAGAGTCACACTGTGAGGACATGTATTTTTTTTCTTTAGAACTATAGCAGGAAGCCAATCAGTAGAGATCTTTTGTGCCCAGTTGAGCAGACAGAAACTGGCATTCCCATTTTGTGGGAAAGTCCCACATTTAGAACTGCTATCTTCTACAGGAGGAGTGGCCAGCCTGTGGCTCCAGAGCCATGTGCGGCTCTTCAGAAGTTAAGATGCAGCTCCTTGTATAGGCAATGACTCTAGGTGCCTGGAGCTACAGGCACCAACTTTCCAGTGTGCCAGGGGGATGCTCACTGCTCAACCCCTGGCTCTGCCACAGGCCCTATCCCCACTCCACCCATTCCCACCCCCATGCCTGCCGTGATCTCACACCTCCCCACTCCCTCCCAGAGCCTGCTGCATGCTACGAAACAGCTGATTGGGAGATGGAGGAGGGAGCGGGAGGCACTGGGAGTGGGGGAAGGGAGGGAGCTGCTGGGGAGCTGCTGACATATTACTGTGGCTTGTTAGCAATGTACACTGGTAAATTCTGTGTCCTTCTCCAGCTCAGCTTGGCCACCCCGTTCTACAGTTTAGGTATGTACCCTACAAACTGGGCTATTCAAAATTCTGGCAACACTGTCCCTCTGTCTCATCTGTTGAAGCTGTTCCACTCTGTATAAAATATTTATTGGAGCAGGATCTAGAACGCAGGTGAGTGCCCTAGCCTCAACAGTTTCACTCTCTTGCCCAGTGAATATTTAAGTAGGTCATAAAAAATGGAACAGCTTCAACAGGAGAGATTGAGAGCCCACCTGAGAGTACTCAGTGGCCTGGTGGTTAGGGCACTCTCCTTGGTTGTGGAAGATCCAAGTTCAAGGTTCTGTTGCAGAGCAGGGATTTAAATTGGCTTCTCTCACATCCTAGGTAAGTGCCTTAAATGCTACTGGACATAAGGGAGGTGACAGGAGCTCTTCTATTTTGTGAATGGTGTGTAAGTCTCCTTGTGGATCTAGCCTGAAAGAAATGTTCTGGCTGAAAGTATTCAGTAAATTCAACACAAATTCAGGAATAGTTTTTGGTCAACCAAATTGCATTTTTAGATGGATAAAATATTAATCTGAAAAAATTCACCCAGCTCTAGTTGGTATACTAACAGTTAGTGCACTGGTGTCCAGAGTCTGCCATTCAGTGAGCTTTGGAGAAATAAAAGTTAATCACTTGTATTTCATTAAACAAAATATTTATGGGTGCAGTTTAGTGGCAAATTGGAAAAAAATAAACCTATTGAATAGACACTAAAGCAGACTTTATTGTACAGCAATATGTAATAGACAGCAGGTGGCTCTTTTTAAACATATGTAGAAAATTATCCAGTGGTTGGAATGATCTGTAGTTTTGATGAGAAACTAGCACAAACACCACAGTTCTTGCTGTCATATTTGTAAACAGAATAAATCAAAGTTTCAAAACAACTGTTTCACACTATAGGACCTGTTTATTTTATTGCACACTTTTTTAACATAGTCTGTAAATAAACTTGGCACATAAAACTGAAGTTCACTGAATCTGCTCACTATACAAGTATGAAAATAAATCTCTATTTTAAATATTTTATGTTCACTTGGAAGTTTGCACAGTATGGGTTTACGCAAATATTTAAAATGTTAGCCAATCATTTAACTAACTTCACATATATGCAGCTAGTGGGAAGTTAATTATATCTATATCTCTAAGGGCTGAAAATGTGAGTGACAGTACACTCTTTACCACTTCCTGTGGTACAAACTGAACCTAAAATACAAGTGGTTTGGGTTTTAAAAAAAGGAAATGGCAGGTGATAGTGAAACAAAGAACCCTTCAGGCTATGATGCCAGATCTAAGCTAAGTAGCATGATGCCTGTCTATGCATGGATGGGACAACTTTACTCAAATACCTAGTGCTGCAGGAAATGATGTTGACAGATTAGTAGTTAGAGAAAACTATCACCTACTGTCTTAACACCTTGGGACATGGTAGGGGACATTGAAATTGGAGGAAAAATGTAAAATGAGGTCTTAATCACTAGTGATGATCATAAATATGTTTTGGGAGGGGGGCAGAATAAGGGATATTAACCCTGTTGTCCCCATCAGATTCCAATGTGGATAAATACATTTTGCCTACCTCAACATCCATCTGCTATCTGTCAGAGTTGGCATTCTTCCCTTCCTGCACTATAATGTTTAATTACTGCTACGTGTTAAACAGGAATTCTATTTAATCCCAGAGGTGGCCACACTTCAAAATATATAGGCTGCATAGCCCCATCCTGTCAAAAAACTTTGTACAAGGATCTCATTGTGAACTGACCTCTATGCCGGCACAGAACTCCACTGATGGAGTTCTCTGCATGGGTGCAGGGATCTGTCCACAATGCTCTTTGTAGGATTGCCACATTAGTTCTAAAATGAGCTTTGGGATCTTTTTGGACAAAGCGTACTCTACGATCACAACAGTATTTGCTAAAATAAGAGTGAATTGTTCAATGAGTATGAGAGAAGATATGGTTTAAATATAGTCTCAAGCAGTTAGATCATAACTACACTCTTGAGTAAGGGAAATAATACAGCAAATTTTAATAAGCAAGCAACTAAATAGTGCTAAATAGATGAGAGAGCCCTAGAAAAAAAATCATTTGATCACTTGTTTAAGAGCATCCCACAAAAATTACTGCCTCAAAATATATTTAACATGTGACCATTCAAAAAGGTGAAGACAATGAAGGACAAAAATAATACTTTGTGTCAAGTGCATAAAAAATCTTATATACAGATTCTGTTGGAAAAAAACATGGAAAGACATTCCTTTAAAAATAAATATAGGTATTAAGATAATATAGCCACTAACAAAACAACTTTGTGCAATACATGAACAGCTGTAAGTACTGAACAAAATCACAGAGGAACACAAACATATAAATCTGTTTGCTGCCATATGTTTTAGGTAGTAGGCAAGACAACTTTTCAAAACAAAAAGAAGGACCTTATACAAATACTAGCTTTGATTTTTTAAGGCAGATATTTTAGCTTCTAAAATTAATAATTACATTCCAAATCCTCTTATTTTACCACGAATGCCATCTCATATTATGCCAATTGTCAGATTTGATAGGAGCAATCATTGCAGGATTTCTAAATAAGGCCTTGATCCTGCAAAGTGATTCATGGGAGCAGACTTCTATGCCTGTGCACAGCCCCCACTGAAGTCAATGGAGCTCTGTAAAGGAGTAGTCTCTGAATATGCATCATATTGCAGGGGCAGGACCTGAATCCAGGTGTTTAATCAAGTGTGTGTGTGTACACACACACACAGAGATTATAATATTTAAGCCCAAATCCTACAATTGGTTACAATAGCACAGACCCTTATGCCTGTGTGGACACGCACTGAGCCAGCAGGATCCCATCAGGGCTTTAAAAAACTGCTCTTGTGAATCTAATTGCAAAAGGAGCTTATAAAATGTAACTATGACAAGAGCTCTTCACACTGCCAGAGCTGCACTCTCTGCAACTCCATTGCCTATAATGAGTACAGAATTTGTCCCAGTGATACTGGATTTTCATTTCAAAGCCCTTTTACTAAGAATTTATAAAAGATGACCATAAAACACATTCCAGGATTAAATCTGGCTGACATTATTTTGGCCATTACACTTTTTTTAAAAAAAAAAAACAAAAAAACACAATGGTTTCAAGGTAGGTTTGCTTAGCTATAGCTTACACAAATGCAAAATAAAAAAGTCACATCATTTAAAAAATAGATTCAATTTATAAATTGTTGCAAAATACCTAGACACACACGTCTGGTCATTAAAATCAGCAAGAACTGCCCAAGACAACAGTCCCACAGAGAGAACTGCATGGTCAGGCCATTGACATTAATGACTTCAGATCTACTCTGTACAGGCATAGGACTCCACTCATGTGGTTTTCTTTTCAGGATTATGGCACATCATATTAAATAAATTTGGAAAAACATTTACTGCACATGCACACAAACTACTTTCCATATGAATTTCAAACTTGTCTTTTTAAAAGAGTACCTCCCACAGTGTCTGTTTACAGGACCCAAATCTACAACACCAAGAGGAAAATATGTAATGTCCTATTTTAAAACTGCTAATACACTGTACATTTTGTACTTAATTGTACAACCCCAGGTTATTAAATCAGTAACACATTGGAATTTTAGATCTCAATAAAGAATCAATTAAATATACAAACTACATTTAAATAATATTAAGATGATGAGTCATGCCAATAAGAAAAGCTAATAAATTCAAAACTTTGATGTGACTTGGTTCTTTCTTACTGTCTTTGGGGAGAAAATATTAGCCATCTGTCAGCCTTGGATTCCTAGCTCTGTAGGTCTGTCTTATATTTCTGTACATCTAAATCTCTCACTGAGATAGATAGCATTCTGAGGTACACACACACTGTCCCATCCAATGTTGTGCTGAACACCTTCAGCTTTCAGGCTCAGCATCTTCCAAAATCAGGCCCAACATACAGAAAGGAGCCTCAGCTCAGACTGAGTTACAGTCCTGTGGATCCATATTATTTCCCACAGAAGATGTGTGGAAAAGGCTTCACAGAACAGGGCCCTTAATATTAAATTGTAACTACTTAATATAGATAAAGACAGCTGCACTATCTTTTCTGCTTATATTCCATGGCCCTATGCCTAGCTCACCCACTCTTCTCCCAGCCTCTGTCACCTCCTGCAGCACAGACCGAAGACCCAGAGAGGGGTTTCTGCCAGGTGGGGTAGGATGTTACTGCAGAAGTAGGTGACTCCTTACCCCTCCCATGTGGGATAAGGTAGATCTGTGTGCAAAGGTTCCCCTCAGCTCAAGGATATTGTGGGGCTTGGTGCACTCCCAAGTACATTTTCCTTTAGGAGGCCAAAATATATGGAAATAATGGATGTGGCCGAAGTCTCTTTGCCTTGCTGGAAAATGCTCAGGATTAGTCGCTTAAGGACAAAATCTCTGAGAAAACAGTTTTAAAAGAATACCTAAAAACACAGATCTCTTTACCTGAAAAGGCATTTTTTTTAAAAAAAACAGGTGATAAACTACCTTCTCTAGGGAAGTCCATAGTTTATTAAATTAATAATATCAGTCACTGGCTATACTCTATTAAAATGTAGTGGCACAGAAAAATCTAATGTTGCTACAGCTAGTATCCACTTTTTCACGGTTTGAGGTAAGACCATAAAACTTCACCTAAGTCTGAGACTAGACAGACTGGTTGCAGCTCGAGACCTGTTTTTAACATACACAAAAAAAGGCTGAAATAGTTTGCTCTGCCATTAAGGGTCGAATAGCACTCCCATTGAAGTCAGTGGGAGCTGTGCCATTTACTTTAACAGGAGAAAGACTGGGCCCCAAGATCCTGATAATACCTATAAACATGAATTGTTTTAATGGGACTGTCTGCAGGCCAAGTGTCACTAGCAAGCTTAAATATTTGCAGGACTGGCCCTAAATAAGGGAACAAAAGACAAAACAAGTCACTAACGTGATTGTTTTTGTACTCCTATTTTAATAATTACACTATAAATAGTGTCATTTTTACCTTAATGATTTTAGGCTTTGAATTTAAAATATGTACTAAACTATGGGATTTTTAGAAAATTCAATAAAACCAATGTCTTGAATTTCAGAGAGATTGAGCATCCACAGCTCCCGCTGAGTTCACGTGGAGTTAAGAGTCCTCGGCCTCATGTTAATGTGAACAGTTTTGCCCGATTTTTGGAAAGTGGCTCACGGTCATGACAACTGATTCCTTTAATAAAAACTTAATATAGAGTCTTGTGCATGTTCAGCAGCTAACAAGTGGCTTAAGACTTAAAGATTCACTAAGAGAACAGACTACTACAGACTTTTCTGTACTATTAGAGTCCAGCTCTTTAACTGTCTAAAATGTCATATACATCAATGGCAAACATTTGAAGAATAAGAGGGAAAGGATAATTTATATTCCACTCTATTAAAATAATAGTAACAGTCTCATTTATAAACAGGCAGGAATTGTATCATTAATTCATTCTAGAGTTCCTAAATCCTGTGATACTATGACATCTCCTGAAGTTAGAGCAGTATATAATTTATCTTTTTGCTTTGCAGGATTCATGCAAGTATTTCCTCCAGTTCTGATCCGTGTGGGATCACACTTGAGTTTTGCTTTTCAGATACAACACCATATATTTGACAAGGCTTGCTCAAAACTCAGCTAGTTCACTTGAAAAGTTCAAAAAATTGACAAGTCTTTTTGACAAACCTGGCCAAGTTTGTAATGAAACCAGGTAAATTTCAAGTGGCAGGGTGGTTTATTCTGAATATTTCATACTGGCTTAATTTGACCTGTTTGCTGTCCTAGGCAAAATTAGATGAAATAACAATGGAATTGGCCCCTGAGCTCTGAATATTCTCGGTTTAAAATAAATTATTACAGTGTCTTCAGTTTGTGAAACCTCTTTCAGTTTATAAGCAAATATCTAGATGAATGAAATGAAAATACAGTATTGTGTGTACTATCATAAATTCCTGGCAAAAGTGGTAGAAGCCTTGATTCTGATCTCAGATCATTTTTAAACCAATGTAACTTCTTTGATTTTACTGACATACATGGGTATAACTGAGATCAAACCACAGCCTGTGAGGCTAGGCAAGTGCACCAGTGCAGAGCAGCAGAAAGTAGGAACAGAATTTCTCAAGTTTTGCAACTACTATATACATATAAATCCAAATAGTAAGGAGAACACATTATGTAAAGCCTTCATTTTTCATTTTAAAAAGTCATAAAAATACAAAAGTAAAATTATTTAGGGCCGAAAGGGAATTTGTTATTTATATATTACAGCAGTTCTTCAGTGGCCTCAGGTTTTTGCCAGTTGTCTCAGCCAAGTTGGTTACAGACCCCGTGTCTTCATTGTCACTTCTTTTTCGCACTTCACTGTAAGACAGCAATGAAATAAATAACAGAGACACAGCTTGGGGAATTTATTTCTACTCAAAATACTTTACACAAAGCAATAAAAAGGAATGCGCTGCCCACTCTCAGCCACTACTTTATAACATAAATTCACAAGCTGTCTAATAGGATAATTGTTTTTAGTTTATGAAATAAATGAAAGGATTGAGTGAAATTCTCTACAGTTTCTGCTTTGTAATACAGTAACTTCTCACTTAACATTGTAGTTATGTTCCTGAAAAATGCGACTTTAAGCAAAACGATGTTAAGCAAATTCAATTTCCCCCAGAAGTATTAATGTCAATGGGCAGGGGGATTAGGTTCCAAGGAAGTGTTTTCACCAGACAAAAAACTACACACACACACAGAGTATACACTTTAAACATACAATTCAATACTGGACACAACTATGATGATTGTGAAGCTTAACTGAGGTGGTGAAGTTAGAGGGTGGGATATTTCCCAGGGAATGCCTTACTGCTAAACGATGAACTAGCTTTTGGTTGAGTCCTCAAGGGCTAACACATTGTTAATGTAGTCTCACACTCTACAAGGCAGCATGAACGGAGGAAGGGGAGACAGCATGGCAGACAGAGACACACACCCTGTGTGTGGGAGAGAGAGAGAGATGGGCATTGCCCCTTTAAGTAAGCTGACCCCACTCTGAAGTAAGTTGTTTTTTTTAAGTCGATCAGGAAGTTGAGACAGCAGCTGCTGCCCCAAGCTCGCTCTCTGTCTCTCTCTGTACCTGCCACCACCCTGCTCTATACAGAGAAGGGGTAAGCAGGGTGCAGGAGCAGTGGCAAGGGGGACATCCTGGCATTAGCCCCATTCCCTCCCCCTGCACAGCAAGCAGGAGGCTCCCATGAGCATCTCCAAGGCAGAGGACAGGAGCAGCACATGGTAGTTGGGGGAGGGGGAGAACTCCAATTTGAGGTCTAGACAATTAGTTATGTTTTCCATTCCTTTTTGGCCCATTTTCTCTTTTGATTGTTTCCCTCTTCATTTCACAGCAGAGCAAAGCACTGAGCCCTAGATAGTCATATATTAAAAGTAAGCAACTATTATACAATTATAAATCTATTCTGAGAAATACTCCATATCATTGGCCACTTTGTTACAAAGATGCTTGTAACTGGTTTATCTGTACATACGATTTTCAATTTTGTACCAGTATTATTAATGCATCTTGCAAAGCCACAATTCTGCAACTCACTACTCAGACTGAGTAGTTCCTCTGAAATCAGTTACTGATATCAATCTGGTACTACTTAAAATGAGTAACAGTGGCAGAATCAAACCCTAATACAGGTAACATGGGTCTGGAAGTCTAACTTTCCCACTGAAATGTTAAGTTAGAGATGATGACTTCCAGAAAATGACAAATATTAATCCCTGAGTTTAATCATCCATCTCAGACCAAACTGTTGGACAGTAATCTAGTGCATCTTCCATTGCTCTCAAATATAGCAAATATCAACAGATCCCTCAGAAATGAACTTTCACTAAGCCATTGAACAGACTGGTTAAAATCATATATTCAAGGTACTGAAACGGGGATAGGCAAGATGGAAAGAGCAGTTTGTCCCTTTACAAATTGAACTACAGTAGACTCTCGATTATCCGGGATGATCGGGAAAAACTGAATTAAGAGTCTACTGTGGTAGTAGTGCCGGGCTGCCCTGCACCCGGGGGGGAGTGGGATGGGGTGTGCCAGCAGCCCTGTGCCCTGGGGGGAGGGGGTGGTGCACCAGCCACCTTGTGCGGGGATGGGGGGGTGCACCGCTGCCATGTGCGGGGGGGTCCCACCCGCCTGCCCCAGTCAGCTCCTGCTGCTAGCCTGGGTGTCGGAAGCCCAGGCTGACAGCGGGAGCTGAGACCCTGGCTGGCAGGAGCCTGCGGGAAAACCCCAAAAAGTGGCGGCGGGCTGAGCTTGGGCTTCCTAAACCCAGGCTGGCAGCGGAATGAGACCCTGGCTCGCAAGGGGCCAATGGGGGAAACCCCAAAGCGGCGGCAGGCTGAGCACTCAGCCCATTGCCACTTTGGGGTTCCCCTACTTGCCCCTTGCCAGCCAGAGTCCTGCCGCCTGCCCCATTCAGCTCCCACTGTCAGCCTGGGTTACCTACACCTAGGCTGGCAGCGGGAGCTGAGAGGGGCAGGTGGTGGGACCCCGGCTGGCAGGAGCCTGGGGGGAGAGCCCAAAGCGGCTGCGGGCTGAGCCCTTAGCCTGCTGTCGCTTTGGACTTTCTCCCCAGGCTCCTGCCAGCCAGGGTCTCAGCCCACTGCCCTACACCCAGGCTGACTGGGCTGAGACCCTAGCTGGCAAGGGGCCAGCGGGGGAAACCCCAAAGCAGCAGCAGATTGAGTGCTCAGCCTGCAGTCACTCTGGGGCTTCCGCTGCCGACCCCTGTTGTAGACGTCCCGGTTAATCCGCAGCCCAGTTAACTCGAGCCCGGCTAATCGGGAGTCTACTGTATTGTAATTATTGAACTATTATAATCAAATGTTGCCTAAAACATGTGTTTTTTCACCTGTGATTTAACATTATGTAACTGTGCTGTATGGATTCACTAGAAATTTCTAACAGCACAATGCACTTGTACATTCATAGTCAGGTTCCTGGAAAATGAGTCGTACAAGTTAACAATTAACTTTGTATTGACATTTGAACATAAGTGAATGACTATATCTCTGCAACACCTGTTCTCACTGGAAGTATAGGTATTTTTAAATTTTCTGACTGAACACACATCCTTATTTCTTTCCAATAATCCAATTTTTTATTCAAGCTATTACCATTAAAAATACTGTAGCATGGAATAGCGAAATATTGACCTTTCAAGTCAAAAGATTTGATTCTCATAACAAGCTACAGAAGAAAAACAAATAAATATGTCGAGCAACTGAATCCAGTTTGGAGCTCCATGTATTAAATGTAATATATATTGCTGATCACTTAAAAATTATATATAATCATAATTAATACTAGTTTGGAAACTGTAGGAAAATTGCATCGTTTTGGTCAGAATTTATCAAGGATGTGCTAGCTTTTCTAGATGGAATTGTTTTATTTAATCCAGATGTCTGCATTTTAAATACTTTAGAAAAAAATTAGTCAGTAGACATCAAGGAAATTGTATGTAATTAAAACTGTCTGTAGCAAAACCATGTATAACGATACAAAACCAAACATGTCTTCAGTGTATGAAAAGATTAAAAGAATAAATGCATGTATTTCATTACAAAGTATCATTTATCAACCAGAGACATTTTTAAAAGAATGGGATCCATATCTGAGCTCTACTTTAACATAATTTTGTCTGTAAATATGTTAATATTGTTTTCGTGTTTGTAGTGTAGATTCTTTAAAGTCTTTCATTTGATTCACTTATTCAGGTATGAATCCTGTTTTACATTTACTTTTAAAGGTTTTACAAGGCACATATATTTTATTTATAGAATCCCATTTTGATCTTAGCTGATTCCTGTACAACAATTTTCAATGTTAAATATCTATATTCTATAGAGATTTATATACATAAACACACATAATTTAAAGTGTTTACAATATAGATAGAGGTGTATAGAGAGGTGTATAATTAACCAACAAAGCTAATATTTTATATTAGAAACATGACTACGTACCGAGCAAGATGAAGAACTGCTTCTACAACATTAGATCCATCTTTAGCACTTGTTTCACAAAATAGTGCATTATAAGTCTGCAAGAAGAAAATAAAAGGATCAGCTACATTGTCTGTTGTACAGTTAGGTCTAAATGTTTACTCTAAACAACTTCCCCAGAAAATTTAAGAACTACTGAAGAGCAGATTTAACAAATTAAAGTAAACAGGATTTTTTGGTTCTTTTTATACTTTGTAGATGTTAGTTTTAATACTACAAAAATAACTAATTTATTTTAGATTTTATAGCTTTTTAAACTTAAGAGCTTTTGAGATACATGTAACTGACTCAGGAATAAATCCTGGTCCCAAGGTTCAGCCTGAATAATCTTGTCTGCAAGGCTGCAGACTAGCCACGGAAGCACTGAAGTTGTTACTGGAGCTTACTCTCCATCTGTCATATCTCCAGAACCCCTAACACCTTGGTATTTAACTAGTACTATCTACATCATCATCCACCGCTCTAGGCCCACACAGCTTTGCATAGCGAATGGCCATGGCTTCTGCACTGTCACAGATCTACTAACCGAGTGAACTCTTGCTCCACTGCTGGCTCGCCAAAAATCCCTGCCCGTGGTGGTGTGGTGAATCCCATAATGCACAGCTCCACAGCAACCAGCATATGTAGATCCCCTGTACAAGTTCCCAAAATCTTGCTTTTGTTTTCCTATGCAACAAATATGCCAAAACTGCTGCAGTCATGGCTAAAGAGTGGTGCAGAATTACTCTTAGGCCCAGATCCTTGATTTCAAAGGGAGGTAGGCAGCTAAAACCTTTGATAATCTGGGCTTTGGAAGCCAAAATACTTCAGCTTCAGAACATCGATGGGTACAAGAGACCCAGAAGCTAGTTTCCTCACATCCTCTCACTAATGTGCCCCACACTTGTAGTAGAGTAAAAACATGAACTCATGCTGAGTAGGCAAGATCAGTCTCATACTTAGGGTAACCAATGTCCTGATTTTACAGGGACAGTCCCGATATTCAGAGCTTTGTCCTATGTAGGTACCTATTATCCTCCTCCCTGCCCTGACTTTTCATACTTGCTATCTGTTCACCCTACTCAGACTCATGAATTCCTTGAGCACTTTTCTGAGAATGTCAACAATGTGCCAGTTTGTGATGACGACACTGGACTGAGACAGCTAACTCATTTCACAGAGACTAGCAAACAGCCATTATCCAGTGACATTTTTCAACATGATCAAGTATGCACTAACCATCCAAGGCCAAATTCCATCTTGGCGACCATAAAGTGACAGACTCTTTGCCTCACAATTATTTCTGTGAATTATCCAAACCTCATCTTAAAGTTTTTAAGAGCAGCTAAATTTGAAACAATTAGCTATAGGTCTTACCATGGCCAATTTTTCTCCATAGTTGATTGATACACATTTTTGTCCTTGTTCTGAAACAGTTTGGCGAAGATCTGCCTTGTTACCCACCATCATGATTGGAATATTCTCATGAGTTGCATCCTGTAATAAATATATAGTTTATTGACTTTAGGAAATTTCTGAATACAAAAAAGGTCAAATATATCAGCAGGTTATTGGAGCACACATCGTATTAATTAGTTCACCACCGAAACATCTAAAAATAATGCAATGCTAACACAAGAAATGATAGATAGTTAAAATATGTTGAACACTTTGCAGATAAAACAACCTATGTCTTAAAATAGCCATCTTACTAGTGAACCTACCAAGGAGTGAATGCATTTCCAGCAAGAATTGTATTTGCTAGATAACTCTTATGGAAATTAACACTATACCCATTATGGTTTGGCTCAAAAAAAGCCTCCATATTAGAATAGGAAAAGGTATAGATAAGGGCAACAAAAATTATTAGGAATACAGAACAGCTTCCATCCGAGGAGAGATTAAAAAGACTGTCTTCTCTTTCCTAAACTGAATAGTCTAAGTGGGGAATATGATAGAGATCTATAAAATTATGAATGGCGTGGAAAAAAATATATAAGGAAGTGTTATTTACACCTTTATATAACATCAAAACTAGGGGTCATCTGATAAAATTAACTGGCAGCAGATTTAAAACCAACATAAGGAAATATTTCTTCACATAGCACAGAGTCTACCTGTGGAACTCATTGCTATAGGATGTTGTGAAGGTCAAAAGTTTAACTGGGTTCAAAAAATAGATAAGTACATAGAGGACAGGTCCATCAATGGGTATTAGCCAAGATGATCAGGAATGTAACCCCTGCTCCAAGCGTCCCTAAATCTCCAACTTCCAGAAGCTGGGACTGCACGACAGTATGGATCACTAGAAATTGCTCTGTTCTGTTCATTGTCTCTGAAGCATCAGGCACCGGCAATTATCAGAAGACAGGACACTGGGACAGACAGGCAGTTGGTCTGATCAAGTATGTCCATTCTTATGTTATTTTATATGACACAACTACTCCTAGAAACAGGGGCCAATTCAATTTCCATGGTTAAAAAAAAAAAAAAAGAAAGCATTCATTCTAAGAGACAAATGAAATTTTATTCTAATCACCTTCCTTTCTATTAAACACCTTTGGGCAACAGGGGGAAGCCTTTTTATTAAATGCAAATTAGTATTCAGGTAACACAAAAGGGTAATAAGAAGATAAAGCTAGAGGGGAAAACACTGCTGTGGATTATAGGAAAGATGGTGGTTCTACAGGAAGAAACACACTGCACTGTGGCAGAGACCACAAGGAAAACTGAGCTTGTTCCCATAAAGTATTTGAAATGGGTGAGTACTGCATTTTCAGATCAAAGGGAACAGAGATAATCAGACAAGATGGCGGGGGGGACAAGATGAGGGGAACAATATGAAATGGTTGATTACATAGTATTTTGTGATACCAAACACCGCATTGTATCAAATTTAATGGGAGCCCAGAAGCTTGTGTCAGGATTTAGTTTAATCTCTTGTATCCTGACAGCTGTGCATTTAACTTGCATTACTAGTGGAAACCGCACGTTGGCCAATTCGGCAACATAACCACCTTAATGTAGATTTAAAAATAAAACAAGTATTCCTACAAGGATTCCATGGTTTTGACCCATACCAGAGTTCTCCCAATGGAAATGCCCATTTCCTAATTTAAAAAAGTATTGAAAATGACTATACAGTAAGTGTACTTTGCAAATTTCATACAGTGAAGTTCTTACCTCAATCATATCCACCCATTCTCGTACATTAAGAAAACTCTTTTCACATGTCACATCATACAACAGTAACACGCCATCTGCTCTTCTGAAGTATGACTTGGCAATACTTCGAAATCTTTTAGGAAAAAATGATGTTTGAAACATTTTAAACAGTTTTGGTATTACTATTATTAATAATGACTCATTATTGTATTAGCTTCGTCTGTTAAATACATTTGTCTCTCCCGCAGCCTTCTTAGGAAAAATGTGACAAACTTGTATGCATTACTGAATTCATACAAAGATTTTTCCAAGTTATTTATGCACTTCTATAAACACTCCATTAAAACTTAAGTATCCTATACTGCAGTTAGACAACACTTTACACTAAACAGCTATGTACACGAAGGACATCTTCACACTGGAGTTTCGATGATATGGTAGCATGTTTAGGGACAAGGCTTTACATTGCACATTGGAGATTTTTCACAAAACGATGACGAATGAGTGGGACAAATACATCTTTTAACTTCCTATTCCACATAATACACTAACTTCACTCAATGCAAAAATAGATAGCATGCCCAATACAAATTCTACTGAAGTGAATGGAAAGATTATAATGGACTTCAGTGGAATTAGATCAGGCATCTTAATATACACACAATTGTATCAGCTAAAATGTATTGGCTCTCTGCAGTCCAGGATCTCATGGGATTATAAGGGGTTTATAAAACTACAGATCTATTTATGTGAGTACAGCAATTTCTGCAAGTTCATCATGCTTCTCTTAAAAAGACATTAGATACCACAGAAGAGACAATTGACTGTGCTCAAGAGGAATCAAGGTCAAGGACCCTAATAGGAATTTAGGTCATTGCACACCTTATAAGACTAAGCCATTACAAAAGTAAAGGTCTGTAATAGCAAAAGGAAGGGACTGAAAAGTAAAAATAGGAGAAATAATGCAGACAAGAAAACGGTTACAATTTTTCTTACAATTAGGAAAAAAGGCAGATGCTAATACAAATTCTTCACTAAGAAACAAGTCAATTCACATCTACATCCTAGTAATCTGTTGAGCTTTACTAACCTCTCCTGTCCTGCTGTGTCCCAGAGCTGGAGCACTGTCGGTTCTCCATCAACAATAAGCCTTTTCATTTGAAAATCAACTCCTTAAAAAAAATAAAGTGCACAAAACTAGTCAGGGGACATAATATTGGCTTTGATTTAAGAACTACATTCATACTATTACCAGCATAATTATAAATGAATAGCAGTGTGATAGATTTCAGATAATAGGCTGTAACAGCCATTTCAAATTAGATGTCATTTAGTACATTGTGAGAAAGAGCTCAAGAGTTCAAGCACCCCAAAAAATGCAATAATCTTCCCTACCCGCATGTTATATGGTGCATAATCAATTGGTTTTAGAGGGAAAAATTAAAACATCCTCTCATTAATTTACTCAGGAGTACTGATGCAAATTTCACTTCATAAACAAAAAGCTCCACATATGTTACATTATAAAAGCCTTTTATAGAAGGACAGAAAATATTTTGTATAGACCTTATTCCAAACAAGGAGCAAACAAACAAAAAACACCTCAAATCAGAACAAATAAACACAAAAGTGATTTGATGAACAGACAAAAACCAAGCTTTGGACTTAATACAACTACAGTAGTTCATGGATGTGATGATATAGATTGGAATGTTGAGACTTCCAAGCTTGTTAAAACTCCTCCTACTGCATTTGAATTAGAGCTATTCCAGGCTTCAAGAACACTTTGAAGAAGAAGGGATGAAGAGAAAATGATATGAAAAAGGACAGGGATAGGGGTTGGGATCCTTCAGTGTCCCCCTTCTGTCTGTCCACTCGCAAGGCCATTTCGGATTCTGGGAGGGTTCTGCAAAGACCTAGATGATAAGAGGTATTGGGGCTTGTCTTCACTAGCGCGGGAAGAGATCGATCTTATGGCGATTGATTTATCGCGTCTCGTCAAGACACGATAAATTGATCGCCAGCAGCGCCCCCATCGACTCCGTAACTCCAGCTCACCAAAAGGCGCAAGCTGGAGTCGACGGGGGAGCGCGCCGCTGACTGTCGCCACTGTGAGGATGGCAGGTAAGTCGGCTGTAGATACGCCGATTTCAGCTACATTATTAACGTCGCTGAAATTGCGTATCTACAGTCGATCCCCCGCCCTAGTGAGGACCAGCCCTTGATAGAGAGGAAGCAGTTCTGAGTATAAGTATTCTTTGGAGAAAGTAAATTACTGCAGAGTGGGTGTGGCAAGGCTCCCCTAACCTGACCAATTGGAGACGAGCTGAGAGAAGGGGACTACCGTATATGTTGCCTCCCCTAATAGCAACGATGACACCAGAAGGAGAAAGTTTGCCTGCTGAACCCTCCTAGCATGAGGATGAAAGGACTAATTAGGGAGAAAGGGTCAGCTGGAGGATGATCTGGCTGAGGCGCCACTGGTGACCTAAATGAGGATGTACTCCAGATGAGGGACTCCTGGCTTACGGAGAGAGTCAATAACTTCTGAATTATCCAGCTATAGGGAGAAGGCTGGTGATCCTACTTTAAGGAGAGACAGAGTGACTTCTTGAAGTATACCCTGCTCCGGGAGGAGAACTGGTGGTTCCTATCTTGAGCAGAGAGACCTGTAATTACTTAAATCACAACGCCGCTCTAAGGCGGGAACCTGGAGACTCCTGACTTGAGGAGGGACAGAAAGTGACAATTTAAAGTCCAGTTCCAGAAAGGGGGCTAGGAGACCTCCTGAAGCAGAGCAAGAGACTTTTATATAGATCCAGAGTGGGCATAAATGGGACAGAGTCAGTTACACTTTGTAGAAAGACTTAATAAATCAGACCCCAAAAAGAGGGTACATGGTTTTGAAGCAACCTAATTGACTGAAAGAATCCCAGAGGCTGAGTGCATTCCAACTGCAAGGCCATAAGAGGCCACAAGAGGTGTACTGGGGGTAGCAATAATAGCAGGAAAGAGAAGATAATGGAAAATTGAAAGAGGATTTATTTATTTTTTTGAAAATAGGTTCCAGAATCCTGATAGTGCAGCCCCTCCACACCGATTTTAATAGGGATCTTTGTGCAGAGTTGTGTTCAGGAACACGATCCACATTTTATAAAGATAACTAAATGGTCCTGTTTTCCCCAGCCTAATACATACTTAGGCACCCATATGCTTAGGTCTCAAATCCTTACCCAGAGTTGCGCTGGTGTTTCCTCGAAATTCATTCTTGCAAAGTCTCATAAGGAAACTGGATTTCCCTACTGCTGCATCCCCAGCAAGAATGATCTTGTAAGCCTTCTCTGGTTTAGGGTACTTCAGGTTACAGTCTGTTGTGTCTGTCTAAAAGCAAAAAGAGCCTAATAAATCCACATTACAAATGAGAAAAAAAATTGCAGTATAGTTATATACGGCAAACTGGTTACCTGTGGAGAGAGGGCAGGGAGACACCTCCTTGTTGAAGCACTAGAGCTGCTTCGACTGACTGGTTGTGAGGGTTTCCAGTCTTCTACTGTACTGCTGTTGTCAGGACTATAAACCTCTTCATCCCTAATTTCTGGAACCTGCAAGTACCAGGAAATGTTATGTTACTATTTTTGTAAAATCTCAATTAAGAAAAAGAATAGTGCTTTGAAGTGTTAAGTATCTTGGATTTTTTTCCCCCAAAAAACAAATATACTTTTCTACATTAGTGTTCTCAGTGCCAAATACCTGGTACTCATAAACAACCCTACAATTCCAGATGTAATAGGAGTAAAAGATTTCAGTAAGGAAAAATTCAGATTCAAAGGGATTACAATAAACAGTGAGAAAAATTACTTCAAAAGTTATGAAAAAAATACTTCAACTCGTTTGGAGCCATCAGCTCCTTAAACAAAATCACAGCAGTTGACATTAATTGGTACCCTTAGTAGCATTCTCAACACAAAAACCAGGGACTGAAGGGTCTGAGAAACTGAACTACTTGGAAGTCAGGAGGCCAGTATTCTATACCCAGCTCTGTCACTGCCTCACAGTAAGTCACTACATCAAATTGAGACAACAATGCTTTCCTACCTTGTAAATTTTTTTGAGATCTGTGCATGTAAAATGTTGTAAGTGTTAATAAATACTATTATTATTATTATTCTCTTTCCGCATCACTGCCAAGGCACATTGGCAGGCTGTGAGTATGTATTCTCTCTATTGTATCTGTTTTGTGGACAGAAGGAGGACTTCAATCTTCAGGGCTAACAATTTATCAACTTTCACAATATTAAATTCACTTTTACAAACTTATAAAAAGTTATAGCTTCATTAATGGGTCTAAACAGTCAGTTAAAATAGGACTGTTCTTAAACTACAGTGTGTTCCTTAAGCTTCCCACAAAAATATCCTATTAATTCTGCTCTAATGCTTATAACCCAGGTAAAGACAATTTAGGTTCCCTCACTTATGTAAAAAGATCAAATTAACTTTACAAACATGGAACTAATTTTGCCTTCAAACAAAAGTATCTCTTAGAAATGCAATAAGACTTGAGCTTACATCTGTATCAGAAGCATCACCACCAGAACTGTCCTGAATACAGTGTGGCCTTTGAAAACTACTTTGATGTCTCCATTCCACTTCTGAATCATATTCATTTGAGTCTCTCAAGGTAGACAAACCACTGTCAAAGCAGCTTTCAGACAAGCTATCAGCATCACAGTTTATACTTTGCAGAGGGTCACAAAGGGCTAAACACTCATCTTCATCCACATAGGAAGAACGAGATGATCTGGTGACAAAAGTGGGGAAAAATATGTCTTTTACAGGATCTGATTCCCCAACAAAATAAGACATTTCAGCTACACATGGTATTTCCCTTTACTGGAAGAAGGATCTCTCTGATTTTTCCTTTGCAATAAATGAGTTCCTTAATTTAGACCCTTAGCAGTGAGCACCCAAACAGTTCATCTAACATGCCATGGTGAGGATTTTGTATTTATTCAAAGTCTGGCATAATGAGTTATTCTTAATCCAAAAGGAAATGGTGGTTAAAAAAAAAATGAACACCGTACCATAAACATATTAAAAACAGGGCAATAGAGATGTTAGTACATCCCAGGACCTGGAAAATGGTCTCAATATACTGAACCTGAATGTAAATGGATGTATCCAGGTTTTAGCTCATAATTTATTGGCCTGAAAATATCTGTGAATATGAAAAAGGAGGCAGCAGAAATCACAAGCTCACCAACAGTACAAGGAGGAGCGCAGAAATGTGTTCTGTATTAGTTTTGGTTATCCTATAAATAATCTTTAGCATAGCAGCCAGAAACAATTGGTTTCTCATAAATATGGGCTTGACTCTTCCCTCCTTTTCAAGCCCATGTTTCCTTTTGATTCTCTTTTCTTTTCCCAGGCCATCTTTGTTTTGCTTTGGGTACCATGACATACAATAGGATACTCAAATAGCAATAGTGCTTGAAGTAAAAGTGACTCACTGTCTTTGCTTTTGTTAATTTGTACAAAGATGGGAAAGGAAAAGAGAGGGAGAGAGGATATACTTCAAAAAAGGTATTATGGTCTCCAGTTCTATCTGCATCAAGGACGGACAGGAGCAAATAAAAGTAAAGTGGGGTGGAAACAGCCTGAAAGTAGTGGAGTTAACTTTGCTCTATCTTATAGGAGTGGAGATACAAGACATCACAGTTGCAGCACAGATGCACAGTTGCCATCACAACGACAGAATTGTTCCTTGTATAGTTTTGTTGCCAACCGATCTGAGCACTAGTTTGCAGCATGGAGATGTAGCCTTCTGTGGGGCTGGAGTTTCTATTCACTGGGATTCACAGGGTTGCCTACTCCCATACAATTCCTATCCACTACTGGCCAGCAAGGGACACTACAGAGACTATTTTCTGTTGCACCAACCTCAGAACTGTCTATTTCCATGCTCCCAGGGTAATGAGTTTTCATTCAAATTCTCATGATCTTGGTTTTGGAATACCATAGTCATACTATTTGTATTTATGTATATAGCCTATAGAAAATCACTGATATATGAACAAAGGATGCATATTGTAGCAAAGTTAAGAGCATTAAGCATAACCTCAGAGAACTACATTAGTCAATTTTCAAAATCACTAAAGCACGTATTCAGTTTTGGGAATTCCATATGTGCTTAAGGCAACTTAACATAAGAGAGGTTATATGACTGGAGAAAAGAAAAATATATTTACTATTGCAATGTCTTAAAAGCAAGGTTAGAATCCAAATGAGCACTCAGATTTCTGAACACTGATCTGATGTTTCTTGTGTGATACAAAGTGCTGAAAAAGGACAGGCATTTTGGGAGCAGTTGTTCATCTCTCTCTGAATACTGCTAAATTGGACCTGCCAGAAATGAGCTTTACCCCTGGCACATGTACTTCTGAATAAGTCAATTTTTCCACTTTAGATTGGAATACACTAAATTGCACAGAATAGCAGGTATTATTTTTTGTAAACGTTCTCAGAGAAGGACATCCCTAGAGCCTGCTAAATAGATTTCTTCCTTCCTTACTTAACCTCAGAAAATTACTCCGTTTAACGTGCAACTTAGTAAGGGACATCTCCTCTCAAAACATACAGGAGGATCCAACAAGAGAGAATCTATTTTATCTGCATTCAGCAGAAGGATAGTTTGTTGCAATCAGAATTTTATAACCTGCTAATAAGTCTCCAACATGGAGACAGCAGATTCAATAATAGTATTGAATTAATGATATAATTGGATATCATTAATGTAAAGTGAAAGCCAATTTAATGTTTACAAAGGATTGTCAGCTCACTGCCAAAATATATGCGTTAACCATATAAAGGCCCTAATATAGATCTATGTGAAGTTTGAAGTAATACCAAAGAAAAAAAAAAGAGACAAAATCTGTCATTTAAGAAAGAAAACATTTTTCACTGCAGTTTAGCTAACTCCAAAGAGAATGTGTCAAGCCAGTAAAATGGTATGACCTACTGCACTTAGAGCCTGATCTAAAGCCCAGAGAGGTCAATGAGAGCCTTTCCATTGACTTCAGTGGGTTTTGGCTCTAGAACTTACATTCAATAAAACAAAGCAGACAATTAGTTGCTCTGACCATTTAATAGTTAGCCCAAGAATTTTTGAGGCAGAAAATTAATTACATGGTCTTAGGCTCCCTATACATTCTATTCTGCAAAGTGCTGAGCAAAAGTGCTAAGCACACTCACTTAACCGGGGTTTCATTGAGAGATGAGGATCTTTAACCCCTTGAAAAATCAGGCCCTCGTACACTGATAGAAGTTATTACGCAGGGACACAAGCTATACAGGTTAAAGATTGGAGAAACCAGCACTCTCTCTTTTAAGTATTGAAGGGACTATTTAAGAATTGTCCATATTAGAATCATGTTTTGTAAGGATTGGTCCTGCTGAGGATACAAATGGAATTCTGCTTGAATTTCTTGAGTTGGAATTGAGAAAAGATAGAAAAGGCTGTTTATACATGTCTCAAGCCAGCCAAATACTTAATACAAAATGACAAAGTTAAAGGTCCATCATTATGCTACAATTTAAGTAAAAATGTACCAGGCCTACCTGTCATACCGTGGATTTTGAGGAGACTGGCCACTATTACATTTGGGGCTGCTTCTAGTCATTGTATTCCCCGGGGAGATGTTTGTTAGCTGCTGTAACAGACGTGTAGAAAGGTCTGTAAGTATCTTATTGTACATGTGGGTGTGGTTTTTTATATATGTGGGACTACAGCCATCACAGCTAACCCTGCTGTATGTTATGATGTAAATCCAACTTTTTCTTTTCCTTATCCTTATATACATGTTGACAGCCAGTCCTCTTTTAATGTCCAACATGTTACATTCAAATATGAAATGTCTGGGGTCCATAATGTCATCCTACTTCTGGAGTTACTACCTCCTACTCAACCAAGCAAGCAGCAATGGGATTTCTGAGAGCATGAAGTGGCTGGTCTGTATAACAGTGTCATTGGAGTAAGTGGCCTCATTCCATGAACTACAATACAGTCTTTTAGAAGAGCAATATTTTGGGGAACGACCCAAGATTTGTTTCTCATTTTGGAATAGCCACCAGTTAGAATATGTGGGTGGTCAAGATGGAGAGGCAAAATCTCCAGTGTGGTTCAAATACCCTCAGGTCATAGACTTTCAGGCTGCTGGAAAACATCGTACCAAATTTTAAAGTCTCAATATCTATTTTACCCAAACGTGCTCACCTTTCCAGCCAGGGTGCAGCTGTGTTGGGGCTAGAAGCAGTGGGCTGGAGGGAGGGAATGGAATTCCCAGCTGGGAGCAGCTGAGACAATGTTCCACATACCCCCTCTCCTTTCCTCTCTCACCCTTCCCCTTTGCTTTCAGCATGTAAGGGATGCTTTTCTCTTCCTTGTGCTGCAGGGCGTATGGGGGAGAGGGAGGGAGTCACATGGTACATTTGAACCTGGACTTAGGGGGCCTGGCCCAGCCAGCTGGATGGTGGGAATCATGCTAGATCCAGATAATTGGCTCCCATTTGGTGGGGGAGGAGGATTAATACAGTTTACTATCTAGGCAGGGTAGCCATTGTGAGCTTCCTGTTTCAGCCTCACTCTTCCCAACCCATCTAGTTGCTGGATCTCTGCTGATGCCAGGGGTTTGGCTGACAACCAGTTTTAGGATCTTGACGGGATTTTTCCTGTAAGGTAAAACTGGCATACTCCTGGGTGGTTTTTTCACCCAGTATCAGAATGTTTGATTGAGAGGAGGGGAGGGTTACAGGACAACTGTTGCAGTGTTGGACTGTACCAGTGCAGTGGGTGGAGTCCAGCGCATTGGACTGTAGCACAGTGGATTGCTTAGGCATATCTCCTCTGTGTGCAGTGAAGGAGTTGCCTCTATATCTCAGCATGGAGCTCCTCTCATCTTCTCTCACCTGCCTCCAATGTGGAGGAGGGGAGCTGTTTGGGACTCTAGCTTCTGATCAAGGTCCCTTGGCAGGTCTATATAGGAGGCCTGGCCTTCACAACCATCTTCAAATTTACAGTCTATTGAAACTATTGGGGCCAGTTGACATTCCCATAAGAAAAATCCTGCAGGGTAGTTTGGGGGAGCTACTCCAGCTAGGTAAGAGTTTTAAATGAATAAAATTATGGCCACTATATTTAACTGTACTGTCTTGCTGTCCCCCTGTCCTCCAACCAGACTTCTCTCAGGGTTTGTTTACACTTTGAGCTAGAGGTGCAATTCCCAGCTCGAGGAGACATGCCCACAGAAGCTTGATCAGAGCTAGCATGTTAAAAATAGAGTAGCTGCAGTGACACAAGCAGCGGGAGGGGCTAACTGCTTCACGCACATCCCTAGCATCTTGGACAGGTACATACTTAAGGCAGCTAATGCCTCACACTGTCACAGCTACACTCTATTTTTAGCACAGTGGTTCACTAAGAGCTCACACAACTATGTCTCCTTAAAATGGAATTTACACCTTCGAGCTCGAAGCGTAGACTTATCTTCCTTCAAATTACAGTGAACAGGGAGAATCCAGAGCACAGTAAGTATGAGTGGCCTCTTAGAGGTGGGGCAGTGGAACCCACTGAAAGTGAACCCAGTGACAGTGAAACTCTTATGTTTCAGTTAAATATAATGAACTCTGTCAATGTATTTAAATGTCAGATTGCAATTCAGATTATAGTGAATCTCTGCTGAGACTTAAGTTGTTCTCTGCAAAAGTGAGTCTTCAGAATATGAGGGATCCAATGTAAATATATTCATTTCAGGATGAAGGAAAGGGACTTTTCATCTCTTGATATGTGTGTGTATAACCCCAACATTTAACAGGAATTACATACACATGTAGAGACAATAAACAACTTCAGAATGTAGTAACATTGCACCAAAATCTGCTCTCAGTTACATGAGTGTAAACCCAGAATGACTCTACTGAAGTCAATGAAGTTTTCCCAGCTTACCCTGGTGTAAGAGACAGCAGAATATGGCCAATTATATAAAACATATTAGTATAACTTACAATTTTATATTACATACCAACGATCTGTTGCATTTGCTTAAACTGTTTTCTAGTGCACTCCTTAAACCATCATTGCTGTCATGTAGTTTTCTGTTAGCTGATCTAAGACGAAACAAGAAACAAAATTAAAGTTTTCTTGTAAAGCTTCGATAATAAATTAAGTAAAAAGAGGATTATTAGATTTTTACATTGCAGGTTACATCCTCTCAAATCCTGCAGTTGTGATGAAATTAGAAAAGGTTCTTTTTTCCTTAAATGAACTCGAATGAGAAGTATAGGCCCAGAGCCGTTATTGTACTCAAAGTATAATGTTGTGAGCATTTTCCAATGAACAATTGTCATTGTTGACAACTGTGGATGTTTACTTTCAAGGAAATGGTGAACTAAGACTGGGCTCACTGCAACTGTAGACAGGGGGCCTTTAGTCAGCTGGCCAGAAGACAAAGTGTTATTACCACTTTAAGGGCTCTCTCTCTGTAATTTGTAGCAGAAATGGAGGAAGAGGAGAGAGTTTACCTGGACAGAGTGTGAAAGAGCAGGAGGTCGCTGGACCAAGTCAGGAGGGGCACTGCCCTTCCTGCTGATCTGTAATGGGGGGAAGGACTTGACACCCCGACTTACAATATGTCAACAAACCAATTAAGGAACAGCAAGGAGAGACACACTTCTACAAGTCTGTGGAAAGAATGGAATTTGCCCAATCAAAGCAGTACAGATTTGTTTAGTGTAGGTGCCTCTCTTTCTTTAGAGGGAAGGGAGTTAGAGGTACACGCATCCAACTGGGGAGTGGATATATTTTTGTCCAATATTAAGGAAGGAATTGGTTAATATCCGAGAACCCAAAAGGGGTAGAGGGAGGTAGCCAACCTAACTGCTGGCACCTCCATGTGGCTGATGTCCACTGTCAGTACTTTAAAATAATGCAACTAATCATGGTAGTAAAATTGAACACATGTATGTTTTCAGGATCAGGACCTAAGGTTGCAAAGTGAAGACCAGTAAATAGGGGCATACCTGGAAAGTTAGAAAGTTACATATAAAGAATGTTATCTTGAACTCCCAAAAGGAAGACATAAATGCTATACTTTTAAAAAAATGAGTAAC
The DNA here is from genome assembly GCA_007922305.1 of Dermatemys mawii. Lineage (NCBI taxonomy): Eukaryota > Metazoa > Chordata > Testudines > Dermatemydidae > Dermatemys > Dermatemys mawii. The sequence goes on along the minus strand of ML677339.1, from coordinate 12,357,981 downwards.
TGAACATATTTGGTGGTAGGAGGAGTGGACATAATCTATGTAATCCTTAAAAGAATTCTGCAAGGTCAGTAAGTAGAATACGGGAGATGAGCAACTTCAGCTAGTTATTTGGATCTCAAAGCCAGAAACTGCTTGTGAATGGTAATGATTTGGGATGAACAGGGGGAAGTGCCTGAATGTCACTGGGATAACTTTAAGGAGAGATTTTGTTCAATTACTTGGAAGAAAAATCATGAGTATTAGGAGGAAACTTTCTGAGGATATAAAACTATTTATATCGGATGATCCTTAAAGGCAGCAGTGTGTGCGTGTCATACAGCATTGGACACACTGTTGGTGCTTTAAAGATAATGATAAAAGAGGGAGTTATTGGAGAGGCAAAGTCAATAAAAAAGGAGCCAAATGATAATATTTAGAATAACATGGCTAGACAAGGATCTTATTCAGCTTATTATAAAGAAATGAAAAACAATGAGGCTAAGAACAAAAATACCACAAAGTATTAGCAACTCAGCAGTCTCACACATTACGAAATATTGAACTGAAGAAGCTGGAAATTGTGGTGGATAAATTTTAAATATGTTGCCCTCCCTCCATCCCCCCAAGTCCATAGGGAGCTCCGCTTATAAATCAGTGACATCATATGGTCCAGTATCCCTCTGCTCAAGACCATTAAAGAAAAAAATGTAGACAGAACTGTAACATGCATAAATAGAGACATCAGGGATAGGCTGTCAGAAATCATTCTAATACTATATATAAAGGTAATAATGTGTGCAGTTATTCTGTGATAAAATAAGAATGAAGTAGTCAACCAGTACCAGTTCAAACATATCTGAACCATTACAAGACAATTTTTGAAGAGCTGAGACAGAATATGCTTTGTTTTGTGAAAGGACAAGATTATATAGGGATCACATGGAAGGATACAAAATTCAGATAGTATTTTTACATTGTGTTCTCAGGTTGCTGCATATGACACTAAAACTATGCTTAAATAGTCCAGGTAGTAGAGTAAAGTCTACTACAACCGGAACACTTTTAATTGCAGTTAAAAAACATTTTCAGTTGACAATACATTCTTTTCCAATTCCATCAAGATATCTCTGCAATTAGAGAAATGTGTTTAGCTGTGCACACCTCAGAATAAAATTTATAAATAGAGAACAGTTAATTATTAAAAACTTACTGAAGTATTTCAATTTGTCTTTCCAGGCTCTCTCTATCTTCAGTGTATTCTCGGACCATTTCCAGGTTTCTACAAAATATAAAGTTATACTTCTCTACATACACTGCTCCATTGTTTACAGTGCTAACTCTTGCAGAAAACAAAATTCAACTGTAACAGATTTTGAATGAATGAATTAGAAACTTAAGATAAATATTTTTAGAGGGGAGCAAATTTATACAGAGGAAAAAGAAATTGGTTTGAGTGTTTAAGTTACATCAGGTTTTGATTGCTGTTTATTTAAAAATAATTTTGTTTTTAAAATATTTTAGCTATTTGATAACAGACCAGGAGTTCTCAAACATTCATCATGTCATAAAAGAGATTGTTTAACAAATGCTTCCCATCCAATTCACAATCACATGGATCACCTCTTCTCCCAATTGTGGTCAACTTTGACAACTGATAATTACTGATATGAAAAAACCAGTATTAGTAAAGTTTTTAATGCATCATTAGCTTGTGCTAAACGTAACTCAGCAGGTGGAAACAAGAAGCCAGCACTTTGTGAACAGTCAGGGTTCTACCCATGAGAAAATTCCAAAAGGTACAGAAGTTTCAAAACTGGCCATCGTGCATGGACATAGACAACCGGGGACTTGCCAGCCCCCTCCTGATTCCCCTCACACCCCAGGGATTTCCTTAATAATGAAAACACTGTGTTTGGAACAGAAGCTCATGTATATCACTTTAGTAAGAGCAGACAAATTTAGTCATGATATCAAGCTACTCATTTAAGCAATAGCCAACAAATATTATTTTATAATTTTGTAACTCTAGCTTCCCCGAAGATTAAACATTGCCTATAAATCAGAATACTTTGAATTCAACAAATATTTTATAGGGGGATTTAGCATAAGAAATTAATGCCAATTTGATTCCGATGTACCCTAAAGTTTAAAGGACCAATTGTACAACTGACAGCATGTGGGTACATTCCTGCTCCCAGGAAGAGCCCCACTGCCTTTGATGGGGCTTTGACCACACATAAGCGTGTGCCGCAGCACAGCCATTTAAATGATTGGGGCTTAAATTATTACCGCTCCATTTTAAACATGCTGTGGCAAGTGAGGGACAGCAGGGAGTCCCTTTTCTCCCACCAGCAGCCAGCCATAGTTTAGCAACAGGGGTTTAGAAATAGAGGAAGTGGTGTTGATGATGGCTCAATAGGTACGTATCTGAGTGACGTGCAAATGGGTTTATGGATCTTCATTTTCTGTGCTAAGAGGACCCTGACAATCTGCTGTATAGGTGTAGCAAGACATGCTCATCACTCACTAGCCATTGTGCCTTTCAAAAGCATAACACTTCTAGCACCATCACTGGAGCAATATAACTCCTTCCATCTGCTCAGCCTCATGATAGGCATAATTTAGCCCTAACTTTTATTTCTTGTGAAAGGTGTCAAAATAGCTAGACTAGTTTTTGTTTCCGCAGGTTCGCCCTTGATTTGGAAGATTTCCAAGACTTACTATGACAGACAACAGTATTTCACTGAAATGGAGTTACAAAGAAAGGGCCCAACCCTGTGTTTCTTTCTCACTACCCAAGTCTCAGTGAAGTCAGTGAACCTACTTGCATGAGTAAGGGATTCCAGATCAGGCCCAAAATTTGCTCTATCAGAGCCATTATAGCCCACTAAGTAGAAGTAGATATGTGGCAATATATCAGTTTTAAGCTATGTACTCGCCAATTATGATCTATTAAAAATAACTGTTACTAACTAGATGTATAATATACACAGAAAACAACTTATTTTCCCCCCAAATAACATTTTTATAATGTGAAATATCTTACCTTTCTGAGCTCAAACTTTGATCTGCATAATCACTTTTCAAAGTATCTAATTCACTCTGAAGAAAAGCTATACTTGTCTGTGCTTCTAAAAGATCTTTCTTAAGTTTCTGATTTTCCTAAAGAAAAGCAGAAAATGAAGTTTAAGCAGAGCTGCCTTCCCAAAATAATGAAGTGCTATACTACTAAAATATAAAAACATCAAAATCAAATCAAAAACAGTAACAATATAAAATCTCAATAGAGTTAAGAATATGACTGGTAAAAGTGCCGGTTATGAAAAGCTAATTTTTATGAAGGTAAACTTTTAAGACCGACACTCAAAATCTCGGATGTAGGCAAAAAACACACTTAACTTTAGAAATGTTAATTAGCTAACCCAATGGGACTGCTCACATGTTTAAAGTGAAGCACATTCCATAGATATTGGAATGCAGATGCTCTCCATACCATGAGTCATAGTTCTAACACTCAAAAACTCCATTTAATTTCAGATTTTGCAGTTTCTCATACACAAAAATGACACCATCCTATTTCAAATGATTAATAAATGGTATATCTAGAATTCATATCTTCTTAAACAGAATTCTCTCTTCTTTATCCAAGAATAAGCAATCACCTTAAATATTTTTACAAAAAAAAAAAGCCATATCTTAGCCTCTTAATTCTAATACCAGTTCCGAAGTGAGAAAACAAATCGGTATTGAAGAAAGTACGAAGTGCAGGTTGAATCTACATCTTCTGTATGTAAATTATAATCCGCTCTTACCAATGACAATTCGTGTATTCTTTTTTTTAATTCAGCCAAATCTTCTCTGTGATTTATGTTCTTTGATTGTTCTTCCAGCTGAAAGGGCAAATAAAATGTGCAAATTTTAAAAAACACAACAACATTCTTGATGGATCCAAAGCCCACTTAAGTCAATGAAAGTCATTTGGATCAGAGGCAATACTGAAAGACACCTATGTGTATTTTCAAGCTACGAAAGTTCCTTAACAATAAATGAGTTCTCCAGGTACAGGCATAAGAAACTTCCTCCTTCAAATTATCTAGTTTATATCATTTCATTTTTAGAAAAAATATTTTGAAAATGTCTCAAAGTGTGTTCTACAAAATTTAGTATTGCTAGAAATGTTAACGGTCATTTTTGCAACACAAGAAACCAACCAAGGGTCAGATCCTCTGCTGGTAAACAAGAGTGGTAGCTCCCCTGATTTCAGTGGAGTTGTGCATATCTACCCAGCTTATCTAGCCCCAATTCTCTATAAAGTGAAAATGCTGTATTGCTCTTATTTTTCATGAGAAACTTCCATTAGCATCAGTGGAATTGTAAGCGTGATTTAATGATAATAAAGAGGAAAACTGATAGCAATTCACATCCAGGATTCATATTGCTGAAAGACACATATAGTGTTACTAACAGTTGTAACAAGGGCCAGACACAAAAACCTAAATCTGAATTTCAAATACTTAAAGCGAGCATTCAGTTCTGTTTTACCCCATCACAGATACACGTATCAACTGCAAAATCAGATTCTGGTCCCTGCACTGAGAGTTCAGATTTGGGGTTCTTTGCAGTATTAGGAATGTTAATGGTAGAGGTAGGAATATTAATAGTAGAGATAAACCTAATAGTGAAGAGAACATTCCTGCATTGCAAACAGGATGGATATGACGACTTATGATACTAGGTCCTTTTCACCTTTCTAGAATTCTGTTAATTGCAAATAATTATAAATGATAAATTGGATTCTTCCCAATGTATAAAATTCCAGACTGCTACTGGGTAATCAAAATGCCAGTTTCTTGATAACCATAAGCAATCATTTAGTAATATTATTTAGCTATCAGTTAGGTCCCTTGGCAAAGTATTTCAGTAAACTATACTGAATGGTTTCAAGGACAACGACAATGGGAATTTTAGTCAACACAATTTTAAAAACTATTATTAAAGTTGCCAGTTAGTGATGCACATTATCTGGAAAATTTTCACAGGAAAAGGCAGAGTACCCTTAGCTCCCATTAGCTCCCTCGGAAGAGGCACTTAGCATCTCCCCAAATCAGGCCCTCTTATGTCGTCCACAGATTCTGGGCACAAGTCCAAGCTACCCACCTTTTTAAGTTTTTTTATTGTCACCTGAAGTTCACCAACTTCATTCTCATACTGACGCTTGAGATCATTTAGTGCCTCTTCAGCTTTCCTCTTCTCCTGTAACATTTGGTATTTTATTAACAGTCAAAACACAAATTTAAACATTTTCTTTAAAACCTCAGTCACCAAGGTATTAAACATTTCATTACTGTAAAGCCAAACAATTTCCTTTTAACTTGAAGTATGTATCTTTGGCTCTCTATTAAAGGTCTTACCCAACATTCACAGTCAATAGGTCTCTTTCAATTGACTAAAGTGCGCACTGAATTGAATTATCACGTTATTACAGCCCCATTTATGAAGTATTTCGGGAAGAGAAATGTTTGGCAGATTGGAGTAAAACTTCAGGTCAGTTCACCAATGTTACTTAATTCAAACATAACCCAGTTGTGTTGACTCAGCTGGATTTCAGACAAGTGTGTGATTTGCACAGACGACACACATGGTCCCAGAGGAAATTAATCTTTCTCCCCCTTCTCTCCTCAGAAAATATCACACGCTGGTTCCTAAGAGAAATTTGTGTGACAGTTCTTTGTTTGTAATTCATGTCATACTTCCTTGTTTCAATGTTGCCAGTATCCACAATGAAACTGAAAAGGAGAATTCAATTGGTATTTTTTTTAATATCACATATTCTGGGAAGAGATTATGCTTTTCAGATCAGCCTTCTACAAATGCATACATCAGTACATAATGTAGTAATATAGCATTGTTGTATCAACTATCCCAAGTGTGTCTAGAAACAATAAAGCAATACTGTTATTATCCCATGGGGGGAAGGGGAGGTCTGAGTATGAGAAAAGATGGTGACAGTATCTTAATTTGTAGGGGACTCAGAAAGGTATTTCGTGTGAACATTGGTCCAAGTGGATTACTGGGGGTTGTTTGGTTAAATCAATAAGGTTTACACAATCTCCCAAAGCTGTAGATGGGAGTGTTAAACTTACTGCAGATCTCCTCTCTGATTTGAGCACTACAAACCAGAAGGTGTCACAAAAATCAGCATTAGCAAATGAAGATTTTGAAAGAGCTGCCAGATTTTATTTGTGGAAAGAAAACTTTACTCAGGGTGCAATTCTTTTCATAAAAGAGCCTTTGGTATGCGTGTGTTTTAATTATAGCAACATAGGTAATCACTTGTCCAGCCAGTGCAGGATTTTCCTACTGTTGACACCTGTACAGATTCCTGAAGTATGACTTGCACAGTAATTGTTTGCTTGTGGTTTGCTGGTGGAAATATGAAGGCAGGGAACACTCAAAATACAGATATCACATGGAGGAATGTGTCACACTGGAATGAGTCAGCACACTGTCTGAAACAATAGTGTGTTCATTGCAGCCATTAAGATTTATGGCTTAGAACAATCCCATAAAATAAATATCTCAGCAGGTTACATTTGCTCTCAGGGCGTTTTACTTTTTGAAAATATGTGGAGCTATGAACTGAAATAAACATGTCAAAGAAACTTAATTTAAAGAATGATAGGAGAAATAAGCTACAACCCATCCTTGATATTGGTACCTAGGTATCAAGAGTAAAATCCTGGCACCGTTGCGCACGTCTACATTGCAGTTAAACACCAGCAACTAGCCTGTGTCAGATGACTCAGGCTTGTGGGACTCAGGTTAGGGGGGTTCTTTAATTGCAGTGTAGACATTTGGACTCAGGCAGGAGCTCAAGCTCTTGGACCCTCCCCCCTTGCAGGATCCTGAGCCCAGCTGTTGGTACCACTGTTAAACAGCACCACTGTTAAACAGCCCCTTAGCCTGAGCCCAAGTCAGCTGACGTGGGCCAGCTGCAAGTTTTTAATTGCAGTGTAGACATATCAATTGAGGTCAATGGGAGCTTTGACATTAACTTTGATGTTGCCAGGATTTCACCCCAATGGCCCCAAAAGACTGTCATTTATCCGATTTTTAGTCCATCCATTCATATTTGTTAGAACTCGTTAGACCATGTTACAGACTGATTTGTATTGGGATAAAGATTGCAATCTACATTTGAAATATGTCACAGACAGGACAAGTGCACAGTTGCAATGGCTTGTTGTGCCTGGTCTTTGGTAACACAGATTCCTGTTCCTGTTCATCTGCTGTTTACATAATGGTTGTTGAGTGTGTTACATTTTATTACCGCGATTTATTGCTGTGTGCAGAGAGGAAATTCTTCCAGAAGTAATGTATTTATTTCATACATGTAAATGTTCCATAACTTCCCAGCAGAAAATATAGTTGTGCCCATCCTCCACTTATTTTTTTGTGATTTACATTGTCATTTGCCAAACATACTATGACACAACATTTTATTTAATTCCCATCTGAGATCTTTATGTAATCGGGTGTGCTTTATCCCGTCTAGGAAACTGACGGGATGCATCACTTATTTTTATATTACGAAATGAGTATGTACTGTAAACATACTACAGGACAATGACATAAGCATATTTACCCAAATGCCATTTACCTTCTCACCTACTAACCAATCAAATAACCATTAATGATGTAAGTGGTAATGAGTATTTGGCAGTTTATGGTACTACAGGCGTGTCGCATATTACACGAGAGTTACATTCCGCGGTTACCGTGTAAAGCGGAAATCGCGTATAGTGAAACTCTTATTGAGTTCAATGGTGGGCAGAATTGCCCGCACTACAGATGGAGTTTTAAATTGTTGTTTTTCTTTTTTTTTTCTGTTTTTAATGACTGTAAAATTCGCGAATGTTAAATGCGCCTAAGATGTGACTCGCCTGTAATGTGCTCTTTAGTGAAATGGGCCGTGTCTTCCACTATGCAGACTGGTCCTAATATAATATGTAGGACACAAAAATTAAACAATAAATACATAATAAAAACTATTTGATGTATTTATTGTGCATTTGTTAGACCATCTTAACTTTATTTTTGTTCTTAGGCGTATTATACACTGAAGTAGTTTTGCATTTGAATGTAACAGTGGTTTAACGTAACACTATGTTATATAGACAAAGATGAGTATGTGGTTTATGGTATTTTCTACCTTTTATTACATAACTCATTTAGGGTTCTAATATATATTCTCATAAACAATGAAGAGAAAAGGATTCTTCCAACAGTCCATCAAGGCTGCAACTGAATTAAGATAATGGGTGAAACCTGACATCTCAGAAGACAATGGCAAAATTTCCATTAACTACAATAGGGGCCGGATATCTCTTCCTCTTCTGGAAATCTCTAAAAATTAAATTGTGGGACCAGTATGCAAGAACAGGGGAAGGAAAGTCTAAGCAGATTAAACAGCTGAAACAATAGTCAGTATGTAACTCTGTAAAGACAGGAAAATTTAGGGCATCGGTACTACTGATTAGACCCTTGCCCCGGGGGATGTCATCCTTCCATTCTGTGTCCCCTTCAGTGGCCAAGCCCTTCCACTCCCCACCCAACAATATAGGAGCACAGTGTCTTGCAATTTGCAACTTCCATATAAGCAGACAATCTGTTTTGTGAGGAAAATGAAAGAATGTCCTTTATCCTCTTTCTGGACCCAATTCAAAGCCCATGGAAGTCAATGGGAGTCTTTCCATTGATTTCAGTGCGCTTGGATCAGGCCTATGCAAATCCAGAGAATCATTTAGTCCTCAATCCTTCCTTAAACTCAATGGGAGTTCTGTCCAACTATTTTTGTTAGGCTCTGCAAATCTAAATGGAGATGCGATTTCTGCAGGGGAAATGGATGGCTTTTAGAACATTAATGGTTCCAATCATTCCTTAAGAATTACATTCCTCATTAACACCAAATGTGTGCTTTTAAAAGAAAAGGATAAGGAAGGATAATTTAATTCAGCACAGGGGACTGAAATAGATGACCATTTGGGGGTCCTTTGCAGTGCTACATTTCTATGATTTATGATACTCAGGCATTTGGTAACCTTAAGTCAGTCCTAAATTCTACAGCCCGCACTCAAGCAAATGATTTCAATGGAAATATTGCTTAGTTACAGCCTGTAGACCTTGACCCACAGGCATCAAAACCAAACAATAATACTTCCCTGTAAGATGATCTGGAAAATGGGATACCATACACTTGTAGACATTTGTAAATCAAGATGAGAAATACTCTGTACTTGGGGCCTGAAGCCTGCACCTTTAAAATCAATACTGACTTCAATATGGGCAGGAGTAACCTGCTAATTATGAAATGCTGGGAATATTTAGTACTCACTTCCTTCTTGACTTTGTGCTCTGCGGCCTGTATCCGCTGATCCATCTCCTCCTCCATTTCACTGAGCTGAATTGCTGCTTTATCCTGAGCTCTAAGATTTAAGCATGAATATACTCTGAAGTCAATGGAGGACTCATTAAAGAAAATCTGAGAAAAAATACATGTCCTATCCAGTTAAAACATACATACGCAGATGTTGAAACCTGGGCCAAACATGAGAGGCAATTATGTCACAATTTTATTAGTGGCTGAAAGATAGATATGGCAGCACTGCCAAAGGCTATGATGTTTATGCTGTTTAGAAGAAAGTTGGTGTCATAATAAATAAATCTTTAAAGTGAAATTCTCCTCTGAAAAATGACTATGCAAGAAATACACCATCTTCTCAATAGATCTAGGCCGTATATTGACTTACTTAACTGGCAAAGCTACATTTTTACTTAACTACTATTATTACGCCAGTACTGATATAACTTATTCAATTCCTTCTCCTTACGTTGGACATTAGGAAAAAAATCTTGTCAGGGTGGATTTGTGTAATCCACACACCTCCTGGGTGTGGTGTTCTATCCCATGGAGTGGCACCGAGACCACTTAGCTAATGTTGTAGCAAATTCATTAGTCTCTAACAGCCATGTGACTTTTAGCTCATGCAGTTGAGCCTCATGCATCAAACTTCAGAGGTCTCAGATTCAATCCTACCTGTCAACAACCGGCGGTCTGTTGGTGTTATATAAGCACTGGAATCAGGGCCATGCCTATAGGAATGCGGGGCCCGGAACAAATTATCCCCCATAAGCTTGGGGGTCCCCGTCAGCCTGGGAGCCCAGCTCTGCATCAACGGCTGGGCAGCCAGGACCCTGCGCACAGGGGGAACAGCAACAGGAGGCTGGGGGTTCTGCAGCACCCCCTCCCACACTAGTTCCTGCACCTATATCTTCTGGGACCAATTGCACTGGCCAGTCACACTGGCCTGCAGTGCTCCCCAAAGTGCAGGGCCCAGAGCGGTTGCCCTGATTCGCCCTACCCAAGAAACGGCTTTGACTGGAATAAATTGCCCAAGGTGGTTTTCGAATCTCCATCACTGGAGATTTTTAAGAGCACATTAGAAAAACACCTGTCAGGTATGGTCTAGATAATATTTAACCCTGCCATCAGCGAGGGGACTGGACTAGATGCTCTCAAAGTCCCTTTCCAGTCCTACGTTTCTATGATATTACTGGAGATGGTGTACAAGAAGGAAAGAAGTCAGCTTGACTTCAAAAGCTGAATTTGCAGGACTGGCAATTAAAAGTTTCTGACTTGTAAACTGAGCAAATTTTCTCTGGATTCATTGAGACACAGTGAACTGGAAACATCATGATGACATTTGAAAAGTCACCTTTTAGAACAGAATCATTTTTAGCTTCCCTGACATATAGGAATTTGAATATGTAGTATAAAAATATGCCAATATGATATGGTTACAAACATTAAGATACAGGCAGTCCTCGACTTACGACACAATTGGTTCCTAAAAATTGCATCATAAGTCAAAATATCGTAACTCGGAACCACAATCCACCCCATTGCGGGACTGAGCGTCATAAAGTCAAAATTAACTGTTGTAAGTTGAATCAGTGTGTCCATTCAGTCACAAATGTCGTTCGTCGTAAGTCGAACGTCGTAAAGTCAAGCAGTGACTGTACAATACCCAAACATGCTACCTAAATACTCTTTTTGAAGCTGGAGATATAAAAATAATATTTGTAAAAGCAAATGACAGTCATGTGCATTCAAAGTCACAGTTACAACCAAAGAAAGACCATAAAAATCTGGGATCCTAGCCTGCCTTTGGATCCAAGAATGGCCCCAGAACGTATCCATAGTGTAAGTAATTACATACAGAGTCATTGGCAAATTGTTTGGTTTGTATTAAAAAAACCCTGGGATTCTTTCAACTTGTCAGTTTAATATCCTAAAAATGAAAATATTGAACAGACTATGTTTTGCCATTAATACTTTTAACCAATACATTGTACTACAGGCATAAGTGGTGAAGTTCATAACTGAACACGTGTGACATTCAGAACTATCCACTGTACCTTTTTACAGCTATGGCCAAGCTTTCCATTTCTGTACTTTGAAGTTTGATCTCTTGGACAAAGTTCTTAATAACATGTTCATAAGGCTGAATTAATCTTGGTTCCACTAAGCTGATGTTCGCATACAGAACACTGGCCTGCTCTTGCCTGGAAAAAAAAACAAAAAACAAATAAAACAATGAAACATATTTCCTTACACAAAAGCACAACATTCAGCTTACAAAATTTATTCAAAATGCAAACAACCTGTGTATCTGCTTTTAAAATTCAACAAGGCAAATACAGATTTGAAACATTCAGCACAGCAGCTGCCCTTTTCTCAAGTACCCTAAATCCTTCCGGTTTCTTTACTGCACTATACTTCTCCCAGAAAAACATCTTAGAAGTATTACTTGAATAATTTCATATTACTTGTGTTAGTTGTGTAAAGTGCAGGGTAAAACTAGAGTATCACAATGGTAAATCAGGCCCCCTGAGTGCACAATTACTAATCACAGTTGGAGGCTGCTGCACAGGATAAAAGAAGACATCAGCTAAAGCACCTAAGTTATAATGAAAGATTAAGGAGTTGGATATATTTTCTTGGAGAAAAGACGACAGAGATGACTCAATGAATAACACATTAGTAAACCAGAATCAGTAATTTCATTTGTCATAGTAATGCATAAGGTGAATTCTGAGATATCTGGGGCCTCAGACTATTTAAGCTTAACCAGGAAGTAAATTGTCAAGGAACACTGAGTAAAAAGAAATCACTGGTATAAAACAATAATTTTACTCATGGAACTTCGTCTGCTTCATTTGACAAAATATAAAGAGGTAATCTTTCTAAGATGCCGTTCCTACATACCATTCTCTAGTGAAAAACAGTGGATGTTTAAGGAAAGCAAAAAATCTTGTGTGTGTGTGTGTACTGTGGCTGAAAACTTTTACAAGAAAAAACACCACTTATAAAAGCTCTGCTATAGTACAGAACACGCTGATTTTTTTTTAAATGCAGACTCCCTTCATAAATTATAATACAAAAATTCCTGACTGCCTAATCCTAATCAAACAATTCTGACAAGAGCAAACACAAAAACAGCAACAAAACATGCAACAGCTTAAGAAAGAAGAAACAATATTACAGAGGTTACTACTGAAGTATTCTTCATTGAACTCTCTATCATCAGAAAGTATAGTTGTGTAAAATATTTTGTTACATGCTAGATACTTCTGTTACTTGGATTATAAATTTGATTACTGGAAATATGATGGTAGGACCTAGAGGTCCCAGCTGAGATCAGAGCCAGATTATGTGAGGCACTGTACACACAAGGATGGATCCTGTCCTGAAGAGTTTACAACCTAAACAGACAGAGAAAATGGGAAGGAAAACTGAGGCATGAGAAGGTGATGTGTTTTGCCCAAGGTCCAGTGGCTCAGCGGCAGAAAATAGAACAAAACCAAAGTCTTCTGAGTCCTACACCAGCACCATATCGAATACGCCACATATAAATTCTCTCTTTTCCTTTTTACAGAGAAGTCTGAAGTTTTTTAAATGAAATTTTCTAAGATTTTCCCCACGCTTATATACTTGACCCATTTCCAATAATGAAATTATACTTGCAATTATCTAGTCATGAAGAATCTCCTACAAATGCAGCATTATTTAAAATATAACTTAAACAGTTTGGCATTTCCTTGGACACTTGTTTATAGAATGAGGACTCATGTTCTCAGTAGCTAGTACTTTATCTACTTTAAGCACCTCATACTATATATCCATTGTGTAGGTTATCAACGTACCTTCTCAGAGTGTCTCCACAGAATTTCCCACCACCGAATGCATTATTCTATTACAGCCATACCATAACTGCTGCTATAACTCACATACCATTATAAAACTGCAGAACTTCCATATAAAAAAAAAAATCTATAGGCTGAAACTTTGATGTACAAATTGAATATACGGCAATGTGCCAAGAGCACAAAGAAATACAGATTTACTGATGCCCATGGCGTTTTTGTGCACCTAAGTATCTTTCTCAGAAATCATTTCTTTTATACAGGCTAGTACTTCAGGTATATTAGGTATTTCTGCAAGTTAAAATTTTAACATTTGTACTAGTCTTTGAAGATTCTTTGCTATATATGCAGAGTTTCATAACATATTTTTAAAGTAATATCATGATTCATAGTGATCATGGTACGAACCAGGTTTATCCAGTCATGACTATACATGAATACCCAGTAGTTAAAAAACTCCCTTAATGTACTTACAGAGTTTGGTCAATAACCCACATTTAAAATACAGATAAGGACATTTTCATTTAACACTACTATAAAAGTTAAAACATTACCAACATTATATACAAACTATCACCATGCTTAATTTTTAAATGAGGGCAAACAAAGAAATGTTCTGCTTCCATGAACGTTCCCTTCCAATAAAACTCTTTGCTACAGTATTCACAGAAAGCAAATACAAACATAGCCAAAATTTATTCAAATTTTTTTATTTGAGCCAATGTTTGTGGAGTGTTTTTGAGGAATTCCCACATCTGCATTGCAATACAGGTTCTGTCAGCTCTGTTTGGACATGAGAAACCATATGAAACCTTTCATAAGAGTAGGGGTGTTATGTTGTGTTCTCCCCCTCTCCCTCGCCAAAAAAAAGTGCTTGGCATAAAAATGTTCAGGCCCTCCTCACTCCAGTGTTGTATGTGTAAAGCTAAAGTGTGCTTTATGGTTGGAAATACTCTTTGGGACAGAAAGCACTGTACTCATGTAAAATATTACTACTAAAGCATCTCTAGTACACTGTCCAGTAGGTTCTTGCTTACGGTACGGCATATGCAGCTATAATGCCTCATGCTGACAAACTGAAAATTAATCAAGTACACTGGTCTCTCCCTACAACAAGCTCCTTGTGCCAATAGCTTCAGGAACCTGTGGTGGAGCTTTGTTCTGTATTTTTACAATTTTGCATTTTTGTTCCTGTTCCAAGAATGCCACTGCCACTCCTCTCTCAGTTTTCTATTTTCTGACATCAAAGATTGAACAAATGAACAAACACAAAGAATGAAGGTTGAAAGCAGTGCTTCACTACCACTGTGTCTGACTGCGCACAGATGTGGGTAAGCTTTGTATTAAGATGTTGATGTCAGAAACATAAGGTAGCTGTTATGGTACTTTATGCTAGCTATGTGATCCAAAAACCTCTTTAGGTTCATTGTTCCTCGTTGGCCCAATTACAGCAGTCAGACCTAGATTCAGAACACCCTGGTGACATACTTTTATACAGAGCCAGTAAGGTCTAAGAGGTAAAACAAAACCCACACAACCACAGTACTGCAATATCAACAGAAGCTGCAATAGCCACTGGGAAGTTTTTTTAAAAACTGAAACTGACAGCTAGGGGTGTTGATGGGACTTACCTGAGCACTTCAGTGACAGCTTTGCATAAAATCTTAATTAAAAACATAACAGCCCACAGAAACAACAGAAAAACATGGAAAAAATTAAAAATGTGTAACAAATTTGCTATAGTTCCCTTGACCACTGGCATCTTGAACAAGGTGTAAAACATTTTCACAAATTATCAGTAGTGCCATTGACTTAATCACTTCAAGTATCTGAAAACTATATTTAGTAACCTATTAACTTTTCAAGCTCACTGTAATACTTTATAAATTCCCAGAATTTTAGAAGGATGTGGCCTTGTGCGGTGAGCATTTGTTATGAAAATAATTTTTCTGAATTGCCTATGTGCAACCACTGTGTTGCTTTCACATAGTTTGAGACACTTTATTGGCATAATTACAGCAGGACAGAGTCATATACCAAATAATCTAACTGATTAATGCTGTCCATTTTTTCCAACTCTCTCCAACTTTTCAAAAATGTGCTAGTTATTCAAAATGATTTGCTGAGTAAACTTTGAAAACAAGTTGTGTTCTGCAGCTTATTCCTGAGCAGTGCATTGTGAATATCTAATATTTAAAACTCAGATTGTTTTGATAGGACACAGAGGGAGACTAAAAAGTTTGTATTTCAGTGTCAGAAATTTCAGAACTTTGACTAGCCACTGTTGATGGAGCTAAAGCGCATTAGAGCAAGGCCAGGTAGAGATGATCTAAGGTAGAGCTTTTTTAAAAAAAAACAAAAAAACAATACTCTGTGGTGTGCCTCCATGCACACTGACACATGAAGGCATCTTGGAAACCAGTTCAGCCACAAACAAGTTTAAACTGTGTTTATGTACAACTGTCAAGTTCATTTGTACAACTTGTATAAACAGGGCCTAGAAATTTTTAATCCTTATGGACATGGGAATTCTGAAGCCAGTTAGGATTCTTGGAGTACTCTTTTCATATTAATATGCTATAGGCCTGATTCTGATCTCATGCTTCCTTATAACTTTATCTTTCAGTATTACATCTGTGTAACAATTTACTTCAGTGGAGTTACTCCTGATTTACATTGGTATTAGTGCAATCAGAATCAGGGCCTGAATGTTTTTCAGGCACACAGTTATCTCATAATAGCGCTAGTGACTGAAGTTCTGGGAACAAATTGGAAGGTCTAGACAATACCTGTTTATCTGTCTCAAGTGCTTTGAATGAGTGCACTGTGAAAGGTTCTGCCCCCTTTTAGCCATCACTCCTTTCTTGAGTGTTATCTTGAAATGCAGCTCTTTATGACACTGATACACATTTTTCAGTCATGATTATTTTCTGGATTATTCTGCAGATTTGGTAGCCTTGTGCACTCCAGTGTTATGCTGAATTTATTAAATGTTAAAGATCTACTGACATTTTATGGAAAATGAGTTACTTATATAGTTCTATACAAGAGCTATCTATTATGAACAAAATTATTAATATTCACAAAGCTTCAACTTTATAGAAATTAAAATTAAATTCTTGTCCTGAAGAGATGGAAGCCTACAATCAGGTAAACATAGGAAGCAGAATGAAGTAGGGCACAAAGAAAGGAACAGAACAGAAGCGGAGTTCTGTGGTGAAAAACAAGGGGGAAAATGGTGGGATTTTCAGAGAGAGAATATTTATAACCTTACATTTTATGATCTTTCTACTTATGTAGCATACACTTCCTCACATTATTTTTAATATATATTTACTTTGATATATTTCAGACTGAACTTCAGAGTCCTATAAGATGGTGGGGGAAAGAAATCAAATTTCTCCCGGTAGTGGCATTCAGGAGCTGGCCCTGAAAAAGCTCTCTTCTATACCCCTAATCCCTGCCCCCCACCCCCACCACCCAATCCCACCCACTTCTTGCTAGTGGCATGAAATCCCTATTTGGGACTTAAAAGGAGACAAAATCCAAAAGAAGCCACTATCCACAGTTTCAGGTTTTGTGTCCACTATTTGCAGACATCAATAACTGCTGGCACATTTGATGGTTACTTGATTTGCAAGCACTAGTTTTCTTTTGAGGTGTCAGTGGGCATTGGATCATTCCTTATTCTAATTTCAGGGAGGAAAAAGCTACTGTCTTTTTTTATACAGATTTAAAAAATAACCTGCTGTTTTCCTTTAAATGTTGGCAACTGAAATTTCAATAAGTGTGAGGGTAACTGAATACTCTGATAAAGTCAAATCGCTTTTAGTTGTATAATGATGTGTGCCTCAGTTCTCAATAAAGGAGAACGTCTAAGGCTCATGCAACTATGCTCCAATAGGTAGTTCACTGCATATAAAATGAAATCATTGTCTTTTTCTGCTTAATTACTTATTGCATTTGATTTAATATAATAAAGAATGGTTATGTCTTGAATGAAAAGAAAGCAAAAAAAGATTCAGTTAAAATCATATGTCTTGCATTATAATAGGTTATTTGTCTGGCAACACTTTCCACTTTTTGTGCTACTGACAGAGTATAAAGGTTAATTGGCAAACATCACTTTGGCTCACAGTGAATCCCTCTCATAAGAATCTGACTAAATTTACCCCCCCACCCCCTCCATCCAGAAATCTGAGAGAAGAAAATCCTCCTTTGGAGGGAAAAAAAAATGTACTTCTCCCATCTAACTTCAAAAGATAACAGAGGCAACTATAACACATGCTCTGAAGGCACCCTGACAGCAAGCTACATTAAATGAATTGGACAATCAATAAATCAAACTGCAGACAGGCAAGACACATCCCATAACAGTTGTCTAAAAAATTAAGCTAGTTTCAAAATATGCACTACAGACGACCTGCCCACAGAAACAGAGTACCTGCCCACAGATACTATATATCTAACATCTACGACCATACTGAATCTAGATTTGATTGGGAGATGGATGGATCATTAACACTGAAAACAATTAAGGCTTATTTTGTGCCTTTTAGGATTATGTTTACTGAAATAATTTCTGAGCCTTGCTTATGGAAATCTCTTTGATTTGTGGGCACTGAATCTGAGCCATAATCATCCTGAGAACATAGCAAAATATAATAGTCTGGAAAATATTAATACCACATGGTAATTAACCTTAAGCTGTTTGAAGCAGGAAGCATGTCTTAAACCCCAATCCTGCAATTACTTATACATGTAACTTTACATTTGATCAGTCCTGCTAAATTCCTGTATAATATTGGAGATATCAGGAACTTTCCTTACACCTTATCAACAGTTTGGTAAGACAGCAATATAACTTATCATTCTAAACTGGTTGAGACCACAGCTGTTCAGCAAGGAATTCTCCTTTAGCTGGTTAATAGCATTTGTCATGACTAAGATTTAAAGGTGTATGATTAGACAATTTTTTATGTAGGTTTCGTCTTGGCCAGCTGGCATGTGTTAACAGTCTACGTGGGCTTGTCTATGCTAGAGTGTGCTAGTAAGAGTATGCTAGCTAACCTTCTAACAGAACACCTTGTGTTCTAACCAGGACAAAACCCATAAGGCAATATTAGAAAGTTAAAAGTAAGTACACAGAAAATGTTGTCTAGTATCAGAGGGGTAGCCGTGTTAGTCTGTATCTGCAAAAGTGACAAAGAATCTCGTAGCACCTTATAGCCTAACAGATTTTAGGGATCATGAGCTTTTGTGAGACCCGCTTCATCAGATGAATGTTGTGGAAATCTCCAGAGGCAGGTATAAATAGCAGGCATAAATAGCCTTGCTATTTACCCTGCTTTCTTGCCTGCTATTTATACCTGCCTCTGGAGATTTCCACAACATTCATCAGATAAAGTGGGTCTTAGCCCACGAAAGCTCATGATCCCTAAAATCTGTTAGCCTATAAGGTGCTACAAGACTCTTTGATGCTTTTACAGAACATGTTAACTAGCTAGAATTTTTGATATCACAGGAATTGTGTATTGTCTCTACTAAAGTCAGTATTTTACTCTAGAAAAGTATTTTAAAAACCTATATAATACTTCTGCTCCTGCTTTCTGAAAGATTAATTGATTTTAGCATCTTTTGCATTAACCCTACATAAAGACAACATGACCAGAACTCTGTTAAAAACACTAGTTTTGAATAAAGAAAGTGAATATGCCATACTTAAAGCCCTTTGTTTTCAGTTCTTACTACTTTTTACTGAAAAATTCCTGGGTTTTATAAAAGCTGTTCAGTTTTTTTACTGATTTTTCACCCAAATTTTGGACCACTCATATACATGAAAATACTGATTATCTTAAGAAAATCCAATAAAATTACATTAGACAGACATGTTTATGTTAATAATAAATTAGTCTCTCTGTTAAAGTGAGGCAATGTAGTGGAAGTTACACAAATATGTGTGTACATACTGTTAATGTACAGTTAATTAAATAAGTCATAGCATTAAACTACTTTTAGTTTCAATATTCTTACTTTTCTTTATTGTTGCTTTTTTTTGTCCTCTCATTCCCCTAATATTAACCCTGATAGTTACCCAGAAAACTAGTTAGTTAATTGTTGCACTGATTTTCATCATTTTATTAATTTTTGTAATGAACACTGATAAATTCCTGGAACATTTTAAACATAATAAAAACTGAAAATGAAGGATCTTAGCCATACCAATGCATTACAAACCTTAGTATAATTTAAATGTTAATAGCTTAGCAGCATGACCTAGTGGATAGGATGCTGGATTCGGACATGAGATCTGGACTCAATCCCTGGCTCTGCCATTATATTGGTGGGCATTCTTGGACAAGACGTATCCCTTTCTGTGCCTAAGTTTCCTCATCTCTAAAATGAGGATTGATCTCCTTTTTAAAATGCTCTGAGATCTATAGATGAAAAGCACTACATAAGACCCAGGCATTCATTATTATTAAAACACAAGTGAAATTTCTAACCCAAGATTCAGATATTTTAGTGATTTTATTCTATTTGTAACATATGGTGAGATTTTCTGTCATTTCTTGTTTGAGAGATAAAAGGCAAATTGTTCCCTTCGATGCAAGTGCAATACAAGGAAGTAGAGAAAAGTTGTCCTTTCTATCTTACAGGGAAACAGGTCCCATTTCTGTCTTGTTACTCTGATCTTCTAGGGCTCACTCCTCCAAGCTGCTATGCATTTTTATGAGCAATCCAGCAAGGCACTTAATAAGCACATGCTCAAATGCTTTGCTGGATTGGGGCCCATTACCAACTACTCAACACCTCACAGGACCACATGCTGAATTATTCAAGTTCCAGTTCTAATATCATGAAACATTTGTTATATTATTCAGTGTAACACCTCAGGAACAAAACAAAATCCAAATGACAGTTTGTGGAAACATTGTCTCTCAAAGGTGTTTTGATTGTGCACAGATAGGTACCAGACTACAACACATCCAGCATGGAAAAATATCTGGCATCAGCCATATCCCTCAAAATTTCTCCCCTGGCAGGTAGTGGAAAATATTCTCTATTTACGTATTTACATAGTTTTTAGGTCTATACATAAGTGAAGGAGTCCATCTTTTTTTCCCCTTCAGTGACCAACAAGTATACCCACTGTTTCGGTTCTTTTTTTCATTTTGATTACCAGAGCAATAAGCCTGAATCTCTCTGTTTTAGGCCAAAGGGAACTTTCCTAGATGTGGGGCAATTAGGCTCTTTCAGCTATATTCTGTACTCATCTGAGAGCCTCCCTATACCCTAGTAGATGTCCTCAAATTCTCATCATTTATTTTGGTTCTCTTCCCCACCAAAGAGTGCACCTCCTCATGAGACCAAGAGTTTGACACTTTTAACCAAATGGCAGGTGTTCTTTTCCCTTGTACTACTACAAAAATTGTATCTTTCCAGTTTGTTATTTACCCATATATCTAGTTAATATTCTTCGTTAGTGTGATAAACTTACTACTGTAAGCCCTGTGTTTTACCGTTTTACTTCACCACCCACGGCTTTTATTTTAGTGCTAACAACACTGTTTCTGGCAACTCACTGTGTATAAATGAAAATTAATAAATTACCGATTTGCTGTCTGGCAGTCAACCCATTCATCTTCTTCTGCAATGCTATCCATTGCTTCTATGAAAAATTCCACTGAGCTAGCAATGATGTTGTCATCCTCTTTGTCCACAATATGCACAAGTTTTCTTAAGCAAGATGCCCAGAACTGACAATGAGCCCTGGTCTACACTGTATGTGTGTGGGGGGGTGAATAGCATAGCTGAAGTCGATGTATGCAGGTCGATTTACCTCAGCGTTTTCACAGCGCTGAGTTGCTCCCCCATCAACTCTGCCTGCGCCTCTTGGCGTGGTCGAGCTCAACAGGAGAGCACTCGGGGATCGATTTATCGTGTCTAGATGAGGCGCAATAAATCGATCCCCAAAAGATCGATCTCTACTCGCGGATCCAGCAGGTAGTATAGACCTGCCCACACAAAATTAGTCTCCAAGCCTACAAGATGAGCCACATGGATGGACCGTTGTGAATGAACAGAGCCCTACTGAAGTCAGGGTCTCTACATGAGCACAAGGGTCTATCTCAGCACACTAACATGCAACACTGAAGCCTAACTGAACACTTCTGAAAGCATGGCTACAAGACAAAGACTTGGAACAAAGGTTTTTGGAAGGTAAAAAACAGCTTTTACTCTTAATTATCCAAAATATTAAGACTACATCTCTTGAATGCTTTTTTTTTGGGGGGGGGGGGGAGAGATAGATTCAAAAAAAAAATTAAAGTAACTTTTCAGCCACATTCCTACAAAGACTTACATACATATTTAATTTTATACACAAGTAATCTCACTGAATTACATGGGATGAGTCACACATATTTCAAGTATTTCAAAGCATGTGGACAGGTTTTTGCAGAATCAGGGCCTTAAATAGAAGCAGTTTAAGGTATAACATTTAGATGTTTATTAAAACACTATAGATTATTCTATCAATATAAAGACCTTTAAATCAAGTTAAATAGTTGGCCATCTTGATTTAAAATTATAACCCAGTGAGTTAAGATCCATCATGTCTGACTTAACATCAAAGAAATGAAAAAAAAAAAAAAAAAACAAGTCCTGAGCCATTTACAATTGTTTCACAAAAACAGGTTAAAGTATGATCTCGACTGAACTTTTAACAAAATGAAAAACCTGATGGTCTGGAAACATGACGACATTTTCAACTATCTTCAACAGGTTCACTTGCCTATTTGTTCTTCTGCAAAATCTCTTCCTTGTTTCTTTCTCAGCGTTTCCAACCACAGCTTTGGTCTAGGAATGCTTATGCAGTGCTTCGTTTTTTACATAAAAGTTGTCTGATTTAAATTTCGATTGCTTGTGAATAAAGTTAAGCCTGTGCACATGTGTTTGCTGGACTGGGACCTTAACAAGCAAGCCAAGTTTTGCCTTTGCTGTCTAACATGAAGCTTTACTCTGAAGATGGCTGGTCAAACTTTTTTGCATAAAAAGTATTTCACCAAAAAACGGTCATTTAAAAACTTGCCACAAAAAACACTGTCAATGTATCAATTTTTATGAAAATTTCTGCTAAAAAATAATAAAAAGTCATAAAAAATAGACAATGGACAACAAACAACTTTACAATTATGAAAGTATTTTTAAGAGCTTTCATTCTGAAGCACACTGCTGCCAGCCAATTTGCCCCATTATGGGACCAAACATATTCTCATTGACTTCAGTGGGAGCAGGATCTGGGCCTTCACAGAAGGCTCAGAGCATGAAGAGAAAAGTGGGAGAATTCTTGGGATGTAGTGAAATCTGATCTGAGATCACAGCACAGAAAGTATGGTCCAGAATGAGTAATTACAGCCTTCCGGCTTATTTAAGAGGACTCAGTCAATTTAAACTTTCAGACAGAAGAGAGATTTTTATCTTCTACTCTAATGACAGGTATCATCAGATTACTAAACCAGAAAGAGATTAGAGGGGAATTTCCCCCCTCATTTAAGTTGTGCATTTGACAATACTTTGCATACAGTCTGTTTCATTTGCACAGTAAGTCATTACCTGTGTTTGGGTCTCTCATGGTAGAGGAGAAGAGGGAAAGCATTTTAAAGACTCAAAAATGTAATTGCAGGGACCACAAAAACTGGCTGGGAGACTCAGAGGCAAAGAAGCACCTGAACCTACTTTTAACTCAGAAGTGTCAAGATGTCAAGTTGGCACTGTCCCATTAATGTGATTTTCTTTTACATCTGTTGCTTTGTTTGGTACTGAATCATTTGTCTCTTGTTCAAATGAAGTGTGGGTACTCAGCAGCTCAGGGAGAGGATATTCACAATTGGAACAAAGGTAGTGTATGTTGCCTTTGTAAGGGGAACTATGCAGGAGCGGAGAGATGAAATGCAGTCCATAAGCATTTGAAACTCAGAATATAGGGCCTGATCTAAAGCTGCCACTGACTTCAATGGAGCTTTGGACCAGGCCCACAGACTGGAAAAGGGGGTGCTGGCATTCCAAATCTTTCCCACACACGAGTGCATTGGCTCAAAAACCTATGTTACTGGCCCCTGTCCAGAACAAACTATGTACAGCCTCTTCCTAGCAAACGGGGATTCCTCTCTGTGTGGCCCCTGGCAAGCTCATCTCCCTCTGAGTCCAAGCAGATGCTGTGCCCATCACATAGCCTAAGTAGTTAGAAGTCCTTGCAATCCTCCACTGGTAAATGTTACCTTACTTACAGAAGAATGGGTGCGAGATCATGTCCTGCCCCCCCAAAACAGCAATGCAGAACTCCTCACCTTTTCTAGCAAACATTAAAATGACCATCCTCTTTAAGCTGTGCTTCCATTGATGGATCCCTGAGAATTAATTAGGGGGTGTCTCGAGCTCACATGTGCCTACTCTAGCTAAGCAGGATGCACCCTGGGATATTGCCAGCATGGAAAACCCAAAGAACTAATTCTCATACAACACCAGCATAAAACGCGGGGAGGAAGAGGAGCAGATTGAGAGGAAAATGAAAAGTGACTTTCC
This sequence comes from Dermatemys mawii, assembly GCA_007922305.1. Lineage (NCBI taxonomy): Eukaryota > Metazoa > Chordata > Testudines > Dermatemydidae > Dermatemys > Dermatemys mawii. The sequence continues at coordinate 12,334,149 of ML677339.1, read as the reverse complement.
CCTATTTCACAAAACAGTTATTATCCTGATTTTGCAGCTGGAACCCTTCTCTCCAACAGGCCCTGCTGTGCTTTGCAGGCCAGAAGTTACCGGGTGTGCTGTGACCGAGGCTTTTCATCCTGAGCCCTACCGTGCCCTTGTGACACCCCCCAGTCTCTGGTCCGTGTCTCCTGTGCGGTCCCCGGGAAAAGACCCATCACTTTGTGCAGCGCCGGGCACAGCTGATCCGGGAGCGATGCAAACAGCCCTGAGCTGCCTCGTGCGCCCGGAGGGTCCCCCTACAGCAGGCGGGGTCCCCCCTCCCCGTGCTGTCCCGTGCGGGGCGGGCAGGTTAACCCGGTTCGCTCTCTCCGCAGTGGCTCTTACCTGGGGATGTATCTAGCCTCGCTCCCCAGCCGCAGCTCGAAATCCCGCCAGGGCTGGTTGGGCCCCGCCGCGCCCCACGCCGCCTCCTCGTCGTCCTGCTCCGGCGGCCGCAGGCCGGCCCCGTGGAAGCCCTGGACGAACTCCGCGAAGGTGATGGCCCCGTCGCGGTCCGTGTCGAGCCGCCGGAAGATCGCCTCGGCCTCGGCCGGCCGCACCCGCAGCTCGGCGCACAGCGAGCCGAACTCCGCCCGCTCGATGCGCCCGGAGCCCCGCACGTCGCAGGCCACGAAGAGGGCGTGGAGCCGGGCCAGCTCGTCCCCCTCCTCAAGCGCCATGGCCAGCCGCCCGGAAAGCGCCCTCCGGCTGCCGGCCGCTCCGCGCCGGTTCCGCCCTGCTCGCCGCGGCCCGACCGCCCGCCCAACTTTCGCTGCCGCTGGAGCCGGCCCCGGCCCCTCCTTCCGCCCCGCCGGGCCGCCGAGCGCTGTTCGGCGCCCGAGACGCGCCTCCCTCGCCGCTCCCTGGGCGGAGGAGAGGGGGAGCCCGCGCACCTCCCGAGCCGGGCGGGAGCCCAGGGACGCGCTGTTGTGCCAGGTGCTGCGTTTGGCGCGCCCGGGGGCATCGCTGTCAGCAGCGCTCGCCGGACAAACTCGCCAGGCTCCCCTTAGAGGGATGAGGCGGTTCCCTGCGTACCTGCGGCGCTCCCTTCCATTTGCTGCAGGGAGTCATGCAAATAGTGGGGGAAAGTTTCTCAGTTATGGCGCTGCCTAGGAAGCTTTTAAGAGTGGACCCTTTTTTGCATATGTTTGCATTATATTTTCTTTGGGAAGGAACATTAAACGGTCTGTTAGAAATGTTTCCTTGCCTGGTGTTCAGGCCACAGGAACCGCCTACATCCCTTATTTTATGTGCATTTGAATCTGGGATACTGCTAGTAAGCTGACACCATTTGGAAGCTGGTTATTCATTCTCTGATTAGTCCCCATGCCACAGTCCTCTTCTCTGCGCCAGCAGAAACTTGCCCGGTAACTGACATTGCCCCATCCATTTTTAAGGCTCAGTATTTGAAGAAGGAAGAGGGGCATTAAGGACCTGGTCCAAAGCCCATTGAACTCAATGGGAGTCTGCTTCTTATTAAAAGAGCTTCCTGCTTCAATAAATAGTTGCCTTTAAAATATGTTAATTAAGAATGTCCTAGTCTGTATTGTGATCCAGATACAATCGCAAATAATACAAATGTAAGAGGATTCCATTAAAATGTCAAATCAACAGAAAATGACATCAGTGAAAGTTTATGGCTACCCTACTGTAATATAAAATATAAAACAGCCTGACTTCTGAAGAGACTAACTGACCCAGGAACCAAATGTTTTTTTTTCTCCAATCATCTTCTTTAATGTAGACCAGAAATGGCTAATCTCACTGAAATGTAAACTCCATTAACTTCACTGAGGCTAAGGCCCAGTCTACTCATAAAACTTAGTTCGACATAGTGCTCAGTGGTGTGAAAAATCCTAACCCGTAGTGTGGTTGCAGTAAGGTCAACAAATGAATGCTTCTGTCAACCTAGCTGCCATCCCTTGAGGTGGTGGTGATGCTACAATTTGGAACTAAAACTTTCACTCTGCAGCACAGGAAGTGCTATGTACTTGGAATGATCTGTAACTATGGGGTCTGCCAGAATTTGTGCTTTACCATAAATCTGAATTCGAAAGCCACTCTAAAGTAATCCAAAACACTATTATAGGTTGACTGATTTATTGCAGTATTATGCTCTGTAAAAGGATTCATGGTACAAACTTCAGTCTTTCCAGAAGCAGCTGGCATGACCTCAGAAGTGGGTTGGAGGAACAAGTTGTGTGGGTTTTTTTCTGTCTATACACAGGCTCAAGCCAGCATAGCTATGCTGCTGTAGTTCATATAGTGTAGACGTGGCCTAAGATTTAACCCTTTGTACTCCAGCAAAATCCTCCTAACTAGAACTAAAGAAATCCTGCTTCCTCCATGCTCTTGTATATGAAAGGTGGCGCACTAAGTATTGACCTGATGAGTAAGCAGACCATATAAATAAAAAACACTCATACTGAGTAACAGAGGAGAGCTTTAAGGCAGACTGCAGTTCTTCCCTCATCAAAATGAAACAAATTTATTTTGCTTATGACGGCCAGCCCTTTGATAACAGTAATTTCTAGGCATTGGCTTTTGATGTTGACAACCTGTTGAGCTCAAGTACTTTTATTTGTGGGTTGAGTTTGCCTCACCAGACAGTGATATCTCAAAGTCATAATCAATATATACACCCTTTCTTGTTTGTCTTTGTTGCCACATGCTGGTCTCTAGATTATACTTCTTGGTAATCTTGTATCTCGGGCACAGTCAGATTCACTCTTTTGTGGTTGCATGTCTCTGGAGGCATGGTCTCCCATGGATATGCCATTATATAGAGTATAGCTGGACATTACTTTGGTCCTTTATTAATCCTGATTTTACACCTTGTTCTTCTCAATCCTTCCATATGTTGCCTTTTCCTGTTCTCATCTTCCTTAGGTTTTAAACTTTTTAGGTGACGGCTTCCAACTTTCTTTGTTTTGTAAAGCACCCTGAACATCTAAGACAGGTGTCGGCAACCTTTCAGAACTGGTGTGCTGAGTCTTCATTTATTCACTCTAATTTAAGGTTTTGTGTGCCAGTAATACATTTTAATGTTTTTAGAAGGTCTCTTTCCATAAGTCTATAATATAGAACTAAACTATTATTGTATGTAAAGTAAATAAGGTTTTTAAAATGTTTAAGAAGCTTCATTTAAAATTAAATTAAAATGCAGAGCCCTCCAGACAAGTGGCCAGGACCCAGGCAGTATGAGTGCTGCTGAAAATCAGCTCGCGGGCCACCTTTGTCACCCATGCCATAGGTTGTCTACCCCTGATCTAAGGTGATATAAGAGTAATACATAGCAATACAAACATTTCCACCTCACTCCACAGTGTGTCTTATCCAAAGCCCTGTGAAGTCTGACTTTAGGAGGCTTTGGAGCAGGACCTATAAAAGCAACATTTGCAAGAGTGATATGTAACTGTTACATTTTCTCCAAATTCTGTCTTTACTTATATGAATGTAACCCCCTCTGCAGTCAGTGGTTATAAATGAGGGCAGAATATGGTCTTTTGTGCCTTTCTTTCCTCCACTGCTACAAAAGTTTTAATTTGGCTGATTAAGCTTAAGCAACAAGATGAAGTATGTTGTCATTTAGCACTGTCATGGAAGAGGTATATCCTCCAAAACAGATGGTACCTGTAGTATTATACAATCAGCCAATTTCAACCTATCCTTGCTTGGCACCCATGTTTCTAATCAGAGGGTTCAAACATGCCATTCGAACAAACTGACACAGATGCAACAAAACAAAAGATGATTCATTTTATGAGCCCTGTAGTGGGTGTTGAGGGCAGGATTCCCAGCAGGAAATGGCAAAACAAGGCTTTGTTTTGAAATTATGCACCTATGGTTAGAAGGATGTGCTGCTTGAGTCCTGCTTTAGCCTAATTTAATATTCAAAAACAAAATATCACTTCTACGGCCCTGTAAGTGTAATTTTTACCCAGAAGACAGAAAGAAGCAGTCATATGAATTCAGCAGGTAGATGCCAAGGTTACAGAGAAATAATTTTCAGTCCCTTTTTGTCTCATTACAAAAGGAAACTCCAACCACACTTCAAAACCAGTTTCAGCACCAGAAAATATATGGTTGAATAAGACAGTAGCAGGGTATGAAATCATGTTGTGGGAGCCTGTGTGTGAATACAGAGTACCTAATATCATAACCTAAAATATTCTGTTTGAACAGAACCTGAAGTGTTCATGACAAAATCGGTTTCATTGGTGCTATGTTGGACACAGTCTAAACTCAGTATAAAACCTTATCATTCTAAAGTGTTAAATCGTGCGTTTTGCCTCTACATATCAAGTAAATTAATCAGCTATATTATGAAACAAGGATCCCACTAATTTTGGCTACAGTTGTGATATTATCCGGCGTCATATTACATTGCCTAACAGAAATGGGAAAGAGAAGAGACTTATTTAAACGGAGTTCCAGGGACTAAATTCTCTTCTCAGTGGCATGTCCATAGGCATCCTAATTAAGGTTGCCAGTCCCAGTCTTCCCTCAACTCCCAGGCCCAGTCTCTTTGCCTAGCTAATTCTAGTCTCTCAGATCCAAGTCTTAGCCTCCCCTACCATCCCATCGTCCAGTCCCAGTTTCCCTCTCCACCTCACTGCCAGCCTCTGTTCTAGGCTCCTTGTTCCTCTCCCCCACCACTGATCCAACTTTTGTGCTCTTTACTTTCAAATCAGGCAGCTGTCTCCTCCTCGCTGCCTGGCTGCAGCAGCAGGATCATTTACACCACAGGAGAGAATCTCCCTGATCTCATTTCAGGTGCTGGACCTAGCATGGCCCAGAGCAGCCAGGAACTGTGATAATTATTAATTGCAAAGGCAACCTTAATTCTGATATTTCCTAACTTCTGAGTACTTAGCTTTGCAATCTTAATAATGTTCTTTTAATGTAGTTTTGTGTGCGCAAATATATATTCTGCCATTAAAACTCTGCATTATCAGCATGTGACCAGTCACTACATGGCCACATTACTTGGTTGTTCCCTGTTTGTTTTGTCTTTTGACAGTTCAAGTTCTTTGGGCCAGAGCTGTGCCGTTTGTTTGCAAAACACCAAGCAGATTGTGGGTATAACAGGAAACAGTAACACATACACAAAAAATCTTGTTGTGAAACAACTAAATGTTTGTGCACACATAACATAGCCATCACAACTCCACAAAAGCAAAGAAGTTAAAAGTTGAGCAGAAGTACATACTGTATTCCTCCATGCACAGGCACACTGAGAAAATGCCACAACCTTAACTCTGCCCCTTCTCACAATTCTCTTCAACATACATATCTCTTTATCACACTCCCCTCTCTCGCTACTATTAGTACTGGAAGTCTGGTGTGCCTGGAGAGGTGTTTGGTAAAGGAGATGATGAAAGATTGGCATCCTTAGGAAGGCAGAGTTAAGATGAAGTGTGTGATTTGCGGTATACAATAATTTTGGAGGGAGGTCTTCAGCCTATGCTGTTGTTCCCATTCTGGTGGCCTTCTTCCCTTTCCTTTGTTTTTTTTCTGGTGACTTCAATGGGATTTGCAGCTGCTTACACAAGATTTGAAAGTTGTTCCCCACAGAATTCCAAGTGGTTTATATCATTCAGTGTGCACAGCCACTGCAAGTTACACTCCTTTGCCAACTGCAAACATTTTCTTATACCAGAGCTTACGTCTGCTGACCACCATTGACATCATTGCTGATTTTGACCCATGTTTTTATTCTTCTCAATCAAATAGCAAGGTAATACATTTAGTAATATTTAGCATGTGGACTGTATTTCTCATCTTAAAAATGTATCACATGCATTATCTTCACAACACTCCTGAGAGGAAGTTAAGTGACTTGTGCAAAATTAGAAACAGAGTCAGTGTCAGGATTACAGTTCAGGAATTCGTAGTTCCTAGTCCTGTGCTGAGGTTACATTTAAAAATATATACAAGACTAACTGACATAGCATCTCTTTGCTGAAGCACTGTCATATTTACAAGCCAAGATGTCCATAGTAATAGGCAGAGTTCCTCATTCAACTAAATGTTAGCAGGTGGGACAGAGAGGTCGTGATACAGTTGCACTGTTTTATTGATTTCTTTAATGGACTCCAGATCAGGAGTGATGCAGCAGCCATAGAGATGAAGCAACTTCAGCCTGAAAGAGAGAAAGCAGACCATTAGGAACAGAATTAAACACAGATGGTAAAAGGGTACTTGGCAGCAAAAGCAGAATGAGTCTCTGACACTGTGCTGATCCCTTTTAAAGTCCCTAGACTATCTGATCAATCAGGCAGTTTGTGAGCCTCTGAAAGGACCAATAAAAGTTCATGGTCATAATTAGGAAGCCCTTGTAGTCTTTTTCATGCCATTCTACAAAATATTCCAATGCCAGGAGGAGACAGGAGAAGGATATACGAAGGGGATGCTGTCAAGTAGTTTATTCCCAATGCTTACATTACATTTTGTTAATGTTAAAAGTGAGTGGGAGGGCAAGGTTGGAAGCCCTGTTATTAAAAGGATCTCAAAATTTTCAGAATTTTATTTTAATATATGTATTCGGTAACATTTTTATATTTTAAACAATGTTTTAAACAGAAAAATTCTCCCTCTCTGAAGGCCTTGAGCGCTAGCCAACAACGCTCTGTAAACTTCTGAACC